>OY288110.1:99434833-100634833 GCA_958431115.1 Syrphus vitripennis | reverse complement strand
TTTTCAAAAACATTTCCAATTGGGCAAACCGAAAGAGATTTCTCACAAAGTGGGCCAAAACATACACTCCCAAGGAAAACAGTCATATTTTATTTTGAGAACATGCTATCTTTCAACGCCAAAGAAGGGCAACTGATCGCGATATAACTAACTATGCTGGAGTCCTCTAAGACATGGCGGCGCGGTCATTTTTCAAACGCAGCTGTATTTAATTTTAAAAAAGAATTACTCCCGTAATATTAGGCAACACTGAAAGGTGCGAAATTAAAATTTTCACTGTAACATCTACACTGAAAAAAATCACCGTAAAATCAAACATTTTCAAATCAAAGTGGAATTTTCATTATTTCAAAGTGATCGTTGTTGTTCTTTTGTCAGTGTTCACACTCAAGGTTTTTGTATTGAAATTGAAACCAAGCCAACCCAAAGGTTTTTGAATCCAACAAAATTATTTCATGGTGAAAATATTTCATTTTAATATACTTACCTAAAAACCATAAATTTTATACATAAGCATAACCGTTAGATTTTCATAAAACTTACTAAGCACATTGTGCAATTTTATAATAAATTTACTGTTTCACCAAACTTCTCTAAACCACCACACAGTAACCATCAGGAGCATGCTTCTAAAAACATAAAACTTTTTCAAACAAAACTTCAATTCATTTTGCTGCATTAAGGACTTCCGCCATAATCCAATCCTTTCCACTATAGTTTCTAGGTATACATGGCACCCTGCCCTTCAACACTTTAACAACTAGTACTCTTTCTCTCTGTGGACTATAATTCTATTAGAAGCAGTGCAGCAGAATAGTTTCCTTTTTGCTTTGGCTAGAATGATGTGCCTCTTTGTTCTTTCGCATTGTGTGTCGTCCTCGTAAATTACATTACCATGTTTTAAAATTTAAATTATAGCCACAGTCAGCTTTAACAAAAAAAAATTCGCTATATAACCAGAGATAAAAGATGATACACTAAAGCTTCCTCATCCTCTGGCAGTTGAATGGTAAATTTTCAATTTTAATCAAAAAAAATATATAAACGAAAATAAATCCATATTCCCAACAGTGCTGAGTGGGGGCAGTGGGTGGGAAAGGGAAAATATAGCAACAATATTTACAAATACCCATTGCTATTTCTCATTTCATCTCGATCCTCCTATATAGATCCAGTTATTTCGTTCAATTAATCTGTTATAGTGCAACAAAAGTTTATGTATACTACTTCTGCCTTCTCTCGTATATCTTTATACAGAAGGACATTGTACCACATTTCGGGGGTTGCCCAGACTATTATTATTATTATTTTGTGGGCACCTACCACCACCCCCTTTGGATGATGGAATAGTGCATGAATATGAAAGCTTGAGTATGCAGTCAGTGCCTGCAGTCGAACAATAATTGGATCATCCATCATGGTTCACATTTTGTCAGGATTCGCGGCAGGCTTTTGATAGATGTGCATTTTTATATATTTATGTACGTACAACGGAGAAGCAAAACAGGAAATGGCATATCGGGTTCCGCTTGCTCTGTGTGAGAGAGTTGAAAAAGACAGATATTGAACTGCTTAAAATTAGGTTTCCGTAGCTGTGGATGTGGCGTAGGATGTTGTGGGTTTCATAATCGATATGAGTTATTGTTGTTGGATTTTAATATTGACAAATAAAGTCAAGTGAATTACTTGTACATGGAATGCTATACGTGTTAAGTACCAAGCTTAGATTAAAAGGTCAGAGTACGGAGATATCAAAGGTTTGTCATGATTAATAGTGGAGTGATTTTTTCTAATTTACATACAAATGTATAATGCAGCACATATTAATTAAGCCATAAATATTTATTCGAACTTTTTTAATTTTTAAAAAATAAAAACTAACTTAAAATTTGCTTCAAATTTTTTTTTAATTTGAATTTGAATAGTAATCTGTCAATTTTTATAAATATGGGAAGTGGGACCATTTCTTAAACAATGACACGATTTTTCTGATATTTTAATTATTTTAAAATTACCTTAAACTTCTAGCAGCGATGAAAATGATAGGTGAAAGAAGTATAACAGAAACGTTCCCTTCCTTGGAACATCGTCGTAACGTTTCTTGTCTTTCACTTTTTTACCGCTACTTCCATATAAGCATTGTTCTAGCGAAATAGCCAGTTGCATTCCTCCCCTTAAGCAATTCCACCGTAATACTCGCACCGCAAGGAATGCCCATCAGTTCACCCTTGAGCCAAACTTCGGACGCACTGTTAAGTACAGAGAATCTTTCTTTAGCCGCACCACTCGAATGTGCAATGCTTTTCCCGGCTGGATTTTTCCTACCCTTTTCAATGCTCAGATAATCAAAACCAATGTGCATCGGTATCTCCTTTTAACTCCTATCCCATTTCCCTAAACGCTCGTACTGTGTTAAATCATTTTAAGGGTAGTCGTATCCCCTTGAGTGCGCGCTTAGTTTAAAAAAAAATGCAGAGTCTGAAATTATTTTCTTTAGCAATAACCCTTTATAACTGTCAATGATTTTTGCACCAAAAATGTGTTTTCTTTATTAATGTAACATTTCAATAACATTGCTCCAAAGCAAAGATTTCCAATGCCTGTCGCCACTATTGATTAGCTTTAAATTTTGACAGTTGTCGGTATGCAAATGTCAAAATTTAAAAGCATTTTTTGATGACCTTAGTGGTTATTTTAATTTTAAATTTTGATGATGTTTATGTAGTTTTTTTTTTTTATTTGTTACAAATTAACAAGCATTTCTAAAAAAAAGGCAATTAATTGTTTACTTTCAATTGCCCGATACAAAAACTCCCATTCAGCATTGAACTGAATTATAACAAAGAGGGTGTGTTCAATGAAAGTGTTTTATGCTTTTAATGGTCTAAACTTTAATTGAAATAAAGTAATTTGAGATGATTTCATAATTAATTTATGTGAGTTTGTAGTTAAAAGATTATTATACGGAGATATGTTCGTGCATATTGTTAACACATAAATTGTTAATTTTTTTTTTGTTCCTAAATGAGTCATACCAACTTATATATAATTTGTTTAGAGGTAAATAATGTGATGAGTCAATAAAAAAAAAACTTATAACGTTAACCACATTCTCAGTCATTCTTTTTTTTATTCCAATTACCTATATTTTACCTATCGAGAAAACGGAACTCAAAAATAAAATATAAAAGCAAACACTATACCTATGATGACGCGGCTTTTTTGTTTTGAAAGGTCATAAAACAAACCAAATGCAGTTATAAAAAAAACTGTGTATAGCCCATTTTTCAATATATGAATCGAAACGTTGCATTAAATTTGATTGCATTTTGAGACAGAGGTTAAGTAAAGTTTCATTTTAAGAGTCACTTAAGTGTCGTATTAAATCTTTCACTGGCAGTTAATGTGTCACAGAAATTGAAAGCTAAATTTTTGAAAAAAAAAAAACAAACACGGATGAGCCTGAGACATTGCAATGACATGACACAGCGAAAAAAAAATAATATTAAATTAGTTTGAATTGACAGCGGCATCGTTCCAGTGCTTTGCCAGCAACTCAGTTTCTAATCAGTTTGCTGCCTTTTTTATACCCAAACGCTTCTGTTTGTGATCTAGCCAATGTGCTGTTGTTGTTATTGTTATTGCTATTGCCTGATTGCCGCCATTGTGTCTCCGTGTACGGAAACTCACTCATGGCTGATTAACCAAATTGAAAAGAGCTACTCACACTGGTTTTGTGAAATGATGCGAGATGCGACCATCACAACGATGAATCTAATGGTGGAAACAGAATGGTGGGGGGTTGGCAGACAGCAGAGCCACAATATGTCAAACATTAACTTTCACTTAAAAGAGATAGCAAACATACATCTATACATCTACTGCACATATTCAAGCACTTGTGTGGCTAAATGGCTCAACCACAAGCACTATACATATATACTACGAACTGCGGCACGGAATGAACGAGGAGAGTGGTTTCGAGAATACTCGTTGATTTTTGAAATTTCAAGTCGATTTGGTCTGGCTGTCATGTGGAAGAATGAATATTGAATTTAAAAAAAAAAAAAAAAGTCCTCTGCAAAATTTTAAGTGCCGAGGGTTTTATTTAATTTTGTTTGTTTTTTTTTTTCCACAATTTTATTTTTGAATTGTAAACGAAATTAAATTAAACATTCATGTCTTTGGGCTAAAGTGGGCTGAGGGTGTTGTTTGGCGTTTTTATGTGGGTGCGTTCACGATGGGAGTTTCTGTTTAACTGTAAATTAAATTGTTTATGCATTTTAAAAGTGCATTCAACCCATTCTTTCTAAATTTAAAAAAACAAAATGTTTTGTTTTGATTTGAATTTGTGTATTGAGCTCAGGTGGAACATGAAGGTAAATAAATAATTTTTTAACTATACGTACATGTACGGAACAGAAATTGTATAGAAAAATATTGTGTGTTTATTTAAGCTGCTGCCGTTACATTAGTGCGTTCGCATTTATGTAAAAGATAGATATGTTTACGTTTTTAGTTTAAAACACACATTTGTTTAATTTTTGAATTTTCTATCGGAAATTTATTGTTCTTTAATTAGGTGCAGTTTTTAGTAAAATATTGAGTTAGGTAGATAATAAGAACAAATAATTACAAACTTGCTTGCTAAGTAGGGTGGTATACGATGTTCTTTCTGTCTGTTTTTTTAAGGTGACATACCATTATGATATATGATTTTAATACTTTGATTGAGGAACTACTAGTTAAAATTTGTTGTTGACTTGTTGACTAAAATTGTCTTTTTTTAATTCAAAAAAAAAAAAAAAAAAAAAAAAAACAATTTTTGTTTGGGTCAAGGGCGTAAACAGTATTTCCATCAGGTTGGGGCAAGACAAACTCAATAACTGGTGAACAAGGTTTTTTTATTATAGAAATCAAGATATTCGAAGCTATTCAGTATCAACTTTGGACAGTTAGAACAAATGTCAAGCAAGCTAAGCTAGAATTAAACTAGACATACATAAGGGTGATAGCGAATATGAGAAAAAAGTAGGTCTTGAAATTCAAAAAAAGCTTCTAAGAATTTCGATGAAAAATTGTCATCTAACTACAAACTGTATCAAATTAAGACATTTGTTGAATGTACCATTGTACAGTACATTCATTTTTTTTAACTTAAAAAGAAAATTTATGTTTAAAAAACTGGTTTAAGAAAAAAACACCAAAAAAATGTTTCAATAATTCCTATTATCAGAAGATAGTAGTTTGGAGCTCGAACTTCTTCTTTGGATTATTTAACAATTCAAAGATTAAATGTTTTATATTTTTCTAAAATGACATTCTTGTTTTTTCATTATTTTTTTTGTAATCTTCATTTTTTTAACATAACAGTAAGTTCGTGCGATCCAGTCGTGCATTTTTTTTTTATTTGGTATAAATATAAAAAAAGGTTATTTTTGATAATTTGTTTGTTAAATTATCTGAAATTTATCTTACCAGCAAAAGTACATTAAATCACCTTTCATTAGGAACTTCCTGGTAAAATTTGCATCATCATTAATAAATATCCATTCAAACGGAAATATCTTGCCAATGGACTCAGGAAATTGTATATCCGCCTCCTCCTCCTCCTTCTGCTTCTTCTTCTTCTATACGTTTATATTCATCCTTGAGTTTATTTTAATATGCCTATCATATACACTGCATCCAATCAACTTTTCTAGCCATCAGCTATGGTGTAGACTCTTAGTATACTCAACACCCACTTTGTCGTCTATAAATCCACCACCACCTACCTGATGTTGTTGCCTCCTATACCTTGTCACCGACTAAGGCTATACACTCATTTGGCATTCATACAACTCGTCCAGGAAAACAAATCAACTGTCATGCTAATTGCATTCATTAGTAGAAATGACTTTTGCATTCGATTTGTCTATAGGCATAGTATCCATAGTATATACATCTACATATATATATATTTTAATCCGCTTACCAATTCAAATCACTCGTCATCGGTACTTCTCATATACCTGGCTCTATAATCATCAACTCATATAAACATGAAAAGTCAATGCAAAATACTCAAAAAGAAGTTCAACTTTTTTTTTTAACAAAAACACGAAACGATGCGATAAAAGCTTTTTTTTAAAAAAGATTTTTTATGTTCTTTTGTTTTTCATTATTTCGCTTAATGTTTCCCTTCGTCATCTGCAAAAGTGCAATTAATTTGATAGCAGTTCCATCGTTGTCGTATTAAATTGTCATCTGCCAAGTCACGAAATAACGCGCCGCGCATGTTACTGCACTCTGCTATGATGGCGCTCCTCCTAGGTGAAATGGAAATTTACCTGGGAAGACTATGTAGGATTACAAATTCAAAGTTAAACGTGCTATACATTATTATAACAAGGGCAGGTAAATGCAACTTTCCTTTTAGTGTAGAGTACCTGGGTTGGTTTGTTTATTTTAATTAGCTGTCCTTGTGGAGTTCGATGGAGGGGTGGTTAACTTTGTTAAACTTTGTTACAGAACTTAAATTACACTTTAAGCTACATGGGTAATTGAAAACCCATTTAGTTATCTAAGTCTTCTTTAGCCAGCCAGACTGCTGCCGCACTCATCTTTCATACGAACTTAAGCACATCATTTTAAGAATATCCACTCCATTACTAGTTTTCTTCTTCGTTGTGCCTCGCATTGGGCGCCATCCATAAGGGTTCCTCTTTTGAAACCTCGCACTTGCAAAAAGTAAAGTATTATAGAGTGTGTGCATTAAACCTATAAAACTACTACTTCAATTCTTCTTCTACATCGCCCCTATTTTGCCACTGCCTGCTTATGGATGTTGGGGATCCTCCCCTTGGCATGTCTCTCTTAATGTAAAATGAATATTTCATGATATTCAAATCGACGTGTATCCTCTATCCAAGCCTTCGTTTTCTCATCTGTATGAAATAAACGTTCGGAAATGGCAGCATTGTCGGAGCGAGGGGGGTTAGGGTGGGAGGTATAGAGAAGTAAGTGTCATCGTTGTCTGTAAAGTTTTTATAGAGACAAACGACATACATAGTCGTTGACGTAGCATTGAATTTCTGCCAATAGATGGAACTGTTTGTTTAAATGTAAAAAAAAAATAATATAATATCCTTGAATCGATATCTCGTTGATGGTTTTTCCTGTTTTTTTTTTTGAGTATTTTTTTCCACTTTTAAACTTCCTGATTTGTCCAGAACTTCGAATGATTGGATTTTTTGTTTCTGTTTTTTTTTCAGACTGCACGAGCTGCTGATCTAGTGATTGAGATTCCAGGCAATTTGGGACAGGAAGACTCTTTCTACCGTTTGGACTATAATCCTCCCTTTGGCTATCCCGAAGCAAATACGACAATCGCATCAAGGGATGTTGGCGATGAGATACAATTTTCCCATGGGCTTCCCGGTACAACGTATAACTTTTGGTTGTACTACACAAATTCAACGCATCACGATTGGTTAACATGGACAGTGACCATCACAACGCGTAAGTTTTATAAAGATATTTTTAATTTAAAAAAAAAAGAGAAGAAGAATGATTTAACATTTAATTATTCTTGTTCGATAATAATATAAAAAAAAAAAAAAAAAAAAAAAAAAACTGAAATTGGATGGATTGAGTATGGCAAATATTTGGCTGTTAAAAGATCAAAAGCTTTTAAGTACTTACATAATATGTACATATTTTTTAAATATACACAAATAAGGATTAATTGCGAAATTGAGCCCGTCTGATTTTTTGATACTTTAATTAAATGAAATCAGAAATATGAGGCAGGTTTCCGTGACGTGTAATACGCGTCTATATATATTTTTCACATGATTTAAAATAATCCTTTTGTTATTAAGTTAAAATATTTTCACAATTTATTTGTTATTGCTAAATTATGCATATATACAAAAAGGATCAACTGCAAAAGTGAAGGGAGTGCAAAAACTCCAACACTTATTATTTCTTGCTTTAGCTTTTTACTGAGCCAGACATCACTTCTTAAAGTTTAAAATTAATACGAAAGTTTTAATGTTCAAAATTAATCACGTTAAACCACAAACAAATGAAACATTTCCCTTACTTGCATTGCATTTTTAAGGATTGAATTTATAAGTACCTAAACTTTAAAAAAAAGGTTTTTTGTATTTATTATTGATGTATATTTTAAGTGGTTTCGTTCTTTTCTTTTTTTCTTCGATGTTGGGCGATTTTTCTTCGCATTGGGCGCCATGCATTAGAATACCTCTGTAAAGTCCTCGCACCTGCAAAATTAAGGATAGGCTCTAATCCCCAGAATGTGAGTGTTAATCTTTTTTTTACGATTTATGGCCATTAACTTTTATGGGACGAGGGTTGCTAGCCATTGGTCCATTAGAACGTTTGAACTATGCAAGAGTGATCCAGTCTTTCATTTTATTGATTACAAATTCCATATTTATCGGTTAAATATAGTTTTTGCACCAATTCAGAGGCCTAAATTAAATACACTCATAAACAATAAAACAAAGCAGTTCCGCAAAAGTGTTGCATTTAGGGTTTTTTTTTTCTTTCGAACTCTACGCAATCCTCCTAACCAAACAATAATCTCATCTTCATAACGTTTATGCCTTAAACGATGTTAATTGCTGTCAAGAACTATATGTATGTACAACTAAACAACAAAAACCTCAATAGTTGACCTCTTTCAACAGGAAATACCTCCTCATTTTGAAATTTCATATTTCCCGACACATGAAAGAACGAAGAGTCCTTCATTCCAGAGCATTTACATTTCAAAAAAAAACACTCTCTAATTGAATAATCCGCCCCTGGGAGAGTTTTCAGCAGCAGCCAGCCAGGCAGACAGGCAAAGTAGTAGTTGTATTATAATTTCTGATGTTGTAATTCCCTGCTCCATCTTTACATAGCTTGTTCAAAAATTAACATATATTCGTAATACTAAACATGCAAGGATATGTGTAGTCTTCATGTAGGTACAGCATATGTGCGTTGTCGTCGACACGTCCTAGTGCCTCGCAGAATTGAGGACACTTATTTTATAAACTTTGGTTTCTCTTTATCCCTATAACACAACATAAATAAAAAAGAAAAAAAAAACTATAAATAGAACTTAGCAGGAAGAAGATCCTTATAAGAAGCTAGCTAATGAAATTTTCATAAATATTATATGTTGTGTTATAACAATGAACATTCTTTAACCTTTCATTAGAGCCGAGAGAAGGAATAAATAATATTATAGAGTCGGTTTGCCATCTCTTTACGATATTTTCTATATATTTTTCGTTCATTGCGGATTAGGATTGATGTTAAGCAAAGCTATAAACTTGATCCTTTCCAAAGAGACCCACACACAACGACTGGGAAAGTCCTTCAAAAAAAAAATAATGATGACGAAGACGATGATTGTAATTATTATGAAATCTTGACAACAATCCACTTCAGTGGAAATTTTCCTTTTCTTATAGAATCAAGCCATAGATCTAGAGGTATACGCTATTATATTTTTATAGCTTCAACCTTTAATACAAACCCACACCGACCTACTTCGTTTTATAGAGTGGAATAATAGGGGTTACCTTATTGCTCGTGATTTACCTAGAGAAAAATAATTGATTCGATAGAGTTTCCTGGATTTAAAGGATAAGAAGTTATAACTAGAAGCAATGAAAAAATATTATCATGCTTCTGTAGAAAATTTTTGTTCAAGGCGAAAAAAAGTGGAAGGTTGCTATTTGCAAAGTAGGTTAACTTTAGAACTTATTGAAGACTGTAAAATGTTATATTATTATGTTATTCAAGATTGCAAGAAAATTGGCTATTTTCAAATCATTCTACGAAAAAAAGATAAGAATTGATGAAAGTTCATAAGCATCGGTGGTTCAGTGGTAGAATGCTCGCCTGCCACGCGGGCGGCCCGGGTTCGATTCCCGGCCGATGCATAATTAATTTTTTTTATTAAAATCATATTTTTTCTACACTGTCTAAGTCTATACTCATAGAGAAAAAATTTGAATTTAATAATGTGTACATAAAAAAACTAAAATAATCTAATGTTGAATCATGCACAATATTTGAATTTGAATAACAAATAGAACAACTTTTTATTTGACATCTCATAAATATAGACCGATTAAGTTAAATAAAACTTGACAGAGACATAACAGCCATTTTTGTTATATCAAAAATCAATTAATTTCTTTACTTAGTAGCTCGTGGCGTAAACCAGTCTGAAAAATTCACCAATTCTACAAAAGTATCACTTGTCAAGGATAAAGTGCCTCTCTAACCATTCGAATTTTCCATAGAATTGTAGATCCCCACCATACCTGGAATAACTACCTCACAGGGATAGTTGTGAGTCGTAAATCACTTGGTTCTTGGTAGACTATCCTGCCACCAAATTAAGACTTATGACCTAAATGTAAAAATACATTGTATTTAAATAGAGAATATACACAAAAAATTAAAAATAAAGAATATGTACTTATTATTAAAAAATACGAATTTTTGAAAATTTTTTTTTTAGAAATTATTTTTAGATACTTTTACATTTGTTTGTTTTTACTACTTAATAATACACATTTAAAAACAAAATTTTGATCGCACTGTTTAAAGAACAAAAAATTCAAAATCCTGTTCCATGACAGTTAAAAATGTTTTTTTTTTGGAAAAGATTTTTGGACTAAATAATATTAACTAGGTACTTAAAAAAAACTACAGAAATATTTCATCAAAATCGTTAGTACAGTTTTGGAAATAAATAAGTTTCGCCGTCACGGATATATAATAGGTAGGTAACGTTCTTTCAATTTCGCCTCTGGACTCTGAAAATATTAAGTCCTTTACTTGAAGAAAATCACTTCAGTGGGCTAAGATGTAGACCGAGGTACAGACAGACAAATCAACTTTTCTTACAATATTTTGAGTTTAAAAATTGACCAAATGATCAAAATCAGTGAACTGATCAACGAGAAAAGCAGAAGTAGCTTTATCGTACATCACAGCCTACCCTTTCCCGCTCAGAAAAAAAAACATTTTCACATGCTCCTTATTTTTAAGGAATCATTAGTTCTCGAATTTCTTGGTAAATTGAACATTTTCACAAAGTTTTGAAATGGTACTTCACTGTTATGTTTTAAGGAGTTCCTGTTCTATTATAATTTTTTTTTACTTAATTTAAAATAATCTCAAAACTCGTTAATTAAAATACATCAAGTATATCGCTGAAAGAGTTTAAACCCATAAACAAACATGATTAACTACATATCCGGCGCCTTATGTTATCCTTTCTTTTTCCTTACAAAAAAAAACTAAAACAGCTTACTCGATCAATAAATTTTCATTATCATACTCTATTCATTTAATCTTGTTCTTATTGCCTGCCTTCTGAACACAAAATTTTCTTCAATGTCCTATGCCAAGGATACTCCGTTTCATTTTCTAAAATTAATTAGCCAACGCATATTCCTCACACTCAAGTGCATACACAAACATTCATATCTACACTATGACTCTTAACAGTTTGGCTACACTCTGCACACAATCCTTCTTTTTTTTAAAGTAAAGTAAAAAAGTAAGGACACTTGAGTTGTAGAGTAAAAATAAACTTCAGTAGAACAAAAAAAAAAACTTAAAACTATAAAAATCCTTAAAAATATAAAATTGAAATTGTATATACTACATACATACATACATATACGAAAAGCTGGGCCGACAATGTGCTCTGCAAAAAGTATTCAAGGATTATTTACCATCACACCACCATCACACCAATTTAACTTTTTCTTATGCTGCTTCTGCTTCTGCTGCTGTTGCTACTTTATTATTAAGTCCTTTCCCTACGACTTGTGAAATATATCTTTCTAGCTTGGGCTTTAAGGAAATGGATTTTTATTAAAAATACAAGTACAGAGAGTGTTTTGTGAAGGATAAGGAAGCACGAAACACAGAAAAAATAATAAAATGTCCGTATGCAAGGACGAGTATCTATAACATTTAATGCGCCTTAAGGCAACACTACTGTCCGCTCGAAAACGTAATCTTACTTCTTTTTATTTATTTATTTTGTGGTTCTAATTGAAGATGACGAATAGAAAAAAATACATCATCTTCATCCTTACCCATAGGACTTCATTGAAGTTGTGTGTCTCTCATGTTTGGGGTAATTACGAAGTATCCGGTGGATAAATACAAAAACAAAGCTTTCTTATTTCAACCTTTGGAATCCCCCCAAGGGAGTTTATTTAACATGGAAATGTGCATTTCCTTAATCCCAGAAGCACTTTTACCCGTGTAAATCACCGCATCATCATCATTAACGAAATGTCCTTGCCTAACCATTGTTATTATTTTAATGATTAGTGTGGGGAGTCTATAGGAGTTCGAAGGGTCTAGATTGGTCGAAAAACTTTTTCATCCTTTGTGCTTAACACTCTAAGCCGGAAATAATTAATTAATCCCGACCCTTTGGAAATCAATATAGACGGATTTTCTTTAAATCATTCTAAATGCCATTTCTTTTCTTCCTTTTTCTTGTGTTTTTTTTTCTACATAATCCATTTTAATTTACTCAATTTTGTTTTCATTTTCAGCTCCTGATCCACCCTCGAATCTTTCTGTAGCTGTGCGCAGTGGGAAGACTGCTACCATAACATGGAGTCCACCAACCCAGGGAAACTATTCATCATTTAAAATTAAGGTTTTAGGACTTTCTGATGCGTACGATACGAATCGTACAATTTTAGTCGATGACAACGCATTCCAATATCACATAAGAGACTTAACGCCAGGAGCAACATATCAAGTGCAAGCTTATACGATTTATGACAATAAGGAATCTGTTGCATATACAAGTCGTAATTTTACCACTAGTAAGAATCTAATTCTAAAAAAAACTATTTTTTATATAATTTATTGATAGTTGATGGGAATTATTTATTTTTGGTTTATTTATTTATTTTTTGTTGGTGAAGAAAGACTAACTTTGTGTTTTTTTTTTTATTTTTTTTTTTATTTACTTTTTGTCGCTTCACTTTATTTTTGTTTTCAATCCTTCCGTCAATATTTTTGTTAATAATAAATCGTCTCAAATTTCATGCAATTAACAAAATCAAAATTTTATTTGCTTAACCTAAAAACAAAAACAAAAAATTAAACATAAAAGGTAGAAGGACACGTCACAAGGAGTTATTGGATATAAAAATACTTAGAGGTAAATCATATTAAGGTGTTTTTTTTTTAATTTTCATTTTATATTAAAGTCGATATGCCATGTGACTTTTTTTTTGAGTGTTTCTAAATTTTGCATGATTTGAATTACTATAACTTACATATTTGTACATCATAATTATGCACTTTCTACGTTATCAAGGTTTGCTAAATTTGACACTTTTATGCTTTTTTGTTTAAATATTTAGCTGTATTGTGACCAAAAAATTAAACATACATATGTTTTGTTCCAAATTTCTGTCGAACAAATTGCGAATGTGGGCCCTTTGAGGAAGAAATTACGTAAAATTGAGTGCCAAAATGTCGTATGTGATCATCCACAAAAAACACTGTCAATGCGCTGACACCTGACAAAGAATTTAGGATAGTCATGTTGTGATACTGTTCAACAATGCGTTGACAAATTTCTGCTATTCCGACCGTCAATATCAAATACCTTGGATTTCTTCAAAACCTATTTCATATATCGATATTATAGCCTGCTTCCATGGAATTTGACAGTTTTATAGCTTCACAGATAATTTTTTTTTTTTAGGTTATTTTCCTAATAGGAGTCTACGTTTATGGGACAGAGCTGGGCAAGTACAAAGAAGGTGTGGAATTGTTTCCTCCTCATCTTCATCCATGCAGCTTCTGCAATCCAAAAGTTCCGCCTGGAAAACGCTACAATGATTAGGAAGGCAAAAGAATAGACTTAAGTTTAGTCTGTCAGAGTACACGCCCCCACCAACCCCGTCATCAGTTTTTGATCCATCATCGGTGTAAAAGTGAATCGGTTCTTTATTCAAGAATGTACCGTTTTCCCACTCGGATCTCGAAGGGATGGTCACTTGGAAATTTTTATTGAACTGTAATCGGGGTATGGTGTATGGGAGTCATCCAAACGAATTCAGAATGACGGTGTGGCCAATACCATTGTTGTACCACTGAGGATCGGTCTAATTACCGAGGTGTATACCCAGTGAGCAATACGGGACTGTAGGTCCCATTTATTACCGATAGCTTTTTTACAGGAGAAGAGAGCTGTTATAGCTTTCTTCACTCTTTCCTGTATATTTGGTTTCCAACTTAGTTTCTTATCCAAAATTAAACCCAAGTATTATGCTTGATCCGAAAATTTAAGTATAGGGCGAAGACCTACGCAGTTCAATGAGGCCAAAGTGACTCATGACCGAAACAATTCCCTGCAGTTTTTTATACAACAGAAAAAAGGCAAGTTTTTTTAAGAAGAAAACTCGGCCATTTATAAACAACAAAGTTAACCTTCACATGAGACATTAGAAATGAAAATTAAATCTTCGTGTATTTTGAAAAATCCGAAACAATGATTTGATTATAAACAAGGTGAATCTTCCAAAATTATTGATAAAAGTATTTTTTAAGTTATCTTATCAAGGTGAGTGTTTTAAGTGTTATTGGGCATTTTTTAATGAAAACAATTATTTACTAATAGAACATTCAAAGCTTCATCTTAAGAGTTCATGTTTCGATCTTACAATATATAAATAACTAATGTTTATTAACCTAACAAGCATGTCAATGTTTTATATTTAACCCTAGACAAATTATTTGAATCCATTAATTTATAGCATGTTGAAAATAATTTTGTATATTTGTATGCCATTTTCCAAAATATTATTTGTCTGAAATTAATATACCTGATGTTTTTTTTTTTATCTAGAACCTAATACACCTGGGAAATTTATCGTATGGTTTCGTAATGAAACTACTCTTCTCGTACTTTGGCAGCCGCCATATCCTGCCGGCATTTACACTCACTACAAGGTTTCCATCGAACCGCCAGATGCATTGGAAAGTGTTCTCTATGTGGAAAAAGAAGGTGAACCACCTGGGCCAGCTCAAGCTGCCTTCAAAGGTCTGGTACCAGGTCGTGCATACAACATATCAGTACAAACAATGTCCGAAGATGAGATCTCCTTACCAACAACTGCTCAGTACCGTACGGTTCCGCTGAGACCGCTCAATGTTACATTCGATAAAGACTTCATAACATCAAATGCATTTAAAGTCCTTTGGGAGTCTCCAAAGGGTGTCAGTGAGTTTGACAAATATCAAGTTTCCTTATCAACATCGAGGCGACAGTCGACAGTCACAAGAAGTAATGATCCAATTGCATCGTTGGAATTCCGCGACAATTTGGAGCCTGGCAAAACGTACAATGTAATAGTGAAGACTGTTTCGGGAAAAGTAACATCTTGGCCTGCAACCGGTGACGTCACTTTAAAACCACTTCCAGTGAGAAATTTAGAATCATTCAATGACGAAAAGACGAATGATATGATAATCACCTGGGAACCAGATCCTGGGAGTACTCAAGAAGAGTATAGAATAAGCTACCATGAAGTGGAGACATTCAATGGCGATGCCAGTACAATGTTCACCGAGAAGACTCGATATAGTTTGGAGAGTTTGCTGCCGGGAAGAAATTACTCACTGACCGTTCAAGCAGTGTCGAAAAAAATGGAATCCAATGAGACCACGATTTATGTTGTGACCCGGCCCTCGTCACCGATCATAGAAGATTTAAAGAGCATCAAAGAGGGATTGAATATTAGTTGGAAGAGTGATGTCAATTCCCGCCAAGACAAATATGAAGTACTTTACTCGAGAAATGGAACTTCTGAAATTCGTACAGTTTTTACAACAGAGTCTAGGTTGGTTATTAAGAATCTTCATCCTGGAGCTGGCTATGAAGTCAAAGTTTTTGCTGTCAGTCATGGTCTTAGAAGTGAACCCCATGGGTACTTCCAAGCTGTTTGTAAGTTTTAAGCCCAATCATAGATAATTTGAAACAAATCTAAAATGTTTGTATTTTCTTACAGTTCCTAATCCCCCAAGAAATCTCACAATTGACAAGGTGACTAGTAACTCGATTCTTATTCGTTGGACACCTCCAGAGCGTAGTGAATTCACCGAGTATACTGTACGCTACAAAACAGATAATGACAAAATTTGGTCCCGATTGCCCAGCGTTAAGGGCACTGAAGCCGATGTCGTTGAAATGACACCAGGTGAGCGGTACACCATTCAAGTGAATACAGTCAGTTATGGTGTTGAGAGTTCCACGCCACTGCAAATTAACCAGACAGTTCGGCCGAATCCTGTCGCAGAGATTATACCTTTGGTTGATTCGACAAATATAACTTTAGAATGGCCCCGACCTGAAGGTAGAGTAGAAGAATATGTTCTCAAGTGGTGGCCATCGGAGAGTCCAAGTAAAATCTACACAAAGAACGTCTCCGAAGACAGTCGGGGTAAGATTTTTTGTGATCCCTTATTATATATTTTAAATAAATTTAAATCTTTTTTCCAGATGATCCCGATACGGTTCGTGTCCTCATTGGAGACCTTATGCCTGGCGCTCAATATAAGTTTGACATATACACCATCTCATATGGGCTGACTAGTGATACAAACCATCTTTCAACCCAGACTATGCCTTTGATTCAATCAGAGGTGGTAGTTGTGAATAATAATATTGTCCAAGAACGAGATACAATCACCTTAGCTTATACACCAACCCCACAGTCATCTTCTAAATTTGATATCTATCGTTTTTCACTGGGTGATATTTCTATTCAAGATAAGGAAAAACTTGCTAATGATACCGATCGAAAAGTAACATTCACTGGCCTGATTCCTGGTCGATTGTATAACATCACTGTTTGGACTGTCAGTGGTGGAGTAGCTAGCTTGCCAATTCAACGACAAGATCGCCTCTATCCCGAACCAATTACTCAGATCAACGCAACTCACATAACAGACACCGAAATTTCTCTGAAATGGGATCATCCGAAGGGCGAATATAACGCATTCGAAGTACAATATCTTAACGCTGATTCCAACTACGTCTCAAACTTGACCACGCAAGATACAATCACCATTGTTGATTTAAGACCGCATCGAAACTACACTTTCACTGTAGTTGTGCGAAGTGGAACGGAATCATCTGTTCTTCGAAGTAGTTCACCTGTATCAGCTAGTTTCACAACAAATGAAGCAGTTCCAGGTCGGGTTGAGAAGTTCGAACCAATAGATGTCCAGCCCAGTGAAGTTGTTTTCGATTGGTCCCTTCCGACAAGCGAAGCCAACGGAATTATAACACAATTCTCTGTGGCCTATGGACTTGAGGGTTCAACTCAAACTCAAACCAAAGACTTTGATGCTGATGAGACGAGGGGAACTATCAAAAATCTTCTTCCGGGCAAGACTTATGTGTTCAAAATTCAAGCGAAAACCTCAATCGGTTTTGGCCCAGAAAAAGAATGGAAACAACGAATGCCAATTCTAGCCCCACCAAGACCAGCTACACAAGTTGTTCCTACGGAAGTTTATCGTAGTTCCTCAACAATTCAAATTCGTTTCAGGAAGAATTATTTCTCCGATCAAAATGGAGCTGTAAGTATAAGGAATATATGTACCTATCTAATCTATGAAGCTTACCAATCTGAATCTTCCAGGTGATTATGTACACGATCATTGTTGCTGAAGATGATACAAAAAACGCTTCTGGTCTAGAAATGCCGAGTTGGCGGGATGTTCAATCCTACAGTGTTTGGCTTCCATATCAGGCAATTGAGCCATATTATCCGTTCAAGAATAGTTCAATAGAAGACTTCACAATCGGAGCGGAGAATTGTGACAATCGCCAGACAGGTTACTGCAATGGTCCTCTGAAATCAGGAACAACTTATCGCGTTAAAGTTAGAGCTTTTACGGCACCCGACAAATTCACAGATACTGCCTATAGCTTTGCAATTCAAACAGGTAAGCCATATTTATTCTTCATTTCTGCTTTCAAAAGCACAAAGGTAAGTCCTTGAGTTTGATGTTGCCTTATCAGGATATCCCCAAAAAAAAAAGAGTTTTTTCAAGTCGGTATTTAGCTTTAACTGTACTCTCTCTTAATCTTTCTTTGAAACCATGTCTTGCTTTTTTTTTTTTTTTAAGGCCTCCTGACATCGGGTAAGAACCGGAACCATGCTTCCTCTAAACATTTTATTTCATTCTTTGATGGTTTGCTAATAGAACATTTTTTCTAAATACAACTTCCTTCTAGATCAAGATAATACTTCGCTGATCGTTGCAATTACAGTACCAATGACAATCATTCTAATCCTCTTGGTAACCCTAATAATTTTCAAAAAACGACGAAGCAGCGGTCGAAAAACAACAAAAGAATCTCGTGCCCATGACAATATGTCACTGCAGGACAGTGTCATCGAAACCAATCGTCCGATTTTGATTAAAAACTTTGCCGAACACTATCGGTTGATGTCAGCCGATTCCGATTTCCGCTTTAGTGAGGAATTTGAAGAACTGAAACACGTCGGCAGAGATCAACCATGTACATTTGCCGATTTGCCATGTAATCGACCTAAAAATCGATTCACCAATATTCTGCCCTATGATCATTCGCGCTTTAAACTTCAACCAGTGGACGATGATGAAGGATCAGATTATATCAATGCCAATTATGTGCCAGGTCATAATTCGCCAAGAGAATTCATAGTCACCCAGGGTCCGTTGCATTCAACGAGAGACGATTTCTGGCGCATGTGCTGGGAGAGCAATTCGAGAGCGATAGTAATGTTGACGAGGTGTTTCGAGAAAGGTCGTGAAAAGTGTGATCAATACTGGCCGCATGACACAGTTCCATTGTTCTACGGGGACATCAAAGTTCAAATTTTGAATGACAGCCATTATGCTGATTGGGTGATGACCGAATTTATGCTTTGTCGGGTAAGTTAAATGTTCCCCTGACAACACCTTGAATGACAGTTGTTTACTTCTCAGGGCGCTGAACAACGAATTCTTCGTCACTTCCACTTCACTACGTGGCCCGATTTTGGAGTTCCAAATCCACCACAAACTTTGGTTCGCTTTGTTCGAGCGTTCCGCGATCGTATTGGTAGTGAACAACGACCAATTGTAGTCCATTGTAGTGCTGGTGTTGGTCGATCAGGAACTTTCATTACATTAGATAGGATTCTTCAACAGATCAATACGTCAGATCATGTCGATATCTTTGGAATCGTTTTTGCAATGAGAAAAGGTAAGTTGAGTCGTTATTTTTTTAATAAACGTCATTTTATTTATTGTTTTCTTTCTTTTAGAACGTGTTTGGATGGTGCAAACAGAGCAACAATACATTTGTATTCATCAATGTCTTTTGGCTGTGCTTGAGGGTAAGGAGAATATCATTGGACCAGCTCGTGAAATTCACGATAATGAAGGTTATGAGGGTGAGTTTTGCAGTTTCTAATGCTTTCAAATTTTGTTTAATCTAACTTATCTTCTAAAATCCTGGGATTTTTTTTGTATTAAGTTTGGTGTTGGGTATTTCAGGAATATAATCTTGAAAAACGTTTGTTTGTATTTAAGATTTTTTTTTATTATTTCTTGCAAAACTTGGCTATTATAGCTAATAAAATGTATACACAACATAATGTTTCAAATCGGAGATAAGCGAAATTTTTTAATTCAACATAAGTTCGTAGTTGGGTTTGATCTTCCATCTAATCTGTAGTTTCTTGATAGAAATTGACATATTCTCCAAAAAATTTACTTGTCAAGAAGTGAGTGGTTCTCAGCCTAGCCGCTCAGATTCGGTATCCATAAACAGTTGTGGTTCTTCATAAACTTTCGTGCCACCACGAACCATCCAGTTGTCGTAGCTCCTCTTCAACCGTTCTTTGCCAAGTGCTTCTAGGAAACCTCCGGAAAAGAAGTTAAGACGACAATAAAGTCAACCTTGATTTCAAAACATGCAGAATTCTCTATGAAGAATCATTTCTACAAACAAGCGTTTTTGGGAGCAAAACAATCAAGCTTAATAAACAAACTAATATCTAAAATAACTCCTTTAATAATCCTTGAGCTTCTTCTGTGGCTTTCAGAAATATAAGAATTCCTTTGACCTTTTCATTATCATGTGCTTAATACTTTTAAAAAAAAAATTATTGTTAGTACCAAAATACATAATTTAACAAAATGGTGTTGGACCTACATTGTAACTAACCCCATATCATCATATTTTCTTTTCTCCTTATCCTGCGGCATTTGGAATTCGCACAACACTATACACTTCCTAACACAAAAAAAAAAATAATCCACCTAATCGACATTCCATAAAAAAAACCAACAACTCATCACAGAACAACAAAACATGGATGACGAAGATGAAGGCACAGGTGACGAAATTATTGTCACTGCCGAAGGACATATTGACCATGAACACGATCAGGATGATATTGATAACACCAATGATGCCATTATCTATCATGACGAACATCAGCCGCTCACTGCCAGCGATCAGGAGATCAGTCATACAGCTCCATCACCACCAAGCCATTGGAAAGCAGCCACCTTGGACAGATGACATAAGCTCAACCAGAACGATAACAACAATAGTGTGGTTATCGTTCTGGTTGATGATAAGCCTAGTTCGATGATTTGCAGCAAAGAAACACTGCACCATCAGCAGCCCGAGCGCAGAAAGTCACAAATGATAACATTTAGCTCGTCGGCATGTGATATCAAGAATAGCCTAAGTCACGAAATAGTCCTAATGAATAGTACCTTTGGCAAAGGAGGTGGTATCATAAATAATACTCGCAAAAGCTACACCGAAGAAGAAGCGGAGAATAATAGTACTAATGAAGATGATATCCTTCGCAGGAGGTCATCCTCATCGCACAACGAAGAAGACGAGGATTTCTTCGAAACAAATTTGGAAGAAGTTAATAATGCAAACGATGATAGTGGTGGTGGCAGCTATGAAGATTCAAATTTAATACAATCGAGTTCGGGTGGATCGAATAGGAATAGTTTGGAAAAGGACGACGATGACGATGAGGAGGACATCGATGTTATTAGCACAGATGTTAGTTGTTATGATCAATTGCTCGGGACAAGAAATGACGATGATTGTACAATGATTGGGGATGAAGGTGTCATTAGGATAAAAAATGGCAGTAGTACTGGTGAAGGGATCATATACGCTAATCCTTTTTTGGGTTTGTAGCTAATATCTTGTTTATTTTGATAAATTACATTTTTCTTTAACAATTGTTTTTTTTTTATTTGGTTTCTTTTCACTTTTCTTTTGTAGTGATTTACACAGTTTTGTTTTAATAATCTTATAAAACAATTTTTAACATAATTTTAATTGGCTGTTATTTCTGTTTCTATTTGAAATTACTGCAAACATTTTTTAAATCAATTTTGCGTATAGATTTATCTTACAAAGTGGCCATGGTCATATTATTTTTGATGACAGATATGCCACACCTTATTCAAAATAAATTTCACAAAAAAAATGTAAATATCTAAATTTAGAAAATGTTTGCTCCTGCCCCCTTTTATTTGTTTTAAAAATTATGCTTAACTTTCTTCGAATTTTATATTTTCAGATGATGAAGGTATTGCGGAATCGGGGATGTAAAATAAAATAACTAAAACTCACAACTTTTACAATAAAAATATAACTGGACAAAATTACAAATAAAAAATAATTCCTTAAAAAATATTTCAGAGAAACTATAAATACAAATAAACATAAATAATAAATAATAATATAAAAATATTTCTGTATGTAATCGATTTACATAATTTACGTACAAAACAGTAAAATAAAAATATAAAAAATCAGTTTATATTATATAATCTTTATACAAAATTTATAGTACTAAATAATTTGTTCACATTTATACACATCCTTAATCTTCGGATTAAAAAAAAAAAACAGACGTGCAATAGACAAAAAATATCCGTGATTTGACAATATATATCTCTCTTGACCAAACAACATTCCACTGATTTTTAAATACGAAAAATAAACAAACAAAAATATTAAAACAAATAAAACGAAATAACAAAAAACAACAAAACACAATCGAAATCTTCTTAGAAACCGAAATCAAAAACTTGTTTAAATAATTTTATTGTAACTTTTATTGATATATATATAAACATATATTTTATACACATTTTTTTTTTTTAATTCTTGTCGATATTAATTTTCTATAAATCTCTGTTTATTTTTCTTTAAAATTAGTTTGTTTTTCTTTTTTTTATTATTTTTTGTAGCCATGAATACCTATATTATAGATACATTTTAAGAACTGTATGTTAAATATTATTATTATAGATGAAACGAAAAAATGATAATTGTATATGAATGTAATAATTTATAAAATAAAATATTAATTACCTGTGTATTTTACTAATTATAATTATAAACAACTGTATAAAATAGCAAAGAAACAAAATAAAATTTAAATACTAAATAAAAAATATAATACGAAATAATTTTACTCCACAAAAAAAAAATAGTACTCGTGACTATGTAAACACAAATGTAAATTTTAGAGACCTAATAAGCGAAGAATAATTATTTTACAAAAAAAAAAATGCCAAGAACAAAATAAAATAATTAAATTTTTATTGCTCACTATATTGTGAATTAACGGAAGTTTATTAGTTGAAAATGATGTCTGTAGATTTTATTGAATTTTTCTGTTTTACAAATAAGTTGTATGGAGATGTATGGCCTCATCGATTGTTAATCTAAAAACATTCGAAAAGGGTGCCTTTCATTTCAAAATTGTAACCAGAAGTAATCAAATAAAAAACCTTTTTTTACTGCCATATTCTACAAGATTTAGTCAAAACCCTATCAACTTCCTAGACAACAATATATTCAGTTGGTTAACCTAGATTAAAACTTAAATCCCTTTGTGCTTACAGCTGGATTAAGCGACCGAAAACTATTTCGGTGAATCTTTTAGAACCTGGCAGTAAGATGATGAAGATGAGTTTTTTTGAAGTAAAGACCAGTTCTTAGTTTAAGAAATAATTTGCCTGTTATGGGTTCTGTTTACTGTGCATGGCTGTGCCATCGGAACAAACAGATCAGCCTTATTTAAGAGAAACTTGTAGGGATTTTTAAAATTAAAATAATACCAAAACACAAAAGAATAAAAAAACGTTTTTGCTTTTTCTATAAATGGGTTGTCAGTTTAACGTCCAGTTTGTTGGCAGTTCAGAATGTCTTTAGAATATTTTTAATGTCTCCTCAGATAATTTATTTACCTTTCCCTCATACGCCACCAATATCAGGTTCATAATTAAAAAGGGAGAACGCATTTGAACTCGAATAAAAAAAATGGTCAAAGCAGGAAAAAACGAAAAAATCAAAATTAAAAATTACAAATGGACTGACCAATTTTTTAACAATTGATACATCTTTCAAAAGATCTTATTAAATAGTGCCGCAATATGCTGATAACCTTAATCTTTGATTAACACCTCAAACTAATGATTCATTCATTAATTTTTTGGAACGTAATCCACTGCGAATAAACAAACATTTCTGAACATTTTTACATTAAACATATTTGCATTTTGAGTGAGAATATACGAACAAAAAAATTCCAAAAAGGGGAATCAAAATTTAATTTATTAAGTTAGGTTTGAGAATAAAATTAAATAAGTCAAAAATCATGTGGTCTTTTTTGGAAGTTTTCTCGAATACGAATTTTAAATGTAAATTAAAAACGAAGCTACATATTTTCCAAGTTCGAACGTATTAGCTTTCGATTTGAATTTCACCCTTGAATATAACGATTTTTTTTTTTGTTTCAAAATTCAAAAATATAACTACCATCCCTCTTCTGAATTTCAATCGAAGTCAAATCCGTACGTATTTAAACAAATTTATTCACATACTCAGAACATTCTCTTTTTCGTAAGGACTTGCTTGGAAACTAAATTCAGAACATAAATAAATCCTCGATTAGAAGTCAACAAACATTTTAACAGGCTTTTATGATAAATTCAGGTAAAACGTAAAACATATTAATTCAAATTTAAAATCCATCACAACACTTTGTTTTCCAACTGAAATGCTTTCCAAAAATACTTTACACAAAACTAAAAAAAAACTTATACACTCCTTATAACCATACCTACCTAGTATCTTTTTTATACAAACATTTTGTACCACTTATTATACCAATTCTAATGCGAAATTTATTAATTGCAAAATTAAAAAAAAAATAATAAAAACAAAATAACATGCACAATTTTTTAAATGTTTTAATACATACTTTGAATAAAATAGATAATGTTATGTATGTTTGTATAACAATTTAACTGGTAATGTAAACATAATAAATCAACCACCTAATGGGTTATTTTCTACTTTACTTGACATCTTTAGCTCAACTATTCTGTTTTTTTAATTATGTCCGTAATATTTTAATAATGCCAAATTGTATAGAAAACGAAATAAAAAAACACACATTTACAAAACATAACTATATACCTTTTAACAAAAATTTATTTCGTAACATACAAAATATAATAATAAACGAAAAAAAAATATATAGTTTTCTTGTTCCTTCCATATGTGCTAAGATGTATAAAATTTAAGGAAAAAATCGAGAAAAAAACAGCTACATATTTAACTATAATTAAAAACAAAAAACGAAAAAATATCATAGAATTAATAAATTATTATCGAGAACATAAAAATTTTTAGAAACGGATATAACACAAAATAAAACGTGAAGTGTCATTAAATAATTTAAACAAAAAAAAAATATTCTAAACGCAAACAAAAAAAATACAATAGGATATAATATTTGTATAAGGTTTTAAATTTAAACAAGTTTACTTAATTATAAATGTTATTTTTTTTTTTATTTTTAAACACTTGTATATTTTTTGCACAGATTTATTATTTTTACTTTAATATTGTTGATATTTTTTTTTTTAATCATAATTATGGGAAGTGGGGGCTGCAACAAACTTTTAGATGTAGCTAAAAAATGAAGTTATGTAATATTCGATAAAATAATATTTTATATAAATACTGTATTTTTAAATTTTGTTTTGGTTCGATGTAAATCGTGTTAATGTGTAGAAAAAAAATGGAGAAACGTGAATGGTCAATAATAAAACCGAAAACTCATTGTATATTAAAAGACGTAGCGTTTTATTTTCTTTGATGTGTCTCTTTTGCCATCTGCAATATTTCAACGGGGTTAAATCGATTAAGGAATTGTGCATCAAGATTTTTGCAAAGGCTTGCACAGAATGCGATATATTCGCATACAACGGGGACAACAATAACAACATTGTGCTATGATACACAATAACACGTTGTTATTGTTTTTTCGTCGTCACGACAGTTTAGCACCGGTTTGGGTTAGCCTTAATGGGCAAACAGAAAGTGATCTGGTAGTTGATCACCCCAACAAATTGGGTGCAAAAAACGTGCTCTACCATGCCGTGTGACAGGGTTAAGAAGTATCAGCAAAAAATAACACTGAGAAATTTATAAATAAAACTGCCTTTAAATTTTATTATTTTGTAAGAAACAAAAGTGAATTTTAAACTTAAAAGCCTTTAAGTACCTACATATTTAATTCCAAAAATTTCACGTGAAATTTCAAGTTTTAATTATTTAAAAAAATTTCATAGTTCATAGTTTTAAGCTTTTTCTTTTAATTTTTCTGTGAGTTTTCAAAAAAAACACAGAACTTTTAAAAAACACGTAGTTTTATATATTTCACTTGAATTTTCAAAAAAAAAAAACGGAACTTTAATAAACACGTAGTTTTCAAAAAACTTACTTAATTTTACTATTCTAGGTGTATTTCCAAAGAATTAGAACATTTTATAAATTTCACGTCAATTTTCCAAAAACACGTCATTTTATTGCTCACTGTTTTTATATTTTACGGGAATTTTAAAAATTCTTGGATTTTCAAGTCCTAAACAAATTTTAAATAAATTTTAAATTTTCACGGTGATTTTCATGTTTTTTAAGTAAATTAAGACTTTGACGTGAATTTTTAAGGTTCTTAAGTAAATTCATTATTTCACGCTAATTTACAACATAATTAAATAATTTTAAAAATTAACGTGAATTTCAAACATCTTCAATAACTCACATTTCAATTTGAAAATGTTACTTGAATTTTCAAATACCCAACTGAAAAAAAATTTAAAATTTACTTCAATTTTCCATAGCAATATTTTTTTATGTCGACTTTCAATAAATTTAAAATATCACGTAAGTATAAACAACTACGTGAAATTAAAAAACAATTGATAAAATATTAAGAAATTCCTTTCATAATTACTTCGATTTTCAAGAAAAAATAAAATTAAAATAATCTTAAAAATATTTTTCTATGTGCAAAGTGACGAAGTGCATACGGGCCTTTTACTTGAAAAATTTCAAAACAAAATCGTTTTTTCTTCACGAATTTTCATTGCCCATTCCTTACTTACCTAGCAAAAAAAATTCAAATAATTCCCCTTTGCAAAAAAGAAATGAAGAAAAAAGTCTTTTTTCCTAACTCCCTCCAACTCCCATAAATGTCCATTCCAATTTTATACATCGTTCTCTATCTTCTGTTATTTCCTAAACACTCATATTTATTATTCTTTTTCTTTGTAACTACCCCACTTTCAAGTCTACACTCGTCTCCACTTCAGGTTGGAAAAAGCTTCCGTCCGTCTCATCAGAGGTCGCGTCGTTCGTTCCTCTTCATAATAATTGTGGAAGCAGCCTATTTTGCTCCAACCAGGGACGCAACTTTGGTTGAAACGTCACACTATGACATAACTGGTACGCTTTGAGAAAAGAACACTTTTTTGATGCCTCCCATTTTTGTATTTTTTTTAATTAGCGCATTATCCAATAAAATTTTCTTCAATCAAATCAAAGAAAAAAACAATTTGATTTCAATTACCCAACATAATTCCAATATGAATTTCGAATTTGGTAATCAAGGTAAAGAATCTAATCGAGCTGCATGTAAGAAATGCGGCTATGCCGGGCATCTCACCTACCAATGTCGCAATTTTCTAAAAGTAAGTTTTTGTTTTTATTTTTATTATTTTTTTTTTTTGTCTAATCGATTAATACCATCCCTTTGTCTCGCACCTAACAACCCTTTGTAAATGAACAATGTTATAAATAACCAAATCTATACACGAAAATACTCATAATCCTCATTATAGGTCGACCCTAACAAAGAGATTCTCCTTGATGTCGAAAGCACTAGCAGTGATTCCGAAACCGATTACTTAACGCCTCTAACTGAATTAAGAATGCAAGAACTCAAAGAAGAACAACAAAAGGAAATTTTGAAAAAACGCAAAAAAGAAGAACTCCACAAATCAATTGCCAAGAAATCAAAGAAAAAGCTAAACAACAAGGAAAAGGATAAGAAAAAACGTAAGAAACAATCGAGTTCAAGCAGCAGCAGCAGCTCTTCATCATCATCGTCGTCTTCAGCATCATCGCCATCGGATTCATCTTCATCTGATTCAAGTGAAGATGAATACTCAACATCATCTTCATCCACCAGTGGTGGTGGAGGTGATGAGAAGAAAAAGAAAAAATCCGGCTCATCGAATAAAAAGATCAAGACGAAAAAAATCCACAAGAAGACCAAGAAATTACCTCGAAAGAAAAAGAGACATTCCACGACTTCTTCGTCAACTTCATCATCCAGCGGTGATCTTTCCAGCTCTCCCTAAAACTAGAAACCACCTATACAATGCATAAGACTAAACTTGAAATTTTTTTTAGAATTATTTTTAATCCTTTACAATAAATTACAAAGCAAAGATCAGTAGTTTTGGGTTTGGCTGTTTTCTCTATTAAAGATGAGAATAGGTGTTAGATGCTGGGATTTGCATGGTAAGTCATTGAAGTCAACTGCATTGAGACCTAGTTTCAAAGTCTGAATGACCTTTCTTCTTTTACTGAAGATTGTTATTATATCAATTGAGGCATGTGTGGTTCTGGATTTTGACGTTTCTAAGGAACTGAATACATTTATTTGTTCCTGATGTTTTAGGTTTGACTCTGCTGCTTGAATTAAGCGTAATACAAGCCTATTCTATAAGTTAAATATAAATTGACTTGAGCTTCATAGCCTCTACTCATAGGTCTAACTAACGTTCACAATAATAGCGATTGACTACTATATTTATATTATTAAATAATATCACGAGGAGAAGATTGGGATTTTAAAGGCCATTTCTCAGTGAGTGTTTACTAAGGTTTAGGTAATTGTTTTATGAGGAGTTCGTTTTATTCGAAAACGACGCAGGTTTGTATTAAAATCGATAATTTCTAGTACAGAGAAAGTTATGTTACCATTTAAGTGATGAATAAAGAAAAAGTCAAGTGTTACTATTAAGGAGCAAGAAAATCCAAGGAAGCTATCACATCAAAAATACCATTTAGATAGTATTATCACGTTAAAAGAGATGTTCTGAGAGCCAAGTTCAAACGGCAATAGCACACGACGTTCCAACAATATCGTTGAATAGAGGATCAAACAACATCTACATACATTATATGTACTGTAACAATCATCGGTCCTGTAACCTCGATAGGGACAAGGACGGTGTGCATTTAGATAGTTTAGCTGTGGCCACATATTTCTTTGGGAGTTTTTTCCTTTGATTTCCTCAGTATATTAACAATCCATGCCATTTGCACTTTCTTATGCCTTCATTCAACCGCTCCTAAATTTTTCTGCTCCTGCGCCATAATTCCGGGTTAAAAATACTTTTTGACCATTGAATCTTCAAGATGTAGCCTAGACAGCGACTCAAAGAAGCCTGCGATTTTTTCCATTTTTAACAAGCTGGAAGAATTTTCATCTCCGATGGATACTGGATACTTCGCTAGAACAAGTACCACAGATTAAATCATGGGGCAAATTCCTAAACGCAACATTTGCAAAGCAAACCACATGCAAAGCAAATGAAGAATGCAGTTGAAAAGGCAAAGCAAGTGAAGTGCGCAAGATATTTTTGACATTTGCCGAAATACATTTGCATTTGCGCATGAAAATAAAATCTACTGCATTTAGGGACAATCTGCTTAGCAGTGATGTTTACGTTTGCATTTTGGAATTGTTTGCTTAGCATAATTTGCGCAAGTTTTGCGTTTAAGAATTTGCCCATGGATTTGAAGAAACTCAAATTTGAGACAAAGAACCAAAGGCAACGTTCACTCAAAGCGACCGTTTGGGACAAAGATTTAGTGATGCTCAGAAAGAGCACCATCTCTTTTCGCCAAACCTTTGTCTTTTAAGTTGAAAATAAAAATGCGAGTCGCGAAATGAGTGATTTCAAAAACGTTCGCTTTAGTATATCGAACCTTACATTCGCTTTTCATAATCGTTCGCTTTAGTATATCGAACCTTACATTCGCTTTTCATAATAAGGGCCTTTTTCTGATTTTTACGTCCAGATCCGTAGCACCAGAATATATTTTAGAAAACCCCCTATTTCCAATTCCAACAGAAACCTGCTAGGAAAACTTTTTTCTTCCCAAAAAAATTTGTGTTAAATAAAAAAAATCTAAATTTGTGTTTCTTGGTTATGAGCCAATTTAACTTTTTATTTTCAGTCGGATGAGGACTTTGTTATGAAAGAGCTTTTCTCCAAACAAGAAATTTAAGCTTCAACGTGTCTTGAACCGGGTTTGTCGGCCAAGAAATCAGCGAACTCTTGGTATGGGTTGACGCCGAGTGGCATGTCCTTCCACAAATCTGGGGTCAAGTAAGCGTAGGTCTTGGCAATGGCAGCATAGGTGGCCTTGGCGAAGTTACCCAAGGTTCCGGTGGAACCACGAGCTGAGGTGTAACAATCCTCAATACCAGCCATTGTCAATAGCTTCTTGGGAACTGGAGCTGATACGATGCCAGTACCGCGTGGAGCTGGAATCAGACGCACAGATACTGAACCGCACTTTCCAGTGACCTACAAGAAAAAATAAAAGATTGATTAGTTTAAGTTAATGCTTCCATTTGAAACGAAATTTTGTTTTATAAAATAAATCAGACTATCTTGGCCGTCACTAGCGCGAAGCTTCCGGTGGAAACCGCAAAAGGAAAGACGAATAGAATCATCATTTTAAATAAAACTTTTTCTTTCAAAAAAGAATTTAGATAGACTTACTTTGCATGGAACGGTATGGGGTTTACCGATCTTGTTACCCCAGTAACCACGACGTACTGGTACAACAGACAATTTAGCCAAGATGATAGCTCCACGAATAGCGGTAGCAACTTCCTTGCTGCACTTAACTCCCAAACCAATGTGACCATTGTTGTCACCGATAGCGACGAAGGCCTTGAAACGAGTACGTTGACCAGCACGTGTCTGTTTCTGGACAGGCATGATCTTCAAAACTTCATCCTTAAGGGCGGAACCCAAGAAGAAATCAATGATCTCGAACTCTTTGATTGGCAACGAGTAGAGGTAGATCTCTTCGAGGCTGTGAATTTTATCATCACGAACCAAACGTCCCAATTTGGTGACTGGAACCCATTCCTTGGAATCTTCCTTGCCACCACGTCCACGACCTCTGCCGCGTCCACGGCCGCGACCACGTCCACGACCACCACCACCACGAGAACCAAATCCTCCACGGAATCCACCACGGGCTGGAGCTGCGTCCGCCATTCTGTAATAAAGAGAAAAAATAAAATGTTATTTGATTCATAAAACAAAAAAATGCTTATGGGTTTTTTTACGAAAATCAGACAGCTTTGACCATCCCTAGGAATTCAATATAGAATTCCTTCTGGTGGAAACCGCAAAAGGAAAGTAAAAAGATCATCATTTTGACATAAATTACAAATAAAATTGTGAAAAATCAACGCTATGATGACGCCATTTTGGATTCAAAAAAGAAACCTCGCCACGTGGTTATAAAGAAATTTAAAGAACTTTAAATATCATTTGTCAATGAATCTACATATCTTTATTCAACAAAAAATATTTGGAAACTTCAATGTTTTAATTTTTAACACAACTTCATTTGTAAATTTATTTTTTAAATAATTTAATTTTATAAAAATTTAAAGTGCTTACCTGCAGTTATGAAGTTATATCGGTGAAAGGTAAAAACCGAATGAACGAGAAGATGAACAGAAATTCATGAACTTCCTTTAGACAGCCATTTTTTCGAAAATGGGCAATTCGATTTCGAAAACAGGGGCAAATTTTATTAAGTGCTGCCATTTCTAAATTTAAATTAAATTGTTCAGGAAATATGTACTTTATTTAAGCTGAATACACACCACACTCATATGACCCGGAAGAATCTCTGAACCTTTTTTCAAGCTTCGGATATGAAGTTTCCGGGACCCAAATTTCAAAATTTACAGAAACAAAGTTTGTATGTTTTCATTGGCAATTTTTAGCAATGTATTATTGATAGCAAAAGCTACTAGAATTATTTACTTGTCTATATAATTTGAAGAATTGACATTTTTTCCAATGACTGTGTTCAGGTGTATTAATATTTAAGGAACTTTTAAATTTTAAAATGACTTATTTTGTATGGAACAAACTTTATTTATGACCGATTTCATGAAAATTAACTGTAATCGCTTTTACCTAAACTCCTTTTGATTGATATCAGACCACTAAATTTTTTCAGTTTCACGAATGAAGAAAAGGTAAATTTTTGGGATATTTTATTAAAATTGAATTTGCTCATCCCTGTATACAAAAGAATAGTTTCTGTTCCTCTTACATATGAAGTTGACGAGAAAAAGTGAAACAACAGTATTCGGAAATACAAAATGTAAAAAAATGAAATCTTTAAACTTTTCTTCCGAAATTTAAAAATATTGGTCGTCCGAAAGATTTTCGTGAATAATAATTTTATTTTTAATCATTGCAATTAAAATTCATATTGATAAATTGCAGTTGAAATCTGTCAAAAATGCAAAATAAAAATAAAATACATTCATATATTTTCATGGGATTTAAAATTTAATGAGACAAAAATGACCTTTAAGTTTATAAGGTTATTTGAAAGCCTGTTAAATTTAAAAGCAGTTGGTGAAACCAAAATTCCCCATTTTAAGGTTAAATGTCCTTTAAACATTTAAAAGACTTTCATGAAATCGGCATTAAAGTCTTATAAGCCTGTTAAATTTTTAAAAACGTTTGACGCAACCAGCCATTACGGAAAAATAATGTCAAATTCCTTTCAAACATTTAAATTCGATTTTGTTACGGTTAGTAAGAATTTATGTAAGCTTTCCACGCAGTTTCACAAGCACTTTCACTGGTGAACAAAATATTTACGACATGATGTAGTAATGTTATTATATAACTTATAAGTCGTGACTCTTTCCTAAAATTAATGAGTGCAGTAAAGAAGAAAGACGCGTAAGTGGAGGGGTAAAATGTAATTTCAAAAAAGAATGCAAAAAAGAGTGAAGACTCATAAAAATATTTCTAATTCAACATTTCCGACATCATTGCAATCTTTCATTCATAAAAAGCCTTAATTTAAATGGAGTTTTGGAAGCACTCATTATTTGCAGTCTGCATAACTGCACACACTTTGACACTTTTATAATTTGTTTTGTTTTTTGTTTTATGTGGAAGTATCCTCCCATTTAGAAAATATATTTTTTTAAGTATTAAAAAAAAACTATGAAATCTCAGTAAAAACTCGCAACAAAAAATGTCACCGTGCATTTCAACAGTAAATTCCCATCTAGGTGCTATAACATTTTTTGCCAAAACCCATCCAGGAGATGTCTGTGGAAGCAATGGTCTCCCATTGACTCCAAATTCAATTGCAATTCTCGGTCGAGCGCAACGATTAAAGGACATTAAACACCCCAATTTGTGTCAATATTTAGACATAATCCGAGGAAAACATGGTAAGCCAAATACTTTAAACGAAGACAAAAAAAAATTGTTATTAACTCCTCTTCCAGAACGCACAATTGTCGTTTCTGAGTACTCTGGTGATACTTTGGAACACAAATCTCGTGTTTCCTTGAATTCTACACAAGTATTGAGAGTGTTTTATCAAATAGCATGTGGAATAGCTGAAGTACATCGGAATAAGTTTGCCATCCACAATCTGGAACCGAAGAATGTGCTGCTGGATGAATTGGACAATGTTAAACTTTTCAACTATGGACTGTTTGATATGACAAATGGAGGAGAATATGTCCCATTTCCAATTGGGTAGGTTGCTGATTGCAATTAAAAAAAAGAACAAGCTTTAATCCATATAGTGGTTATAGCACAATTTAACATTTATAAATGACGGTTGAGGATTTATTAATTTTACTTTTCTTTGGTATTTCTATTATTCATAACAGACATCTCAGTATTTCATATCGTCAACGAAACATTCAAATGAGTAATATAAAAATGAATATAAACAGGCTTAATATTAAACATTCAAACATTTTCAAATTCTTTTTAGGCAGGTTTTATATGCTGATCTTCCGATATCAACTTCCAATTTATTCAGTCTGTATCATTTAAATAAAAATGAAAAAAATTATGTATACAATTTTTATGAAGACTAAATAAATTGGCTTTAAGCCAGATCACATTTATAAAATTTTAGATATTAGACTTTTGTCAGTTTGAATGATTATTAAAAATTTAATAACTAATCAACTCAAAAAAACATTTATGCAAACGAAACCAAACAATTATAATCTTAGCTTTTAGACTGTAAAAGTTTAATTAAGCTCAAATTTCGAGAAACTAAAGATCGCTGTATGTGAAATATTTTTTTTTTCTTTTAGGACTGCAGCTAGCGGGCACATATTTTTTTCACGGGCGATGTCCGTTACTTTTTGAAATTTTATCCCAATGGTTTTTAGAAATTTTAATATGAGAAATTATTTCGATTATAAAGAACTTCTATTATCCGTTCTTTTTAACATATTTATTCTTATCATCGACAGTTGGTCTTAAATACGGTTCAGATAATTGAAAAAATATATACATATATATCAAGTACCTGAATTTAAGCTGTGATATAAATGTCATTTCTTGTCTAGTTAAATTATTATGTTTTGCTTGTTTATTTCATTATCATTATTTGTTATTTATTTTCATTTTGTGTCTGTGCCGTAGGGATGATGCAATACTGGTAGTAACTTTAATGTGATGAATTAGTACAAGTATTTAATAAAGAACAAAATCCCCTGAAGAACTAAGGAATTCTTACGAAAAGTTGGGTGAAAGAATAGAATAAAGTCTTTTATTTATTTATTCGCATTCAAAAACCAAAAAGACCAAAAGAGCCTAGTTAACAAAATCAATAAGAATTTCCAAAGAATTGGTCAAACACATACAACTATATATACGATAGTCCAGAAAAGGTTATTGCAAATTTGTAAGCAAGTAGAAATAGGAACTTTCATCATCTATTTTATATATTTTTTGATAACACTGGTCATGAACCTAACGTTGGGGTGGTTAATTAGAGTCTGTTCCCAGTTTTTTCATCTTCAAGATATTAATCTTTGAAATTTAATTAAAAATTGTTTTTTTTTCGCTATTTCTGGCACAACTATGAGAAATAATGATTCCAAATTATGTAAAAAACTGACTTGATTGAATTTTTCAACACGCGAAAAACCTTCAAACAAGTTTAGTATGGTGTCTGTGAAATTCTTATTTTTGGAAAAGGATTCAAAATATCTTCACTCAAAAATGCATTAGAAACAAAATTTGATATATTTCAATTTGGAATTAAAATTGTAAACAACAAAGAGTTTTTATTAAAAACGTATTTTTGTTTTTCTGTTTTTTTTTTTTTTGTATAAGTCTTTGTTTTTTTCTATTACCATCGAATGTGTTCCAAGAAATCTGAAAAATTTGATATTAGTTTGTACGACTTGTTTGATCGCTATAACCGACCTCTAACCTGTCATAAAATATATGGTGAATGAAGCTCAATCATCTGTAAATAACAAAATATCCAAAAATCCCTAATCAACCAACAAAAGTTAATAGTTGGGCTTAGATAACATGATTTATAGATAATAAAAGATGTACATATGTATTATGTAATTTGTGTAAGTTGGCATTAATTAATTCTACCGATAGCACTAGTTTACAAATTATCAAGTCATCGACGTAACCAAAAAAAAACTTTGCTGATTGGGTGGGTATGCATACATTTTCAGTAAAACATTCACATTTATTATACATTTTTAAGTCGATCTCTCATAAAGCCATTTCATCAAAAAAGTAGATATACAATATTATACATAAATCATAACAGTCATGTGTACGGTACAATAAAATAACCATATAAGAATTAAGATATATCATGCACCTATTCTTGTCGAAATTGGTCGTCAATTTTAGGCCGTTGTTGTTGTTGCTTAAAAAGGGAAAGAAGGAAAAATTCATCCGATGACTCTTAAACGATAATGAAATTATCTTTCTATAATAACTTTGTTTGTACCCTGATAAAAAAAGCTAATTCTAATTTCAAATGACGTGGTGTAGTAGCATTTGTATTTGATGTTTTTTTTTTTTTTTAATATTAAGAGAATGCATTTTTCATAATATTTTTAGAAATCCTAAAATTTCTAAAACTACCCAAAAATAAAATTTTAAAAGCAATTGAATGTAGCAATCAAATCGATCGCTCGCCTATTGCTTCGCTTTGAATGTATGATAGAAACGCTTCCAAAAATCAGGTTATCGATGAAACTAATTTATTTTTAAATTATCATTTAATGAACATTCATTTATGAGCCTTATTGTATTTGGAATGGATTTTTACATGCAATTTCTAGTTCCTATACAATTTGAAGCAAAAATGTTCTTTTAAAACTGAAGCATTTAATTAGTTAGAAGAATTAAATGAACTATTATTTTTGTGGACCAAAGGCTGTTAAAAGCTGCTTTGAATATATAATTCAACAAAACCAATAATACTGCTTGGCTGATTTATTTCAGGAGTATATAGAATGTTTTCCATTATTTGAGCGACGCGTCGACGGCTGACAGGTTAAAAACAAAAAAAGTATTGCTATCTATTCTATTCTTTAAAAAAAAGTTGTTCAACTAAAGGTCACGAAAATAGGAACAATTTCTTTTCATTAGCGACATCATAAATGACAATATAGTTTTAACTGTTTTGTGTTAAATATTTTTAAATCTTATACACCAAATAAAATAATAATAATAATAAAAAGAACACAAATATGGAAATCACGTTTCGTACAAGCGCTGCAGTGCATTATTTAATAGGGGCTTTGAATTATACAGTATTATACTAAACAAAAATATACTGTCGCGAAAGATAAAAGAATCTTCTTTGTGAATATTTGTATCTAAATTTTTATCTCATTTTTTTTGTATTATTTTTATTTTATCTTCTTGTTCTATTATTTTTTATCGTTATTAAAATATCGAGTAAAATTTTAATACTATAACTTATCAAAATGATTTTTGTGTACATCCTTAACGGGTGATTGAATTTCTTTCGAGGTTAGTACATAGCATTTTTTTGGGCCCGGTACCACATTTTCGTCGTTTTGGAAAATTCTTATAGTTCTTAGAAACTGTTTAACAGATTTTTCTGAACAAAATTCAGCAACTTTTTTAATATGCTACCTTTTGATGAGTTTTTTTTAAAGAAGGCGATAATGATAGATAATCTTTTGATTTTCGCTTTTTTCAAAAACTTATACCAAAGCCTTGAATTATTGGTCTATCAGTACTAAACAATATTAAACTGAAATAATATTGGTAGCAGAACATTTTCTTTTATTTTCCATTTTCGCATTACCGACAGATCCAATCATGATTATTTTTTACATCCTGAAGACTTTTAAAAAGACAACGAATATTGAAATTCAAAATTTCTTACTTTAGATCAATACTGTGAATGCATTCTAATTACTTATTTGTTTTGTTTAGAAATATTCGTTATATGTCTCCTGAACGCAGTGTTGGTGGGAAGCACAACATCAAAAGCGACATTTGGAGCCTCGGTATCATTGTTGCTGAACTATTGCTAGACTGTCAGTTTTGGTCAAATTTGAAGATATCTCACATTAGCCGAAAAATACAGTCATTCTGTAAAACTAATAGTGTTTTTGAAAAAATCGCTCGGGAGCACAACTGTCACGATAAATACTTAGCCCTTGATAAAGATCTTAGGGTATTGGTTGAGAAATGCCTGTCTGTGTTGCCAGGAAATCGTCCTCTTCCTGACGAACTTGTGAAAGACACCATATTCAAATCTCATCTCGAACTTTGTTCTGTTAAATCTCCGGAGAAACCCAAGGTTCTTATCTTAAGATGTCCCCTTGACCAGATCTATTATCTTTGGCAGCTGGCTGGAGGTGATGTACAATCTGAATTAAAGAGCGAAGGATTAATTCGAAGCGAGGCGCCAATTCTAGCCATTCCACATATTGTTTGTCTAAATGGGAAGATTAGTGGACCACCGAGGAGCCAAAGCTATCTTATGGACGACCGGGTGGTTGTTTTAAAACTGAATAATTTAATCGAGCGGTTAAAGGGCATTCCTGCCATGGCCTATTATCCATTAATACACTCGCCAAAGTTTGCTTTTAACTACGGCTCCGGAATGGAGCAACTGCCATTAATTATTCGCGAACGAGACACCGAGTACCAGTTTTATCGGGTTATGTTGTTTTCGAGACTTTTGAAGGGTTACCCGTTTACTGGAGATTTGATTGAGAAAGAAGCAGCTGTTGATATTCCTCCACTACTGCGAGGTCCAATTTGGGCCTGTCTCCTTGGAGTTATTCCTAATGGAAGCTACGATAAGATCGACAAAGTAACGCCGACTTCTACTGATAGACAGGTAGATTCATCGGAGAATATCCTAAAGCTTTTTAGAATAATTGTTGTCCCTTTAGATCGAAGTTGATATCCCTCGCTGCCATCAGTATGACGAACTTTTATCATCTCCCGAGGGTCATAGAAAACTAAAGCGACTACTTAAAGCCTGGGTAACTTCTCATCCACAGTACGTCTATTGGCAAGGACTTGATTCTCTTACAGCACCATTTTTGTATCTCAACTTCAACCAGGAAGGTAAACATTTGCCAATCTATAATCTTTCATTTTCTAAGGTTATAATTTTTCAGAGATTGCATTCCTCAGTCTTTACAAATTTATCCCAAAATACCTCCAATGGTTCTTTTTGAGGGATAATTCGGCAATCATAAAAGAGTATCTCAGTAAATTCTCCCAATTAACTGCGTTTCATGAACCACTACTGGCCAAACATCTTAGTGCTATAAATTTCATACCAGAACTTTTCGCAATCCCTTGGTTTCTTACGATGTTTTCACGTAGTTAACTATGTATTTCCTTTATTGATTTTGTTTGTAAAATTTATTTAATTTCTTAGATGTATTTCCGTTGCATAAAATTCTTCATCTTTGGGATAAGCTGATGCTTGGTGATAACTCATACCCGCTGTTCATTGGTATTTCCATCTTAAAGCAACTCAAGACTACGCTTCTAAGTTCAGGATTTAATGAATGTATTTTGCTGTTTTCTGATCTGCCCGATATTGTGATGGAAAACTGTGTTGTAGAGTCACAGAAAATGTATGAAACAACACCAAAAAGTGTAACCCACCGACAACATGTGCTCAGAGAAGAAAAACCACACGAATTTGTAAGTTATCTCCTTTTGCTTTCATATCATATCATGTCATTTTAAGTTTTTGTTGTTATATTTTAAGGACATCTCTGGAGTCACCTTGGCCGAACTGCAATCCGAAATGTGTCCACGCATAAGTGCAAACGACTATTCCCACCTTCTCCTGAATAAGCCAGATGAAGTCGCAACAATTGATTTACGTGGCGTAATAGAATATTCAAGAGTACGCATCGAAAATAGTATAAATATTCCATTTACTTCGGTGCAATTAGGCGATACACGATTGGAAGCGTTAAATATTGTTAATTTGGATGCAATGCTGGAGAGAAAAATTGTTGTTGTGGTCAGCACAATACACGAAAATGCTGTTTTGGTAAGAATCTGAGAAGTTATTTGTTCTTCAAAAATTCGTATTTACAAATTTTTCTTATTTTGTTTTTAGTTTTCCAAATTTTTTGTCGAGTGTGGAGTGGAAAAAGTATGCGTTCTACATAATGGTTTTAGTATATTACATGCAATCGAACCGAATATTCTGTTATCAACGTAAAAATTTGTTATGAAAAAAGTAATTAAAGCTATTATTAACCATATTTTTTTTGTTATAACGAAGAACTACGAGCATTATTCTTTCAATCTCATAATAATATTTATATTTATTGCTGTCCGCCAAGGATCGTATATCAAACCAATATTTTCATAATAGACTGAATGATGAAACTAAATTGAATACATATCTACAGTAAAAACTACATCTGCAACGTATCTACAGTTTCATCTTAAAATTTGGGAGAAACAAAATATTGAAAAAGTAAACTAAATGATATTCCGGTGCACTTTTGATCGCGACCAAAGTTTCTTAAAAGCGAAATCAGTATTACTATCTGTTAAATCTTAACATTGCAACTATACATTATGATAAGCCTATTTGCCTATCTGTTGTAATTTTTATATGCCAAGGCTAGATTTTGAGTTCTAATTTAGTGAACCTTTTTTAGTTATTTAAAACGAAAAGCTATTTTTGCATTTTGTGCGTCACTTCCTTTTCTAAATAATGTGTGACTTTATTTTGAACTCATCTTATGTATGTTGTTTCTTGTTACACCTTTCATGATGACAAAGATTTGGATTTATAATTGGTCAATAAAATATCATGCGTTATTTAGCTAGAATTTAACAATAACATGGGCACGAGCACAAGTTAAGACATCTACATATTTATGGGTTTATTTTTATACATGAGTTTTTTGTTAAAAATAAAACAACAAGTAAACGATTTTTTTTTGCCGAACAAAAATTCTCATTTTCTATCTTTTATAAAATTCATCATGGAAAGTTTGTGGAATTAATATTATGGTTTATGATAGCTAAGCTTAAATTAGATTAAATACTAAATTCTAGTTTGATTTATAACTTTTTTTTATTTGTTAAAACGGGTAAAAATTAATACTTAACAAAATGATTCAAGATGTATACCTACCTACAACTTTTATCTCTTTCATCATTTGCATGTATTTATATCGTTTGTTGAGCAAACAATAACTTCCAACTTTGATTGTATACCGTTCTGTGAAGTTGCACCAAAATGATAAGAGCTTGAAGAAATGAACGTGCCAGTTTTATATTGAATGACTCTCTGAAGCTAATTCAAAATAAAACAAATCTAACTAGAAACCAGTTAGGAAAGGTCTGGGTTTTATGTGATAATCATAATTATTTATCTTTATTGACAGTGGACACGTGTAATTGTTGACTTATTCAAATATCTACAGTGGTGGTAGAAAAATATTATCCTCCCTTCTATTTTAATTTTTTTTTTTTTTTTATCTACAACTGAACCCATACGGTGTTTTTGGATTTCAAATAAACCAACAAATAATACTGACGTGACAGTATTTTATGTAAAGAAACTGTAACGATTGATAAAAACTATCAATTGATAAAATTGACACCAACATTCTAGATCAAACCATAAAACTAATTCAAGTTTTGTAAGAAAATTGAATAGAACGATTTTTAATTTACATAAGTTTGTCGTTTCCAAAAATAATTTCGTCAAAAATACAACGAATTATTTAGACAGAATTTGAATTAGTTCGAATAGTTAGAGTATTTAAAATAGCCAACACATCCCCATTTCTACCTATAACGAATTTTTCTTTTTTTTCAACAATATTATTTCATAAAATTCCAACTCATAATTTTAAGAAAAAAAAACCACTTTAAAAAAGAAAATATTTATTTATTACAATATTTTTTAAAAGAAAAGCTATTCAAAAGTTTGATGAAAGTGTTGAAAAAGCAAATTGTTTAGTTTAGAAATAAAGTAAAGACCCTCATTATGAGTAGCAAATCGAACGTTCGACTAAAAGCGAACATTTGGAATATCCAAGATATTGTAATGTTAGGAAATGGAACTTTAAATTTCGAAAAGAGCAACATCTCCTTTCACCAAACCTTTTGCTTTTGACGTGAACATAAAAATGCGAAATGAATGACTTTAAAAAAATTCGCTTTGAATCGAACGGTCGTTTCGCTAATCATAAGAGCCGTAAAATATATTCCTCATGTAAGTTAAATAAAAGAACTAGTCTGTCCAGTGACATGAAAACAATATTTCTCGAGATAAGTTTATTAAGATTTACAGTTCTATATATTAGTTAGGTAAAATTTGCAAAATTTTGTTATTTACATATAATACGAGTATATGCACAATGTTTTTTTATTTTAAATATTTAAATAAATTTGATTTCTCTTAATTGAGTAGGCAACTATACCTACCAATTAAATTTACATGTATTGTGTGTAGTATAACAGTCGATCAGATACGATGGAACAAAAAATGTATCATTTATATAATTCTATATTTAGCAACCCAACATCACATTTTTTTTGCCATTGATCAGAGTGAAAACGATCTTTTTGAATTAATTAATTCATATACCGTACTGTACTATATCAGCATGGTAATATTTATTTCCATATTTACCACACATGCATGCATATGTACCATCTTAATTGAATTCGAGAAATCGTTATGTTGTTACTTTATAATTTTCCTGCCATAAATACAATTTACTCTTCCTACAACTAATCACAGTCTGCTCAACAAGTGGAAATGGTATTTGCCGATGCGTTAACTCTCGCGTTGATGTTGTGTTTAATAATTTAATATTGCATGTTGCATCTGTATAGTCAAATAAAAGATGCAAAAAAACTTTTTGGTAATTTGAAATGTTTTAAGCTTGCCTTAAACGACCGAGCAAAATAGTTCGCAAACCGATTTATTTCCTGGATTTCTGATTTGCTGATAATCCAAGTGGGTCGGTGGATCCAATCGCACAATACAATTATTGACCTCGGTGACAAACTTAGCTTCCTCATGTATAGCTGATTTTGACATAGCCCGGTCGTGTGTTTAATATTGTGTGCTTAATATCAAACTTTTTTATTTTTGCTGGTTGGCCTTGACACCAAAGTTAGGGAAAACTAAATAAAAATTCAATTAGGATTTCCAGATGCAGTCGCCTGTCTAAAGAAGTACATACATATCTACGTTAAGTTTTAGGCACTTAAGATTACCATGTTTAATACCATTAAGTATCGATAATATCACTTAGATCGCAAAACTGGGACTAAGCTGCGAATATGGAAAATACATAAGTGTTTCTTATTCTAGTAAGTCTGAATCTGTCCCTTAGTTCATTTACAAAATTGAAAGGTTAGATCGTATGTTCCGTACTTACATTGGGCATACAATTCGAAAAAAATTGTTATTTTCACTCCCTGAGTACAATAACCAGGAAAGAATTTTTATGTGCTAAATAACACAAACATGCACATAAAATGAGCAAATATGCGCTAAAAATGTAAAAATATGCTTCGATTAAAAAGTCGAATTAAGAATGAAGAAAAATGAAAACTTTTGTTAAATTAAAAAAGTTTTAAGGAATTCAACAAAACTTTCACATAGTAGTTTTTTTTCGCGTAGGAAAGTTACATTCAAAATCTTATTTAAGCCTCTCAAAGTGCAAGGTCGATTGAGTATTTTAGATAGTATGTATTTACATAGAAATACTTGCCTTAGCAATAACTATAGGTAACTAACTTTTTAACATTTTAAAGCGGTTATAAATTTATGAGACTTATAAATAAGAAAAATCATCCCTCATTAAATATTTCACTTTCAGGGATTTCTGGCATTTCGCATAAATACTAAGCGAAATCAAAATTCTCAATTGATCAAGATACATATACCTATATGCATCCATGAATTTAAAAAAATATTAACAATTATAGGCACCTCAAATTTTGATCCAAATATTGGCACCCTCTCATTCAACAGGGATTTTCCTAAAAAAAAACTATTAATCGGAAGAAATTATTATTCTTTCATTTACGCATACAATTTCAGATGATCGTTCATGGACCACGTGGAGTAAAAGGATAATTTTCAGCAAAGCCTAAATTTATCTCGTTGAATGAATACCCCGATTTATTATCAACAGATTTATTATCAACAACAGCCATATAAAATTATTTTTATTATTATTTAAAAAAATTATTGAAAAAAGCTAAGTCAAAAAATTATAATTATTTATTAATTAATTATTATTATTATTAATTTATAAGGAAATATAAAACAGAGCGCTTCCCAGCAGCATTTTTTGTAAACAAATTGCTGCTTAGAACTACCCTGTGTTTTACGAGTATTATGTCTATAATACCTTATTAAATTTATTAAATAATAATTATAACGCTTCAACCTAGCTTTTTCACTATTTTTGACAAAAAAATCTTTATAGCTGTTATCAAATCTGTAAAGACATTGTCAATATTATCTAAACAACCTTGAAGAAGATTCCAACAAGAATCTAAATGTTTGCAAATATTTGATAAATATATTCGGCTCTAATATCGAGGTAACCGTCGGAGCGGAACTTCGTCGGAGATTCTATTTCGGTTCAAAGTAGCTGTCATCGGGAAAAAAGAAAAACTTCCGCGCGAAGAACTTGTCGGAGGACTTCAGAAAAAATATTTAAAAAAAGAGCGATTTGAAGTACTTCATCGCATGCAAATAGCATGCGTTTAATTTCGTCGGAGAGAATTTCCGATCAACTGATCGGAGAACTACCTCCAAGCAAAATGTCTACGATTCGTAGAATTTCGGAGAGAATTCCGCTTCGAGGGTTACCTCGATAAGGCCGATTGATTTGAAACATAGATCGCCCTCTGTTCAGAAAGTAAGTTCCATCTTACTGATGGATTAATTGAATTGACACATTGATGACACTTGATTCCGTATATTGGATTTGGATGTATGTACATAATATGCACACAGAATTGAAATGAACGAATGAATGGAGATGGGTTTAAGATTGTCATTTCTTTCTTTAATGTTCATTAACATTGTTAATTGTCAATTAAGCAAGATTTACAATGAAATTTTACGGTGAATTCTGTTATTCGAAAGAAAATGTAGAAATGTTTATACTTACTGCCTCAGAATAGAAAAAAATAAAATATATGTACATAATTATTGTGGGGATTTTCTATACACAACAAATAGATTCCTACTAAATCTTAACGATGAGTTCAAATTAAATGATGTAAACCTAACTAGACTCAGCAATTTATTGGATTTGGTGAAAAAACTTATTACCTAGAACAGATAGGTATATTATCTGTTGAAGAAAAACCTTCATTTTCAAATTAATAAACTGAGAAGAAGTGAGTATTTATAATTATTTTAATCCAGAGTATCTCTTTTTTATGTTATGGGTAAAGGGATGTTAGTGGTTTCCCAAATTAAAGGGATAACTATTATAGCCGAATGTTGATGTTGGAAACTAATGTCGTAAGCCAATGAAAAATAGCATTCCGAGCAGTCTTATCCAAAAGCAAATTTAACGAAACTCAAGAAACTGATATTATGGGCGCGATTTGATTTACTATTTTCTTTCATTTTCGACTTTTTCGGATTCAAGCAAAAATCAAAGATAATTGCAACACTATTTATTATAAGAGTTATAAATTGGTAAAGGTATTGATTATACTGTGGAAGAGTTTAAAAGTAGGGTGACTATTCATAAATTTAGTTTCCTGTTATCAAATTTCATTTGTTAAAAACATATATGTATCTACGTCAATCCAATTTAATTTACATTGTACATATTACAGGACGATTTCCAGTTTCTCAAGCGCTTAGCTCATATCATCGAACTCATTCATAATTTGGTTATAAGACTATGTATGTATGTATGTATAAACTAAACAAATCGTTTAAATGAAGAGCAATCTTATTACAACCCCCAAACAATTCAAATTTCAATTAAATGCATTTCCGAGTAAAGCCCAGATGTCTCCTCAAATGACAAGACGCTCCTAGTAACAAAGAAAAAGTCACCACAAAATCGCCAACCAGCCAAGATAATTAAACAGCCTCATAGATTTTGTTTTTATTTTTCCACTTATACGCGTGCATAAGTATTTCAAAGATATCAATCCAATACAATGAAACAATAACTGCTGCTGAAATAACTAAGAAAATTCCTTAAGCTACAGTTGGTTTAGATGGTTCTGTTCTAGCTTTATACGCTCATCTGTACATAGATATAGGAAGTTGGGGAATGGGGGTGTAAATTAAAGTCATGTCTTGACTTTTTGTTTTAAGTTTATTGCATAAACCCGGGGATTAAGTCAAATTTGAATTCGCTTGCTTGCTGTTTGTTGGATTCGAGAATATAATTTTCGCTTAGTAAATATTGACACCACTCCCACTTTTTGATATTTAGATATAGATGATTGTTTGAACAAGTAGTAGATACCTAGAATGAACTGAATTTCTGTTTGTTCTCGCTATTATAATGTTGCCTTTTACATTTTTTTTTTGTATATTCATGTACTCAGTTCGGGATGGGGTTGATTGTTATAGTTCAATGCATTGGATTCTATCTATAGTTTTACGTGATAATTTGAACCGATTTTCGAAGAAATGACGAGGTCATGGGCTTGAGAGGGGAGCTCTTATCATACTTAACCAATGGACATCAATATAGCCACTTGAGGAGCAGATCCGCCACCTGTTTTCTTGCATCCCCTAATTGATGATGATGTTGTGAGATTGTGTTGATACTTCCAATTATTGGGGTATAAAACATTGACACTGTGATAAATTGTGATCAGTTTCAAGGCAGAACCCGGAGGTGGTAGTTTAAATTTTTTGAAAAGGGCTCTGGCTTTTTTGTTTTGAGTGGAAATGTAAATTTATTTTTTTATTTGGTTTAATTTGCTTTAATTTAGAAATAAAAAAAATTCTATCAAAAAATATAAGAAAAAAAGTTTTACCAAAAAAATGTGCGAGTATCTCGAGAAAACAGAAAACGGTGTGTTATTGAAATAAAAGAAATTTTTTTTTATAGAAAAAATAAAATTTTGGTGAAAAAATTAAAGAGTTTCTTGATGACGGTTATTGATTGTGCTAAATAGACCTAATAAGTTGCGCGGTTTTTGCGAATATTTTTAGTCAGTTTTGCTTATTGAATAGGTTCGAGGGTATCAAAAATAAAATCCACATTTTTATGCATGCGTACTTATGTATAAATTATTTAAAACAAAAAAGATTTGGAATACTAAAAATAATATTGTGATATATCTGGACATTTCGTTTCAGCACACAGTTTCGTTTCAAATAAAGTTAATTGATTAAGAAAAAATATTTTATGTAAATTTTTTAAAATTTTATGGAAGCACTGTGTAAGAAATTATAAATTTAAAATTACAATTTCAATTTCAATTTTACTTACTTTATACCTCTTAACTGAAAACTCGTAATTTACAATTTTAACCAAATTCTTGAAACAAAATACATGCTTAAGCAATTGTGATACTACAGGACATCACAAAAAAAGACATAAATAATGAAAAAACTGAATTTGAATTTATGTGATGAGTTTTACAATATTTTGGTTTTACAATATTGTTCTGCTTTCTGTTTCGTTAACTTAGATAACTTAGACTTGGTTGTCTCGTCTGCGCTACTGTTATTCTAAAAATAAAAATATTTTGACTGAAATTATATGCCAACACAACGTGCACAAATAGAAATGTAGGGATTTTTTCACAAATTCAAAAAAAAAAAAAAATAGTGCGTATACAACCGAGTGTCCCCATATTTTTAACAGTTGAAATGGCTACCGAAAAATAAAACGAAGTGAAATTGCAGGAGTCGTTTTTATCAATACCCCTGTTTTGGTGTGAGTGAATAGCAGGCACTCAGCAAACATGTTTACACACAAAAACATTAAATAAAATTTTCTTAAAAATTTTTTTACTGTCTCTTAGCAAAATAATAATGAAAAAAATTTACATATGTATTTCCTTTTTATTTGTAAATATAAATTTCATTCAAATGTTCTGTTCAAATTAAAAATCTATGTTTCGAAGTGCAATTCAATCCGTGTTGGATTAGACGGAAAGTATAACAACAGGCATTACGTATTGAATTTTTTTTTTTTGTGAACAACAACAACAACTTTAAGGCACTACCACCAATTGTTTTTACGAATTAATTTTATATTAATTCGTTTATATTTTTATTTTTTGGCCGGAGTTATAGCTATTTCATGCTTGCCAGACAATCATCAGACTCCTTTTAGTGGCGCTGAGCTTTAATCCAATTTTATTTGAAGAACACTTGTAGGATTCGAACCCACGCATATCAGATTTGCTCAGTCTTTGTAGTCATGTGCTCTTACGCACTACACCACTGCAGACCACTGATGCTACGTGTCCAGAAGTCGTACTTGTTCATCAAATGCATTTGGAGTCACAGCATTTTTACAAACGCCTTAAAGTATGTTATCTTGTTCCGCCTCCATTTTTCTCCATACCTTACTTCGATAGACTACAGATCGTAGTCTGTATCAAAGGGGGGAGAGTTACGGAAGAGTTTGGCGCTGGCCACAGTTTATTCTTATTACTTTATTATTTTTATTGTACTATTTTGTACATAGAATGTCAGTTTATTAGACTTAACCATTCTTCCGTCAATTGCATTGAATTTTTTGTGAACAACAACAACAACTTTAAGGCACTACCACCAATTGTTTTTACGAATTAATTTTATATTAATTCGTTTATATTTTTATTTTTTTTTTTTTGGCCGGAGTTATAGCTATTTCATGCTTGCCAGACAATCATCAGATTTCAAATATAAGACGCAAAAAATGTTAAAATGCTAGAAATGCTTTACTTACCAATTGATAACAAAGGTCTATAAATTTGTTTCTGAAATAAAAGCCTTCCGTATTTTTTATTTTTGTCTCATTGTAAATAATATGATGTATAGTATGTTCCTATCAGCAAAAACTATCGTAAATAGGTTTCTAGATGTGATAATTAATTATCTAAACATTAGCGCAGTTTTTGATTTTACACGTGCTTATTATATTTTTTTATGTCAATAGTGAGGTATTGAATTAGTTAATCATTACAAATATTTATTTTGTAACTCATCAGTCATCACTCATGTAATAAATCGTATTAAAATAGAATTACGTTGGTATACATATTCAAAACCAATTATAATTTAGACAAAGTCAAATCTGAAATATCTAACAATTTGAATTTCAAGAAGAGCATCCATCTTAGGGATAGTTTTTAAAATTTAATATTTATAATGAGGGTAATTATGCAAAGACGTAAAGTCGTCGCAAACATCATTAAAGTAGTAGTTTGCGTAATTCTACTAAATTTTGTAACCATAGAAAATATGACACAGTTTACGACTTTATAACGTTTACTATTAGGTATCCCTTTAATTTATTTAATTCAATCCTAGGAATAGTTTATTCAATCCAAATTAATGTACTATGTATATATGAATACATCAACAATATTTGAAAAGATTAATTGTATGGGTTCCGTCATTAAAAGAAAATTAAAATCGTTTTCGTAACATTGTAGATCTCTTATCATTTATCTTTAGCTCCAAAAATAACGGTACCTATGATATATAAACGTTTAGTCAAATATATTTGTCTCAAAAATGGCTCTTACGATTTTTATAAAAAAAAATCGAAGAATTGTTTAAATAATTAAAATTATTTGGTCAAAAATATTTTTCGAAAAACCGTCATCAATGGTACTTGCCATTTAACCCGCATTTTGGTTTTCGGTTTTCTAATAAAAGATTTGAAGAATTGCGAAACAAATTTTCATAAAAGAGCTTCTCAAAAGTTTAAATAATAACCCATATAAGGTACACCTATGAAAATTATCAATTTTATCTTTTGACCATTGAAATTAATGTTTCTCATATGCAGATTTTCGGTTATAACACACAAAAGTGTAAAGTATTGATAAAAAACGGTTTTCTTGTTCAAATGAAGCTGAAGATCGCTGCATTTTTTTTCTTTTTTTTCTTTTAGAGTTGCAGCTCTCGAAAAGTATCAATGATATTGGAAAATTTTATCCCGTTATATTTGTTTTTAATGGGTTTTTAAACTTTTCAGATTATTTTTTTGTTTAGACGTGCAGATAGACGAAACTAACGGTTAAAATAAAAAACAAAAAATTGTATCGTGAAGAGCGTCTTTTACTCTAGAGGCGATGTTCCTTACTTTTTTTTTTTTACTAAGCGTTTTTAACCATGAAACATAAAAACAAAACTCACAAAACTTTATACCGTTATAACTTCGGATCACCTAACGGTACCAAAAAAAAAAGTACATAGAAAAATTAGATTTTTTCAACTCTAGAGGCGATGTTTTTTTTTTTTTTTTAAATTCATGTTCTAAAGCCATTAATTTTCATAACAACAAATTATAATAAAGAGAAAAAATAACAAAGAAGATACGAACTACATAGTGCATATACTAAAGGGTGAGCCTTGAATTTATATGACAACAATATTGGTCGTTTTTTTTTTCTTTTTATTATAATTTGTTGTTATGCAAATTAATGGCTTTAGAACATGAATTAAAAAAAAAAAAAAACATCGCCTCTAGAGTTGAAAAAATCTAATTTTTCTATGTACTTTTTTTTTTGGTACCGTTAGGTGATCCGAAGTTATAACGGTATAAAGTTTTGTTTTTATGTTTCATGGTTAAAAACGCTTAGTAAAAAAAAAAAGTAAGGAACATCGCCTCTAGAGTAAAAGACGCTCTTCACGATACAATTTTTTGTTTTTTATTTTAACCGTTAGTTTCGTCTATCTCCACGTCTAAACAAAAAAATAATCTGAAAAGTTTAAAAACCCATTAAAAACAAATATAACGGGATAAAATTTTTAAAATGTAGCGGACATCGCCCCTGGCAAATTTTGTGCCCAACATTTTGGTGTTTAAAATTTTCCAATATCATTGATACTTTTCGAGAGCTGCAACTCTAAATGAAAAAACAACTTCGGATGCAGCGATCTTCAGCTTCATTTGTTCAATTAATTAATTTGAGTTCCAAAAACAAAACAGTGAAAAAGCAATGAACTTACCCACATATTTAATAGCAATTAACAATAATAAAATTACTGATTATAAAAAGTCAAAAATGACGACACACACCGGGAAGATTCCATGCAATAACACCGCTGTCTGAAGAAGATATGTAAACGAATTAAAGTGCCACTGCGACCCATAACATCTGCTAATATCTATGTACATACATAAGTCTGAGAGTACTATTAATTAATAAATAGAACATAAAATCCAATGAGTATCCAATTGTTTATACTCTGTAGGTTAACGTACCAGAAGATATACATAAATACACCATATTCATAGCATATGAAGATGCATGCATATATATGTATATATACCATATATACATACGTATTAGTACAAAGTTTTTAAATACATAAATTGATTGATATGAATATAAGCTCCTTAAAGTATGTTAAGAAATTTGAGTTACAGTTAAGTTGTTTTTAGGGTAAGTGTGACCATTACAAACTTTTGTACAGAGAAAATAATAACATTATACATAATTGTATTATAAAACAAGTTGATTTTTGATTCAAAATAGCTTTTAAAAGCCTTTAGTCCAACAAGATTAGATTGGTATTTTTAACGTGGCTGAAATTTTTCTTACTCAATCACGCTATGTCACTCCTGCCTGTCATACATTGGTCAACATTGTGAGGCATAGAGCGTTCGAGCAACTTCATCCATCCTTCTTCAGGAGATACTTCATGACGTCGTCGTCAACAACATTTATCACTATTGTAACAAAGAACTTTTCGCACTTAGAAAGCTCTGTTCCAATCAAATAAATGTCTGGAATAGGCGTTTGTGGTTCAGAAAGTGGCGAGCATATGCAAGATGTATTTTTGCTCATTGAGTCGAAAACATCATTGAATTTATAAAATTAGGTCAATATTTGAACAAAAACATTTTTTTTTTGTAAGAACTCACCCATAAATCAATATTATCATTATGGGTGAATCTGACTTTGACATCAATGACCTAGTTAAAAAGAATCCACTGATTTGGAAAAATTAATAATAACCCTAAAACACATAACAATGACGTGACGGTAGAAACACACATTTGAATTGACCCTGTCAATTCAAACGAATGTTTTATTGCCTTACTACTGACATGCATATGATTAAAGTGTAGGTATAATTCTAATTAATTTATTCATTGTCTTAGCGTGTGCCAATAATTTTGTTTTATCTAAAGCAAATGATCAAATAGACCATCCCCCTAAGCATCATCGTATAATGTAGATCCATAACCGATTTGATAATCAATTTATTCCTCATATATCTACTGCTAGTTATATACGAGTAGATAGTTCATTGATATATTGGTATGTTGATTCTTGACCATGAGTTATTTTGTTCCAGTGTGCACTGGCAAAAAGATTATTTTACTCAATTAAACTTGGGTCAATCGATTTGTCACGTTATAAAGAGTTGTTATTTTATATTATTGTTCTTAATTTGTTTATTTATCTCGATACACTTATTATTGCAGCTAAAATCTTTGGGTCTTATAAAACTCATTTTGCTTATATTCTCTTCTTTTCAGACACAAATGCAACAGTTGCTACAATTGAGACTGGGAATACAAGTAGAACAATAACTTTAGGGACTGATGTCATCGCTGGGCAACCCCAACCGGCAAAGGGCTCGGAATACTTCGAAAATGCCTTACAAGCAACAAGTAAGTCAAGATATAATAATGTTAATTGTTTAGCATCTCTACATCAATTGAGTTTATTAATAGATTGCTTGGCGTCTACTATAATAATTGAGACAGAAGCCGAGCATCTAACGATGAAACTTAAAAATATTCGTAATACTCTTTCATTAAACTAATAATGGGAATTGAATAGTAGAGTGACTTCGTTCATTTTTTTATTCAAGTGTTGATTGGACGGACAGACAATGATTTGATGTCGCTGGACTTTTTTTAGATTTACATTATTGTTTTTATTTATATATGTAGTTAGTTGATCGTGACTTTTTGTTTAGTCACAAAAATTCTTATAGTAGTTTAGTATGGAAATGATAGCAAACATGAAATAAATCTATTCGTATTGTTTCAATCGTGATAAAATTTCTGTATAGTTATGTAAATTCAAATTATAAATTTCCATTGACGGTAGAATTTTTCTAAACCACATAAATGTACTAAGGATGTACAAACGGAAACTGAACAAAGACTGAATATCTTTTAATCATCATATCAATAAAAAACGTTTATTACATCTTTAGTTTTTTTGAACCATAACCAAATTTTCCCATTAAAAAAAATCAAAATATTCGTAGAATCGTAAAATTACATTTACCGAAAATCCGCTTTAGAAAATCTACTGCCGTAAGTAAGAATGCTAGTTCTATTAAAATGACAGTTGTCATTTAAAGTCACTCAGCAGCAATTCTGTTCTATTACTTAAATTTCTACTATTTAACTCCGTTGATGCATAACTGCCAATTTTCTAAAAAATGAAATGACTTATAAATATATAGTTTTAGAGAAATGAATTTGAAAACTCAAAGTTATGATATATGTAATAAAAAAATGAGAAAAAAATGTACGATATTTCCAAATTGATTTCAGCGTTTTTTCTTGGACAGTATTGCCTGATCAATCTCATTAGTTATTTCGATGCTTAATAACTGAAACTATGGATTATTTGATAAAAATATTGGTTTACAAAAAAATCTTAAGTTAAAATAGTCATGGATTAAGGATGATCTGCCTTGTGTTATGGTTAATTTGGCCTCATATGCAAACCTTATTTTAACTTTAAACAGCTATCCAACTTCATTTTAAAAACCGTTCTTTATTGTTGTCTAATAGCTGCTCAACACAGGAATAGGTTGTCCTGACCTTAACTAAACTGATTGTTTGTTTGATTTTAAATAAACATATTTTCACCAATTTGAAAATAGTTGAACAGTATCTTACTAGACAAAAATCTAATAATTCATGCACTGCTTTCAGTCAGCTGTATAAAAACTAGTCTTAACGATACCTTCAAAATTGTTTAATGTAGGATAAATTAGGATTAACACTTTCTTTAGGAAACTAAATTATCTTACCATTTTGTTATTATAATTTTAATTTTTAAAATAAAATAAAAAAAAGTCAAACAAACAGTGTCGTGCCTAGGTGAAACGCAACAGCTAGACCTTAAGCACTGCTAAAAATGGTGCTAATAACAACATATTATCACTTTGTTATCGATAATTTGTATGGAAATGTCAAAGCGTTCAACAAGAAAAAACAGTTTGAATGACTTCAGGGTTATGATTTTAACAGAGATTAATTTTTTGTTGTACTCATTTGGATATCTATAAAATAGTTTATATGGGTTACAAAAATTAGAGTAATTGGAGAGAAAAAAGAACTACATAAAATAGAAAAAAAATTATAAGATTGCTCTATGTTTAGCCAAGATGCAGTTCATATTGAAACACATTGGAATTCTTCTATAGAAATGGCTACCAGTGTCAATTCTTTGATCTTTTTCTAATCAGGTTAAAACACAAACAAAAGAAAGAAAGATTCTAGAACTTTAATAAGTACACTTTTTAGAATGATATGATTTTCGTATTATTGGTGTTTATTTAAATGGTATTCTTCTTAAATTTACACGAAGATCCTATTTAATTTCCATAGTTTTTTCATCGTTCGACTTCTCCTTAGAAATATTTACAAAAACTATTTGCATTGCTGTTAAAAAAAAAAAAAAAACATAGTTAAAAAGCTCAATATGTGAATCTTATTGTTTTTTATTAAATAAGTGTATGTGCAGATAAAAACACAAGCTATAAAAACATATAAAACAAAACTAACTTATGGCTTATGTGTACATAATGTATTTCCTGTATCTTCATTTATCTACTCGCTTATTAACCATAAATTAAAACCATACATTAAACCTTTGGGTTTGCAAAGGGTTTGGTCGTTAAACAACTCCATCTTTTAATTTAGATTTAAGGGAGAAAAAAACAAATATACCTATTAACAATGATAAGAAATTGTAATAAAAATAAAAATGAAATAGAAAATGTGACACGATTTTATTTGTTGTTGACACACAGCTTTTCACTTATCGTTCAAAATAGACAATTGCTAGACAGATACGACATACAACGTCACTAGACATGTTGTAAAACTTTGTTGAGCAAATTAAATTTATTAATATAATTTTCTTTTTTATTAAAACAAAAGGTTACCGCTTCCACGAACGATCTTAAATAAAGGTTTGGCACTGATCATGAATTAAAATCTTTATGGGTCGTGTTAATAAACGTTGTCTTATATTTTAGACAACTCTGTACAAATTCGGAAAATGTGTTCAAAAACCTTGTTTATTTTTGTCTGTGATATTTATTTTATTGTAAAAAAAAGCATGCATGCATATATCAATTTGAAAATAGTTAGACAGTGTCTAAGTAAATATGTACGTATTTATTTTTATCTTTTTCTATATCGTTTTTGTTTTTTTCTTTTTTATTTTTAAGAATTCGGAAAATTCAACTATTTTGTTATCCTGATTTCCGGCTTGATTCTTTCGAATGTATTACTTGAAACACTAGGGATAAGTTTCGTATTGCCTGTTTCACAGTGTGACCTTCATTTAACCATCAAAGAACGTGGGGTTTTGAGCGCCATTGGATTTGTGGGGATAATCACAACTTCACATCTGTGGGGATTTCTAGCTGATACAACAGGGAGAAGACAAATTATTCGACCAACATTACTTATAGGATTTGGATTTACAGTCCTCTCAAGTTTTACAAATAACTTTTGGGCTCTATGTATTTTGAGATACCTTAATGGATTTTGGTATGATCATAATTTCTTTTTTTCAAAATTTTGTTAACTGTATTATTTTGTATTTTTTTTAGCATATCGGGTGGTTCTGCGACAGTCTATGCTTACCTTGGAGAGTTTCATACTGAAAAGACCCGATCCAGAGCTATCATGGGTGCTGCATTCATATTTGGAGTGGGAGCAATGATAATGCCGGCTTTAGCGTGGCTTGTCATAAATCAGGAATGGCGTCTTGAAATTCCTTTTCTAGCTATAACATATAAGCCGTGGAGACTCTTTATGGTGGTCTGTGGGATTCCAGGTTTTATATGCGGACTGTGCCTTTTCAAGATACCAGAGAGTCCGAAGTTTTTGCTTTCTCAAGGAAAGGATGAGGTGGCATTGGATATTCTCAAATCAATGTTTAAGTGGAACACTGGAAAACCAAAGGATGAGTTCCCTGTAAGAGAGATTCGAGAGATCTGTCATTTTCTTCCCGAATACGTATCACTTTCATTCTTCATTTTTTTTTTGTAAAAGTGAAATGTATTCAGGAATGAATAATTAATCCATTTGTTTTAGAAGACTTAATAAGATTATTTTTATCTCTCGCAGTATTCTCGTGTTTTGGAAGATATTGACTCATCTATGAAACCTAAAATGGTTCTGCCAGCAACAAGTCCTTGTGTAGCACTTTTTAAATCAATGTGGGCACAAACTCAACCACTTTTCAATCGAGAATACATGCGAACAACCGTTTTGATATGTTCAATTCAGTTTTGGATATTTGTAACATCGAATGGAATGTACATGTGGTTTCCACATATTTTAAACAGTGTTGTCGAGTTTATAAAAGAAAATCCAAATAATAGAACTTATATCTGTGATGTTGTATACAATAAACAGGCAATGCTGTTTGAACAAGAAAACCATCAGACTGACGAGGTGTGTAATGAGAAATTGGAAATTTCAACATATCAGCATTCGCTAACGTTAGAATTACTGTATGCAGTAGGATTTGCTGTAATTGGTGCTGTTATCAAAAACGTGGGGAAGGTTTGGATTTTGTGTAAGTATATTTTTATTTTTTAAGATTTTTCGATTGTTTTCAATTGTTTGTCTTAAAATACTACAATTAATAATGAAAGGATCATAAAGGAATCCTTAGATTGAAAAGTTTAACCATTTGAAATTTTGTAGAAATAACTTTGATTTGTTTTCAGAAATCATATCTCTGCCTATTTCTATACATCCATACACATATGTATGTATACATATGTATGTCTTTGGACACTTTAAATACTTTGTATTCGGGTTTAAATCAGCTTAAATTGAACTATTAAATGAATTCTCGAGGATATGTTTTTAATTTCATTTGCATATTTATTTTAATAATATTTTATTGTTTTTTGTTAACCTTTTGTTTATATATTATCTCTTAAACAGTTGTGACTCTTGGAGCTTGTGGTATTTGTGGAATCATCACTATTTATGTCAATCTACCTATGGTAGCTATCTACTTGTATCTTATTTTGCTTTTATGTGGACTAGGAATTAATGTCCTCAGTGCCGCAACGGTTGATCTTTATCCAACCAGGCTAAGGTAAATAATTGATATTTCTATCCGACTAAAATTATTTAAAAACAAAAGAAATTCACTAACTCAAAATATCTTTCCACAGAGCAATGGCAGTCTGCATATCATTGATGATGGGTCGTTTGGGTAGTGTAGTTGGTGCTAATATTGTAGGCCTACTAATTAGCCATCATTGTGAAAGCGCATTTTTGGCTGCAGGAATCTCTTTGATTATTGCTGGATTTTTAGGATTTTTTATTCCAAAACCAGTTAAAGGAGGCTCGGAATCACCTCGACGTATAAGTCTCATATCGATGACGGGGAACTGATAAATTAAATGAGTTTATGAAAAATTTGCATTTTAAAGTCTGATATCTTACCTGAGAATTTAAATAATATTATATGTTATGATTTTCTTTTCGTTTGCAGTTCACAAATTAAAAAAAAAAATGTTTTCATTTTGTTACATACTCTTAAGCTGTAATCGATAAAAAAAAGAATAAGTTAGTTTTGTATTCAAAATAAATTTCTTTGCAATAAATAAGTCTGTTTTATTAAAAAAAAGAGGATGTATTTAAGATAATTTGTGATAATCACATATGTACATGTATATATATCACCTGATAAAATAAGTACATAATTATATACTTACATATTATTCCGTTAGCGTCGTTTCAAAAGAGCATTAAATAAAGACACGACGCGACGTTTAAACTCTTAATTTCTTTTCTTCTAATTAAACAGAAAATAAAGTATCATAAAATAATTTAGTTTAACTATGTTTGAACTTTTGTTTATATTCTGTTTATAGTGGGACACATGAGATGGGGAGGGGCATGAATCGACAATGTATAATTTCAGAACTAATACGATAGTATAATCATGCAGTATTTTTGAATTTCCCTCCCCGGAATCTTACAAGGTTGCCCCGCAGTAATTCTTTTTGAAAATTACTTCACGAAATGAAGTATTAATATTAAAAAGCTCAACTCGTCAGGTTGAAATAGAAGGATAATTTCACTCAAAACTCCCCACCGCCTCATGAGCAAAACATGTGTAAAAATGAAAATTTTTTAATCCAAGGGCGCGATTTTTATTTTATTTAGAGGCATAAACTTTTCCGCTTGCACCTTAAGTTTTATATAAGAGTATATTCAAATCAGAAATGCATGACTTTTTTGAATAGCTGATTTTAATCATCATACCAAATTAAAACGGTTTTTATAAAGCAAAATGTTCATTGAGTAAGAACATTAAAACATGAATCGCTAAATATATAGTTCCAGAAGGTAATTTTTTAAAAATGTATTATTATTTGTACTTTTCCTATAATTTTTATAATAAGCTTTTAATACCAAAGTAATTTCAAGACTATTGACATTCTTGTTTGAAGTAGTTTGAATTAGCAAAACAATATACTCATTGTGATTGAACTCGTATATATGTACATACAGCTGCGGTAAAAAAAATAGCACCAGTACGAGAACCCAATTTCATTTAAAAATAAAGTTTATGTCAATATTTTGAGGGAAATTTTTGATATGCAAAAAGACTAAATTTAATCAAAAGAACACATTTAAAAAAAAATTGCAACTTTTATTCATCAATTTTTTAAAATAACTTAAATTTTCTCCAAAAACTCTTATTAATAGGCGGTAAAAAAAATAGCACCATTGCTTTATCATGCAACTTAAAACTAAAACATCGTAAGAATACAATTTGTTTTTATCATTTTATTTTTAAGAAGTACCTAACCCACCAAAATCAGTATTTTGCTGTATGGCCTTTGTTGGCTCTTACAGCTTTACAACGTCTGTTCATCGAGTTTACCAAATGTTGGCACCTTTCAATCGAAATATTCTCCCAGGCGACCTTCACGGCAGACCAGAGTGCTTGGTTACTTAACGGCCTAGCGTCAGAGACTCCTATCTTAAGATCTGCCCAAAGATTTTCGATAGGATTTAGGTCAGGCGATTGCGCTGGCCACTCCATCACATTAACTTCATGATCTGCTAACCATTTTTTTGCCTTCTTACTAGTGTGCTTGGAGTCATTGTCCTGTTGGAAGACCATAAAAGCGGCATCTCTTCCTCTGCATAAGGGAGTATAATGTTTTCGACTATATTAAATAAACGTGTTGATCCATGATGAGTTTAATCCAATATAAGGGCCCAACTCCATAGTAGGAAAAACAAGCCCACACCATTATGCTCGAACCTCCGTGCTTAACTACTTATGTAGTGACAAAAAACCGTTACCTTTTTAGTGCCAGAGATACACAATACAGAGAGATGGCAGTTTAAGCAATAACAATTAACAGTATAGTTGCTTTAAATATTTTTCTATTCACTCAATTGCAGAAGTAAAAATGAAACTTGTACCAGTAGTGCTATTATTTTTACCGGCACTGTATGTGCATACATATACCATTAATCCATGAATAAATAAAAACATGAAATATCATATTAAAGCTTTTTTTATTTTCCCTCGCGGCAAGCTTAGAAAAAATTTGTTCAATTAATTCCTAAACTATATAATGCTACGCATCCATACCCGGTATTTATATAATGTATGAGGAGGCTAAAATAATAAAAAAAAATAAAAATTTTACATTATTTACTGAACTAAAATCTTAACTGCGTACTACGCTTGTGTGTAGCTCACATTATATGTTTCACAAGCTTACCGGTGCCTCAGAGTCGCTGTCGTAAGCTGCACTTTTTTTAAACATACAAACTGAAAACCACTACGTGTAAACCAGTGGCATTTAGTGTACCTAAAAGATTTGCCACGTATTTATAGCAAAAAAGTTTTGACCATTTGACACAAAAATTACTTTAAAGACATAAGCAGTTTTTTTTCCAGAAAATATGTACGTATGTAAGTGAAATTCTTTTTCTTATTTGAAAAAAAAAAACACACATCACGCATCGAAATCACTGCTTAAAATGTTCCAATAAATGCTAACCGCATACCTACATATAAATCGACCAAACAGCTTTATCAGAAATGGTCGAATTAATTTTGCTTCATTTAATCTTTGTGCATACTCTCTCTTAAACTGCGAATTTCTAAGTATTTACTCGTAGCATATTGTTTTTTTTTTGTAGAAACTTCTTGAGTATATAAATGTTTTGAATTCTAAGAAATCGCTTTTTAAATGATGTACAAATAACTTTAATATAACGTAGTTATAAGATTAAATTTCACACGAAGATAAAAAATCTTGTTGTTTTAAATGTTTCCAATGCATCAAGATTTCAGCTTTGATTTTAATAAATAAACATTTACGTAAAAAAATTTTCTAGGGGGAACTATTTCATTCTTCACTGGGTATTAGATTTTTTTTGAATTTTTAATTGACATTTAGGCCGGTGTTCACCAAATACTCATACGTTAATGAGACCTCATAACTCAAAATATATTTTTCTTTAGCTCATGAACAAAAAAGATGTGAAAAACATTGATATAGTTTAGTTACTCGTAGTACTTAATTAAATTATAATCCAAATCGGTTAAAATCGAAATTGGCGCATCTCCCCTTCCAGTGATTCTAACCTTAATTTTGAAAACCAATGTATGTAACTGTTCATGAGAAAAAAAAGTGCAAGCAATAAATATTCAGTTTGAAGTGTTGAGGGCGACATAGTTTCCAGATTTTAAAATACTTTGACCGTTGAAATCCTGGATAAGTTTTAAGAAACTATTGTTCATTGGTAAAATCAATAATGTTAAGGATTTTTTTGTGAATTTAAGAGTTACTAGCCGCCAATTTGAAAGAGTGACTTTTAGTGAGGTAGTTTTGGTAAACTCTTTTTCGTAAGGACTTATAACATTCTTCCGCAATCGTCATGATCTCAAGTAATTTTCGAAGAACCAGAACTTTGCTGCATCACTTTAAGACTTTTGTGGGGTTCACTGGGTTGTCTTCAAAATCTGTTCAAAAACTTTTTGTTATAATTTTTCTCATATAACATCTTGTATGGACTCGTCTCATAAGAAACTTCAGTAATGGCGGCAAAGTTTGATATTAAGATTATAAATTTAGGGACTTGGATAATATTTTTAAAAAAATTATTTCTGATAGAATGAGCTCCTGGGATTTGAGGACCACCCTAATGTACATACTGTTGTATGCATCTATGTAAATATTTTGAAATGAATCAGTAGTATATTCATATATTTTTTCAATATTCTTATGTATGCTTCTTATTTTTGTATTTAAGAAATCGAACGAAAAATTTTCGATACGAAAAAGACACTAAAGGAAGTCAAAATCTATCATTTTACCAACTTCCTATATTAGTAATTTTGACAGCTAGTTTTTGCAACAAAAAAGCTCTACTATTTGTTTCCCTTACGCATTAGAAAGATTCTAATAAAAACTTTACAGTTTATTAAATATTCTGTTCTTTTTTTATGAACCCCTCAATGTGAATGTATAGAACCGCACTCGTTTTCAAAGACACAAATTCAAAGTCATTATCTGTTTTTTTTTATATAACAAAGTTTATAAATAGCTTTTAATAAAAAAGTAATTGTAAGACAATAAATTGTTATTCTAGATTCAAGTAGTTTAAAATACATATAATACGCCCATCATTGATCATTTTGATGAGGAAATAAAAACATTGAATTTCTAATTAAAGCCCCAATAGAATATGTGCTTTCTTTATTTAAGCTAAACTTCCAGATAATTGTCACCGATAAATAGGTAATTTATTTGTACAGCTACATTAAATTATTATGTATGTACATGATTCTGCAATACCGGGTACTTAATGAATTTAGCAAAACCTGTTTAAAAATGGAAGTTAACAACATCCTGTAATGAATTTTTGATACTTTTTTTTTTTAAATCTTTAATTGGAAGTAATTGTAGATACGTGTAAACAAAGCAATTATGTTAAACTTTTTTTTATCTTGTTTAAACAAATCATTAAAATCAATACAACAACTGACAATGGAAACGTGGAGCAATAAATAAATTTGTGTTGTTTTGTATGTAATCATATATTTATTTCATGATTAATTCGCTTTCAACATAGTTAAAGGTCAAATTTTGTATATGAAATTGAAACCAAACTTGGACTTAGATTCAAAATGGCAATATAAATGCAATTTCCGCGAAACAAAGTTATCCTATTCCACATTTAGTTCAGTTATTTTTTTCCTGACTAATGAACGGGGAACTTCTGTGGCAATTTATAATAGAAACTTCCAATTTTAAAAGTTAATGAAGACAAACCCTAGAAAAATGAAAAATATCACTGCTGTCTAAAATTTGCATTTTGACTTGTGAGGATTGAATTTCAATAAGAAAGCTTTTTAAAACAATAAGTTTTATTATGATTGTTGTTGTAATCTTCTCAAAATAATACTAAAATTTTATTAAATTTCAATATTTGTGCCTTCATTTATAATCAATCCGATGTATTTACAGAATTATTTATAAAAACGATTTATGTTGTTGAATTTAATGAGATTTCATTATAGCTGAACACATAGGCGCCCGTTGGTGGCTCTGAAAAATTCCACGTTTCCAAAATATTTTTAATTTTTTACTATGGACTTTTGTAAAATACGACTGTTTTATCTTGGAAAAAATTCTATAGTTTGCCCTCTCCTGAAAAAAATCCTGAGAGTACTTATTGTTCAATATGTGAAAATTTTTGTTTTGTTTTATAGTTTTTTTTTTCTATGTGTATGACAAATTTTTAAGCATCTTAGAGCCACATTCCAAGGACATATTTTGACAAATCTGATGAGTATAATAATTTTATCAAGGATTTGTTTTAGTACTGAAATAAGCATCAACATTCAAACTAAGCATGTTCACTCTATGGTCATCTGATTTCTGACCAATCTATGTACTTACATATACAAATATATTACTTTTTGTTTATTGTTATTTATGCATAAAAATGTGCTTAGTTGGTAAACCCTTTCTTCAAAAAACAAGGCTCTTATATAAAATGAAAGTAAAGAAATTTCAGTTAGTACAAATAATTGCGACATCTGTTAACACTACCGAGAATTAAAAATTTGCATTAGCCTAGCCATGGCCAGCATAAATGTTTTCCTTTTTTTTTGGCAACAATAACTTTCAAAGTCAGCAAAATAAAATAGTTTGGCTAGCATCCAAACGGCAATTAAATAATATAAAAATATCCCAAAGGAAAAGCAATACGCACAATATTTCGGTAAAAAAAGGGAACTACCTTATACGACAAACTCATAATTTCCCTTAGGAAGGATTTACGAGTATTTTTAGCTCACTGGTCAAGGACACAAACAACTGACATCACTCGTCGTTACTTTATGTCATGACATACGAGTGTGTTTATTTCAGTTTATATGAATTAGAGAGCATGTACGTATTATCAGGGTTACGGGGTGTGTCTAAAGCAGCGCGGGTTGAGGGGGTGGTACTTAATAGTTTTCCTATATAAAATACAAATAATTCTCAGAGAGCGTTAGACTTCGTTAAATTTTCTTTACATAAGCTACCAATTACCACTTACCACACCGCACCGTGGCGCGGCAAGGCGACACACTTCCCCATGTTTTCGTTGGCATTCATTATTAAATCTTGTGGTAGGGTGGAAAAGCAAAATTATAGAGCTTTCAGAGTAAGCCAACAGAAGATAGAAGTATGTAAACGCACGAACAAAACAAACACCGGTTAAAACTAAAATAATCTGCAAAAAATTGCTTGTTGTATGATACGTTTCTGTGTAAGCTGTTGTATGTATGTACATTCAGATAGTTTCAAAGGAAAACAATAAAATGAACCGTCACCGTCACACATAGATCGGTCACTAAGTGTCAAATTGTGCGTAGAAATACCGTAAAACACAGCCTCATAATTTATTGGTTGAGGGAATTAATTTGTTTTTAGACGTCATTTATTCTTCGTCATTATGGTTATGCAATAGGTTAGGTATGCAATACATAATAGTAAAATTGATCTTGAATTGATTTTTACTTGTTCTTATTGATTAAAAAAACATGTACATTCCATTGATATTTTAAGCTTGCATCAGGTTGTACAATGTACATAGATCAATAAATTAATTCGATTGGTGCTTAATGCTGATAATAAAAATACGAACTTTGACAAAAAAAATGTGATGATTGATTGGTAGGTATATTGGACATATTATTTTAATTAATTAAAATAAGTATAGTTTTAATTATTATCAACATAAATAAATAATTATGTACAAACATGCATATTAGAACAATTAAATTTATTTGTTTTCGTAATATTTTTGCTTTGTTCTATTACTCACTGGCTACAAAACTATTTCTAAAAGGTTTTAGCTTCAATTTTTTATCAAATCTGAATTTTTCATTTATCATAAATGGGAAATCTTAAAACTAATTTTGGATAAAATTTAAAATTCATAGCACCAGACCGATGCCGAAATTTAGCTAATTCGTGTGCGTGAGACTTAGTTATGATTTTCTGTTTTGTTGTTTACTTTTTGATTGCTTTCATTTGCTTTCTCCGTCTCACTCATGTCTTGTATTTAAACATACATTTGGATTTCACTTACTAGCTAAATCGCTTTTGCGAGTGAAGTGAAATGAGTAAGCGAGTCATCTCAATTCACTCGCCTGAATAGATAAATCTCGACACAGATGTCATTCATGTCTCGAAAATTCCTTTGAAACTTTTTTTTGTAAAAGCGAAAAATGAGTTCGACAAAAAGTAAAAAAGTTGATGCAAAATCTTTAAAGTGGGTGTTTTTGTTTTATTATTTTGGAGGGGAATATTGACGATGTTTTCAATGAAAGGAAAAATGTGGAGTAAAATATTTTACTCTTTTTTTTGCATTCACCGAGCTCTCATGAGTTTATGAGACTCAAAAAATCCACCCTCTTGAGCTCATAAATCTTTATTTTTAAGATATAATGAGGAAGGATTTTTTGAGTTATGAGGCCTACTAAGTCAACTAACTTGCCTTATTTGAAGTCAGTTGAATAGCTAGTAGAGTAGGTTAGAGCCTACATACATACATAATTTTTAAAATTTTGTCTTCTTTCTTAAAAAAAATATACCATGCATATATACATATCTTACAATTTATAACAAAAATTTATTACAGATAATTAAACATATTTTTATATAATTTCATGCAGCACAAACAAAAAACAAAAAGACTCTGGGTCTTGATTTTCAAACAGTTTTCAAACTATGTTTACTGGGTTGCTCAGTTGATTGTGAATGATTACTGTTACTTACGTTGTTTGCCACTTCTTTAGAATTTGAAGCTATGGATTCTGTTTCTTCGTTATTTGTTGTTTTGTTCAATTCTGATTCATTTTCATTTGACACATCAATTTTCGAAATCTGATCGTCAACATTATTTAATTCATTGTCTTGTATTTTTTGATCATTATCTTCAAATGATTGCAGTGAATTCTTTGAGTTTTCAGATATTTTATCGAATCCAGTTTCTTCGTTCATTTCGATTCCAAACATTTCAGATTGGAAATGGGGTTTTGAATCGAAACTTGAAGAAATCGTTGTATTTGCATTCTATAAATATGAAGGTACATGTACATATGTTAATCAATTAAAAATAATATACTATAAGTAATGCAGTAAAATTTGTAACGGTATCCCATTTGATGCTTTGAGCTATGGTTAACCTAAAAATATATTCACCCTTATTGTGATTGTCAACTATTAAAACTTATCAATTCTGAAATTAAATATTAAACAAGACAGTTGAATAAGTTGTTTGCTAGTCATCATGAAGATTGTTCTGAATTACAAGAAAAATTGATTATTTTCAACAAATACATTATTTGGGTTTTTTAATCAATTAGGTCTGATAGTTGACACTTGCAATAGGAGTGCATAGGTGAATCTTTTCACAGGAAATTTATTTATTTAAACATCTTTTTGCAATGGGAATTCGCTTTTTTGCAAGAATTCTATTTTGCAATTAAATGTACAAAAAGATGAACACAATTTGCAAGAAGACGAATCAAAAGGGTTTATTAAATTAACAAAAGGATTAATTTAATGACTGTATTATTAAATTTAATTAATTTAAAAATTGTATTATTAAGTATTCAATATACCAACCTCATCTTCAGATTTATTCTCAATATCTTCATCAGAACTAGATCCCCAATCTTGTTCGGTTTCACCAACACTCAAGTTTAATTGATAACCAGTATGTTGTCGAGCTTTAGGCAAATGCACTTGCTTGATTTTTTTTCTACGAAGACTTTTTTTCGAACTTCCTGGAAGATAATCTGTTAGTGAATCTTCACTTTGCCGACGTCTTTTTTTGTTCATTGGCTTTAAAGTTTCTTTATCTTCATCCAAAACCTATAAATTCAGAATACACGTATTTTGTCAAAACTTATTTAAGAAAACCTTACTGCTTTTTCGGATTTTCTTGAACCAACCCTTTTTTTAGAGTGATGAGGAAGTGATTCTAAGCTTTTAGAGCATCTATAGTATTTTGTTCCATGCATCTTAATAAAACCTAATTTGGACAGGTTTAGAAGCGATTGCCGTACTGCGCTGAGAAGATTAGCAACCGGTGTATTATTTCTCGTGCTCAATTCTACCAAATTATAAATATTCCTTAGACTTGAGCTATCAGATTTTTGATCATCTAGTTCATAAACAGCTTTGATGACATGACGATTTATTTTTTTTGGCACACCAAATGTATCCATTGCGAATTTATTTCTATCAAATAATTTGTAAATTGTATACAAAAAATTCAGTTGAGAAAATTGAATGTTGAATGAGAACAAAATTTTTTAAATGAAATATAAATATAAATAAAACAATTTTTTGTTTGATCTTTAAGTGAATAAGCAACAAGTAGAAGCTGTAAAAACCAACTTTGAGATGTTTTTTTATGCAAAAACAAAAATTAGAAATAACCTGTTGAATAACATTGAAATCGACGGACGGCCGACCATTCGCGTCGTCGCTGGTGTGGTGCGGTGACGGCAATGGCATCAGCGCGAAGTAGTTATGTATATGATGTATTTATATAGGTAGTAGGTGAAGTACATAACAACAGATATAATAACCATTTTGGTTGAATTAATTACACGAGGGATTCCCCCAATCCCCATATATATGTACGTACATAAATTGGCGAAAATAATAAAAATAAAAAAAAACATTGCGTTTTTTTGGCAACGCCGAACAAAAAGCTTAAATCAAATCTGTCTCACGTGGGTTGATGCTTTAAAGTGTCTGTCACGACAATATTTCTTAGAAGAGCATGTAAAATTACGGAAATATGATTTCAAGAATATGAAAAATACATTAGAGCGATAGCGACCACTGTTTCAGCTGAAATGTTTATTTTTAGTTAGCAGCATCCCTCATCTCAGGAACCGACTAAGCTGCTTTTTGAGTTAAAAAATATAAGAGTTTTTCTAGAAAACCGCATGGCGATTTTGTATGCCGTAAAATCGCGGTCTTATTCCATTTTAAAAATGAAATAGGTCACAACCCCAATAATCTGATCAACAATCAATTTTCACTGGGGAAAGATTTATTAAATTGCTGAAATGTTTATTTCACTTTTGGATTGCGGCCTAATTTCATTTTTCAATCGCGTCTTATTTCATTTTTCGATCGCGTCCTTTTTTCATGCTAACTTATTTACATCTCCCAAAAAAACTACAATGTACTGGAGCAGAACACTGGCTGTATTCGACGTTTGTAAGTATGTTTTAAGCCTCCAATCAATCCCGAACCTTCAGGAAATCTTTAGTAATGGTCAGAGAGTTTTGCTGTGAAGTTTGTTCAAACATTTTAGGCATACATATTCAATATACGCACATTTTAACGCTTCAATCAATTGGACGTCATATTTTGACATGGAATAGAATCCCAATCTAATGTCACCTAAAAAAATTGTATTTTTATCCAGTAGGGTAGGTACTGTGGCAGCTGTGATTTATTAAAGACTTGTATTTAAATATAAATTTGTTCGTATAAAAACTCAGATGTAAAGTATGCCGCCTGATATGTTAAGAAGGAAAACCATTTTTCTTTAAGTGTTAAATTTACTTTAACGGATAGTTTCAAACAATTTTACGTTAATAATTCGTTCATACAATTTTTTTAATTATATTTCTGTTCTGTTAATGTAATCTTGTCACAAAAATTAAAATTATTTTATCATTTAATTTATCACGTTTCTGAGACATTGCATTCATAATACAAATTGTTTTATCACTCCCAGACACAAATAAGCAAATTAATAAACAAAGGTAGGTCATAGTACTTTAAAAGATTGCTTGTTAGCTCATGCGTTTTAATATATCATAAACGGTTAAGTATTTGAAAACAGTTAGATGTGACAATTTTGCTTTATTTCTTTTTCTGAATTGATTTAATTTTAAAGTAGGCTTATTTCAAAGAAATTTTAACAGTTACTCTTCTTTATTAACCGAAAACCGAGGATTGTCAAGGTCTTGCCCACTTTAATGCTTTTTACCTTAATATTTCATTGCCGGGTTGAACTCAGAAAACATTGACAAGTCTCCTAGTTTTGTAATATTTCTACATAAAATAAAGTAAAATTATACAATAAATATAATTTATAAATGTAGTTTTACGTATAAGGAATATTAGTTTTCCATGGTATTTTTTTTACCTAGAGTTAATTAATATATGGGTCACCCTATACATTTTATTTAGCTCATAAACTTATTGAATTTTACGCATACGCATATTCTAAAATCTACATGAGCTGAAAGTTTCACATTATTCACACTAAGTCAACTTTTATAGTATTTAAAGCTTTCCATTATTAGCTGCATTACAGTTTACAGTCAAATTATATTTGAAGAAACAAATAAAATACTAAATACCTACAATAATTATAGAAAAAAAATATCATTCGTGAGTGTCAAATAAATCTCCTGGAATTCTGTTGTATACATACATAACTACTTTAGGTACAAAAAAATATTACTCATACGCCACGTTGAAAAATAAAATAAGCAAAACCATAAATCTCACATTGATTTAATACAAATGACTTATTATGAATAAAATAGACTTAAAATTTAATACAATACACTTCCACACAAATACAAATTTTTGACTCAAATTAATGAATATTTATCGATAATTAAAAACATAAACATTGGAACTTCTTCCACTTCTGATCCAATAGTTTGATAAATAAGTGAGAACAAATTCCATTCGAACAGCCGCCATTCTGCATCTGCATACTGCATCTACAACCTCAGCTAAAAATTATCATTTACATACAATATAGTACGAGTAGATACTAAGATACTCCGTCTGGTGGATGCTCTCTGCTACGTCATTCGAGTAAATAAAAGCTGTGCTGAGTTGATTGAAATAGAGAACTTGAAAGAGCACTCTCTCTTTTTTAACATCTTCATACTTCGTGTATATGTATAACCATATCTACATTCTTCATGCCGTTTTGTTTGTGTCGCAAATTTTGCTGTTGAACTTTTTCACTGAGGCCACCAAGCAACCATGCAGCAAATGGGGCAAGACAACAGTGATAAAACACTAAGCTAAAATATCAGCAACAATAGAAAAGCACGTGTTTACTCGAATTAAACACAATGTATATTATATACAAGGCAAAAAGCACACAGCAAGGCTGTCCCCTTTTTGTGTAATATATAAAATAAAAGTTCGTTAAGTGATGTGCGTTGGTAAGGCGCCAATATACAGTTAACAGGCCCGATTGAACCTTTCATTCAGTCAGTGTAAGCTTCTCGAGGAATCAGCAACCATATCGCACATCCAAAAGATACTCGGTACTTTCATTTTCTATTGTGAAGTTTATTTTATTTTGTTCATTTTAACCGGTGCCTTTCGCGAACTCGGAAGTTGTGATTGTGATAAAAATATTGATTGTTTGTTTTTCAAAATTTTTTAAATTGTCAATCAATACACATTTTTTGGTTTTTTTTTCCTTCGGATTTCTAATTTACCATAGTGAAAATGTGTTCCTAAAATAAGTTTCAACTTTTTTTTATAATTTTTTTGTGGTTTTGGAAGAATTGAAAACAAAATTTAATTCCTAAACAAAAAAGTGTTTAGTGTGTAGATATTTATCCATTTTCACTGCCCAAAGAAGTTTTTATTAAAAATGGCCGGAGAGGATCAGGATCTTCTGGAAAATACTGTCAAAGTCAAATGTATGTAATATTTTAATTGCGTCTTTTTCAAAAAATAATTGCACATAAGAAAAATATAATTTTTAAAAAATAATACATACCTAACAAAAACAAAATCGTTTTGAATTCCAAATAACAATTTGAATTTTCAAAATCTGTACTGTTCTATTCTTAAGTATGTATGAATTTATGTAGTACCTTTTTGAAATTCGTAAATATCAAAAGATAAAAGTATAATTTTTCAATTTTTGTAAAAAAAATGTTTCATTAATTTACAGGTGTATACCTATGTAGCTATATTATAATTCCTAAATGTATGCAATGATATAAACCTGTAAGAAATTGAAAAATATTTTTCGTTATTGTTTGCAAAAAACGACAGTACCTCCTACCAAATCATAATGTCTGTTTTGTTAAATAACTGTTTTTTGTTGGTTTGTATAATTATGTATTTTTTTCCCTCTGGTAATAACATTTGCATTCTTTTTGAACGTCCACTTTCAATGCTCCAAAAAAGTTCAATTTCCTGTTCTAATTGAAATTATTTTGGGAGCATTTTTTCACCTTCTCAAAGGGATTAAAAATGGATCAAAAAGTGTTTTTTTTGTGATTTTTAGATGTACCAAATAGGTGGACATTTGCCATACAAACTATCGATAACAAGCATGAAAATATCGCTGATGACCCGGACATTATGTACATAGTGATGATCCGAGAAATCTCTAGGCGTAGCGATGCCCTTCCGTTGTTGTTGTATTTAAAACGTTAATTGTTTAGCCAAGCGGTGAAGTTTTTTGAACATGCCCAAAAAATCATTCATCATCCGTGAATTTTTTTCTTCACAAAATTGGTTTTAACATATAACAGAGGTTGTTTTTTTAAAACCTTTCTTGAGAACGTTATGTAGTTGTTTCTAAAAATTTGTATGGAAACTCCATTTTCTTCGAAGATGGCGATGTTCAGCCCAGACGTGTTCTTTTTAACCGGGCTATTTGAGCATTGAAAAACGCACATAATAATAATTCAGGAAGCACGTTTGGCTATTTTGCATCGCTTGTTGTATCCATTCATAAAAAAAATAATTATTTTCTGCGCCATTTTCCTAAAAACTTATTTTTAACAGGAAGAAATTAAAAAAACGCATACATTTTTTTTAATTTTGCTCTATATAGGTACATATGACCTTTTTATTTAAATTTTTTGTTGTGTTTTTGCTGGCCCATTTTTGCTCTAAATAAAGAGAACATGCTCGGTGACTATACATTTATCACCATGACATAATTTTTCCATAGTAGCGTGTTTTAAGTGAACACTGTGCCTATTGTTTCTATGAAGTATAGCGTAAAACAAAGGAATTAGAAAAACGATACAAAATAATCAAATAATACTTTCTGAATTTTATATAGGTATTGTGTATGCAGTTTAATTTGCAATTAACGTTTTTTTAAGGAACTTAAACAAAGGGACATATTTTTCAATTTACCAAAATGCTATCTGGTCTGAAAGAAGCAATAATGTTAGTTTCTATTAAAGTAGTGTCGTCCATTCATGATAATAGTAGAAGTGCAGAGTAGTTACGCACCTTGAACCCACCAGAGTGAGTGCATCTGTTGTGTTAGGAATATTTTTTTCCAGACAAATGACATGACTTGAATAAACCAACCACCAAAAATAACCAAAATTAAAAAAAGTAATTGCAAAACAAATAAAATAAATTACATAGATTGAAAATATTTAACAAATTACTCACAAGTACTTCGCCACCTTCAAAGGAAAGCGCCTATTACATGTGTAGAAAATTTGCCTTTAAAGTAGATGTTCTCGATTTGACGTTTCTCCAATCGAAAATCAAATGCCAAAAAAATAATATTTAATAAAAATTATATATTAACTTTGAGGTAAAATTTAATTTTTGAATGAAGGAAAAGATCATTGCAGCCGAAGTATTTCTTATCTAGCTATGTATATGTATCAATAGTATGAGAAAATTTTAAACACCAAATGTTTGGCACAAAATTATCCTGGGATGATGTTTTTTATTGTTTTCAAATTTTATCCACTTAAATTTTTTTGTAATGGGAATTAAAGTTTTTTAGACGTGCAGCTAGAAGAAACGAAATTTTCAAAATTGTACTGTATAGAGTTATACTCTAAAGGCGACGTTCCTTATTTTTTTTTTTTGTATTTTTAAGCTTAACTTAGTATTTTTTTTTTGCCTAGATAAAGAGCTTCCTTTCATTATCGACAAGGAATTGCTGAAAAGTACCTTATTAGGCCCTGAAAAGCGCAACAAATGTATAATTGTTATTGAAGCATTGCAATAGTGAATTTAATTTTGTTTTATGATTTTTCGATCAATGTGATGATAAGTATAATTTGTTTTCAGTGTCAATTCACTATAATTTAAATGCTATAAATGTGATTGTGGTTCCTAATAATTATCTACGAGTATGTATAGTGTATGTACATTTAAAATAAAATACATACCTGCAATATACTATGTAAGTATATATTTTTATTCTGCGTAATAGTGTGACCGCAGTATAGTAAAATTTCGAAACAGAAAATTATCTCGTAAAACATAAAAGAATAATTTTTCTACAAGCTTTATTACCTAATTGATTGTTTTTGATGCAAACGATAAATTTTAGGGCATTTTATAAATATAGGTATAGATTTACATAGTACCTCTTTTGTTTTCGTTAGTATTTTTATCGAATAAATCACTCGATTGTATATTTTTTGTATTTCCTAAAGTTTTTTTAAACGCATTGCCATAATTTGTAAACTTACTTTTAAAGTACATGAATTACCCCTTGAAAAAATTATGTTACATTACTGGTACTTATATTCCTCAAAGAAATTAAGCAAATTATAAAATAAACAAATGATTAGAAAGTACTTAATACACTTACAGAAATTACAAGGGCTTAAAAACTTAAGTAATTAAAAATAACTTAAAGAAGCATAAGTACCTACTGAAGTAAATTATTAAAAGTTATATTATCATTTATAAGTATCACAGAATTGTAATACTATAAAAACATCTGAAAAATTCTTTCAAAAAATTGGCATGATGTGAATTCAAGTCAAGAAATTAATTCTTTTCATTGCGTCAACAGATCTGATCTGTTAAGAAATTGCAGATTTGAATTTAAAAAGATTGTCTACCTGTTTTGAATTTGTCACGAATTTGTTTATATTCGTCGTACAGAATTATTGCTTGACATAACGTCCAACACATGCTAATTATAAAAACCATTGCTTGAATTCAATGGTGATATTGAAGTGGAGATAATAACGTTCAAACATATTCAATTTTGCTAAAAAAAATTACAGGTTAGGATCAAGTCATAAAAGTTTGTATGCTTTAGCGTCATGTATAGTTGAAATTGGCCTGAAGCAAAGGTGCATTTCAAGCTCACTTCCGTATGTCCTCTGTTTATAGATAACATTATAGAAATTTGCCGTGGAGTAAGACTATCTAAGACACTAGTTATAAGACATTTGATGTTTGCGACTGTCTGCTCTGTGTGAGATATCGCATGGTCGCTAATTAATGTTAAACAAGCCGATTACTGCGAAAAATTTAACTGGCAGTAGAATTTGAAAAATCTAAAATAGATGATTTTTTTTTACAGTGCATGAAAAATAAGGTCGATTTTTTCTTTATTTCGTTTTCATGTTGTTTTAAGGGAAATTCAATAGTTTTGTTTACAAAAAAAATCTCGGTAATAAAATTAATCGTACCAATTTAATATTTTCAATTTTTGCACGACAAATTGTTAAACGTTTCTGGTGAAAATTGATAAAACCTTGGATTTAAAATTTGTCGAAGGCAATAACTATAAATACATAAATTGAAAGTGCTATTATTGTAGATAACAGATATGAAATTATTTCCTTCAAAAAATTGGAAATGGTGCTCTGTTATTTCCCCTAAGACTTAAAACTTATTGAATGTGACGATCCGAAAAATAGAACTCCAGATAAAGTATAAGCTTTTTCACTAGACATAGGTCTTAAAAAAAATTAAATCCGGCACTGTAATGTTGTCATACAAAATTGAACAGATAAAAAACAGATTGACACTTTACCATTAAAGGTACTTGACCTTTTATGTAAATTTAAATCTCTGTACGAAATCCGGATTTTTCGGGTGCTTATTATTAATTATTTTATTCTCCACACCAAAGTGTTGCATAAAAAACACATATTTTTTGGTTTTAAATATGAAATAAATTTTTTTTAATGCAGAATATTGGAGAATTGCATACACAAAAAAAAATACCGGCTCATTTTTAATATCATCAATTAATTTTATTGTTGTTAGCTGTTGTGCTCATTAAGAATTTACTTTTGTCAAAGGGGATTAATTTACTTAAATCAAAAATAACAATAATTATTTTTGATTGATGCGGCAAAAGATTTTTTTTTATGGATGTCAATAGGATGCAATTAATGTTCAATATTATACTAATTTAATTGGGAAACAATGGAATTATTTGAAATAAATAATTGAAATAAATCGACAATAACAAGTGCTGATTTCAAAATACTTGTAAGACACTTTAATAAGTGTTCGATAAACTACCAAGTATAAACTTGTTCGATTTTTTTTTTTTTTGTTTTATCATTAAGTTAAAGTCATTTTGAAGTTTTATATTTGCAGTATGATTTATTGTTTTTTTTTTTTTAAACAGAATATTCGACATCAAGTATAATTGTAAAGCCAAATGCGTCAAAATGAACAAATTTTTGAATCAAGCTAAAAGGTGGATATTTGACTGATTGAAGCTTTTCATACCTAGAGCATCTAAATTTCCATAGGACACATTCAATTTATAAAAAAAAAAATGCACGACTCGATCTCATGAACTTGCTTCTATACTAAAGTACAAGGTACTTAAACATAAAGAACTACAAAAACAACATTATCATTAGATAAAAATATAAAGAAGCGTAAAATCTATAATTTGAATTCCTAAAATAAGCAGATGGGTTTGAGTACCCATCTGCTATCTGATCAAAAATAATTGAGTAAAAAAAAACAAATACTATTTTTTATATAAAAATTCGTAAGTACCTTCTTTCAGAATAAAAAAAAATGGTACGTTAGTTCTTAGTATTTAATAATATTCATACATTGAAAAAAAAAAAAATTAAAAACAAAAGTATCCCCTTGTTTAAAAAAATTGATTTATTTTTTTTAAATCGAAATACTTACTTATTTTTTGAAAAAAGCACTCAAAAATGATATAAAAACAACATACAAGTTTGACGCAAGTTTTATCAAAATATGTTCATAGTTGACAAAGTTCTGCTAAAACAATAAAATATAATTGTTGAAAAAAACCACTAGTACCAAAAACAAACTGCAGAACTAAAAGAGCGAAAAATTATGATGTAAATTTCATCAAAATCTGTCAATACCTTACCTTTGTATATGAAAACTATAGTACTATCATGGCGAGTTTTTTTTTAGGGTTGCACGGACCCTTGTGGTGGCGCTGCAAAACTTGAGGTGTAAAATCCGATTTGGGGAGTCTTTAAGTGTCGAAAATTGGTGGTAGGAGCAAGAGGAGACTATTTTTTGGATAATTGCATCCAAAAAATATCAATAAATATACTTTAAAACCTCCATAAGCTCTCCGCAAAAAAAAAAAAGAGTAAGGGTTGCCGGCATACATTAGATGTCGCCCCATTCGACTTCCACCATGAGAGTACTATAGTTTTCATATACAAAGGTCAATACATTATATAACAAAGTTATGCGATGTTTTACTAGCATGAATAGAATATTGCATCAAAGTTTCACCAGCTAATAAAATCAAATAAAAAATAATTTGTTTAATTTTTAGTACACCTTAATAGAACAAATTTTTGTATGAAGCTATTTAAATATTGTTGATAAATAAATCTGTCAGCTCCAGGCCAAAGTTGCTAAGTAAACCTGCCATATTTGTCTTCTATAGTAAAATCTTATCTCAAATACCTACCAAAAACTTTTGCTTGCTTGATAAACACACACAAAAAAAAACAAATAGATATGATTGTAGCTGTCTTAAAGTAGTGAATTTATTAAAAACAACAAGAAGACGCAAAATCTGTGAGGTCAAAAAACAAATAATAATAGAAATGTCTCGTGCTATTGCGTGGAACAAGGACAAATTATTATCAAAACAAAAATGAGGAAGGTCTAGAATTTTGAGTAGGTACATGTGTCTGTAGGTACTACGCAACCTTAAGAAAATATTGCATTCGTTTTCTAATCAAATCAAAATCAACCACAAAAATAATTCAGCAACAAATTTCAAGGTTCATACAAATAAACAAATACTTGCTAAAATGCATAACATTGCAAATACTATAAACATAAATAAAATGTCTCCTCAGCACCAAAAAAAGAATCTTATGAAAACAAATCTTCAAGCATCATGTTGCTAAAAAAAAATTATTAACAGTATAGAGAACCAAAAAGTAGGCACTATTATTTTCTTTTTTTTTGCTCCCTTACAAAAACTATATTTTATTTGAATTCTGTGCAATAGTTTCATACAGACGTAACGTAAGTTTAAATATATTATAATGCATTTTTATGTTTACAGCAACGCGAAATTATTACATGTAAGATAAGGAATTTTTTTAAAATTATTTTCTTAAATTTTTTATTACGATTAGATACACACATATTTATGATAAATTCATATTCTTCAAACGAAAATAATTCAATAATCAAAGTGGGTTAACACCGGACCAAATTCAAAAAATTAGTTGTTTCTTTATCTTTCGAATTCAGTAGGCTAGCACTAAAAAGTAGCTTGTCGAGTTATTGATTTAACTCAGCACTGAATAACTGGGCCTAAGAAATCTACATGTATATTGTATATGTATTGTACATATATTTGTACCTCACTTAAAATTCAATAAAAATTGATTTCAAATAGAAGTGCTGAATGTAGATTTTGTGTTTGAATGTTGCGTTTATTCGAAAACCAACCTCCGTGTTAAAAAAAAACGGTTCCCGGGAAATGGACAGATTATTAATATTGAACATCAAAATTTTCTAAAAACATTTTTTGGATAAAAAAAATTAATTATATATTTTATTGTATACTTATTTTTTTTTAAACATGCATAGGTACTATTTTTTTTTTCTAAAAATGCTTGATAAATTTCATACACACAAAATCATTTCTTATTAAAACCGCTGTAGAGATTTTTATTATTTTTTTTTTTTTTTGAGTCCATAACAAAAATTCAACTTACATAAAAAGGAATACTAATTAAGTGGTGCACCGCCGCCGCCGCCGCCGCCCGCGATAGCTATATTATATTTTAAGTTAGGAAAGATTTCAAAAACACTCAAGATTGAAAAGCTTTTTACTTTTCTCAATATGACCACTTTATATATATATTTTAAGTGTATATTACCATTACCATTTCTTTATTTTTTTTATAGGTAGGTATATAAAAATAATTTTTTTTGGAAAAACGATTCTAACCATTTTTGATTTTTGTTTTCCAAAACTCATTTCTAAAATTTAACTATGGCAATATAAATAATAAACTTTATGCCTTTTCCGTATATTTCTCTAATGATGTTCTTTTCTTGTAGTTTTTTTGTTTTTGCTAGATTGGGTACCTATACCTACTTTAACTTAGGAGCAAGTTCTCGGTATCCAGTCATGTATTTATTTTATTCTTTTGGTCTTAAGAAATTTATTTTTCTCTAATTTTATCTTTACTGAGCCAGGATTAATGGTTTCTGTGTGTTTAAATTAAAATTGGGTTAGATCTCACCCATGATTTACGAAAACTTTATTTAAGTTTTATTCTTAAATTGTTTTAGTGTTATCTCTTTTATTTATTATAATATAAAAAAAAAACGTAAAACAATCGAAAGCAACATCATAAAAAGATTTAAAAAACCTATTTCGCAGTCGTTACTAAGTGTTTGTATCATTAAAATATGCTATAGTTAAGTGTGTATTAAGTTTAAGGTATGTATTTGGTTTTTCATTTGTTCATATGCTTAATAAAATATCTTAAGTGTTCAAAAACAAATTATAGCAAATAAAGATTATTCATTTATTTTTTATTTTTTTGAGACAAAGAAGATTATTAAATAATAAATCTCAAAAAGAAAAAAATACTCTTTTCCTTATAGTCTAAGCAGTAGGAATACAAAACGACCCTTGTCTTGGATAGGAAATACTCCAATAGATCGGCCATTTGTATTTGCAATTTCCCCAAATAATTTTAAAAAAGTGTCCCTTTTATAAGAAAACAAGACCTCATTAAGGGCGAGTGCGATAACTTGAACTGCTTATAAAAGATTAGGACTATAGTTTTTTCACAGCTGATCATCTTTAATCTATGATTATTCCAACTCTAGAAAGTTCATATGTAAACTAAAAAAAATTAAAGAGCATCCATAGCTTCGGTAGTGTTTTATTCGTGGGTTAAGCTAATCAGCCGAATTGGGTTATTGATGGCACTAACCCACTGTAAAGAAACTAGCCCTCGGTATTAGGTACCAAATATCATGAATAGAAATTTGCAACAAAACCACGGACTGGACTATTATATTAATCCGAGACAGAATGTAGCTTGTGCCGACTGCAGTGTTAAGTCCCAACTATGACGCTATGCAAGCTGTAGATTTTATTAGTAAGAAGAGAAGATACAAGTGGCGTGTGGATTGTGTACGCCACGCCGCGCCGTCCTTGATTTTATTTTTAAAGAAAAGATTAAAGACCTCTCTGTGTACCGAATCTAAAGTAAATCAATTCACTCGTTTAGATTTAGCTCAATTTACAGTAGACCAAACACAACACACAGATCAATAGACGGTTTGATAATAACCATTTTTAAGACTTCTCTATTATTTTTTCAACTCCAAACCAATACTTGCCTTATGAGCCAGTAGTAAAAATGGAACAACAAAGCAAAACAAAACTGAATTCCAAATACCTATCTGATTCATTGTGAAAAGAGACAAAGCGTTTTTTTTTTATTTGAGTCAAGATTTTCTTGTTCTGTGTTACAGTTAATTGGTAACCACAATTTTCATATCAATTTTCCAATCGAACATTTTATAGCTAGGTATGTATGTACATACATATGTACATTCATATCTAGACCTATAAAATAGACAGTAATGCTTAAGAAAACTTCACCCGACAACAACATTCTGGGCCGTTGGAAAAGAAAAGTAAACAGACTAGTTTGTCTTTTAGAACCTATCCAATACAAACTTCATCAACATTGTCAGGGGCGCCCAAAGCGTAGCAACCTGCCATACAATGGGACGAAATGGTTTTAAAATTGACATTAAACCAACTAACAAAATCCATAACATAATGGGAGTACCCATTATGTGTTTAGCTTTACATTAAAAGAATTTATTAGATTGTATGGTTTTTTACATATGTACATCATTTACAATTATTAATAAGTAAAAAAAATTACTGTCAAAAAAATGTCTACAGCAACAGTATTTATTGAAATCGAAGAATAAATATATCAGCTATGAAATAATAAAATGAATGCCTTGATATTTTAAGGTTATGTTAAGAATTAAATAGGGGAGAAGGGGGTACCTTTGAATTGTTTAACAGTTTCCTTCTTCTATAAAAAGAAATTGTACCTGTTGTTAAAGAGTCCTGTTCATTTTATTCAAACATTTTTCAGTTTATTCTTCAGTTTTTCTTTATATTATTCATCATCGTTTGATAGGCTCAGGTCTTAGGTACTTACTAAACTCTAGTTTCTTCCTTTTTTTCATGACAAACAACGTTTTGTATTTATTCAAGCATAATTAAATTGAATCACTCAACATAAAATATTGACACAACGAACCCCTTAAAATAGAATTATTTGTTGAAAATCATTTAATCCCAGGTTTAGCTTAGTAACAGCTTATTAAATGCCTATCAATAGAAGGTATGCGCTATTTAGTTGTTATTTTTTCTGGTAACTTTGTCAATCGTCAACCAAACTAAACAAAAAAAACATTTCAATACTACAAAATAACCTATTTCATTCTCACATTTTAAAATCATTATTTTATTTATTTTAAAACTAAAATAACATTTAAGAAATTAAAAAATTGTTTAATTTTTTGCTAGATTAGCAGGATTTTTGCCCTAATGTACACTGTTCGCGACGTAATACAATATATTCATCAAAATCAAAACATGTTTTTGTCTTTCCGATTTAAAACTGGATTAGTCTTTTGTAAAAAAAAATATTTATTTTAAACAAAATAATAAATTATATTCATTTTGTACATTTTTATATCTTGAACCTAAAATAACGCACTGAACAAATATTTGTATCGTAAATGTTTGTTGAAATAAAAAAAAAAACTTCAAATATCAGTATAACTACCAGTTATGTATTTTACTGTAGATTCCCCAAATAGGACAATTCTAGAATTTACTGCCAAGACTTTCAGCATCATTGGCAAAAGTTAAAAAATATTTTGTTTTCATAATTATTCCTTCCGCACTTTTAATTCCATACATTTTGACATTTTAACTTTAAAAATACTTTACTGCCTCTGTGAAAGTTCACTGGAAACCGCGAAGTGTATCTTACGCAATGTTCTCTTAATCAAAAACAAAACAACATTGGCGTCTGCTTGGCAACTGAATTCTGACCATACCCGAAGTGATGAACATATGTACTTGTACATATCTATATACATAAGTGAGTCAAAAAGATATTCAGTTAAAATAAACGGTTTTTTATCTAAAGTTTTCCACCCACTGTCCATTAAAATTTGTAACTTTTTTTTAATCTTCCTATCATTTTATGTTTTATAACCGCTTCACACTCTTTATTGCAAATGCACGCAGAAACATCACTGAGGCAAGAAGAATAAGATACCAGTAAATATCAGTTCGGAGAGAAAATTGTATGCGATCGTAGTTAATTGTCATCGGAAACTTATAGCGATTTAAAAAATATAGGTACAATAAAGATTGCATACCTACAAACTTCATAATATCAACTTTTAACCTGCGAAATTTGTTCTTTTATATTTACCAGTTTAAAGATCTTGAAATTAATGTATCTATAATTGTGTGTATATAAAAGAAGATAGAAGGGGTATTTTGCGAATATTTTTTTTAAAGCTATATCAAAACAATAAAATGTGAATGATATTAACACAATTTTTAAAATACTTTTGAGGCTGTCTTATATAAGTATGTACAAGGTGTTCCACAGTCAAAAGTTAAAGTTTCGAATGTGATTTTTTGTTGGCTTGTTTGTCTTGTTATAAGACACTAAAATGCACTGGATGTTAAAGTATCTACCTTAAACAAAAAAAAGTTAATGAAAACAATATCATATGAGAATTGAATTACTATTTAAAAAAAAAATATTGTATGAAAGCCTTGAGTAATAAATAATATACATTTAAAAAATTTCAAAAATAAATATCTATCCATTTTCAAAATATTGAGTACCAATTCAAAAAAATTTTGATTTTTTTTTAAATCCAAAATATTATTTTTTTTTTGATAATTTTATTATTATTGGACTCTTTCCCGTCATTCATTGTAAATGAGAAAATAAAAAAAAAATGAAATGAAGTTTGAGTGGCAGAACCGTTTTTTTAGAAATATTTTTTTTTTTTGACTACATAACTTCAATTACTAACCATGTTATAAAAAATTTTTTAAAAATTCGTTAAATCCGTTTTCGAGAGAAATATGTTTTGTTTGACAGTAATATGACAGGTACCATTATTTTTGGAGCTTAAAAAAATCAATTTCGCCTCTATGGAATCACCTAAAAACCTCAAGTTCCAAGCTTGAAGAAAATCGCTTTGTTTTCAAATAAAAGTTGTCTCAATTAATAATTTGAAAAAAAAAATACCCAATTTAACTATTTGTTCTCCATAATCTAGGTCACACATTTTAAAAACTGTTTATACGACGCATAAAAACAACATACTTGTACTTAAGCTTGTGCGTAAAAAAAAGACAGTTATCTTTACAAATATTTGTATATTATTGAAAAATAAAACCCTTGCTTTGACTAAGAAGCCATTATTTAAGAACGGGATTTGGTAAATTGAGTTATCGTACTCGTACCGGAAATACCCATCTCCCAAGTTTAAAATTTAAACTTATCTGATAGTTTTTGAACTTTGGATTATGATTTGTTCTATATTTTCTGTTTTATTATGTAGCATTATTACTGTAGATATATAGTATATTGGTTTTCTAACAAACAATGCGTTTTAAAAATAAAATATATAATATACTTCACATCACATGCTACGCAGTATTGCATCTATTTTCTCAGTGAAGGTATTTCCGAGCACTTGAAGCTATTTGTGTCTTATAACTGTCCAAAAATAAAGTCCTATATTTATTCAACTCACAATGTAATTTATTTTTAGACTTAACTACCTGCACACGTAAATGATTTTTAAAACAAAGCATTTCAGACAACAACTTTAATAATCCTCTGCATCAATGATTAAATATTTAAAGAAAGCCTAAGCAATGATTTATAGAATTTTATTAAAATAATTTGTAGATACTCGTAGGTTAAATGAAAAACACACTGTTACGAAACGATGCGGGGGATATCGGTAGAGGTTGATATCTCTAACGATACACCTTACTTAGATATACTTGTTGGTGTTTCACTGTAATAAAATAGAAGATACATTTGAAATGGTACAGATTATAAAATGCTGTTGCAGAGGCAACTTTTGGGCAGTTGTTAAGAGTGAGTGAGTGAGTAAAGAAACTATGGGTTAACTCACAAATGTACCTACTCCAATTATTATTATTTCAAATTTTTTTTAAAACGATACGATCGATTTACAATAGAAGATAATTATTAAATAAAAATCTTAAATAATGGGTAAATATTTTTAAATTTATTTTGTTTGAATTTTAAAGAAAATATTAGTTTTAATCGAAAATTGTGATCGCAAATTAGATAAATTATTTAGTACTTTCCTCATTTGCTTTTTAATGTTTCATTATTGCATTATTTGTGTTGATTTTTTGTGAGAAGTAAATTTGTATAAAAGGTTATAAAATATTTATGTTTTCATCTTTATTATTTTGTTATCTAAATTTGCTTTGTTTAACATGTTGTTCAGAGTGTAAATAAAATTTAAATTTATTATCAACTTGAAATGCCTGTGAAATCTTATATGAAGCTAGATCTTGGCATTGATGTTCAAAAATAGCAAAAAAAAATGTCTCTATTGGCATTGTTTCATCAGTAACATTTTAATGCAGTGATGCAAGTTTATGTGATTATCTATCAAATGTTTTCGGCGTTCTGAAACACGCACCAAAAGGGAAATTAGAAAAGACGTTGCAAATCCGTCCGCTTTTTTCGTTATGCGTTGGGATATTTTAGGCACAAATTCGAATAACTTTAAATCATTTGCAGGGGTTCCAAGTCGAAGTGCATGTCTATCTATTAAGCAGTGTCCAGTCAGGACACCTATAACGTAACTAATATGCATTCTACTCAGGGAGATCAATTTATAAAAGAGCGTTTGGAACTAAGTTTAGGCCAAATTAGTTTTGTCGCTTAACAGTTGATGATGTTATTCCACCTATCTTGCTTTAGCATAACTTTGCATGTAGCCAAAAGCATACCCACGCTAGCTTTGTGAGCTGGCAGAGTTAAAGTTGTTCCTCTTTTTACATCAAGGAAGAACATAGTTAAATTATCATTTTTATTTATCACATTTTAAGAAATGTTTTTTTTTTTTTTTTGTTTATTAATCCACTGAGAATATTTCTTTAACTTGTTGTTTTTATATTTTTATGAATATGATGAAGCATATAAATTACTGGGAAATCGAGCAACTGCGCACAATCAGCTTCTTACTTGGATTCGAAAATCTGCTAAAAAATTGATATCAAATATGGCCATCTTGCGTGTAGAAGTTTCATACTGTCAAATTTTATGTTAATCATTTTAGTGTCTATGAATAAATTTAAAGTTTATCAATAAAAGAGTATTAAAAAAGTATATACATAAATTGTGTTGTCCTTTCATGATAGCCTTAAAAACCATACATATGTGCTTTGTTTTCTGTATAAATTAATTTACAGACAATTTTAATCACTGACTAACGATCGCTAAACGACATAATTGATAAGAATAGGGGGTTCATTGAATTGAACAAAAATAATTAAAAAAAAAACAGAAATGACTGCTCTTTGTAGAAGGAATTTTACAAAATTTATAATATTCAGAAAATGAAATGATAATTTTTTTTGGATGGGAAAATATATAAATACAATTTTATAACAATGATTAAAAAATAAGGAAAAATTATTGGTATCGAGATGATATCCATTCATGTTTATAAAGAAAATTTTAAAACTTACTAATTGAAATACTTAGAAGTTTCGCAGGTTTTTAACACTTTAATTTTTATATTTCTAGTACTTACAATTCAAAATGGACAAAAGCCCGAAAAAGGAGTCATTCCGTTCTCAGAAGCCTTAGAAAAGACAAGTAAGTTATAAAAATAAAGAAGCCGGTATGCTCGTACATACAATACAAAAAAAATTAATAATTTTTCCCCCCAGAGTTCGGAAAGTTCAATTACTTCTTGATAATCATTGCTGGCCTAGTGCTGGCTAACGTTCTACTTGAAACAGCATCAATCGGTTTCATTCTACCCATTTCACAATGTGACCTTCAACTAACAAATCAAGACAAAGGAATTCTGAGTGCTATCGGTTTTGCTGGGATTATTTTAAGCTCGCATCTATGGGGATTTTTAGCCGATACGAAAGGCAGGCGAAAAGTTATCCTGCCAACTTTATTAATGGCTTTTGTTTTCACTGTGCTTTCGTCATTTTCTCATAAATTTTGGCTTTTGGTGGTATTGAGACTTATTAATGGATTCTTGTAAGTTGAAAATTAAATTTTTGTATGCGAGTGACTCTGTGTCAGATATATAATTTTGTGTTGTATTTTTTAGTGTCTCTGGAGGATCAGCAACTATATACGCTTATTTGGGAGAATTTCACACTGATCGCTCAAGGGCACGGGCAATGATGGGATCATCGTTTATATTTGCCCTTGGAGCTATGATCTTGCCATTGATTGCTTGGCTTGTGATCAACCAAGTTTGGGAATTACCAATCTCCTTCTTGGGAATAACCTATAAGCCATGGCGGTTATTTATGATCGTTTGTGGAATACCTGGATTTTTGTGTGGATTATTTTTAATTTTCTTGCCAGAGAGTCCAAAATTTTTACTTTCTGTAGGAAAGGATAAGGAAGCTGTTGAAGTATTAAAGAAAATGTACAGATGGAATGTGGGTGATGATAGTGAATTTGAGGTACATTACCTATTGATTAGTAAGCTATGTCAAACGTTTTAAACGCTATTTAATTTTTTCTTCCAGCTCAATGGAATTATTCCAGAACAAGACACAACCATACGTAAAGATGGAAGCTCTGATAAACAATCTAATATTGTAACTGCCTTTTTGAAAACAATGTGGGCTCAAACAGTACCACTTTTTGAAAAAAAATACTGCCGTATAACTGTGATAATATGTACAATTCAATTTTGGCTGTATGTAACTACAAATGGAATGTATATGTGGTTCCCCCACATAGCAAACAGTATGGTGGAATTTATGAAAGACCATCCTGGCAATAAGACCTTGATCTGTGAAGTGGTCTATGCCAAACATGCTTCAATTTATAATGAAGATGGGGTAAGAGTTTTTTTTTTTTTGTAATCCTTTTAGAATTTAAATCATGGATTTCTTTCAGTCAATGACGTGCCAAACCAGCCTGGAGGATACCACCTTTATGTATTCTTTAGTAATGGAGATACTCTATGCAACAGGATTCGCAGTAATTGGAGTGATTATAAACAGAGTTGGAAAGATTCCTATTTTATGTATGTCGTTTATACCACGAAATCGCACCCAAGCAGATTTTTTATTTTAATGTTTTTTTTTTTGTGTTAACTCTATTGCAGTTGTTGTATTGGTTTTCTTTGCGTCCTGTGGAATCGCCTCCATACATGTAGATAATCCTTCTATTTCAGTGTATCTCTACGTACTTTTGTTTTTAGCGGGAGTTGGAATAAATGTTTTGGGTGCTGCGACTGTAGAACTATATCCAACACATTTGAGGTGAGTCAATTAATATTTTAATTTTAAAAAAGATGTTCAAGTTTAAATACATTTTTTGTCTTAATTTTCAGATCAATGGCGATCTGCATTTCATTGATGTTCGGTCGTCTGGGAAGTGTTGTTGGAGCAAATATTGTAGGCCTTTTACTTGCCGAACATTGCGAATCAACATTTTATATATCAACAACGGCCTTGATACTTTGCGGTTTTTTGGCATTTTTTATACCAAAAGAGCAAAAACATAAAGGAGATGAAGAAGCTGGCCTTGAAGAATGAGGCCATAGACTGATTTAAGAATAAGTTATATAGTAAATATGTATATTTTTTTAAAATTAAAATTACAAAATAAAAGACGAGTTTTGATTTTCAAAAATAAATTTTAAATTAAAAGCCATTCTTGATTCTTGTTGTTATTGTCTACTGTACGTTACACTCTTGAAAAAGCTATTTGTATAGATGTATTTAGAATACCTTTCCATATATCTTTCATTTATTTTACTTTTTTTTCAATTTAGAAACAAAAATTTGGGCCTAACACCACACCGTAAATGTAAATACAATTCCAAATTTTCGAAAAAATATATTTTCAGTTTTATTTCCCAAAAAAGAATTAAAATAAGAAAAAAATTCAGATAAACAGAAAACAAACAACTTAATAAAGAAAAGATAGAAAATTGAGATAAATTATCAACAAAATACCTTGTACCTAGCTCATTTATTTTAAGGAGCACTTTTCACTTTTGTTAGAAAAAAATAGGAAACGAAATATCTACGTAAATGTATTTAATAGAACACTATAAGAGTGAATATTATCAGGTTGAATCAAAGCTATCCAAAAGACGATTCTGTTTAATTTTTCTTTCAGCGACTAGGTCTCGGTAGCTTATTTTCTTTATTTTTATCGAGTGTACCTGATGGAGGTGATGGTTTTGTCAGTCGAAGCACCTAAAAAAAGACGATTTTAGAATATTAAATGATTGCAGTTAATTTGAAGCTGCTTACCCCTTTTGACGATGTCGGTGCCATCTTATTTAACGTCTTGGAAAAATTCTGCGGTAGCTTTACTGTCTTGACTGTTCCTGGTTTTGTTATTCCCGATGTACTTGGTTTATCACCAACTTTCTTAGGAGAACGCATCTCGTTCATAGTTCTTCGTCTTGCCTGACTTGATGACGGGGCAAGATTTGAATGTTTCTGTGTTGGAGTGGCTGCAACAAACGAGTATCTTGATTTTGTTATCCCACTTCTTTTAATTGGCGATGCTTCAATCATCGGCGTTGAGCAAGCACTGGGATAATACTTGGACGGATTTAGCTGCACATTTGGTGTGCTTGTAACCGATTTAAATGCCGGTTGTTCGGTGGGTGAGTCTACATTCGTGGTCACAATCATAGGAGCTACTTTTTTCACTGGGATAGTCGCCTTCATTGGACCAGCTTTAAATATTGATTCGGTCGACTGTTTAAATTTAAGTTTTTTTGCATTGAAACTAATACCTCCAACTCCCAACGTATGTTGCTGTTGTGGTGCGTTTTGTTGTTTCTCATGATGCGTTTCTAAAGCCATTGATCTTCGTTGAATTTGGCTGTGTTTTGAGGCAGCGTCATTGGTACTGCCGGCGGCAAAAACTGAACGACGATTACTCAGTACACTTGGAGTAGTATGGCTTGTACTAGAAAATGAATTTCTTCGCATCATTGGGGCGCGCATAGGTGTCTTACAGTCGTTTCGTAACGGACTTGGTTGCACAGGAGCAGCAATTGACTTTTCTTTGTCATGAATACTTAGTGACTGGCTACGTCTTCGCATTTGACTGTTAGTAAGATCAGGCGATCCGTCGTTTTGATATTCTACTTGGTTAATAGAAGGACGTTGCTTCTGAGGTATGGGTGTATTCATCACAACTATATAAGTGGGATTAACGGCTCCATTTGAAGTATTTGTACTGAGACTCGCTTGAACAACATTTACATTTTGATTACCTAACAGACGACCGATTTGTTCAACAATATCAGATACTTGATCAGGTTCTGGCGACTGAACAGAATGAACAGAATGAGTTCCTGTGGATATATTCTGATCTAAGTGATTATCTTCTTCAGGCTGAAATTCTGATTGTTGTTCCTGTTCCTGTTCTTTTCTTTCATTGCTTTCACCTTCATTTTCTTTAAGTTCCATGTCAAATGTTCCTTGTCGTACAATTGGTTGTGGAGGAGGTGTAAGGTTGTCTACCTTATCAATAGGTCCTTAAAAAAGAAATAAATTTTTATGTAAAACGGATTTCAAACTCTACAAGTCAAAGAATTAGCAACAACAGTATGCATAGGGCTTAAATATATTGACTTTTGGTGTTATTATGCCAGGAAAAAAACGTTGTATACTTTTTGAAAAAAAGTTATGATTATCTAAAACTGACAATAAATACTATTTTTGAAAACTCAAGATTTGAAGAAGAAGATAGACTGCAAGGTAAGAAAATTCTGTTACAGATATAATAATAAAATTTCATCTATTAGTGTAGAAGCGGCGTTAGTCACAACTCACAAAGCTTAAACTACGAATAAGATTTATTTGCAAATGAACATATTTCTAAAATAAAAACAAAATATTCTCTCATACCGGAACCGGAACCACTCTTGTCATTCATCAAGTTGCTTAGGCACTCCAACAAATTATTTGCTTCGGATTTTTTTGCATCATTCGCACAATCCTTGATAACCAATTTCAGATTTTCGATCAAAGTTTTTATTTCATGATTATTACTCTTTTCAGCTTTGTGCTGTTGAACTTTCTCCTTCAACGCTTCTAAGTCAGGCGAGTTATTAGAACTCATAGGCTTCGGAATAGGTTCTTCAATTTCTTCTATCTTATCCCAGGGGATTGGTTTGTTCTTCACAACAGGTGATTTGATTTCCTGCAGAATGGGAATCTTCATCATTTCCAAGTCGCTATCGATGTCAGTCTCTGAATCAATCCAATTTGGTTTGATTGACATCAGATCGTCACATGAATCATCAAAGGATTTGCCCGAATCAAAACCACATCGGGAAGCAAAATGGTCGGCAAGATTTTCGGCTTCTGAAAACACCGACGAAAGTGGACTGCTGTTGTCATCATCCAATTGACGACGACACACTGGTGAATTTGATGTGGAATTAGACAAACTAAGTTTAAGAAGCCGCTTTCTGGCATCCGCGGGTTTCTGAGACCGGCCCTTGCCAGAACTGTCCGAGTTTTCAGCCGGTGGTTGTGCTGCGTTTTCTGGAGTCGACTTAACAGACGAATGATCAAATGAGCTGTATGATTCAACGAAACCTTTGTTCATAACACTTTGCATTCGACTGTCTTCGGTGAAACTCGATATAGTATTGTCTGTAATGAAGGCTTTGTTGATGGTTTTAGAACTTTCGTTACGCGACTTGAAAGCACTGTCGTTGCAGGGGGGAGAGTACAATGTCGATCCAATGCTTGACACTGAACTGATGGGTTCCAAGAATCGTGCCGAAGGCATTTGTAGGGCACTGAACTCTGAATATGGCGGCAGAACTGATTGGCTAGTGTCTTCATCTGCTTTAATACTGTCATCACTCATGCAGAGTAAATTTCCAATACGAACTTCAGTCTGATTGGCATTGCCATTGGATTGTGAACAATGTGGCTGGTATGATGCTTCCCTAGAGATTAGCTCAAAGGGATCATCTGGACGGTTGGCTTGCTTTTGAATGCAGTCAAAAGGATTGTTTTCGAGACTCTCACGACCATCAAAATTTGATGGGGGTATCAAAGGCAGAGGTGGAGTGAACGTTGAACAATTGGACGGTTGAGAAGTTTGGAGTGGCGAGCAAGGATCATCATCGGCACTAAGATCAATAAGATTTGTGACTATATTCAAGTCATTAGACATTATTTTAGTTTGAAAATGTTCACAAGTTTTACAATTAAGAAAAATACATGGACTTTTAGAATAAAAAATAGCTAGTAAACTGTTTTTCTTCTTTTTGTTTGAAGGCTTTTTGCATTTGCACAAAATTTACTGATTTCTTCTTTGAATTTGTATTCAAACCCAAGTCAGCTGTCAGTTTTTGATTTTTATGCGGTTTACTGTTCGTTCAGCGCAAAAATCAGCAAACAAAATATTTTTCTCTCTCACACAACTTTGAAAGAAATATCTGTTTTCTCTTTCTTTTGTTGATTTGTCAGCTTAAAAAAAATTTGCTGAATTTTACTTCCATAATGTAACAGATTATTATCTTTAGGTCTGTATTCACCGGTGTGAAACAGTCGTAATAACTAAGAAAAAATTACAACAACATGTTATAGTCAACCCTCGCTTTCGAGAAAACGTCGGATAGGTATCTTAAATCAAGAAATGGCTACGATTCGTTTGAATTGTTGATGCATCAGCTGATTTTTCTACAACTGCTCATATAGTATCTCAGATGACCCAATCGTCATATCAGTCGAAAGCCGCCAAATATAGCAGCGTGATATCATTGTTGTTTCTTCGTCGTATCCGAATGTTTGGCATTGGTCTAGGAAAACTTAATTCAAACTCAAAAATACTGCCTTATTAATCCATAAGGTTAGTATTCACCAAGCGCTTTCAAGTTTAAGAGCCTCTTAGATACCTACTGTTTCTGTTTAACAGGAACCAGAAAATTAGTTAGGCGTGTGACCACTGGGAGGCCGAAGTGTGGATCGTGTTCATGAGAGTACTATGCAAATTTTTTACAATGCACATGCACAAACTGCAATGAAACCAAAAACTCAGAATATACTACCTTTAATATTAAGGGCATTCATGCAACGGCGGAAAATTACATCTTTCTGCAAAGCCGAAAATTATCTCTTTGCATCGAATACCCTTATACCCTGGTATGCCACCCTGGTATACCAAATACTCTACAAGGCACCACACTACAGCAGTGTGGTTGCGGCCTTAAGTTTTCGAAAGCAAGAAATTACTCATCTTGTACATTTATTTGCTTATAAAAATTTCCTTCTTTTAGCATAATTTCCCATTCTATCCAACTGTCAGTTTTTATGTTGTCATCGGTTGTCAGCCTCAGCTAAGGACAAGTTTTTTTTAAATTATTTTTCTTACAATTTTTCTTGCGATTTTCATCGAATTTTTCCATTTCCACCATGGCAAATTTCATGCAAGATAGTGTAGTTAAATTCGCTTGTTCCTGCGGAATATTAAATCCAATTATGAAGCTATATTTCTGCAGGCATTGCTTAAAATTAAGGTGTGGATTTTGTGTTTGCCACGAAGTGAGTAATCTTCATTACATATTTTCTCCTTACCCATTTATAGAAAACATAATTTCGTATTGGAATTTCTATAGGTGGACTCAAATTTCTGTTCGAATTGCTTAGAAAATATACCTTCGTCGGAAGCTAGACGTATGAAAAATCGATGCACTAGTTGTTTCAATTGTCCTTGTTGTCAACATACTCTATCGGCCAGAGCAACAACAGTTGTAGTACCAAGGTTAGTTTATCAGTGCCTACATTAGCATTAAAATGTTTGAGAGTTCCATATCATTTGATTTGTAGAAAAACAGATGAATCTCCTAAGGAAGGAGAACCTGATCAAAAGGTTATGACCAAAAAAATGTACTATCTATCGTGCTTGGCATGTAGATGGACTTCAAGAGATGTAGGTATTCCTGATCAGTCGGTAGCAACTGGAGCATGGCCAGACAATGAGTATGCCCATCAGACACGTTTTGATGCTCTTCTTGAGTACTATCAATCGGTGGTATTGCAAGAGAAACAGGAAAAGCAGGAATACAATCGCCGGAAAACTCCCAAATCGCACAAATTTCCTACATTGACTGTAAATTAAATTTTCCATATTAAATCAAAATAAATAATCCGTCAATTTTGTCTAGGATCGTACTGGTTTGACAGTGGCAATCATTCGTCGGCAAATGGGCTGGCCCGATAAGAACCCCCAAAAAGCCAAACAGATTCAAATCAGTCCCTCGGCAGCCACTGAAGATGTCGGCGAATTGAATCCATCGATTTTCACACAGAAAATCAACATCAAAAACAGTAACTACCTAAAATTCGAATCTTTTCGTTTTCTAATAATTATATTTTATGTTAATTTCATAGTCACAACAATTCAGCAGCGACATGGTCAACCTGCCGATCAACCATTTACAGTGAACAATCTCTATCCGCAGCGAAAGTGTTTGTGGATAAAAAGATCCTTGCGCTGTCGACAGTGTGAACATAATGTTATCAAGCCAGAGTATCATCCGGGATCAATTAAGTATCGCATTCAATTGTTCGCCAATTATCATGTGCCTGATGTTCTTCTTGTGCGCTGTGAAAAACCATTAAAACCTGGCACTTCCACGCAATTGATCCTCAAACTGACTAACCCAACCATGCATGACATGACTATTACCATTATGGAGTTGCCAACCGAAGAAGAGGAACTCCGAATGATCGAAGTCATGCGGAAGAATTTCGAACAACAAGCAGCTGTGACCGCAGCCACATCGACTCCATCATTGAATACAAGTCTGTCCAGACAGACATCGCTTACTGAGGAACCGCGTTGCGTTAAGAGCCCCACCAACGCCACTCTAGAGATGTTGGATTCTTCGTTTGTCTTGAATCAGCGCGATGATTCAACGGAATTTGACGAAGAGGTCCAAGTGCAACGAGAAGAGCCAAAGTAAAATATTAAAATAATCTCATGCATGACCTATATTTATTTTGTCTCTCTTTATTTCTTATTTAAAGGTTCATCACTTGGAGAAAGTCAAACAAAGTAACAATAAAATTAAACTTCACACCTGATGAAGGACTCAAGGTAGGCGATGATGTTACGCTTGGATTTCTTATGCAGTACACTTATGTGAACACTGTCACAAATACTCCCGAGAAGAAGGAACCTCAAAAACACGCATTGTCATCGAAAGTTTTTGTAAAAGTCGGCCAAATCCAGGCTTAGATTTGTTTTTGATCTTATCTTTACATATATTTTTATATTTATTTTGAGTTATAACGTAATATTTTTTTATATACCTATTCTAATGTTTCTTTTAGCTGACTTGGTTTATTATATTCAAAATTATTTATGCTTTACCTATGCGCAGTGTTAATAATAAAGGAACAGCTTCATCTTAAATCTTTTTTTATCGCAGTTTTTTTTTTAAACAAAAATTGTAGGTTATAGATTATCCAATATATTTATAGGCTACCAAACATATCTGAAGTCACTTGAGTTGTTTCATCGAAATGCGGCTGGTTTAGTTTAGGTTCCCGAATGGGCTCGTTAGTACAGTCAAACTAGGTATTGACATTACACATTTTTTTTAAATGGCTCATTCCCCCTGTGCTCTTTTTAAATCAATTTATTTAAATTTCATATCCATTATTAATTCTACATGAACATTTTAAATCCTATTGCAATTAATTATGTTCAAAAATTGTGGTTTGAAGTGAGACTTAACGAGAAGAAACTATTCGGGTTTGGCAACATGAAACTTCTTACGAATTTCAAAGAAAGTGGCAAAAACATGTTTTTAAAGTGACCTTGTAGAGGTTGAACAACAAATAAAAACGTAAAAGAAATAAATTTAGAACTCAAGACCTTCAAATTGAATTTATATTGATCAGATAGAAAGAACACGACAAAATAGACGCAATCGAAAAATGAAATTAATCCTTGCAGTGTTATTCCTTTTTCATCCTAGCCTGGTTAATAATGAAGGAATTTCATATTCCATATTTTGTTTTATTTCCGTTTTAAGAAACATTAAATTTACGTATGTAAATTGGTATACTGCTAAACGTCGCATAGTGGTTTACATTGTCGTTTTTTTAACTTTTCTTAATTTTTTTCGGATGCCTATTAGGCGGCGGCGGCGGTGACGATCATGGTAACAAAACAGACGAAAAAAACGAGACACACTTTTTACGCGGTATGAGGATTGCAAACACGTTCTACAATCTCAACCCTAAAAGTTGCCGTGCGACTGAATGCAATATGCATAATTTTCCCGCCGCGTCGAGTTGTTTTCAAATAAAATTAAAACAAGTTGCAGCCACCACCACGATCGCTTAGGTTTGATAGACGTTTGAATAAAACGATTGGGTTCATGAAGCGACTAGTGTTTCAGGAAAGCAAACAGCTTATGATCATGAGAGGGATATAGAACCGAGGAAAAACTGAAGTTTTTGTTCAGTTTCAACCTAAATTGTGGCTTTTAGAGCCTAGTTGTTTTAGTTGAGCGAATTTCGCTATAAGGGTGATTATCTTTGTTTGCAACTTTTTTGGGTAAAAAATTTGTATTTGTGTAAAAAAAAGAGGAAAAAAATGTTTTCTATTTTTACCTATGCGTAATTCTATTCCTATCTTCTTGAAATATGTTATTATTAAAAACGTTAAAGAAAAATAAATGTAATTTTTCAGGACACCTATTTTCGATTCAACAGTAGTTATGCGAAAAATTTGACCTCGATAAAAAACTGAAATAATTGCTAAACATCTAATGCACGAATAATTTAGTCCTACTTTTCAATACCATCTTTAGGATTGAAAACTTTTAAATAGCAGTACGCCAGTAGTCTACCTGATTTTTATTTGTAAATCATGTTGATCGTAAAACAAAACGACTCGACTGCTCTTAAGGGTGATTGTCGTTTCAAACTTTCATCACAATTAAGGAGACCCACTGCAGGAATGATCCCGTGATGTAGTCTACTTAGACGGACGAAAATACAAAATTTGTAGTTTCTTTTTTAAAAATGTTTCCTTCCTTTATATTCATGAAAACCGATGACTTCCATTTTAATAATAAGTATCAGCTGATAACCACAGAGCGGAATCGAAAAGAATTCACATCAATTGAACTGAAATTCGTGTTAATCTCTGCCCTTTTCATCAAAAGCAATAATCCATTGTAGCACCGTTGGAAATAAGAAGATTTATTAAGTGGTCTTTTTTTAAGGGTTTTTGTTTATATCAAATAAAAAATAAGCCTTGTCACAATTTTGGAATAATCTCTAATCCCAAATGAAGCACAAAACAAATCCGGCATTCTATCAATCTACAAACGGCGACCACGACGACCTCCCTTCCTGCGTGTGGAATCTGATGGAATTGGAGTCACATCCTCGATGCGTCCAATCTTCATTGAAGAACGAGCAAGAGCACGGAGTGCTGATTGGGCACCTGGTCCTGGGGTCTTTGTCTTGTTTCCGCCAGTAGCGCGGAGCTTGATGTGCAGGGCAGTGATTCCAAGGGTCTTGCACTTCTCGGCAACATCCTGGAAAAAAACACAGTACAACGGTAAGAAAAAACTAATAAATCGAAAAATATTTAGATCTCACTTGAGCGGCCAACATAGCAGCGTAGGGTGATGCTTCATCACGATCAGCCTTGACTTTCATTCCACCGGTGACACGGGCAATGGTTTCACGGCCGGACAAATCCGTAACATGAACGAAGGTGTCGTTGAAACTGGCATAGATGTGAGCAACTCCGAATACAAGCTCACCATCGCGCACTTGGGGTCCTAGCGAAACTTGGACTTCCTCCTTTTGAACTTTGTTCTTCCTTGGTGGCATATTGATTGAATTCTGTAATTTAGCAAAATTTAGTTCATCTTGTCAGAAATGTTTGTATTCTGCGATATTGCTGAAGGTGAGCACAATTTATTTTAATTCATTAACATCGATAGCAAACATTTTTAATTCTATACGAATTTTACGAGATTTAAACGGAACGGATATTTGAGTATAGTTTTGCATAGATATTTTAAAAAATTATGCTCAATTTAATGGAAATATATAAAAATTTATAAAGACCTTTTGAAAAACACAACCCAATCACTTGAACCGGATATACAGAAAAGAAAGTATGGCTGCTTGTTGTTGTCAAAACTGTCAAAAAACTGCTGGAATTATTTAATTCCTTCATTTCTGCTAGAATGCACGGAAATTTCTAAGGTGGTGTCTACATACTTTGCTTAGTATGGAAATGTGATATAGAATTGTTAATGGTGTATGTACATGAAGTGAAGGAACTATTTAAACTATTATTGGAAACTTGTGTTTAAAAGCTACAGACGTTTTAAAGCATCACTAGTGTGAAACTTTTGTAGTGTTGGAATAGGAACAGAAAATTAAAAAAAAGAAAACCAACAACTCATCATTTATTTGTACGTTTTTTATGTTTCTGCGTTTTGGCACATAGGTTCTACTATTTTGCACTTAGTGTTAACTACATAAAGATTCTTCTACCATTTAAGAGCCTCTTAAATTAAAATATCCTACCTCGTAAGCTCATGAAAGGGAATTTTTTATTACTTCTAATGAGGTAACATATTTTGGGTTAAGGGCTAACTATATTCAACTTACTTTTCATTAAAAGTACAAAAATGAGAAATACACTCATTTATGCTAGTGACACCTCATTCTTAAAAAAATGAACAGTTTAAATTGAGCCAACCCTGCAAATTGAGTCGTATTTGTGCCATACCTGGAAAAATGACAATCAAAAATTTATGGAGTGTGAAGTTGATCAATGAATTCTTTTAGGGCAAATAACAATAAAAAAGATTTTTGAATAATAATTTAAACTAATGATTTTTATCTTTCGACTTCTGACGCACTATTGATAGCTGCTGTGGTAAGGCTATATTATTGCAGTTAATACATAAAATTGCAAGAATATTTGCTTTCGGAGTTTTATTAAGAACTCCCAGTGGTTCCATAATATGGCATACCGGATTAGTGTTGTTCTTAGGGGATCTATTTTTCTAGTTGGCTAGACATCTTAAAATGCTAAATGACTTTATTTATTTCAGTAAAAAATTGCTGGAATCCTTCATATTTAATGAGAAATATATATTTTTTTAAAATCAAATTAATTATCGGGTTTAATTAATTAAACCTGAAATTATCAATGTGAAGATGAGGCTTTCGATCTTACAGAAATAATCTCTAAGTTAACACAAAAATGTCCCTTTTAAATTTCCCTGCTTATTACATCTATTAGTCATTTCTAAAACTGTTTCTGTGAATATATTGGTATATTCCCCTTTTCATTAAAAACTTTTTAACTTTTACTTTTTGAAAACTTGGAACAAAAGATTGAAAGAGAGACACATTTTTTTTTACTTTTGGAAGTTGAATGTAGTTAAAGTTTAACTCATTTTAAATGAGACCGCAGTTTTAGCAACAATACTGCCTTGTGGTAGGTAGATTTCAGTTTGTCTATACAGTATTTCATCAACATAACGCAAATCGCAAATCGATGAAATAGACTGAAATGATATCAACACACCACACGAGAGTATAGTGTGCCTTAATTCTCAGCCGAAGCGGTGTTATGATAACATTTGTATACGATAGCTAAAGTTGCATCGTTTACAACTAGTCTCTGAACAGACTCCTCTTAACAAAAAAAGATTTACCCCATTCTTTCTGAACACACTCAAATGACAACGTCCAGGGAAAAAGAAAAACAAAAAAAAAAAAACATGAAAAATGAAATCTTCACAAAAGCAAAAAGTGAAAAAGTCCCATTTTTCACATCATTCTGCTTTTGTGTGTCGCCATATTTGTTGTTATCTTCTTCAAACGGGGTGCCCAAGTACATATAACTTTAATTTTTCGTATATTCGTTATTGAACGTGTGAAAAATTGTAAAATTCTTTAATCAAATCAAAATTCAAGTCTTTTATTTAGAATACTTAACTTTCGACCTTTCCGTGTATCAGCGAATAATCGAAATACTTAACAAAGAAATTTTTTTTCCATTGCTAGCTCTCCTCTCCCCCTTGAAGAAAAAAAAGACAATCATCGGAAAAAAGACCCCCCGTCCTATTAAAGTGAAGTGTGATCTTTATTCTTTGCTTCAACCACAAAGTGTGTGATCAAAAAGCAGAAAACCCAAAATAAAAAACAAACTAGTGTGAAAATGCTCATAAAAAAACCCCTCTACCCAAAGATCACGACGAATTTTCGTGGTACCCCCTTGACTGGCTGCCATGGTGGTGATTGAAAACAAAGAAAGGACTTTTAGGATTGAAGGAAAGAAGTAAGGTGAAGTAGTGACGAAAAAAGTAGATTTTGTTTTAATTGTGAATAAGGAACAGGAGCTATCTACAAAAAAAAGTTAGAAAAAAAAAATTCAAATCGCTAGACGCTTGAGCTGTGTCTTTTGGTCGTTTGCTAGCGTAGTTTTTCTTGCTTTACGACAATTTTTTGAAAAATCTGGACCTTGACCTGGACTCTTGGTTCTTTATTTTTTTTTGTATGATTAGAGGAGCCAACTCCTAATTCCAAAAGAAAATAGTGGTCCCTTCGCCAGCTGATCGAAAAGCATTTTTTCTGATTCCCATCAAACAAGAAAAATAAGATTTCTGAGAGCAGCAGCAGCAGTAGCAGCAGCAGAAGAAGAAAAGCCATTTCTTGTGTACATACATCGATTGGAAACACTCAGGCGCACGCACATGCACACAAGCAAGGCAAATCAACGCACACATTGAAGTGGCGCGAACGGGGAAAAGTAAGTAAGGAGGAACAAGAGAACGATAACGTTTACCTTCTTTCAACTTCCTCCCTGGTCCCTCTGCTGCCAGAAATGCGACACCGACGACACCGTTCTGGGGAAAAGTGAAAATTCAAAGCCCCACTAAAAGGAAAATACCTACCTACCAACCATCCCGTGGCAGTGGTGTTTCTTCTCTCGTTTTCTCGTAGTCTGGAGTGGAAAGGGAGAGAGGTGTATCCTTTGTCTTTTTGTCTTCAGGTTCAGCACCGCGACTCGCAACTGTGTTGTGTGGTGTAGTGGTGGTGGATTACATTTGGTTAACCTTTGAAGCAACAACAAAAGGATTTTTGGTAATATTTTTCGTCCATCGTCGTCTTTGGGTTTTCCTCCCTACCCGTCCCCATATTTGCTCGGTCTTCGTTCATTCAATCTTCAAGACTGTTGTTAACATTTTGCTGTTAAACTGGCGAACGGTGTAGGTAATAACGTTGGTGGTAATGGAGGAGATGGAAGTGGACATGCTAATCCCGGTGGCGGTGGTTCCGGTGGTCAGAATAGGATAAATGGAGGCCAAAGAGCCAACAATCCAAATAATAATGACCATCAACAAGCTGTCGGCGACTGGAATCAAGAGGACATCGACCGTTTTAGCTTCGACGATTCGGATCGCTTTGAAGAGGATTCATTGTGTAGCTGGAGCTCGGAACCGGAGTCAGTGTGTAATAATTGGCGCGGCTGGAAGCGGCCATTTGCAAATGGAGGCAGCTGGAATTCCACAATGTTCAATCAGGCGGGGAGCTCAAAGAGATCTAACGAAGAAGGTGAGTGGTTTACTTTTAAACATATGAGTAAATAAAAGTGTACATTTTTCTTAAAAATTAAATTTTTAGTACCAGGTCCTCCATTTTCTTTAAATAAAAATTATTGAACCAAACCTGTTCAGTTTTTTTAAACTGAGCACTTGTTCTGAGTGCCTTCTGTATTTTATTTATACCTATCTATCAACTCATTTTAAATTACTTTGCAATCAGTTGATACCCACTTTATTTTAAGAAATTATCAAAATCGTTTCTGAGATTGCAAGCTTTTTTTGTAACTTAGGACGGTGAGTATTCACTGATCGCTCAAAGTTTATTATTATTAGCTCATGAAAAAAAAACATCTTATTTTTTGAATCATGAATTTCATCCACTCATGGACATTCGATGAATAGGTGCCTAAAACACACAAAACTTTATAAATAAAAAACGAATTGGAGCATAAACGCGTTGACCGATTTACTTCCAAATTTGGTACCTATTATGCATTGAATGGAAAATAAAAAAAATAAACGCAAGGACTGATACATTGCATGATACATTATGCGTACTTTCATAAAATACGCTAACAACACTAGTTTGCTGCTGAAATCGTTTATTTAGAATTGGCATTTGTGGATCATTGTCGAGAAAGGAAAAACTGATTCACTTTTGGGGTCCGTTAACTTATATTCAAGCAGAGATTCAAGAACTGTACTAAAGAGCAAAGGACTCAAGACGATTCCCTGGTGCAAATTAATAAAAGCAACATTTTTTTCCTGAAAATTCATGGGTAGTTTTAGTTGTTAATTATAGCCAATAACTGGGCTGTTAAGTTAGTTTTATATAACTTATATATAGTACCTATAGTATAGTATAGTATAGTATAGTATAGTATAGTATATGAAATTAATAAATGTAAAATTTTAGTACGAGATCTAGAAACGATGAAAAAGCATTCAACTTTTTTTTAAATATATTCATGAGAAGATAACCGAGTATACGATATATAGTTTTAGTGAAAAATTGTCAAACAAAATTTAAAATGCTCGAGGTGTTTGACTATGTAATTGTACCAAAAATTAAAAACGCTAAAGATATCTGGCTAAAATAAGTAAATTGTCATAATTAATATAGTGCGTTCAGATTTGTATTTTTAGCTGATCACAGATGTATGTAACTACAAAATTCAAACTATCTTAACTTTTTTCTAGCTGTTTATAGGAATCTGAACCTGAATCTGTTTAAGTTGATACCAAATTTTAATTATTGAAATGGTTCATAATTTATTTTGTGATAAATATGTACAATTATTATTATTTATCTTATTTCTGTTTTTTAAATTGTGACTTTTATCATAGTTTATTAGTTTTTACAGTTCATAAAACCACTTAGTACAATCTGTACTACCTGTATACTGTACATACATACATACTTATATATGTAGGTAGGTATATGTATACAAAATTGTAGGTAGGTATATACGTACATAAACCATAATGTTTTAATAAATAAAAATGTCACAACCTAAAAATTAAGTTTATTACTTGCTTGTTTAAGTTATGAAAAATGAAAAATGCAGTTATATAGATACCTGTAAACATTAAAACAACTAATTAGGTACCAAACAAAATTATAGTTACTTCTAAAACTAGAATCTAGGTAGGTACTTGTGTTTATTTTCAATTTGAAAACTTACCATACTTCATAACCGATGAATAGCTTTTAGAAAAACACTCATCTCCAAAATTACACATCGATGTTAATATACAATTATAAATGTATATTTATGTACATATAAATATCATTATTAATCAACGTATACCTACATATAACGGTCCGTCTGTCCGCTTTGTAAAAGAGGATGTCCTTTTCATTAATTGTCATTAAGTACATAAATACCGAAATATGAACCTACCACTGATGCAATTCAAACACAAAACATGTTAAATGGAAGAAGCGAACGAAAGAAGGAATAATTTTTAAACTCTTCACAACCCCAATTTTTTTTTTTTTTTTGCTCAAATATCAGAAGAAGAGTCAAATCCTTGACAAGGTTCTTTGACTTTATATTCATGTTCGTTCGAATTGTAAACAAAACAACAGCAACAAACAAAATTGCAAGACCAATAACCTCGTTGTGTGTTTAGCTTTGTGTCTCATCCTCCCCTGTCGTTTTTCCTTTGTTAAAATTGCCGTCCATGTACAAACTCACGATAAACCAAAGGTAATGGATAAAACGAAAGCGTAAAAACGAAAAACTAGTTTAGAAAAAAAAATGTTCAGCTTCAGCACCACAAAACAAACTGACTAATCATGGTGTTTTCTTTATCGTTAATTTTTTTTTCGATTTATGAAGGTTCTAAAAAAGACCCCAATATTGGGAATACAAAATAAAGCAATTTTAAGAAATTATAGGTACATATGTATAATTATTTTCAAATTTAAATAAGTAAAGGTAGATATCTATATTAAATACCTTTACACAATTATGTAATTCAAAATAATGTAACATAGTAAGAAGATTTTAAAGTAAACCTGTCAACTGAATACTTTTGGTGTATTCAAAAATTAAAAGTTTTAACATTCTGTTTCTTAGTGTTCCATTGTGCAACTCAGTTTTACAAACCCTTATTCTCCAAGTCGAACCCTTAAAAATTTAATGTTGCATTATTTCAAAGAGTACCAACAGACAATTTCTCCTTAAAATTTTTAATTCAATTTCAGTTTTGGTTTTTTAGACCTCAGTGCATTTAAAACTCATTAGTTTAAATTTTCTGTCAAATAAAATATTTGCATACATCGGGGTTCACTTAGTTAGGCTCTCATAAAAATTAATTCAAATCATCTCTTGCATAAAAACAAATATTTCATTTAAAATGAGCCAGCATCTATTTAAATAAATAGATTTAATAAATCGTCGGAGCCAATTTTAAAAAAATCGAATTTTCCAAAAAGGCAAACAAAAAAATGTAGGTCCCTATGCCACGTTCCGTGTTTTTTTTTTTTTGGTATTACGACCCAAAAAACACTACAAATATTTTCAAGAAAATCCAGTATCCCGTTTAAGCTGTAGCTCAATGGTTCGAATTTTTTAACGAATCCAAAACTTGCCTTAAAGCGGGATCTTAAGCAATGCAACAAAAACTGCACCATTTAAAAATTCACCTAGCCAAAGGTAAAACCAAAATCAAAACTTTGGTAGATAGGTACCTGTAAAGTTTTTTTTTTATTCTCAGATATCTGTTTTGCCATTTTTGGATTTTCAATTTTCAAATCTCAAGTTGTGAGATATCTAGCTCGGTGGTCTCATTAGTGCTGAAATGTGGGATCTCGGTTCTTATTAAATCTCTTTGGAATAACTGTCTCTCTTATCGATTACTTACTGTAATCGAGCAGTAAAAAACAGCCCTAGTTTGAGTTCGGAAAATTTTAATTCTAACCTAAAAACTTGTTGAAAATAAGCTATATTTAATTAAATAGGTACATATACCTATCGCAATACATTACTTCAAATTTTATCTTTCTATGTAAACATAACATAAAATATTGTTGAAAAACACCGCATTATAAAAAAAAATATTTTTTTTAAAAGTGTGTCTAACGTAGTGAACACCACTGTATCATGTACCAAGTTTATTACCTTCATGTTAAAAATGAATATAAACTTTGTGGGGTGTCATCCTATTAAAATGAAAGGAAATATGCGCACGAATTTTTCTTTGTTTTGAATTTTGTTATTGCATTATTCACCCGTATAAACTCAATATTCCTTTTTTGTGCAGCTGCTTTAAAATCAACAAAGCAATGTTCTTCTATCTACCTACATATGTATCTACAAAGAAAAGCAAAAATTATTGCGTGAACAAATCTAACGCAACAAAATACGTATAGAGATTTAAAAAAATAAATAGAGCAAGAGTTATAAAGAAAAACAACACAGCAGAGATTATGTATACATTTTATTTATTTATGTATACTCCTATCATAATTTAGTTAGCATACCTACATTATTATGAAAGAGTTCTGAAAGAATCGAACTAACATCAATTATGTAATATTGTTAAATTGATTAACAGTGAATTGAAGAATCAACTATCTAGGTATCTTAAATTTAATTGCATTATTTATAAAAAGTTGAGTAAATTGTTTATTTGTATACACTTTGTTGTGAAAACACGAATGACTTAAATAAAAGTGAAAGTACAAAGCTAAATAAACGAGTACAATGATGCAGATGAGAGCGTGCGTCATGTTTTAGTTTTGGCATGTCATAGTCATACGGTTCTATGGTGTAATGGTTAGCACTCTGGACTTTGAATCCAGCGATCCGAGTTCAAATCTCGGTAGAACCTGAATTTTTTTTTTAATCGATTTATGTTTATTGGTTGGGAGTTGGTCATACATAATAGATTCCTTCTCCTAAATTTAGCTATTTTGAATCAATAATTCGAGAAGTCAAATTAAATGGTGCTAAGTCTTCCACTTGGCTGATTTATTTCAGTAGTACATAGAATTTGTATTGTAATAAAACCCTTCATATAAATGGCTAGGTTAGGTATAGGTACTTCTTCTTTGAAACTTCAAAAAAGTTTTGATCAAACTTTGAGTTTCAAATGATAAGAACCGAAGGGTGTTTAAATTTACCCTACTCTTTAGTACTTTTCATAAAGATCCATTTTTAATGACAAAAGGCTAAAAATTAATGAATTTTAATTTTTTATTAACTATTTACTTTTCTATACGGCACCATAACAATAAAATTCTGCTAGAGCTATACCCTTCAAATAAAAATTAATTTTCTTGGGAAAAAAATTCAAATTAAAAATTGCAACTTATAAAATTTGTAGAACAAGATTGGCAAAATTTTAAGTTTAAATGACAGCTTTTTTTCCATGCCCCCAAAAAAAACGTAGAAATAAAAAAAAGTACCTAGCTTTTAATTAAATAATGTCTATGCGTTGCTTTATTTTTAATTTAATTAATTCTCAACAAACATTTATACTGCTCATTTATTAACTTAAAATCAAATAATAAATAAATAATTTATTCCATAAACAAAATTATAAGTCAAATACAATTATAAGGACCTTATGAAGAAACTTGAAAATTCAAAGATCCGCTTCGGCAAAATATGAAAAAAAGAAAGAATATTATCCCCTTAGAAGCAAACACTTTTTTCACAAAATTTTTTCTTTAAAATAAACAATATCCGCTGTGGTATCGTATTACAGCAGACACAAAACCTTTTAGGCATTAGGCTTGACCTACCCACTTGCGAGCGACAATTTCACTCCCCGTCACACAGTGAAGCCATCATAATAGTTAAATGTTTTCAGTATGAAACATTTAAAGGGCCTTTGGCCCGACCCATTCCTTCCATCCGCTGTCACATCGTCGTACACGTCCCTCATAGTCTGGTAGAGATTGCGACAGCCAGGCCCGTTACACTTAAGTTTTTTTTTTATAATAATTATACATATGTACATATGTATATTCTCAATTTTTACCCATCACACATTTCTTCTTTTTAAATCGTCAAACATGGCCATTGAATGGATGGACATGCAAATACAATTTAACCATACTCAGTTTTCCAGAAAATGAAATTTATTCAACAGAGTCGCCTTCAAGTCTACTTTGAATGTAATCCATATATGATGTACACAACACCTCTACCTCTTACCTGACTATTTTGTTTTCGTCTTTATGGTATGTTGTATATCGCAGTTTTTTTTTTTCTTTTCTTTCTTTTGTCCTCGTTGTGGTTTTTTGCATTCAGTTTTTCTATCACTTTTACGCATTTGAACACTTCATGAAAAAGAGGCCAGTGATTTGGCTTTAATAAAAAAAGGCTAAATCCTTTAATTTAACTAACACGATTCTTTTAATGTCATTTTTTACCCATTTAACTTTAGGTGTACCCATTGGTTTCATAAAATAAAAATATTGATTTTTTTTAATGAAGCCATACAAGTTTTTTTAAGCCGTTAAGGAACATTTTGTAAAACGGTTCCTACGTTTTTAATGAAAAGATATTTAATAGATGGACAAATTTTTGTTATTAGTGATATAGAAAGTCCGGGATTAATCAAGTGCGGGCCGACATTAAAGTTTTTTTTGTAATAGGCTTTATATCAGAAAAAAGGAAATAACGCCCGAAATTAAAAAAAAAATGCAACATTTGCGTTATTTCTAAATCGGCTTTTGATGTCAAATAAAATGTAAACATTTTACTATTATTTTTCAAAATATAAAAACAACGTGAAAAATCAACAAATTTAATTGTGTCGTACGTTCATTATTAATAATTGCATTTCTTTTCAGATGTTTCGTCGTTAACGGAGCTTGCAGCGAAGTGCGTTGCTTCGTTCATACCGTTCGAACTGGTTGAACATGTTTATCCACCAGTTCCAGAACAACTTCAATTACGTATAGCTTTTTGGAGTTTCCCCGACAACGAGGAGGATATTCGATTGTACTCCTGTTTAGCAAATAGTTCTGCTGATGAATTTCATCGTGGAGATCAGTTATTCAAAAATCGTGCAGTTAAAGATCCATTACAAATAGGTAAAGCTTAATAATGAAATTCATCCCAAATCCGAAATCATAATCCTATATATCTGTTCTATTTTTCCAGGTTTTCATTTATCGGCAACTGTTATTGGGCAAAGCCAACTTAGAAGTCATTTTAATGTTGCAGTCACCTTCGATCGACGACGGATATCTTCATGCAATTGTACATGTACATCATCTGCATATTGGTGTTCTCATGTGGTCGCCGTATGTTTGCACCGAATACATTGTGTAAGAAAAAATAATATTGTGGGCTTTTATAGAAAAATAAAAATAAAATTAATATTTTTTTTCTGACAGCCCAACGAGGTTTGTCTAAGAGCTCCAGTCTCAGAATCCCTCACTCGCTTGCAACGAGATCAACTGCAAAAATTTGCTCAGTATCTTATAAGTGAACTGCCACAACAGATTTTGCCAACGGCACAGCGTCTGCTCGATGAGTTGCTGAGTGCTCAGCCAACGGCAATCAACACAGTATGTGGAGCCCCAGATCCGACAGCCGGTGCGTCAGCGAACGATCAAACCAGCTGGTATCTAGATGAAAAAACTTTACATGAGAATATCAACCGCATATTAATTAAGTTCTGCCTACCGGCACCGATTGTATTTAGGTATGATAAAAAAAAAAAAAAACAAACATAATCTTTTGTCTGGTATTAATTTAACATAAACTTCTCTTGCAGTGATGTAAATTATTTAACAAACTCCGCCCCACCGGCCGCTGCCGAATGGAGTTCTCTTCTTCGTCCATTGCGTGGAAGAGAACCAGAAGGCATGTGGAATCTACTATCAATCGTTCGTGAAATGTATCGTCGCTGCGATCGAAATGCTGTTCGTCTTCTCGAGATAATAACCGAAGAGTGTATGGCATGTGATCAAATTCTAATTTGGTGGTTTCAAACGAAATTGTCAATGATGATGGGATCTCATGGTTACAATGGCGGTAAACACAGCAACACTCATAGCAATTCGAATGCTTCACAGCATGCCTGTTCATCACTTTGTGACGAAATTGTAGTACTTTGGCGCTTAGCGGCTTTAAACCCCGGTTTAGCTCCAGACGAACGGGATATGTTGCATGCCCAGTTTACTGCATGGCATTTGAAGATCCTCGATCGGGTCGTTAAGTGTCGAATGCTGCCATCGTCATACAGTAGCAAACATCAACAGAATTCAAGGTGAGTTGTTGGTAGAGATTGTAGCCACGTTACAAAGAATATCTTTCCATTTTGCTTCATTTAATTTTTTAAATAATTATTCACAAAGATTTACTTCACGCAGAACCGATGCTGAGCTTTTTGTTGGCTTCAAGCCGGCCATAGAGGCGTGTTATCTTGATTGGGAAGAATATCCCATACCCGGCATAACACACACTCAAGAAACCAATCCCATATACTATTCGCCGTTCACGTGTTTTAAACATACCGACTCAAAGAGTGAACCCGCTGCTAGCAGTCATCAGTTGAATGCGACACAAGCTGTCATGGCCAACAATAAGCACTACAACTACATTAGCACCTCGTCCGATCATCATGGCATGCATCTTGTACACAGCAAAAATCGTTTTGATCGACCTTTCCGTGATCGTTTTTATATCTCGAGTAGCAACAATTCGAGCAACTCGAGCAGTGAGAGTGTTCCCGTAAGAGTTCATCATCAGGTGGCTCTGGTCTCCGGAGGAGGCGTTCTGCCAGGTATCGCCACCGGCAGTGGAGGTGTTGGTGTTTCTTTGGGAGTTGTTGTTGGTGGAGGAGCAGCTAAGCCAGGCGATGGGAATCGTTCTAGTGCGAGTAGTGAAGGTTTTTGCGAGAATGAGGATTTTGGCGGTGACAGCAGTGGTAACAATGAAGGTGGCCAGACTCTGCAACCGTCTGCTGCAGCTGTGCAGGTTAAAACTCAAAACACAAGTGAAACAGATTCACAAAACAGTTTAGAACTATCTTCGCCACTAGAAGCGGATAACTTAAACGGCGAGGAATTAAAATATCTTGGAAATTTCGTTGAAAGCGCTAGCAGTAATGTAGGAACCAGACCAACATTGTCACCTTCCTCTTCTACGTCTTCGACTTCATCAATGTTGGCGACAAAAACTGGAATGTCACTAGCTGGGCCTTCAACATCTCAATCGGTAGCAATTCCAATTCCAGTTGCAGAACCAGTCGCAATTGATCATGCAATTGTCGAACCACGTCGAGTGTCTAAAGATGAATCCTTTTCAAGTTCAAGCGATGAGTTTATAACGCCCGAGTGTCAACCAATTAAATCTCCTCAACCCTCATCGGTATTCGTACCCGCGGTTGCAGTTGCAGAGTGTAGTCCAGTTGCAGGAAGCAGTAAGACTCTTCAAATTCCACTTTCAACAGAAAAACCGGAAATATTCTCGAACGTACGACCCACGGAGGATGCTTGGGATATTCTATTGGCTCGAGCAGAAGGTCTTCATGCACATGGTCATGGGAGGGAAGCTTGTATTTTAGCAGTTCGTCTGGCAGAAGAAATGTTAGCAAATCCACCGAATTTGATGGTGGAACTTCCACCACCACCGAAACGTAAAGGTAAGAAACACAGTATCAATCCGATTTCGCATCAGCTTAGCGTTCTAGCATCGTCAACACTCTCCAAATGTGCATTTCTATGCACGGTACTTTCGGAAAATTCAGAACATTATCATAATGCATTCAGGATTTGTTTATTTGCGCTGGAAATGCCACGACCACCGGCTAGTACTAAGCCACTTGAAGTAAAATTGGCAAATCAGGAAGCAGATTTGTTGGCTTTATTGAAGAAAATCCACTTAAACCAACCTAAGTTGCGGGTAATTCGTGAACGTGCCGAGCAATTGAAAAATGGAACACTTAAATCAAGAGGAGAAGCCTTGCTTCCGATAAATCTAGCGAGCTTTATCTTTGATGCTTTGGTTATGCCTTCGGTAATGGGCAAAGAAAACCGTAATAAAGTGATGAGTATAGCATACCGCACACCAACGGATGAGAATTTAGGATTTGAGGCGGCTGTAGCTGCACTGGGTCTTAAAGCGAATGTCTCTGAGGCAGAGCATCCATTGTTATGTGAAGGAACAAGGCGACAAAGAGGTGATTTAGCATTAACACTGCTTTCGTATTATAAGGATGAACCACGAAAGATTGCAAAGATTATGGATAAGCTATTGGATCGAGACATTCACACTTTACTTAAAAGTCCACTGCTGCCTGCGTACTATTCAAACAACCCACCTGTACGAACTCCAGCATCGCAAGCTCGTCGTGATGAGCAGGAGCAATTTAATGCTCACGTCGTAACTACTTCTAATTTTGCAGATTCTTGTGGATTTCCGTCGTCGGATAATAGTCGACCACATAGCAGTACCAGTGCGGAGTTGGAAGTGGGCATGGGATCACTCAGCGTAAGTTCTGGACAAGGGAACATGGCTGGTTCGTCACCAAGTCAGACAATGGCAGGAAGTGGTAATGTTGGTAGTTCTGGGCCTGGTCCTAGTAATCGAAATAAAGACCTACGATACAAGGGCAAGAGGGCCTATCCTTCGATACCAAACCAGCCGTCAGAGGCAAGCGCACATTTCATGTTCGAATTGGCCAAAAATGTGCTTACTAAAGCTGGAGGAACAAGCTCAACATCCCTGTTCACACAGGCAACCACAAATCATAATCACCATGGACCGCACCGTGCTCTACACATGTGTGCTTTTCAGCTCGGTCTATATGCCCTTGGTTTGCACAACTGTGTTAGTCCGAATTGGTTATCACGGACGTATTCTTCTCATGTGTCGTGGATAATTGGACAAGCGATGGAAATCGGTGCCCCTGCAATATCATTCCTTATAGAAACTTGGGAGGGACACCTTACGCCGCCAGAAGCTGCGGGAATGGCAGATCGCGCTTCACGAGGTTGGGATAACAACATGGTTTATCCAGCTGCTGAGTTAGCACTATCAGTTCTGCCTCATTCTGCTGCACTTAATCCAAATGAGATTCAGCGTGCGATACTGCAGTGTAAGGAACAAAGTGACCAAATGCTTGAACGAGCCTGCATTACTGTCGAAAACGCAGCTAAAGGTGGAGGCGTATATCCAGAAGTTCTATTCCAAGTCGCCCACTACTGGTATGAACTCTATTTGCGAAACACTCCCAACAGCGAACAAGATCATGATGTAAACGACATTGATCACTCGGCAAGCCTAACTGCATTAATTGAGTCGGCGGAGGCTCAAATGCAGCAGCCACCACCACCACAACCAACACAAAACCAGCAAGTGGTAGTGACAACGGCCCCTCCACCATTCCAGCAGGGGGTGACGACGTTGGCTCCAATTGGCATTACGCCCTATCCTCCGTACAGCTTCTGTCAGGGTATCTATCATCACCACAATCTGACCTATCCTCCAAATCAAATGCAAATGTACATTTCCACGGCACCTCCACCACAGGCCTACCAGCCATACCCGCAGCCTCCACCTTCGCAAGCAGGTCCACCACCTGCTGCATATGGTGTGCAACCAGGCACATTTCAGCCTATGCAAGCGCATCCACAAGTAACACAGGGTGGGGGCTATCCAGGAGCTCCTGGAGCACAACAATATGCTGCAGTGCAAATGCCTGTACAGGTAAACACAGGAGCTCCCCCACCACCCCAGCAATTGCCACCGCAATACTATGGACAACCAATGGGTATAGGAAACTCTCAAGCTCCTCAACAAGGCAATGGAATGCGGCAACAACCTTATCCATTTGCACAGCAAGCTCAGCCGCAGGTCCGGCAGAGGCATCCACATCAGTTCAGGTAAATTGAATAAAATCCTCTCAAATCTATAAAACTATAAGTTGATTTCCATTTCAGTCCCACACAACTACGTTACTTGCTCGCAGCTTACAACGTGGGCATGCTGGCAATGGAAACACTCGCACGTCGGGTTCATGATGATCGTCCACAGGCTAAATACGCCCGCAATCCACCTTATGGCGAAGATGTAAAATGGTTGTTACGAATATCAAAAAAATTGGGCACCCAGTATCTACACCAATTTTGTGTTTGTGCTGTCAATTCCATCGTAAGTCCTTTTGTGCTGCACGATGTCGCAATCGAATCGGCACACTATTTAGGTAGAAACAATCATCAACTGGTGATGCAACATTTAAGATCTGCATTGACACCGCTAGTTCAAAAGTGTCAGCAAATGTGAGTTAATTGTTTGATAAAGTTTTTGAATGTTATAATTTAATTTGAGTTTTTGACTTTTCCAAGGTATATCCAATGCATTCATCAGAAACTGTATCATCTTACTCAGGCAGATTACGAAGATTTTGCTAGTATTATATTAGCAGCACGTGCAGCTTTCCAAATCACGCCGGAAGGCAGTGCGCAATTCAAGGACTGGTTGCAGTCCATTAAAAGGTAAGAAAAATTTAAATAATAAATATAAAAGAGGAAAGGTAGTGTGCAGCACAAATTATCCCAGCTTAGTTATAAAATATGTTGTAAAGAAACAGAAGACAGACTTTATTTCAAATATTTTGTGTTGAAAAAAAACCTTAAACAGCATTTCTACTTTTATTTTTGCAGATCGAAGTCGTGTAAAAAAGACCTTTGGACACAAATTAATGCCGCTCTTCAAACAAATTCTAAATGACAAAGACTTGAATCGGCAAGTTCTGAAGTACTCACACTGAAAAGCAATGCATCATCTCTTTCTTCACTACTCGCCGAGTCTACAGAATCTACATCCACACCTACAATAAGCCATGACCGATCGTCATCATCGACACCGTCCCCATCAGATTCATCGCCAGCAACTTCGGTAATGGTAGCTCCAATTATATCACGGCCAATAGCTGCGCCATCAGCTTCACCAAGTCTCAATCAGACTCCTTCATCGACTTCAACTACTTCGAATAGTTCTTTTCATCTGCAACATCTCCAGAATCATCATCATCATCACCATAAAACACAGCATCAATTTGGATTGGGTTCGTCGTCTACATCCATGGGTGCGGCCACAACACCTACTTCGTCGGCGAGTAATAGCAGTCTTAGCTCTTTAACTCTTCCATCCTCAGCTGGTAGTCATCATCACCATCACCACCATCATCATCACCATTCAAAACAGCAGATACAGGAACAACAACAACAGATACAACACCAGCACCAACACCAACACCAGCAGCATCGACAGCAAATTCTTGCTCCACAGCAGCACCTGCATCAACAAGTTGCCCAACAATTCCATCATCTCCATCAGCATCAACCTGTCCCACACCAAGTACCACACCATCATCATTTGCAACAGCCGCATCAGATACACCATACAACTTTAGAGCTTTTGACGCAACAACCACCACCCGTTGCTGTTTCAGCCTCCCAAAAGTCTCATCACGGCCAGAGTTCAGTCCCTCATGTACCGATAACTATGCCACCACCCAACTCATCGACAGTGCAACAACAGCCACCAACACCCCAACAACAAGTTTACCCAACTGCAATGCTAACGATTGCTGCAACCGGAGGTCCAACGCCAAATCAAAACCTCAATGTGATCGCAGCTGCCCCCATTGTCGTTGATTTTAGCAATTTCACAGTTAACTGTCTAACGACACATCCCCCTCCAGCGCCATCGTCACAACAAACACAGTCGCAGCTTCAAGATCATCATCAAATACATAACCATTTGCAACAGCATTCCCATCAACATCCGTCACATATTGTACATAGCTTGAATCATATACGATCAACGTCACCACCAGTATTTCCAACGCCAAAATGATCCCCCTAAGAGTGACGAGAGAGTTGGTGAGGTAAAAAAAAAATAAACAGTTTATAATCAAATGTTTCACAAATTTGAATTGCGATCTTTTAAGATAAAGATTAAATTGATAATAATTATAATGAGTAAATATTTATGCATCTTCTTTTTTTTTTAATTTTGAAAACCACACTTTAAACAAAAAAAATTGTTTAATAAAATACTCTTCAATACCAAGAAAGTTAAAAAAATTAATAAACAAATTAATTAAATTTTTACTATTCTCCGGGTCAAGCATAAAAAAAGAAAATTCTTTTGTTTTTTTTTTGCTTAATTTGAATTCAAAAACAAAAGCGATATAAAAATGAACAGACTTCAAGTTTAGGTTTCGTTTTATGAATTTATGAATTTAATAAAACCACATCATGTTATCATATTCGAATGTTTTCTTTCCTTTTAAACTTAAGTTTAAGTTCTCTCGAAAAATAATGTTCTTCTTGAACTTAGATTTTTATATAATTAAATATAATGTAGGTAAATATGAACCTACTAGATTCGAAATAAAATGGTTTAGTAATTTTGGGTATTGTACTTAATTCCAAAAAAAAAAAACTTATTAAAAAAAAATTGTCTGCTCAATAATATTTCCATTAAACTTTTTTCCTACTTTAAAAATTTTTTTTGCAACTTTTCTACTTAAAAGAATGGGGTTTGAACCAAATTAAAAAGGCAGTGTTAAACAATTAAGTCTTTGTAATATGTTGGAATAGCTTTTTAAATTGTCTACTCTTAATTTTGTACTAAACTGCTTTAAATTTGGCCATGCTAAACTATGGATAACATACGGTGTATACATTTTGATTTACAATATTTGAAATTCCAGTTAAAAACGATGCACCGTTTAATGTGGGACAGTGCACGTTTTTGATTTGTTTTGTTGATTTTTATTGGATTTAAACCAATTCGTTTCAAAAATTTAGTTTCAAAAACCAAACAGTCTCCGAAGCAACTAGCTTTATAAACATCTTCAACTTACAAATTATAATTTTTTGTTATATATTATTAATTTTATGTGTGTGTTTTTATATTTGTTAGACTGAATTTTTCTTCATAATAAATTTAAAAAAAAAAAAAATATGAAAGTTTTATTATGTAAATTAATTTGTACTAATTAATGTTATATTTTTTTTACACTTTAAGAATTATACTTTAAAATTTATTAGGAATGAAACAAAAATGTGTTCAAAAGTAGTAAAATATTTTTTTCTAGTTTAACGGAATTTTTTTCTTCAATTTTTTTTTTAAATATTTGTATTTAGTTGCAAAATATTTAATTTTGTGTGTGTTTTTTTTTTTAAATGAGAATATATATGATTATTATATATATTTTTCTAATATTTTTTTCATAACTGATATTTTTAACTTGTTTAAGTTTAAAATAATTATTTTCGTAATAAATATTATACACTTCATTATTAAGCAAATATTATTTATAGAGATTTTTTTTTCGTTATAAACATATACAATTATACATAAACATTTTCAATAACTAAATATGGATTTCATTTACATTTACATATATAAATTAATATTCATTTCATTTTTGTTTTATTTGTACAATATATTTACATATATTTTTTTTCATATTTTCATTATAGTTTTAAGTTATTAATAAAAAAGAGCCACACTGGAGGAGAACAAAATGTTTTTGTTTTTTTTTTGCTTATTTCTTTCCCTTATTTGTAGCTTTTTTTTTTGAGATTCAAGTTGTTTATTAAACATCGTTAACTATTTGCTATATTACTAGTTTCGCAGATAACTTTTAATATTAAAATTTTTAATCCGATTTTCTTCTACTTTTAATTTGTTTTCTTTTTTCGGAATTATTTCTTTTAATATCTAAAAACAAACTTAAGCAGACGTTTAATAGACACAAGAAGACAGGAGGTATGTATACATTTAAACTGATTCCACCAAACTCTAACTGCCAAACTTAATCCAACCGCTATCAACTGTGGGATATTATGACAAACTACTTTTTTAAATAAGCAATGAAAAAAGTGAACTTGTTTTGAAATTGATTGATTTAACCCTACAATAACAATTAATTGTATGCAATTTGTTTTTATTCTGCCATCCGTCGCGTCGGAGGGAAAAGATGTTTCCTCTAATAGTCAAACGATTTTGTCAGGTTGAATTACACTGGTCTTCAAAATTCAACTTTTTTCTAACTGTTATATGACATCAGAACTATTCCATCAAGTCAGGTTTTTGAGATATTGATAAGACTTTCTTCACAAGCTAATGACCGTACCGTAAAGAATTTATTCGTAATTCCAATTCTTTTTAGAGTTTTCGGTTTATTTATTTCAATTGTGAACACTGTACACAAATAACTACTATTAACGGAATTGGTCAGTTTATCAAGTTGACCATTTTCTTCTGATTAGCAATCAAGTGATGAACTTTTTTTTTGGAAACAAAAATAAAGACACGAAATTAAATTTGATTAATCTATATTCTCTTTTAAAGCGACTGCGAGATGACAAGAAAAAATAGGCATACAAAAATAGCATCTACTCTTTCAATGCGGTCGACAGGAAATGAAAACAAAATTTACTTAATGTTTAATGTATTAAACGTTTAGGAACATACTAGAAATTTCAGCCTGTTTTTTTTTTTTAAATCAAATTTAAGCTCGACCAAATATATATGATTGAATAATAAAATCGAAAGCGAGTAAGGTTTTCAAAATTATCTAATAAATGACGTATATTTTAATTTAAACTTGGCAAACGTTAAAGCGATAAAATATTGAGTTTGTATTTTTAAGTTGACATCAAAAGATCCCTGACGATTTACAGGCATTACATGGATAATATAAGTGTTAAAATTATTAGTGAGTAATAACACAAATTATTTCATTAATATTAAAAAAAAAAAAACAAACAAAATAAACTGCCAGGAACTAAACTGTTTTAGTGTGAACTTTTATTTCAAACATTAAGAATAAAAAATCGTCGACCTCAAAATTTGAGGCAGGTATTTAATTTAGATAGGCACATTTTAGTTTTTGAAAGTTTATAAAAAAGCAATAAGTAGTATCTTATTTACGATGTTAACACTCTGCAAGAAGTTTTATCAATGTAAATATTATAAATTTATACATAAATAAAAAAAAAGATATGCTACTAAAATGTCTTATTGAAATAAAAAGCAATTTTTTTGAATAGAACAGGTAACATTATTGTTGCTTTTTTTTCTTGATTAAAGTATTAACATCCCATAGTTAAAATAAAACCTTAAAGAATTAAAAAATCTGTAAATAAAAGTATTAAAATAATTTAAGAACAAAAAAATGTATAGTCATTACTTGTAAATATTAATTATAATAAAAAAAAATATAACTCAGCGAAAAATATACTAAAAAATAAGAAACGTTATTTAAATACTAAAATAGAATCTTTTTAAAATTAAATTACCGCTGCGGAACTAAACAATAGCTATAGAAAATGAGTAGATTACTATATTTAAATACCTATGAATAGAATAATCATTTACATACATACATAAATATTTCTTGAAAACTAGAAAATTTGCAATTCGGTTATATTTAATGGCAAGGGTATTCGTCCAACGATGTAAAACACTGAAAAAGTTTACCATTTGGTTAATGAACTGTCAAATTTTGTAGAGCAAATGATTTACACAAATTGGTTAAAATTATCAAAGAATTAAGCTGCGGAAAATTAACCAGATTTATTTGGTTAAAATTGACTACACGTCATTGTAACGTTCGGAAATATGATATAATATATTAAATATTTCATAGTTCAGTGAACTAAAACTGTACTGTATCCGTATTTTGTTACTCGCAAATTGAGTTTATTTGCCAAATTCCAATGTAATCTTCATTTAAAAATAACTTTAAAATCTAAACTATTCTTTCTGAGGGCACAAAATTTGTTACATGTTTGGCGTTTGATTATACATCATTAAAGCCAACAAATGATTAAACAGGAGTTAATGCAAAAATTTGCGTAAACTTATCATTTTACAAAAATGGTAAACTTACGACGTTGCATGAATACCCTTAATAAATTTATTCTGTATGAAAGCTTAGATATAAAATGGAAAATTAACAAAAAAAAACATTCAACTGTTATTATAGTAGGTACATTAGGGTAGTCCTTATTTTGATTTTCTTAAAACATATACATGTATTTATGCATTCATAAAGTTTGAAAAAAGCAAACATATACCTACCACTTTAATTTTTATTCAAAACCCATTTGCTTGGATTTTTTCAATTTTTTTTTTAAGTGAAAGCTCCAGGGCCCAGATCTCGTAAGTCATAAGACTAAACGCTTGAGCTATATTCCTTTCGACAGTGTTTTTCTATCACATCTGTAGGGAAATATTAAGGAGAGAGCGAGCAATACACTGATCGTTACGCAATAAGCAATCTGGGCATGGAGTAACTAAGTTAAGGACCATCCTAAGGTAGATACATTAAGTACCTACATAATTTATTAAATTTTGTAGATGTGCAATATTTATAAGATAATTTAAGAAATATACCTCTAGTAGAAAAGAAAAGTTAAATACGTACACGTACATGCTTTGCTTACTTTCGTAAATGTTTTTATTTTAAAATATCAATTTTTATTAACTTAGCTTAGATGGGTGTTGAAGATAATTTTCAGTTATTTTCATTTGGCTACGAAATTGAATGAATGGAAACTTAAGTGACACCAAATACTATCAGCCCTATTCTGCTATCCGATCCGATCGAATCTTTCGATTCACGTGAATATTTCACTTAATTTTTCACTCTTTATTTTCAAAAGTCTTCTATCTTTTGATTTCAAAGCTTAACCAATATTTGTTTTTAAGATTCTTAAGCGAATCTAAATCTTAAAATTTATTTTGGATCGAAATTTATATGCTTTTTGGAACAATCCGTTTTTTATCCGCATAACAGAATAGGGCTGTATATCTAAAAGCTATATTTGCAATAAAGAAAATTTGATTAATTTAAAGGTGATTATACGTTTTAATTAAGCCGAAGCTATATGAATCTCGAAAAAAATAGCTTTTTATTTCGCTCGAATTTCGATAAATTTTTTCTTCAGAAAAAAATCGAAGATTTTTTTAAAATCAATTTTATTTCAAAAAAAAAAAAAAATTTTTTCAATGTTATATTGCAATAAGTTTTAAAAAATAAGTAAGACTTCAAAAAGTAATAAATTAAAAAAAAGTATATTTTATTTGAATGCAAAGCAAATTACATAAATATGTCCCTTTTAAAACGATGAAACCAGACAATATATAAACGCCTCCGAAAAATTCACACATTGCAAAACACTGAAAGAGGGCGGCGAGTCTTAGAATTCTTTTGAAAGAATTGATTTGAAAGAGAAAAAAATCTAAGACTGCAGAAGAATGAAATGAATCACAAATACATATATGTATTCGAGTTATATAAATTTCTTTAATTCGCTCGGTTTCGTAAGATCACCTATACGTTGGATTATAGTTCTCCCATTATACCCAGACATGGTTGTTTTTTAAGTTTCAGTTCCCCAACACAACATCTTCATGAGAACAAGCGCATTGTGGTCCCGGCTTTAAAGTATTTTTTTTTTGTATTATAAATATTGGTGAATTTCCATTAGCAAAAGGAAATTTTCTATATTTAATTCTGTCTCATAAAAAAGCTTATTTTTTTTTTGGGATCATTAAAAGTTATACCAAACAATTTTTTTTTATTTTGAAAATTGTAAATTCAAAAGTAATGCAAATAATGCAATTTTATGTAAAACTAAAAATGAAAAAAAAGTAGAATAAAATAAAATAATGCAATAAAGTGTAAATCTTAATAATAAAAAAAATTATGTATATAAAACACAAATAAAACATTAAAACATACGCCAATGTTATATGGAATTAAATAATAAATAAGAAACATAAAAAGAAAAAAAAACAATTCTACAACAGGCAAACCATTTTTATTTGTAATATAATTGTTTACAGTTAAAATATATTGCTACGCTGTACATTAAAAAAATAAATAAAATTAAGAAAAAAAAAACATTTGCAACAGAAAAAAAGTTATTGTACATTTTATACATATTACATAGGCTATAAAGCGAAAAACATGTGCGTCCAGAATGGAACTTGTATAAAAAGTTGGTATCAAAAAAAAAAATAAATTATTAAAAAATAATCAGTGAAATACGTTGTAAATATATTTTGTAATTGTGTATGTGGTTTTTAGAATTTAAGATAGATAAATTCTAATACTAAAAATAATAATAATATCTAAAAATATCATTGTCTGGGAGAAATTGCAATTCAATTCTTTAAACACTTTCAATAGCACTCTTTTTATAAATTTAAAAGCAGAAAACAAAAAATATATTTAATGTAATATACATATACCTAAACTTATGTTCATAAGATCATAGATTGGAATTAAATTTTATAAACATGATTTTTGTTTATATGAACATAATCAGTTTCCTTGAAATTGGTATGAAGTCTTGAATTGGTTCCTTCGTAAAAAATAAATCATGGCCCCGATTGTTGTTGTCAATATTTGTCGATCGAATACGAATCTGTCCATTGTTTCGATTGGATTTCACGTTTGGTATTGTGTAATGCAAACGAACTAGCAATGCTCTATACCTACATATATATTCAATAATATCCTAATATCCTTTTCATTTACACGCTCTATGTAAATTTTTTCCACAATCCTAAAGCAAGACATACTTTTTTTTTAAATAGGTGCATATGTACATATGCATATAAACACTTTTAACCTACAAATATAATTTCATATAAAATTACTAAATAATTTGATTCGTTTGTGCCAATATTCTACAGGTTTTTAAAATTAAAATTATGCATTTTGTGTTAAATAAAAAACAAACGTCATTTTTAGAATTAAAAGCATTTTAAGTTTTTAAAGATTTTTGCGCAACCGGTCATTAGACACAGTTCCACCTTTCCACTCCCAAATCATAAATCAAAAAATTACGATCGATCAATTTTGATCAAAATAGACAGTAAAAATATGGAAAAGAATAATCGAAGATCGATAAATTGAGAAAAAATGTCGTTCAACGATCAGCAAATCGACAACCACAATCAGACCATAGTTTTATTTAATAACGGAAAATGAATGTGACTTTATATTATAATGAGCATGAGCATAACAATTTTTTTTTATATAATATCACTTATTATTATTTTTGAAAGTTTTCGTTGTTATTTAGTATTACTTTTTCATTAACTGTAAATGCATGCCAATATTATAAATATTAATTATTAAATTTAAATATAATACAAAAGTTAAAAAAAAAATGAGACAACTATAAATACAACGCAATCGTATAAACTACACAAATTGTAAAAATTTAATAAAATAATAAAAAAAAAATTAATTTAAAGCGAAGTAAAAATCTAGTCATTATTGCTTATAGAGAAAAAAACAACTGTAGAAAGGAAAATTAACTGTAAATAGTGAACCACTTTAAAATTTTAACATTTAGAAAAAAAAAACAATATATATTTACTTCATTTTTAAGAAAAAAAACCTAATTTATTTAGAATATATTAAAAAAAAAGATTTATAAAGACATGTAAGTCTTTAATCTTAAGCAAATAATTATAAAGAAAAAAACAAAAGTGGTTTTCATAAGAAAAATTACATATACATATATAACATATTATAATGATTGAACATATTTTAAATTACACCCAATTAGAATACTCTCCCTTTCTATAAATACTATACATACATATAAACATGAAAAATAGTTTTAAAAAATATTATACATTATTATACACTTATGTATACAAATACACATATATATAATATATAGTATATATATATGTAATTATTGTTTTTGGTGTAACTTTTTCGAATTAAAAAAAAATCTATAAATATAAATTATATATATATACATACTAAATACAATTATACATACAAAATTAACGAAAAATAAAAAAAAGAAACTGAGATATAACTGTTTTTGTTTTATTATTTGTGTAAACTAAAATTTAATTTGATAATAATAGAATAGAAAGAAGTAGGTACCTGCATAAAAGCTCAGAGTTGCTTATAGTAAGTTAAATTTTTAGTATTTATTTATTGCATACTCTCGGGGTGTACGAAAAAATTTCAATGCCTATGGTTAAAATAAAAATAATGTTAAAAGTCCCATTTAATGAGCCGCTTGCTATTGAAGAAGTTCAGACATTTCAAACGTGAGCTCATCGTTATAAATGAACAGTCAGTAGGTCAAGGTTGTTGGAGACATAGTCAGTAGCCAAAGGCAGTAAAGCTATTGAAGAAAAGACGGTAAATCGCGAAAGTCGAAGCGTTACGCCAATCTGCCTGTACATACGTCTGGCGTACAAATCATTGGTTAATGTTTCAAAAGAACCAAAATCTTGGGAAGAAGATCTGAAACCTGGAAGAAGAACAGAAAGTCGGAAAGGGGTATTTAAAGTCAAACTTAATGTAGACGGAACGGTTGGTACTGATAAAGCTCGTTTTTAGCAAGAACTTGCCTGGACCAGGCAAGCTACCTACGTTTAATACAAAAATGTGACGGAACATACCATAAGCGAAAGCGAAAAGGATCCACTCAGTTGCATGAATCCTTCGAATTCCTTGGATTCATTTTTGCCGGCAGCATATTAAAAGGTTATTCCACAGGTTATTAGGTTTAACAATAAAATGAAACCGTTAAAAAAAATTAAGTTCGAAAAGTCGTTTCATTTCGTTTAAAAAGTTAAAATGTCCGAAATTTGAACAAATTAAAAGAAAGAATTTCTTTCAAAAACTATCCACGCCAAAACAGCCTGATAATTTTTATTAAGCATAGTAAATAAAATATTTTAATCTTGGGATAACATCCACAGATTTATCTTTTTATATCTACTGTTATTATACCTGTGTATGTGTTTGATATTCATAAATATTTGGGATTTAAAATGTGTTTATTCAAATCCAGTGACGCAAGCATGATGTTTGAGAGAAGATAATATTTTTTGCATGCCTCCCAGCAAAGAATCCATTTCTAACCATCAAGTTGTCGATATGGCGTTCGGTGGTAAAGGTAAGTCAGTCTAAAATTTTTTCTTGTATTAAAATTCAGAAAGAGATACGAACCTATGTTAAAAGTGAAAATATTTAAAACAAATTCCCAAAATCAATTATTTGTCTTCAATATCTAAAATCTAGTTTCCTCGTATGAGCCATTTATTTTAAAAGTGGTTACTTTACAAAAAAAATTCCCGGAAGTAAGAATATTTTTTTTTTATATACATACAGGGTTTTCAAATAAGATGTGTTATTTTATAATCAAAGAAAACGATGTTGACGATCGGCCGGCTTGAGCTTTTGTGTTAACTGAATTTTTTTAAGCCTTAAGACTTAAAGTCCTTATGCAAAATTCGGTTTAATGACGTTTGTAGAATGCCCAAAGAACGACGAGGAATGGACAAACCTGGGTTTTCTTCAACACTACAGCTACTACGGCTACAGCAGCTATGCTCTCAGCTGTTCTTGAGCGCAGGTTTTATTCTTCTCATAGCTTACTTGTCCTGACAGCTCAAATTTTTTCACCAATTCTGAACCGCGGTCCGACAAGGTGCTTCACGACAATGCCCAAAAACTTTTTTAATTTCACGAAACGTCTCTGCCAATTTTTCACCATTTTTATATTGAATTTTAATCATTTCAATGCGTTGTTGTAGCGTGTGTCGTTCCATTTTTATTAATGGCGTAATTTCTTGTCAAATGTTAAAACAAATTTCAGCTTCAAAAGTGACAACTACCGAAATCGCGGGCTATTCAGAACAACACCTCTTAGTGGAAATCCCTTTATATTCAATTGAAAAAAGTATTTACCATTTTATTTAACTGTCTTTTTAGTGAATATGGTATTAATTTGGAAAAAGTTTTTAAAATTAAATGGACTCAAAACATTTCATATTTCGGCTCATATGTATGTATTTTTAAAAAACCGGCGGTAAAAATTGCTTTGAATTCCAATGAAGAAAGCTTGGATCAATTTTTTATTTTGAAATTTGCTTTGTTTTATTTTATATACCTACCTAATTACTATCCCTCTTTGTTAATTTTATTTCTCTGCAAAAATTCGAAAGAATTAAGAACAATAATGTTAAGAGTATTGCGAACCTACGGATTTGATTACGAACGAAATTCAGAACAAGGGTGAAAGACTGCAATTTCATGAATGTGATAAAAAAATACGTCTGATTTGAAAAATTTTAAATGCCCGACAAAGTGATAAGAAAATAATATTAGAAAGAAATAAAAAGCATCTTGAAATATGATACCTATGAGTTTTTTGAAATCCTGAAATTTTTTGTGAACTGTACTTGATAGTTGAAAATAACTAATTTTCAACTGTCCTTGGGCTCAGACCATAGTACACAAAGAAAAGGTATTATCAGTAGCGTTTTTATATTTGCTTTCTACTGCGCATTTGGCAAAATCGCCATACTTGTTGCTGTTGGATATTTTCACCTATTCGGCCATATTGAAATTTTGTCACCATGTTTGACAGGTCTTTTTCTTGTCTTTGTTTACGGTGGGCTCAGACCAAATTGTTTTTCCCCAATTTTTTGAATGCTGACCATAAGTTTGAGTGGTTTGATGGTCAAGTTATCATTAATTTATTCAAATTGCAATGCTAATTCTTTATTAATAATTTGTGCACTGATTTTTTTTTAGCGAATTTCTATGTCACAAAGAATTCCATCTGACCAAAAACTGAAATGAGGCAATACTTTGTGGTTTTCAGCCAATTCCAAATGGCAAATGGTCAATTTGGTTTTGTCAAATTTGGGTTTGCCAATCACGAGTATATTTTTTATAATACTTAAGCATTTTTTTTAACATTTTCGAAACAATTATTCATGAGTGTTCGGCTTTCGACAATCAACAAAAACATAAGTTGTTGCATTTAAAATGTTTCCTCAATTTTATGCAAGAATAATTAAGAATTAAAACAGAAACTGAGCCCAAGAGAAACAAATATTAATTGTAGTAGTTCTGTGATTGGAAGCGATACCCTTACAATTATTTTGTAAAACTTCTAGAACAGTGCTTCTGTGCAGTCAAATTGCCACTAATACGGTTTGAAAATAGCTGCAATTCTCAAGTTAAATATAAAATATTTCAGTGAAATAGATGATAATGTGACAAACTTTAAGGCTGGTATTGACTAAATGCTCTCATACATAAGTCAAAAAATCAATATTTATGATCTTTTTTTTATAAAATTATGAGCGCTTGGTGAATACCGGCTTAAATAATAACCTGTACATGGTGGGACCTAAATATAAGGACTACTCGTATTTGTATAATGAACCATTATAATGTGGTATGGACTCCACTAAATTAAACATTCCATTATTTCAATAAAATATTGTTTCTAATGCCCATTATGATTATTTAGTAAAGAAATTTTCCATGAGTAAATTTTTCAAAATTCTTTTATTGGGTCTTTTTATGTACTCTCTTATTTTTATTTTTATCTTTTGTCTATAAATAGCAACAACGTACCTGCATATTTGTTTTTGAATAATGAACACAATACCTTAATTTACATTTTATCTTAGAATGTTTTTTTAGCTCGTAGATATCACTAACATGAAACCAACATAATGAATCGTTTTATTACAATTTAAATTTGTATATAATAAAATAAAAAAGTTATGATGAGGAGTGAAATAAAAATAATAAAATAAAAAGCGTTAGCAGATTTATTTATTTTAACTGCCGTGTTTATAGAATAGTAGATATGGAGTAGTAAATCTCAGTGCTGAAAATCTCTGGAGTATAATTTTCTAGGTTGCCAAAATTTCTTATGCTTTTAACTTCTTAATATTGCATTAAAATAAGAAGACGATACACAAAATATCCGTCTACCAGACGTACGAGTGTGGTTAGGGATTACTTCTTTGGTTAAAAAAATGTGTTTTCCGACTTAGCCAATACGACGTTAATTTAGTTTTTCCTCCTTTTTTATCCGACAATTGCCAATATGCAGTGCCTCTTGAATTTGACCACAAATCTCCCATACTAAGGTTTTATTATTATGTTGACGGGCCTCCTGGCTTAAACGTTTTATAGTAGATAATGTTGCATGATGAAGTGATCCAATTACATTTTTACATTGGTAAGCTTTTCGACAAAACTTTTCTCTACAATTTACTTCTTCACCAATTTTTTTCAAATTGGTTGTTCCGGACGAATTTTTGTTTTGAGAAAAAATTGTATGGAAAATATTATTACAATAGTCTTTGTATTTTCGAAATATTTTTAATAACACATCTGATTAATAAATTACTCACTTAAGGTGGCGCCACAGTCCTACGCCTCAACCAAATATTCTTGTCTAGCTACCTCGGTATATACATATGTTTCCCTTTTCGCACCCAAGTTGTTTGAATTCTAATCGTTGTCCAGGATTCGACTTAAATACTTTCGGAGCATTGGGATTCATTCGCTCTAAAGTAACCCAGCCATTTTGTAAAACAATAATTTTTTTTTTCTCTATTGTAGTTGTTGCAGTTCAAAGTGAAAAACAAAACCAGAATGCACCAATTTACTTCTCTGAAGCCTTGGAAAGAACAGGTTTGTTTTTTTTCCTTGTGTTAATCATATTCAATAATTTTATTAACTTTTTATAAATTAAGGTTATGGACTTTTCAACTATTGTGTTATACTTCTTGGCGGGTTGGTGATGACTTGTACCTTTGTTGAATCTTCTTCAATTGGTTTTATACTTCCAATTGCTGAATGTGACCTTAAGATGTCAAATCAAGACAAGGGTATTTTGGGTACAGCTGGATTTATTGGAATTATATTAAGTTCACATCTTTGGGGATTTTTGGCAGACACAAAAGGAAGGCGAGCTGTAATACTGCCTAGTTTGTTCATAAGTTCCACACTATCTATATTGTCAAGTTTTTCAACTACACTTTGGTTGCTCATTGTTTTGAGATTTCTCAATGGATTTTTGTAAGTATCAAATTAGGAAGAGAATTGGTATTCGAAATGTAATTTTTTTTATTCTTAATTTCAGCATTTCTGCATCATTTGCCGCATTCTTTGTTTATATAGGAGAATTTCATAATGACCACACAAGGACAAGAGCAATAATGGCAGCTTCGTGTATATTATCTATAGGAGCCATGATTTTGCCAATAATGTGTTGGGGAGTCCTCAATCAAAGTTGGTCACATTCAATACCTTTTATTGGAATAGTCTTCAAACCATGGAGACTTTTAGTGTTAATTGGTGGATGTCCAGGAATTGTTGCCGGCCTGATTATGCTACTAATGCCTGAAAGTCCAAAATTCCTTTTATCCGTTGGTAAACAAGAGGAAGCTATAAAAACCCTTAAAAAAATCTATTCATGGAATATAAGAAGTGGAGAATTAGAAGTAAGGCAGACATTTTATTGTTCTCATATAAAAATTAAAAATTTTTAATATTTCTAACTTTAGATCAATGAAATTAAGCCTGAAAAAGATACGTTAATTCATAATCAAGACGAAAATATGAAAAAAAGTTCCAGTTTTCTTCAAGCATTTCTGCATACAGTATGGAAGCAAACAGCGCCTCTATTTAAAAAAGACTTGCTTCTTTCCACCGTACTTATTTGTACGATTCAGTTTTGGATGTACTTTGTTATTCATGGATTGTTTATCTGGTATCCTTACATAACGGAAACAATGGTGAATTTGTTGAGTCAAAATTCACCAAATAGCACTACCGGAATTTGTAGTGCTATTCATGCTAATAATCAGATTAAACAAAATGTTCTTGTAAAAACTGTAAGTTGAACATTCTCGAAACTATATACAAATTCTTTAATAATCAACAAAAATATTTAATTTAATATTCAAGGAATGCACCGAACAACTTCAAGATCAAACTTTTGCGTATTCTATTTTAATGGAGTTCTTCTACGGTCTAGGATTTGTTGTCATTGGTATTGTGGCTCCAAAAGTTCAAAAGACTCATATGCTTTGTAAGGATATTGTTGTTTTTTTACGTCACAAAACCATAAATTACTAACAAAAATTTTAAAGTAAATGGCTGGATTTTAGATTTTATTGTTTTGCAAGCTTATATCAAACAAAACTGACTTATTCTTCCATCCATTAGTGGTTAGTGCTTCCATAAAAAAAAACTTGTTTCAGATCTTTCGTGTTGAGTTGAAACTGATTGAGTTGATTAATAAATAAATTAGACCTGAGTTTACTTATCAAGCACTTTTTGAGATAACGATTAACATTAATTTTAAGTCGTCAAAAGATTAAAAATTCAAGTTTAGCACTATTAAAATCGGTCAGTACAATTTAAAAATTTGGTGGGGTGACAGTTCATGAAGAATCAGGGCCTAAGTGACTTATAAATTTCAACCATTCCTGTGTGCGTGTTATTTCAGGAAAGGAATTGAGGGGACCTACAATTTTATGCCGAGTCCGAACGGCTACGGTGAGATGCACTCTTTTCTTGACATTTTTAGAATTTGTGAATTTCTAGCAAGAGGCAACAACCAGTGAACTTAGATGGACGGGACTGGGAATCGAACCCACCCTTCACCCTTCCACTTGATCAGAATTGACTAAAAAATATGTTGTAAGGGGTTTACTCTGTTTTTTTTTCGATGTTAATAAATAATATGGTTACTAAAACCTAGGCCCCAATTTTCAATTAATTTTTTTTTTGTTGAGGCAATACATTTTTTTAGTTTTAAGTGTTTATGAGCAAAACCAAAATTCAAAATGCAGCCTGTTACAAACTTTTGGATCTATAACTCTTCATACAAATTAAATGTATTTATATTAACAAAAAACTTTTTATATACTCGTCTAGTTGTTATACTTCTTATATTTGGCTGCTGTGGAATTATGGTAAATTTTATATACGATGCAACTTTCGCATTAATTTCGTATAATATGTTTTTCTTATCCGGTGTTGGAATTCAAATTTTGAGCGGAATAACAATAGAATTGTACCCGACACATTTGAGGTAAATTAAGAAATAATTTTAAAATATAACAACTTTAAATTGAACATTCAATGTTTTTTTTCTTCTTTTGTTTTTCAGAGCCATGGCAGTTTGTATTTCGTTGATGTTGGGTCGATTGGGTGGAGTTTCTGGAGCAAATATAGCGGGATTACTTTTGGCTAAACATTGCGACATGGTGTTTTATATTGCTGGAACTGGTGTGATTCTATCGGCATTCTTAACCTTCTTGATACCAAAAATAAAACAACATAAAGATGAGGAAAATGTATCGTCATAATTTTTAGAAATACACAACATTTTCATTTCGTAAAATTATATAGCTGATTGTGATATGATGCTTCGGGTAGTTAATTTTAACTAAAAATTACAATTTTTTATATAATATTCGAGTAGGTACATATATAGTTTTATTTTCTTTTAACAAATTTTGTAGAGTAATTAATTATACAAAATGTTAATGGTACAAAATATTAGCTTTAGTAGAAGAATTATTCTAAATTTAGTTTCATCAAATAAAATATCAGAAAATTTATTGAAAAAAAATGACGGCAATTTATTTAGTTGGTGTTAAAAAAAAAACTTTTGAGAAAACATAGATTTTCAAAAATCTACATGTATGCAATATACAACTACATAATGTACAGTAACAATATAACAATGAATTTCAAAATTGCTTTTCTTCTATTAAAAATTAAAAAAATAATTTAAACAAAAATTTGAACTGCCACGAAAATCCACGAATCCCGAAAAACTCATAACCCGAAAAACACAAAAATTAAATGAAATCAAACATTTGCTCAAATTTTTCATTTTATATAATAAATACAATTTTATACAAATCAACAAATAAAATAAAAAGACTACATTTTGGTTTTGTTAACACAATTAAGTTTTCTTTGAATACATGTATCTATGATCTTAAGAGGTTATTGTACTTTCGATAGTGTCGTGAATTGCGATTACCTACGTGTGGGGATGAGCTAAAATTAATTTATTATTCTGATTTTAAATTAAATATTAGTTTAAAATGTTATTTTTTTTTTTTGAAAAGATTAGAGAACGCGAACTTTAAAAGCCGAAGCAATACAATTCCACTAGCACGCAAGGAATGTACATATAATAATTATTTTATAACTGAGATTTGGTGAGATTGAAAATCTTCGTTCTCGAAAAAACGACGAAAAAAATTTTCGAAAAATATTTTGGTCAAAAAAAAAATCGTTGAAAAAAAATCGTGTACGGATCAACAAAACATTTTTTGAACCGCGACACAGTGGGTATTCTGCAAGTATCTATAAAACAGTGAAAAAATAATGTGTAAAATTTTTTCTTTGGTTCTGATTTAGTGGTAGTTTTGAGAAACTTTGAATTCTTAATGACATTTGTTGTTAAAAAAAAATTGAAACAAAAGGTGATCGAAAATTGGATCAAATCATATTTAAATTAAAATGCCAAAAGATTATCTGTCGAATAATGTCAATTTGATACCATTTTAAAGAATTCATCTTTGATTTATTCCACTTCAAAGTTCTAAACCTCTAAAAAAACACCCTTCACCTTGAGCAATTTCTACTTTTTTTCTTTTTCGAAAATTGTCCATGAACAAAAATATGTTGGAGAATATATTTTCGATTAAGCTGAATATATTATCCAAAGTAGCTGTTCTAACTAACATTAATTAAAAAAAAATATTTATGTACATACATACTCGTAGGTACTTAGAAAGCAACTTGTATTTACACTTAGTTTATTCAACTTTCGATCTTGCAGACTTTGTTTATGCCATCTCCCGAAAGATTCGTTTTAGGGTTATTATATGTAAATTATTGTTATCAAATCTAATTCTTATCTTATGTAAAGAAATCAATGCGATAATATTACTTTAGTTTAAAGATACACTAAAGATATGACTGATGTCTATGATCAGTCGTAATGAGCTTATAATCAGAAAATAACCTCTAATAGCACCAGAAACATTAAATACAAAATTTTAAATTCTACCTATGTATTGAATTCCTCGATTTTGAATATTTGCAAAATCTTTCGTTTTTAATAGAATAACTATCTTTTTCTATTGCAATGTTTGAAGATGTTTTAGAATGTGATGGAAAACCAAATAGAAATGATCCTATTAAATTCTCTGAAGCCTTGGATAAAACAGGTTTGTTTTCAATATTGAAAGTATAACACTTTTATTGTGTTAATAATTTTGTATATTTTAGGTTTTGGATTATTTAACTATTCCATAATATTTCTGGGGGGCTTGGTGATGACCTGTACCTTGTATGAAGCATCTTCAATTGGCTTTATACTTCCAGTCGCTGAATGTGATCTTCAGCTATCTAATCAAGACAAGGGTGTTTTGAGCACTATCGGATATATTGGAAATATTGTCAGTTCACATCTTTGGGGATTTTTGGCAGATACAAAAGGAAGACGAGCTGTAATGCTGCCCAGTTTGTTCATAAGTTCCGCAGTATCTATACTGTCAAGTTTTTCACCTACACTTTGGTTGCTCATTGTTTTGAGATTTCTGAATGGATTTTTGTAAGTATAACTAAGGAAGAAGATAATTGGTATTCGAAAGGTAATTTTTTTTATTCTTGATTTCAGCATTTCTGCATCATTTGCAACATTCTTTGCTTATATTGGAGAATTTCATAATGACCATACAAGGACCAGAGCAATAATGGCAGCTTCGTGTATATTTTCTATAGGTGCCATGCTTTTGCCGGTAGTTAGTTGGATAGTCATCAATCGAAACTGGGTTCTTTCGCTACCTCTTCTGGGAATAGTCTACAAACCATGGAGGCTTTTAATATTAGTTTGTGGATGTCCCGGAACCGCTGCTGGACTTCTTATGTTACTGTTTCCTGAAAGCCCAAAATTTCTTTTATCCATTGGTAAACAAGAGCAAGCTATTAAAGCGCTTAAAAGAATGCATTCCTGGAATGTAGGAAGAAATGGAGATTTTCAAGTACATAAGTCAGAATTGGTTTGATTAATTTCAACAGTTCCAGATTCTGGTTCCCATTTTGAATCACACATTTGTATTCACATTCTTGATTTCTTTACAGGTAAAGGAAATCATTCCTGAAAAAGACACAACAATACAAGATGTAAATAAACCTGCAATAAAAAGTTCTAGCCTCCTAGAAGCTTTTCTACAAATTGTATGGAAACAGACAGTACCGCTTTTTGGAAAACGCTTACTTCTCTCCACTATACTTATTTGTACCATTCAATTTTGGATAAACGTTACTATTCATGGAATGTTTATTTGGTATCCCTTCATTACTGACACAATGGTGAGCTTTATGAGCCAAAACTCAAGAAATACATCCACTATTTGTGAAGCAGTTCATGCTTATCATGAGGTTAAATATAATATTGTTGAAAATGTAAGTTAAAAATTATAATAATATAAATTGTTAAATAATTTTTTTTTTTTACATTCAAGCACTGCACTGAACAACTTCATAACCAAACTTTTATATATTCTGTTATGATGGAATTCTTTTTTGGTTTGGGATTCTTTGTCATTGGTGTTATAGCTCGAAAAGTCAATGAGAATTATATTCTGTGTAAGGATGTTGCAAAACCATAAATCACTAAAGTCCAGTTTTTCAGTGTTAAATTAAAAATCTGTCTTATCCCATGTGTTTTTAAGGCCATTACGCATCTCATCATAGCTCCCTCTAAAAATAACTTCTTGAGTTTACTGGTGGGTTATTTATTTTGCAAGATAAGCTTTCATCACTGAAAAACTGGACCTACGAAACATTTTCAAAACAAAACTAGCATTTGACGGTTTATTCAAAATTGATTTATTTCTATTCGATTAGGTATGCTTGAAAAGGTACTTACTCAGAGATTCAAATGATGTGAAATAATCAATTTTTAGTACATGTTGATTGGTCTGGGGAGTGTTGAAGGCATTCAGGCCTATGATGAACGATATTTTTTTTTACTTAAAATTTGCGCAGATAACCTTGATTGACGGACAGTAAATTTAAAAATTGTCTTTCAAAATTCTGTGATCTTTAATTTTACATAGATTGAGTGTAATTTTACTAACATGAAATATTTATATTTTTTTCTTTCTTATCTAGTTGTCATATTATTTATATTTGGTGCCTGTGGTGTGCTGACAAATTTTATATACGATGCAACTTTCGCTTTAATTGCATATAACATGTTTTTTCTTTCCGGAGTCGGAACTGCTCTTTTAAGTGGAATAACAATCGAATTATACCCTACACATTTGAGGTAAAAAATCCTTTGGGAGATCTAGTGTTCTAATAAATTTTTTTTTCCAGGGGCATGGCAATTTGTATTTCCCTGATGTTTGGTCGCTTAGGTAGTTTTTCTGGAGCCAATTTCGCTGGATTGTTCTTGGCTGATAATTGCGAAATAGTGTTCTACACGGCTGGAGCTGGTCTGATTGCATCTGCATTCTTAACTTTCTTGATACCGAATTTAAAACACCAAGAAAACGATGAACATGTGATATCATAATACTTGAATCACAAAAGAGTAATAATAAAATGATTTTTACAAAATATGCTGTTGTTATAGATTGAAAGCCTGTTGCTGATATGCAACTTAAATGTTTATGTTCTGCTTAAACTCTTATGATCTACTTTTTCCTCATCGTAAACTATCACATACGCTTGTTTGATCAACTTTAATATTTAAGTATCGTATCAGAAAATGGCCGTAAGAGAAATATGAAAATTATAATAACAATTAATTTTCAAATTCAAAACATTAAAAAAAAATATAAAAGCCAAACACTGAAAACCAGATTGTCTTACGACGAATATGTACATAATATGTACCTTTAAAGATATGAACAAATATTTTACTTCGCTAAAAAAATGGTTAAAACGAACTGATTTCCCTCTATTGGGTGGATTTGGTAATATCGATTGATTTCTCTTCGCAATGGATCAAAGTAAAATATATCAATCGTTAAGTAAACTTTTTTTATATTTTAAATACATACCTAGTTAAAAGTCCAAGATCTAAAAACTTTATGAGATATACATATACAAACAAAAAGACAATTTCTTTTAGTGAAATTTTTTTTGCTCATAATTGTAGTGCTGTAGAGTAAAATTTTAATCGGGGTAGTGTTTTTTTTTGTGAAAATTTGAATATATCAAATTATTTACTGAACTGTTTTCAATGACATTAAAATCAATTTTTGTCTTGTACGTACATACATATATGTATTGTATTATGAAAGTAAAAAGTATTTAAAATTATTATTTGAATTAAGATGAAAATAAATTAAATATTTTTGCATATCTTTAGGAATGCAAAATAGATTTGCATATTTTTAGGTCTAATCAAGTTTTAACGTGTAAGCCATTAGATTTGAATTGAAAATAAATTATCTTGAAAAAATTGTGTTGAAAAATAATGAATTATAATTAATACTAAATAATTTGTATAAATAAACATTTGCAGACGAAGTAGACTAATTGTTATAAAAGCGCTTTTAGCATTTTGATTTGTTTGTTTGTAATGGATGTATACCTAAGTATGGGAAGACTTTGAGAATGGAATACTTAATTTCTAAACAGTTTTTGTTAGATGACTCAAAGTTGTTCGACAAATTTTGCTTTTAAACTTATCAAGGCTCCGATTCGAAGAATTTCAGTATGATCAAAATAATTAATTTGAATTCCTCCAACCGCATACGAATTTTAAAATTATTAAAAGTCCCCAGTTCTTCCCCCAAGTGGCTGAGCCACAAAAATATACTTTATAGTAAGATCACTCCTTGTATCTTAAGTAAATTCATCTTAAGTGTCATAAAGTTAAAAGATAACAAATAAAAATAACGACAAATTTTGCAAAAAAAAAAAACAGATCATAAATTAATGGCCATTTATTTGTTTTTCTACTTAAAATATAAAATTATTTACTATTCATTCGTTTGTTCATTTTTCAAAACAAAACCGAATATTAAAAAATTTTATTTTCTAAAGTATACGAAATAATAAGTATATGAAATAAAAAAGTATTTATTGAACGACGCACGTGCGAAGTTTTGCGATTTATATTTTAAAGTTGTACATTGTGCAGTAAGATGTTCTTGCACTCAGTCTAGTGCAGTTTTAATTTGTCTACAAAAGACATTTAAAACTCTTATATTTCATAATACACTGCAATGTCTTATAAAGGAAACTATACCTACCAAATATTCAAACTCCAATACGAAAAAAAAAACATAAAAAAATGATTGTACAAAACTATTTATTTAAAAATTAAAATCCTTACATGCAAACTTTATCTACATTCACAATTTTTTTTCTACTTTTTACCTGGCAGTAAAATTGCTAAAATCAACATAAACATACATAATGCAAATGAAATATTAAACAACATATCACAATTAGTATAGATCATTGATCCGAAAAGATTACTCCCCGTCACTGAGCCGATTCGGGCAATCATCATAGCCAAACTCATTCCCATGCCACCGACATTTGTGGGGAAAAATTCAATGGCCATACTACTAACGATTCCAATACCATTGCTCAGAATCATAATAATTGTTAAGATTACAACCGCCCATGGTATACTTGTCATGTACTGTAAGATTAAACAGCTCAATCCTGGAATGAGAATTAGTGTAACTGAAAGCAAAACAAAACAAATTAACTATCTATTTGAAAGCATTTAAAAAGTGCGTTAGGTGTAGGTGTAGTTGAAGTCCTAGTTATTCTATTGAAATTTCTGTGCATGAATATTTTACTTACATAAAAACTTTCTTTTTCCAACTGTGTTTATAATGAGTGAAAAGGCAAAATATGTCACAGAAAATACGGATCCAATTACGATTAACACCTTAAACATTGCTGTATCGATTGCGACTTCTGAAGAAATTTCGTCCAGTTGTGACATATTTGCTGAGCCATTGGATGGCAAATGCATTATTTCACAGGTTGTAAGACCATTTCCAAAATTTTCAATTTGTTGTTTTAATATTGTTGGAAACCTGGTTGAAATAGTTAAAAATTTAAGTGATGTATTGAATGGGAGTATGTATTTAAAAAACTGATGGGATGAAATTTTTCTGAGTTCGGATTTAAATTCTTTGGAAAATCATATTTAACAAAAATGCGAATTTTATTTTCGGAACATAAATTGGTTACATAGAGCGAAACACGTTTTCCAAATTCGAATATTAATAATTTTCAAGTTCTGTTATTTTAAAATGAATTTTTTTTGATATAAGTGCAAAAATTAGAGCTTTCTATTTTTACGTAATGCCCTGCAACTTTCAAAACATTCAATATCAAAATTTTTTTTAAGTAATGAAATTTTTTACAAATTCGATCAATATGACGTTAAAAGCCAAATGGTGGCCAAATAATACTGTATACAGTTGTTCCAAATGTGGGCATAATACCGTTCAATTTAAACGGACGCTATAATTCGAAACAATTTAATAAGAAATGGTTGAATTGCTACAAAAGAAATTGTGAAATAATCATTGCGAAATGAAGAACGACCAAAAACTCGCGACAAATGACTCCTACCGAACTATTTTTAATATTTTAATTCCCAAAATTTCAACAAAATATTTGCATTAATTATTACCTACCACATATAGGTCCCATGAGAAATTGCACTCATCAAAAACATCATACCACAAATATTCATCGTATGCAATATTCTGCTTTTGTTAAATAGCGGAGCTGTTTGATTCCAAATTAGTTCAATAGCGCCTTTTACACTACAAATACTTTTCAGATTTTCTCCACTTGCGTCAACGGCAATTCGATGTACTGGATATTCATACTTTGGATTCCTAGTATTTTTAGAATAAACCATTTGTAGTGTTCTCATAGCTTCTTCGTGGTCACCTTGAACGTGAACAAATTTTGGGCTTTCAGGTAAAATGAAGAGTCCGATCAACGCAAATGGTCGTATCAATGTAAAAATGAGCATAAGCAATCGCCATGATTGAAATTGTAGGCCTAGCACAGTATAGTCCAGTTCGAGTGGTAGGATTCCTAATGCAACAGCTGATTAGAAAACGAAAATGTAAATAGCATTATTTTAAAGAAAATAAGAAGAGACAAAGTTTTTCAAATTAGATACTCACCAGGCATAAATATCATTGCAAATTGTGAAAACACTGACAACATTGTAACATATTTGGCTCGTGTTTTACTGCTATGAAATTCTCCAACATAATTGAAGATACTCCCTTGACATGCTGAATTGATGAATCCGGTTAAAAATCTCAAGATTATGAGCATCCAGATGTTGAATGAAAATACGGACATCAAACTTGTAATAAAGCTTAAGGACAAAGTTGTACGCAACATTTTGGCACGTCCCCAGGTATCAGAAAGGAATCCCACTGCATGTGAGCTCAATACAACTCCCATAAATGCGGACGATGCTAGAAGTCCTTTCTCAGCAGTGGTTGAAGGGATATCTTGGTTTATAAAAGGCAAAACTATGCTCATGCCCATGATATCTATAACAGCAGCCATCAAACATACTCCACAGACTATTTGAAGAATGTAATGAAACATTCCAACCTTAGCTAGAGAGATAGCTTCATCAAAAGAATATGTTTTTTCATCTTCAACCGATGGTGGTGTTTCATTTTTGATAACCACATTAGATTCTGAAATGAAAAAGATTTTTTTTTATTACAAAATAAAACTTTAATACTGTCGTCTTAAGGTCTAAACACTATAACGCCGCCATTTTGAAAAATCCACCTTCTTAATCGCCCGCCGCCGGGTGGTAGACTTTTTTATCATCGTGCTCTATGGAAAAATTGCAATAAGACCTCAGTTACAGAAATTGTATTGCAATTATAGTTTGATTTTCATCAAAAATTTTCTAAACGTCAAATAATTAAAAATTAATACCTTAACGTGTAAATTGGAAAATATTTAATTTTTTGATTAATTTCTAATTTCACGTAGGGAATGACTTTGATTTTCATGGTGATTCTGGACATTTGTGGACAAAAATGATCTCAAATTCAACTGTTCTTTGAATTCGACAATCGAGTTCGAATTGTTCAAAAATAACTTGTAAAAAATATCAAAAGCTAAATTTTTATATCGAGTCATTTCAAAAGATTCTCCATTAACTTTGTAAATGGTTTTGTTTTTGGAAAATTCAACCAAATTAAAAAAAAAAAATTATACAAATTTCAGGAAAAAAAATATAAAACCATCCCTTGCGTTTGCGACTGTAAACATAAACTAAATGTCAATTTTTAGAAAACAATGAAACTCGATTTCACTCTTTAATGGTGGCAGCCATATCAAACACGTATTTTTTTCTTAAACAACATCAATATCCATAACAACCATCATGGTTCTACAATCTTTATTTTCACATTTAAGAGTAACAAAGTTTTAACGTATTGGTCTGGTTTCTTGAACATTGATTATTTTATAAATTCATAATTCGAACTTGATATTTTACTCAGAACTCATTTTCAAAAGAGATTCGCTTGGTAAACAAATATAGCATGCTTCTTACATATTTGCATATATTTCAGATTGAAGGCAACTACTATTAGCAATTTATCATAAATCTTCAACGCGTTTTTTTTATCTTATTCATAATTAATTTTAGAAAAAAAGTTAAATTTTTAATACGTAATAAAAATTAGTTCCAAACAGCAAACATTTTATCCGATGCACGTCTGCGCGACCACTGCACCGTGTCGTGCACCACTGCATACCACACACCAAACTATTTGTTAAAAAAAATTGATATTACGAAAATAGAGTAGATAACAGGTTTAATAATACAAGATTTATACATAGTATACTGATCAACAATACTGGCAGTGGAACATCATTTCATTGCCTTTTTGCAAAACTTTTTATGTTAAACAAAATTGAAATTTACTCTCAAATATAAAATAAATAGTAAAACGTAAAGTAAACAAAAACAAATCAACAAATTTAAACAAACCAACCTTGGCATTTGTCAAATCCATGGTTATCTGGCATTTTTATTTTCACACAATTGTATAGTCCTTAAAACCAACGTATCAAAATTATCATATCGAAAATATTTACGAACAAATTTTTAATATTTATCAATCAAAGCAAGAATTTCAATTAATATAAGAAGACACTTTGAACTACCTTAGAGTCTTCTCAATCCGAATTGAATATTGATGGAACTTGAACAAAACAAAAGTTAACAGGCAAGACCGGTACAACTAGTGTTGAAACGATCGTGGATATAATAAAATTTATAAAATATAAAGAAAACCACTTAAGTTTACTACGTTTTCTTTGTTTTTGATTATTTGAAGAATTTTGAAAATCAAGATGAATGAATACAACCTAACAAACTCACTGTTGACGAAAATTAAATCAAAAACAAACTCAACGCAAAGGAGAAGAGTAATCTCTACATCATCCCATTTGAAAAAGCTAATAACTAGGGCCCGGATTTCTATATCGATGAAAAAAAAATTTGAGCTGCGTATAGAATCAAATTAATAACATTTTTTCGAATTGATGAATTAACTTTAAAATGGTTTTTAAACGTTTCACTGTCCAGGCGAACAAAGCTTATTCTAGATTAATAATTCGCATACTAAAAATATGAATTGAATGAATTGATTTTTCTGCAATACTGATTTTTTATTTACCTTTTAATAGCATATTTTCGACTTTTAGGAGAATATTTTTGATTTCAAAAGCATTTTTAATGTGAATAATTATTTATTTAAGGTGCATTTTTTAGGTACCTACATTTGTTTGAAAATAGAAATCCGGGCCCTATCAATAAGAAATGCAATCAATAAACTTGTTTTGGTATAAAAATAGGAGATAGTAAAATATATGTAGGTAGGTATTTTAACGACAGCTGTCCTCGCTGATAATGTGGGGTCACTGTAGCTCGATTGTAGATTGGGTAGCTATTCTTATGAGTTAAATTCATTCTGGACTCTTTACTACTGTGGATAATTATGAGTTTATTATTGGATCAGGTTCCATGTACAGTGGTAGGAAAAAGTATTTAAAAAAACTAAAATTTAAGTTTTTTTTTAATACTTCTTGTAACTTTTTCTAAAAAAAAAATACCAGTTTGCTGTTCCTTTTTTTCGATGATGAAGTGATAAACTCCAAAACGCGTCACAAATTCTATATATGTATACACAAAAATTAAAGTTGTCATAATAGTTTCACTTCAAATTTAAATTAAAAATAAAACATAACAAAAAAAAGATCTCATATATTTTTGTTGTATAGTGTTTTTGGGTCGTATCTCCACACGTTTTTTTTTGGATTTTTATTTTGATTTAAATTTTCAAAAAAAAATATTTTGAGTTTTGAAAAGCAAAAATAAAATTAAATAAATATTTTAAAAACGACTCAATACCTAATTTTGAAATTTGGTACGAAACAATTTTTTAATAGGTACTGTGTTGAATAATTTGAATAAAAATTCACTTTATTTTTAGAAATAACGGTTCCTCCCGAAAATTGTAACGGTTTTTTGTAGAGGCGTAGAAAAAAAAAATAAAAAACGGCAATACTTACAATTAAGTTTAATACTTTTTCATACACCCAGTATTTTGTACTATAGGCTACTTTTTAAATCAGGCAAAATGTATGCACAATTTTCGAAAAAATGAGTTTCAAAAACAAAATTAGGGAAAAAACACAACAAAAAAAATTTTAAAGTGTAATTTCTCAAAACCATAAAATTTAAAATATTTTTAAATCAAAGAAAAGTAGTATTTTGGTCTATGTAGCCCACTTCCGTTTGCAGTTACCTAAAAAGACTATTTGAAAATACAGTTTTTTAAATTTCTACCAAATTTTGGAATCTTGCAAATAATCCAATTAACAGCTGGAGAAATTCGATGGGAATTTTTCGATAAAAATTATTACAACTTTCAGTTGTAAAATATCAACAATAGCTAATTTAAATAAAAGCTACGAATTTTATTGCATATTTTAAGTTTGTGCATTGAAACATACTATACAAATGAAATGAAGATAGTTTTGAAAAGAATTGCATATCATTAGGTTGTTAAAAGTACCTACATATTATAGTCACAATGCATATGTACAGTACATACATACATGCATGGCACCCAATTTGGGATTTCATCTTTGGGGATTAAAAAAAAAACAGTACACTACCATTTAGCTTGAATAATTGTTTATCACAGCTTCCTAATGAACATGAACACTCATTAGAAAACCAAAACATTTATCAGGGGCCTGTTTCACAGATTTTACATCATACAATGTATGATTGCCAAAATTGACTACAGACAACTCAGTCTTTAGTCGCATTTACTTCTCTAATTGTTTAAATGGAAAGAATTTGGTATATTCAGAACATTAAAACTAGTGAGAACAGTGATCTTGGTACTTTTCCTTTAATTAGCTTAATTGGTGTCAGGTAGAATTTCGTCCAATATTTTTATTGTCAATAGGGCATTCGGGGTCAAGAAAAGGGATAATGAAGTTAATAAGGCAGGTATACCAAAAATTAAGATCATAAAAATCTGTAAAAGTCAAAAATAGTTCTCCGAAGATTTTTATGATCTAGCGATTAGTATATAAAATCTTCAACATTTGGATTGCCGATTGGTAATGATAATTTTGTTGAAGATAAAATTTAAATAAATTGTAGTTTAATTCGGTGGATTTTTATAAGTCAGTAAAAAACAGTGCATTTTTTATTGACTTTTGTAGCAACTGAATTTTACATCATATCCAGAAGTAAGTAATATTTTCGCCGTAGGCTTTCCTGACCATACCTTTAATAGTCGTAAGTAAAAAAATAACTTTAATTGTTGGTTTAAGATATTTAAAATGTTTTCCGCCATTAGATTTAATATTTTGCCTAACCACTTAAACTCACACTACAACTTTAATGCTATGCTTTAAATATTACAAGCTTTCATAACAAGCTTTCTCACAAGCAATAGCTTTATAAGCTTTATCTTATCAAGAATAAAGAAATATAGAATAATTTAAAATAAATGTACAGTGCTGTCATTTCAAAAATAACTCTTTTTTTGAATTTTAGTGATATGTAGGTACATACCTACATTACTTTGTAATACGTAATTTTTATTAGATTCACAAAAATATTCAATGAGCTCATTATTAAGTCATATTTCCGGTAAACTTATTGCTATATTGGTGATATATTGACCAAATAAAAAAAAAGCACCAAGTCTCCTAAACTAAAGCGAACCTATTTTCTTAATATCAATTTCACTGCATTATAAAATCAACGACTGGATAGCACCACCTTACTTAAGAACAATAAACAACAAAAAATTCCAAAAACAAGGACGTCATTAGAGAAAAATATGAAAAAGCATAAAATTAATTTTTTGAATTGCCTAAATAATCCAACAAATTCAAAAAAAAAAAAAAAAAAAAAAAAAAAATAAGAATCGTTATGGCGGGTTTTCAAGAGAAAATTTGTACGCAAATTTTTAAGGTTATGCAGTGTTAGTTTCATACAAATTTTGACCACTATTCGTCAAACCGCTTATTAGAAAATTATTTTTCAGTTGTTTGAGTTACAGATTGACAAACAGGAAAGTAGGCCCACACACAATCAGATCGTATTGCAGGACCAATTTTTTCGCGTTGTTCATCATCGTAACATTAGATTTGATTAATATCTCGAGTTCGGTTTTTACCAAAATTTGAAGATACGTAGTGTAATTGGAACGTATATTTTGAGCTGATGAGTGATGGCGTTTGAGTTGATAATTAACAGTCTAATTTCTCCATAAAATAAATAAATTATTAACATAAGTGCATAACTATATATCTGTCTATTCTATATTTTGAAACTAAAAAGTCAATATAATTTTGCCGTAATTTGACGAACATCAGCTTCGTTCGAAATTTGAGTTTTTGGCTTTTTTCTAAAATTTAATTTGCACTTCGTTGATAACCTTTACAGTGATTAACCATTACCTACGAAAATGTTTCTACATTGGCAACACTTTCGAAAAGCTTTGCAAACTTAAAAAATATTTGGTGCCGTGCCTCCTTTAAAAACTGAAAGCTTAATACACAAATAAAAAACAAACAAACAACAACCCTTAGATTTGGATTTTACGTGTGCACAACAATACACCCAAGTGCGCGGTGCACACATTCAACCGTAGCGTTGTGATAAAACCCATAGACCAAAGCCGACAATTTGACATTTGAAAAGTATTGTTCACCCTAGAGGCATCTAGTCGTCCGCAGAAAGTCAGCGGCAACTACCCTATCTAGCTAGTGAAACAAGTCCTAGACGTATACCTAACTACAATAAACCTAAATTCACTTGCAACACACAATCAGGTTGACGCAAAACAGTTGCAAATTCGTGTTGCTGATCAGTACATCGTTAACACTCCTTCAAAAAAGGTGTTAGTTAAAAATATTAATTTTTTTTTTTATTTTGTTAAAGTGTTTCAAATTAATTACTCAAATTAAAATATGCCATACGCTCAAGAAATCGCTGAAAGCCCTGCCATCGAGCAGATGTGCAAATCGGACACAATTAAGCTACGAAACAAACACATTGGGTGAGTAAAATCAACATTCTGAACTTGTAAATCGTCCTTGAGCATCCTTCGAAATAAACTACATACATACATACATACCTACATAATAAGTATGCTCTGAGAGCATAGAAAAAGGCTTTGCCTTGAACTTTTATTTTCCCCTCAAGGGCAAACTTTCCTTGTTGCAAGGTTATACCTACCTATTTATGTTGTTTATTTTTTGAAATGCACTTTCAAACATTATTATTAAAGTGTAAATTTATAAATCGCGAATTGATTAGCGGGTGTTTAAATCATCACTTTCGAGAAAAAAAAATGCAACTTGTGTGAGTACTAGGTAGGTAGGTTTTGTTTCCAAGCAAAATATAATAAAAAATCCAAGTGAAAGTTAAGTATTAAGAAAGTGTAATGCAAAATGCGATTACATTTTTATTATGAAAGATAAACAATAGTTTAAGACCGTGAAACTTGTTATTTTGATTGTTTTTTCAAAACTTCGATCATTCGTAGGACAGAAAACAGTTTGACAGACAAACAAACCTCATTCTGATATGGGGATTGTGAGCCATATTTTCAAAGCAGAGAAAAATTAATAAAAATAATGCAGTTAAATTTGATGTGTTACACCTACTTATAATTTTATTTGAGTATTTGTCGATCAAAAAGGCGTTTAAGTGGATAATTTGCAGTGGATTAGTTGTGCCCATTTAAAATTTTGTTCAATGCTTTTTAAGGAAGCAAAACATTTGGAAGACAAAATCTAAATTGCAGGCTTGTGATCGGAACTTCTCCAAAAATTCAATATTTCGAAATATTGGAATCTCAATGTGCAAAAAATCCCTTTTTTGGTGCTTTTGCATTTTGTATTGACAAGAAATAATCTATTGTGTTCGAATCAATTTCAAATTTCTTGTTCTAAAATTCTGAAAACAATAAAATATTGTATTTCAAAATTTTGTATTTCTAAATAGCTAGAGTTCAGAACAAAGAATATATTCCGAAGAATTGAAAAAAATTGAACAGAATTTCGAATTTACAGAATTTGGTAATATAGAATAAATGAAATTTTGGAAAACAGGATAACTCCAAATTTCCGATTTGTTTTTTGGCATGCACAATAGTACCTAATATTCCGCCAAATTCTACGGTTCTACGATGTCGGAAAGTGTTCCAAGATCTTTTTGGCTGTCTGGGCCTGCAATTAATTATCAAATTTGCAGTTTTTGGTTTGATTGGTACTAAAGTTACAGGGGGCTCGAATATCGCCTGAGCAAAACAGGAATTAAGGAAAAGTAATTATTTTTTAAATATTTTTTAAGAATATTTTTTTTGAAACTATTTTCAGCTTATATTTAATATTATATAACTCTCAACAATGATGGCCTTGAAGTGTTTTAATCTTTTAATACATATTGTTCTAATCTTTTGACTATTATTTTAAAATTATTGTTTGCTATAAAAAGATACGATTATTCTAATACAATATAATGCTCTTATAAACAACTTTTTATTCTAACATTTCAGCAAAGCGTGCCAATTGTTTTATAGAACAGATCCACTTAAGATAGTACGTGGTCAAGGCCAATATATGTTTGACGAACAAGGTACTCGTTATTTGGATTGTATCAATAATGTTGCGCATGGTAAGTTCTTATCTCAAGACTGCAAAAATTTCATTGTGCATTAATTTTTAAAATAGAAAAAAACAAAAAAAAACCATTACTAATAAAAATTTATAAAAAAAAATTTAATAAAAGTACTTACAGAGCATTGACCTAAATACATACATACATATATATATATATTTATTTCAAGGAGACAATTAAAAATTTAACCATTTATTGCAATAAATTAAGAACAAAATTTATATGAGTAGGTTGGTAAAATCGAAAATCATGCTGAATTAATCATGAATAGATTTGATAATCGTTTTTAAATTTGTAACGGACTAAAGGCCGATTGCACCAAAGATTTTTAAAAAATTGAACAATTTTCAAGAAATAGTTCATTTTAAAATTTAAAAACCTGTTAATTATTGTGGCAACCGAAAAGATTAATATTTTAAGTCAATGTCAATACAAAGATTGGTGAATGTAAGAACAAGTGGGTGGAAGCACAAAATATTGAATTGATCATTATGTTCTGATTTCAAATCTTCACTCACTATTTTTTCACAGTTGTGCAGCCTTTTCGGTACTGCAGTATGTATATCAAGTAAGAAGAAGAATTGACGTTTGTATGGAACAAACACAATTTAAAGACTTAAAAGCCTTTCAAATTTTAAAGAGCGTTTGATGTAACTTGTCATTAGTTTTAGTAAACATCACTTAGGAGCAATTTCGTTTTATTAATAACGATTTTGACTTAAAACATACTTTTTTTGTTATAAGCCTTTAAAATATTTCCATAAAAAATTATGCAAACAGCCTTGAAAAAAACATACGTAAAAAGTTGGGAATCTCCTTAAAGTAGGTAATCTAATTTTCCAAATTAAAGTCCACTTAAATTGATTAGATTTAATAAAGTTAGCTTTTACTTGCTAGCATATTGATTATTTTGTTTTAAAACAAAGATAAACAATGAATGATAATGATATATTAGTTCTTTATGAATTTAATGTTTAGAGATATTTAATTAGCTTAAATAATCAGCAATGACAACGTAAATAGATTATGTACATACCAATTCGCAAACTTATTATCAGGTACGAGTAAGTGTTTAAGATCTACTACTTTTGATATCTTTATAATAAAATATGAAAGAGCCAGATATCATAAAATCTATCTGGTTTGCGTTTTTATTAAAATTGTTTGTTTGTTTTAAACTAAATATTCGTTATTTACTATTGTCTGAGTATATATACCTACATTTTTAAATTCAAAGCAAAATCAACAAAAACATTGCGTTTGAGTCTGAGTTTTCTGAAGTATCATCTAAGGCCTTGCTCTAATATTAGAAATATAATAATGCACGTGATGTTTAAATGCTTAGACATATGCGACTCTTACTAATGCTTAGAAATATACGATAGTAATAAACGCAAATATCAAATATTTATTAATAACGTCGCGAGTATTATAACTTGGCGTCTCAAACATTTGTGTAGATTAGTATTTTTTGCTACAAAATTGACGGAGTATTGAAATGTATTAATCCCAATTGCGGATAAAATATAGTTTTTCAAAATATTTGGCCCTGTAAAACTTTGATTGAAAATTGATTTTTAAAAGAATCTAGTTACGGTTTTTGTAAAATAAAAACAACAAATATTAGCTCCGTTTTAATTAAAAAAGTATACTTAACAAGACATCTTTCTCAATAAAATATAACTTTAAATTAATCTAAACTGCTTCTGAACAAAAAATTGGAAGCGAACGAAACGCAAATGTCACCCGACGTCAATTGTATTTTTACGACAGGTGACCAATCAAAAGTTCTAAAATTTCAGTACTGAAAATCTGACCGATGAACGGTAACATAACAGAAAACTGATGCCTTCTATTGAATTTTTAACGAGTAACGGCTCATTTATTTAGAGAAAATTTCATGACAAGATAAAAGTACTAGATTTAAGTTTCCCATCTTCAGAAGAAAGAAATTTAATTATGAATAAAAAAGTTTTAAGTTTTCATTTTAAATGACTACTTTCGTTTGACAGGTCATTGTTGTTTTCTTTTTCTGTTTCATAGAAATTTAAAATTTATGAGATTGGTTCACAATGGCATTAAAATTTATATTTGTCTGAATGCGTTCATCGAATTTCCTAGATAATTTCGTACAAAGGCAGCTTATTTGGTCTTTATGAATACCGGCCCTAGTGTTTGATCTATGAACTGTCATTTTACGAGTGGAGTGGAACTGACAGTGGAAAGTTCTTGATGACTTCGGAGTAAAAAGATGTTTCGGATGTTTTATAAGTGAGCCATTCGTTAATGGCTTTTCAGGTGTAGTGGTCAGCTCTAATAAAAAATTTCCGGCAAATTTAAAGTTCATAGCAACGGTTTTATTGGAGGAGGTATAATTATTAGTTTTGTACAGTTTTTTTTCAGAAAAGTTGTTTGGAAAAAAAGATATTCTACTATTAACTAAAAATAGCCAGAAGCATTCGAAAACATTCTATGTTATGATGCACAGTAAGCACCTTAGTACGTCATATTTAGCTATAGTTGCTATAATTGCACCATAATATGCATAGGTATTCTTCTATCAAAATATTGTTGCAATAATACCTACCCAACCTACGTAGGTACATTGGCTTTTACAAATCAAAAACAACACGTTTCGCACGTTCTTTGATTTTATAAAAATAAACTGTCCCAATCGCAAAACAATATAATAATGTACATTATATAGTAATCTTAAGTGTTTTGCTTACAAAATAAATAATGCGCAATAATATATTGATGTGAAGATGATTTATTAATTTAAAAACGTGATACATATGTACGAGTATATTAAAGCCGACGCACATCCAATTCAAATAAAAAAATATTAATCTCATTTCTTATTGATAACACTCTTGAAACAGAATCAGTGAAAATATTCCTCTCGTGAGCTTCACGTGATAAAGATTACAGAACGACAAAAACCCAATCAGTATATAGAATAACATTAACGTCCCGAGCCGTGCCCCCAGACAAAGTGGGCAAACAAACATAATAATTATTTATTGACTTCGGGAATTGATACCTACTAAGTTCATAAAGTATTAAACAACATGTGGCTTTAAAACTATGTACATCAAGACAATAGTCTTTATTGCCACTTAATTTTTGTTAACTAGACCAAGTAGGAATCAAATCAAAGAACTGATAGAGAGCCTTCATAGCAGAATTCACATGTCAGACATGACTTTCACGTGAACTCGCTGCGGCATGCATGGCGCGATCAAGTTGAACGTTTTGTTTGCGCGATATTTATAGTTTTGTTCTTATTTCCTTATCATTTTAAGTTGTCAACTTGTTGATGCAAGTAAACTGAAAATCACTGAGTGAGGAGCGGAGTTGACATAGATAAAGTATGTCGGGGTATTTACTCGTGGGGCGACATGTCTCTATTAAATCTGTAGGAAAATATAGAGAGGCCAATGTCGTTCAATCAAATCTTCTTCTACAATAATCTTTAGAAATAAAAATAAGAGTGAAAGATTTCATAATTCAATAAAATACATTAAGGCCGGTATTTACCAAGCTCATAAGCTTAGGAGACTCATAACTCAATAAAATCCCACTTCAATCTTTAGGGAATCATTTAAAAAACTAAACTCCAAAGTGAAGTGACTCACACTGGTTAATGCTCTGGGTCGAGTTACAGGGCGCCCACACACCGTCACTTTTGTTTTGTTTTACAAATCCAGAACTTGAAAAACAAAAGAACATAACATATTTGGTGAGTTAACTTGGCCTTAACTTTAATCTCACATTGGAAACCTGGGTCTCAGAGTGCCGAATTTATCAAAATCCATCCCTGCCCACTGTAGCACCTATCACACAACTACATGTATTTTGTTTGTTTCACGGGATGCAGTTGTTCAGAAATTTCTCTAAATTAAGCAAGAGAATCATGTTGATGCGAAGGTCGTATCAATTTTAGAATGATCCGATTTAATGCACGTTTTTTCAATTGAATCTTTCCATCAGGTCTAAAGCTTTTTTTTTGTTTATTTTTTTTTAATTTTCTGATAATGCTGTTGTTACATAATTTGTTTACAGTTCAATTATTATGCTTTAAAATAATCAGCTGTTATAACATGAATTGCATCAACAAGTGTCTAATTTATGTTCCATAAAGGGATACAAATGTTGAAATAAATTTTTATTTATGCTTTAATGTAGACAATAACGCAATAGAGAGAAAGTCTTTTAAAAAATCTGAAAAAAAGTCAAAATAATTTCGTCAAACACTGCCTTTTTCTTTGGTCAGAAGAGATGGGCGGCAATCTCTTCTTTCAACAGCTACATCAATTTCTAAAGCCAGCTGTTATCATCCATCGATTATCCTATAAACGAACCTAGTAAACGTTTTACCACACTTTTTAAACAATAAAACAGAAAATAATGTGATAACTATAAAAGTAAATAAATTATAAGATCAACAATAATTTAAATTGATTAAATAAAGGTACTTCAGAAAGGAAGATTTGATTCTTCCGTAAATTTTCCATGCAATTTTGTTTATTTGATAACAGTTTGTACTGATCTTGATAATAAACCGTTACTTTTTTTGCACCAAATTCAATTAAGAAAACGATTTTTTATTTTTTGATAATAATTTTAGAAAACAATCTTTTTTGTTTAATATTCTAAAAAAGTTGTTCTATAGGTTATCTATAATTATGTCTAGAAAAAAATAAGCAAAAATATCATTTCGATTTTGTAACAATAGATTGAAGAATATTTTGAAGGCTATTCAATAATTTACAGCCAAATCATTCTTTGTATCTAGGCATGAGTTTAATAACTTTTGATGATTGCGAAGTTGTCTCGAATATTTATTTCTTTATATACAATTTATAATTGAGTTCCTCAAAATGATGGGGTTTCTTTTGAGCAGAAGCATTCTGATTTTTTGCTTAGTTTTCTAAATTTACATTATTTCTTCGTTTCTTTCAGTTGGCCATTGCCATCCAAAGGTTGTCAAAGCTGGAAGCTCTCAAATGGCAACACTATCAACTAACAATCGCTTCTTACACGATGAATTGGTGCAGTGCGCAAAGAATCTTACAAACAAGTTACCATCAGAGCTGACGGTGTGTTTCTTTGTCAATTCTGGCTCCGAAGCTAATGATTTGGCATTGAGATTAGCCAGAAATCATACCAAGAGGAAGGATATTATAACTTTGGACCAGTGAGTTTGAAAATTTCAAACACTCTCAACTTTTTACTAAACAGTTTATTTCACTTTCAGTGCCTATCATGGTCATCTTCAATCGGTAATGGAGATCTCACCGTATAAATTTAATCAGCCCGGTGGTGATAAGAAACCTGATTTTGTTCATGTAGCTGCCTGTCCAGATATTTATGGAGGAAAATACGTTGATAAGGATCATCCTAACGAGGATATGGCTTCAGTTTATGCTAAAGACGTTGAAGTAATTCTTGAAGGCTTGAGAGCTGAAGGTAAAGGTGTTGCAGGCTTCATTGCTGAAAGCTTACAGAGTTGCGGAGGGCAAATTATCCCTCCAGATGGTTACTTTAGAAAGGTCTTCAATGCCGTTCGTACTGCTGGTGGAGTATGTATTCTGGACGAAGTTCAAGTTGGCTTCGGACGTGTTGGCTCACATTATTGGGCTTTTGAAATGCAGAATGTTGTCCCAGACATTGTGACAGTAGCCAAGCCAATGGGAAATGGACATCCAGTAGGAGCTGTAGTTACAACTCAGGAGATTGCTGATTCATTTGCTGCCACAGGTGTGGCCTACTTCAACACCTACGGAGGTAATCCAGTGTCATGTGCCATTGCAAACGCAGTTATGGAAGTCATTGATGAAGAGAATTTACAAGAGAACGCTTTGAAAGTTGGTGAATACCTTCTAAAGAAATGTGAAGAACTCACTTATGAATACGATTGTATTGGTGATGTTCGTGGAACTGGTCTGTTTATTGGCATTGAGCTGGTAAAGAATAAGTCAAGTCGTGAAGCAGCCACCGAAGAAGCCCATTGGGTAGTAAACCGTATGAAGAATGTTCATAAAATTTTGGTCAGCTCGGATGGTCCTCGTGACAATGTTATCAAGCTAAAGCCTCCAATGGTGTTTAAAAATGAAAATGCTGATGAGTTTTTGGTTGGTTTCCAAGAGTGCCTCTCGGAATTAGAGAAGAATCGTAGACCTTTGGTAAATGGACAGGTTACAACAACCTGTAGTATGCCCAATAATGTTCTGCATGAAAAGCGGGAACAATTGATTAAGTCTCTTTAAATATTTTTTTTTTCGTATTGCCTTTATAAGGTTTTAGTTTTTAGGAACCCAGGTAGTTTTAGTTCTAGTATCTAGAATTGTTACGGTAGTGAAAATATATATCCAAAAATGTGTTGGTTAAATATTCCAATAATAGTTTTTAAATAAGATTTTTTTTTTTTAAATATATGACGTTGATTTTATAAAAAAATAATAAATATGTAGGTACTGAGAAGGTACCACTGTTATTTTATACTTTGAGTTTTATTGGATTTATTTTAAATGCTTTTTGTCAAAACATTGCATAAATCTAGGCTTTGCATCATGATGATATGCTTAAAAGCTTAGATTACATCTTGTTTGTACAACCTGATAACAAGTATAAAATATCGAATTTAAGTTTACTTAAGTTTATTTTAGTTATTTTTTTTAATTCAAAATAATATCATTGTGTTTAAAAAAAACATAATTCGATCTGGAATTCTGATAACTTTAAATCTATATAAATTAGAACAAAAATTAAGAGTGATATATTTGATATATTTAATTATATGTTTTGAAAACGTCTAACACATTTTTTCCAAATTTTAATATTTAATATGAGATGACCAACAGTAGGCCTCTCAATCCTGTCAGTTTTCCATAAAGAGTATTCAATGTAAAAATGTTGAAAAAAAAATTTCGGCTATATTTTATTAAATTTAAACCACCGATCTAACTACAATTTTCTGGATTTAATTTTGTTTCTTCAAAATAAGCTCAAAACTCCACACAATGTTTACTCCCGCAACCCTACTCAGTCCAAATTTAATCCATGTGTTTGGTAGGTGACACGAAGTATACGGACTTCACAACCATTCACTATTATTAAGTTTTCTCTAAACCAAATTAATTGTTTTTTCCTCCCACTTTTGCATAGACACAAGTTCGTGCTTAATTAAGAAATGGAAAGTTCAAAATTAAAAATAAAATTACAACAACAATGTGGCAAAATTGCATTACGCCTATTTTTTCATTTTCAAATTTACCGTGATTGTTACTACTAGTTACATATATGCTTAATTCTTAGCATCCGTATCACCCTGTATTTTTGGTATTTCTTGTTTCCATGGTTAATTTCTTTAAAACAAGGAACCGAACTAGTCTACCACTTGATGTACCTACAGGTTAAGCTGCTAGCAACATGTTGCGAAGCTTAACAATTTTATTAAAATCATAATGCTTACACATTATGTATATTCTCGATATAATTTACCGTTTACTTGATAGTTAAGACTTTACATAAGGAATCAAACAGTTTTAGCTCGGCTTGCCATCAGGAGGCCGTTTGCTTTTGGTTTTCACATGTTTTTTTTGCTCTAAATAGAATTATTTAAATGTTTCTCGTTAAATCTCGTTAATTAACTTAAATAATTTTTTTTTCGTTTTGTTTGTTGAATCTTAAGCAGAGTTTCAATTGTGGTTCAAAATGTAAGTTTTTATTTAATATAAGCAAAATCGAGTAAACTTTGTATTTGCCACGTGTCTGATTTGCTATCAATTTTCAGGGCTAAGATCCACTACTTGTTAGTGGTCTTAATAATTGCGTTAATGTCCCAACATCATCAAGTGGAATCTATTAAATTCTGCGAAGATGGAGAGTTTGAATGCAAAGATGGATCATGCATTGCAATGGAAAAAGTTTGCGACTCTCGTAGGGATTGCCCAGATAACTCCGATGAAAAAGATTGCGGTGAGTTTGCCAACGTGGAGACTTGTTTAGGATGTTTTAAAGGAGATCATGATTATCTTTGCGTGTTTTTTTTTACAGATTTCAAACTGTGTCGAAAGCCAAACTATTATCAATGCTCCGATGATAAAACATGTATTCCATCGGGATTAGTTTGCGATGGCGACGAAAACTGCCCAGATGGAGGAGATGAGCGACAATGTGAAGGCAAGTCAAGTTGGCCTTTGGCAAATTGCACCGACACTGAGTACACGTGTGAGGATAAAAGCTGTATTCCGTTGCATTTTATGTGCGATGGAAAGAAGGATTGTCATGATGGCACAGATGAGTCAGCGGGGTGTTTGAAGGCAGAACATGAATGTTCGGGATATTTCTGTAATAATCGAAAATGTTTGGAGAGTCATTTGTGGGTGTGCGATGGAGTTGATGATTGTGGAGATGGCAGTGATGAGAAGGGATGTGGTAAGTCGAGCTTTTGATTTAAAATATTATATTGTTATGCATTTCAAATAATCTTATAGTATAGGCTTCCAATACTAGTTCTTTTCCCTTAATTAACAATATTCAAGTTTTAATCTTTGTAATTCCCATCAACCTGCTGTGTAAAGTTAAATGTATAAATCGTAGGTGCACTATAAAGCGTAATTATAGTGTACACTAACCGCTGAAACGGCCAAAGAGTAAAGTTTCTATTAAAGTCTATTTTTAGATAAATTGTTGCCTATATACACATAAATATCATTTTCAAGAAAAAGGTGAACTTTCAAACAAAAAATATTGATAGGACATTTTAATGTTTGATTTTTTTTTCGAAAATTCACTTTCAAAGAATATTTATCCCAAGCAAACTTAACTACCCAATTCAAATCTTTAAATAAAAATTTACTATTAACTATGTATTTTTAAAGTTGTTTATTTTCAAAAAAAAAGTTATTAGAGGTTCCTGTAATAGAGCCGTATTTTTAATTTTTTTCAATTAACGTTTTTTGAAAGAAAATTAATAACTTAGGTATTGATTTTTTAAAAATATTATTCATATTATTTATTTAAATTTTTGAAAAAAAAAATCATTGCTTACTTCAGTATTTTTTTTAAATTTTGTAATAAAATTTTAGTCTTCAATTATTAGCATATTGTTTTTTTTTAAATATTATTTTTGAAAAAATTAAATTTTTTAAAATTGAATATTTTGACAAGTGGTAAATATTTTTTTTAAATGTTGGTATACAATTTGGAGCTTCACTTTAAGTTATGAGTTATACCAAATATATTGAAAAATGACAGCAAACCAATATTTTTGCTAATGTTTCTATAAAATTAGAAGACTTATCGATAAATTCTAGAATTTAAAAATATCGGAGTTTTACGGTAATATCTGTAATAATATACATAATATATTTTTCACAGTTTTTCAACGATTTTCTTTGAAGTCAAAATTGTTCCGCCAATTTTTTTTTTTGCCGAATTTTGTTTTAACTTTATTTTCATTTAGTGCACGAGCATTTTTCTCGACTAAACTTTTTTTCAATTTTTTTTGACGATTTTTTTCAACATTTTTTTTTTTTGAGGACGAGCAGAGAAAACAGAATTTATTTTTTAAATAAGAATTTTTAAATTTTGACACAATCCATTTTGTTAAGTATTAAAAGTATTAAAATACGTTTCGATTTAAAAATTCCTTGAAACCCGCAAATGTTAGCGGGCCAGTGCTCCTATACAGTGAACTAACGGCAAAAAATGACACAGGTGCATACAGTAAGACCTAGGATCTTACAAATTAGGCAATGTTAGAGGGAGTTAAAGCATTTCACACATTTATGTTGGCAAAGTGGATTGAGAGATTAGGTTATGATTATCTCATTAAATGCAGGGGTTAAGTTCAGTTGAGGAAATATAGTTAAGCACTACTTCAACTGCGCCGCGCCGGAGCCACCCAAAAAAACTAGTTATGATATTAAAAAACTTTTTTATTTTAAATGCATTCAGCAGATACATTTTTTCCAAAATAAATTGTTGGTATTAAACTTTCCGTTTCGATATTTAACAATTTGCTTGAATTTATTTGAATTCTTCTTCTTTCAGTTTGGAATTGCAAATTGGACCAACATCTATTCCTCTGTCATGATAATGATACCTGCATCGATTTGGCAAAAGTGTGCGATGGCAACCCTGACTGCCATGATCAGAGTGATGAAAATGGCAAATGTAAAGACACCCATTCAAATTGTGAATCCAAAAAATGTCCCCAAGATAGTACATGCCATTCGCTTCCAACTGGCGCCGACTGCATTTGTCCATCCGGCTATCAGTACAACAGCGAACACAATACCTGCGATGACATAAACGAATGTGAAACTTATGGAATTTGCAGCCAAGGTTGCATCAATAAGATGGGTTCTTACATGTGTTACTGTGGCGAAAAGTACAAACTCAAATCTGATAATAAAACTTGTGTCGCTAAGAGCGGTGAGCCTCTGCTTCTATACACAACTCAGAAATCCGTTGTTGGAATGTATTTGAAAACAAGGCATCTCTATACAGTTGCAAAGAATCTAAGTTTGGTGGTAGGAGTTGCATATGATGGACAGTATATTTATTGGACGAATATTCATCATGAGTCCGAAAGTATTGTCAAGGCGCGAGAAGATGGTTCGAAGCAGGAAATTCTACTCACATCGGGTCTGGATGCTCCCGAAGATCTGGCTGTTGATTGGCTTACTGGAAATATCTATTTCTCTGACAATGTTCTCAGACACATAGCTGTGTGCACAAATAATGGCCACTATTGTATGCCCCTGGTTGTAATCGACGTCCATCAGCCACGTGGAATTGCTCTATGGCCTCAGAAGGGGCTAATGTACTGGACCGATTGGGGTATAAGGCCGATGATTGCAAAAGCTTCCATGGACGGTAACGATCCTGTGGCTCTCATCAAATCCGACATTCATTGGCCAAATGGAATCACTCTCGACATTCATAACGAACGGTTCTACTGGGTCGATGCCAAGTTGATGACAATCGAGAGTGCCAAGATGGACGGATCTGACCGAAGATTGGTACTTTCTGATATTCTCAAACATCCATATGGCATCGCCGTTTTTGAGGATAATTTGTATTGGTCCGATTGGGGCACCAAAAGCGTTCACACTTGTCACAAGTTCACCGGCAAAGGCCATGAAGTTCTAGCTAAAGACCGTCGAATATATGCAGTTCATGTTTACCATTCAGCTAACCAACAGAAAGCTGATCACCCCTGCAAGGATCGCCGGTGCTCACACATATGTCTTTTAGCATCCAACAACACTGCAACTTGTGGCTGCCCTGATGGAATGACTTTGGCAATAGATCACACCCGGTGCACTAAAACAATAAAGAAACAGAAACTCTATATTGGTTTAAAAAATCACATTCTGGAAATGGAACATACGACCTTTGGAAGACACCAGATCATCAAAGAATATACGTTGCCAATATTCATTCATCAAATGGCCTATAACACAGTTAATGGGACACTGTTCATTGCTGATACAGTCCAGAAGATAATTGCTGAATACGATACAATGGCCAAAGAGCTGAGAACTTTGATTCGTGGAAATTTGGGAAATGTCACTGGAATGGCTTTTGGTAGGTTTAAGCTACATATTGTAATTTAAAGATTATGAAAAGAATTTAATTTTTATAGATCAACTGGCTCAAAATCTCTATTGGACGGATTCGGAGAGACACACTGTAGAAACTTACTCAATGCGCATGAAGTCACGAGCTATTGTACACTTTTTCTCTGGAGTAGATGTTCCAGTTGGAATTGGACTTTTGCCAGATGAGGGGTAAGTAAAAGTCTTGGGTTAATGAAATTTTATCTTCCAAAAAATAAAGTGACTTATTAAATGAAAAAGTTGAGGCACCAAGTCCAATCTTTTGTTCGAAAAACTGGCTCCTATGTTACTTACTTTAAAATAAAAATTTTAAAAATACAAATTCAAGAATATCATTGCAAAATACGAACAATCACAAAAATCATTGCTTGACTATCCAAAATATGCCAACAAGAAGTTCGAATATCTCAACTGAAAATGAGATGGGATGTGTCGAAAAAAAACGATTTTTAAATTTATTTTTTCAAAAATCGTTAGAGCAGCTTTTTCAAAAAGCTATTTATTTTTAAATACAAAATTTTAATTTCACCCATTTTCAAAATATAATGGCGTTTCAAAAAAAATGAAGGAATAGACCGACAGACAGAATTGCGGGCTCTTTTTTCGTGTTTTCCAACGTCGTAGTGCCAACAGTATCCTACTATATTCTAAAGTGAAAATGGCTAGCTAGACCGTTCGTTTATTCTCCGAAAATACCTGAAGAAACCTTTTTAACATTTAAAATAGAATATTTTGATTCTTCAAGCAGTTATTTTCTAGGTCCACGATTTTTCGAAAATGGAATTTTTAATATTTAATTATATTTATGTACACGTTTCCTTAATAAATTAAGTTGATTTTCAAATGTAAATTTTTGAAAATCTGATAATGACAGAATTTTGATTGATAATCGCCGGTTTGAATATGTCACATGATTGCATCAATTATGAGCAAACGTCGAACACTTTTCGGAAAGCCTTTTCATATCCAAATAATTATGTAGAATTAAAATCACTGACTCATGTGATAAGCTTAAAACCATTTCAACCTCGCGCACGTTCACTCGCCCATTGTTCAATATAAAATATGACACATTGACACCCCCTGTATTTTTCTGTTATATCACACTGATAGTAAAATAACCAAAACTCAAAAAAAAACTGTATTTTCAGGAAAATGTTTATTGGCTTAAAGTCCTCCAAAAGCATCCACATCGATTTAAAAACTCTAGGTGGCCATGGTGACCACACTCACGTATTTGAAGACATTCTAGGCATGGGAGCCATTCAAATAGTCCCTGACTTCGACACCCACACTTTGTATTGGGTCGACACAGAAGGTGGAAAAATTGAATTCTCAATGTTCGACGAATTGCACAACTTCCCGTTGCGCACTCGACTCGTTCAGCCCATATCTATGGCCCTCATCGATGATGATATCTTTTGGACTACATTGCGATCACCATACATCTATTGGACTCACAAAAGTAACCTGGGATCGGTGAAGAAATTTCAGCTGGAAGTTTCAAGTATGAAAATGGTCGATAAGATTCAACTGCTATCCAGTCATCAGCAGACCATATTCGATCATCCATGCTTGCATGACAATGGCGGATGTTCGCATGTTTGTGTGTCGTCGGGAAAGAGCTCCCGTGAATGTTTGTGTCCTTCGGGATATGTTTTTAGAGATTCACGCAATCAAACTTGTATTGAATCTCTGGACTGTGAGTTCCGTTGTAAATCCGGTGAGTGTTTGACCAATTCCCGACGATGCAATGGTCATAAGGACTGCCCGGATGGTTCAGACGAAGACTCGTGTGATCTGAAGGCTAAGAAGACCCGAGTCATTTGTGCATTTGATGAATTCATGTGTCACGATGGCTTGCAATGTGTGCTGAACGAGGTTCGGTGCAATAAACATAGAGACTGCAAAGATGGAAGCGATGAAGAACATTGTGAAGGATTTGGTAAGTTTGATAAGTGAAGTCGCAAAAGTTTTGGAGCCTTTGAATAAATATTTATTCTTTTAGATGAACAGAAGAAATGTCATGCTCATCAATTTTCTTGTGAAAATGGACGCTGTATTGATCTGAGTAGCATTTGTGATGGGTTTGATGACTGTGGTGATAGGTCAGATGAAAGCCATTGCAATAAGGGGGCAGAAGACTCAAAACCAGCTTGCGGCAGTCAAATGTTCCAATGTGCGTCTGGTACATGCATTTCTAAGAGTTGGGAATGTGACGGACATGTTGACTGTATTGATGGCTCCGATGAACATGATAAGTGCAGTAAGTATTGATAAAACAGAAGACAGTGTTGGAACTTAACGTCCATCTTTTCAGCTATCAAGACCTGTGCCAAGGGCATGCATAAGTGCAACGTCGGTCAGTGTATTGATGAGAAACTTGTCTGCGATGGTCACAATGACTGCGTCGATAATTCCGACGAACTAATTTGCGTTGACGATAAGCCCAAGATAGCCTGCGGAGGTGGTGATGATGAGTTTGACATTATGGGAAAACCAAAAAAGTTCCAATGCCCATCGGATCCAACGATTTGCTTAGACATGAAGGCAAAGTGCAACGGAACTGCTGAATGTCCAAGAGGTGAAGATGAAGTTGGATGCCATGGATGCAGCGTGTATGAGTTCCAATGCAAAACAACTAAGGAGTGCATTCGCAACGAATTCCATTGCGATGGAGACAAAGACTGTCACGATGGAAGCGATGAGCTGAATTGTGATCGGTATAATTCAAGCACTCATTCGCAATTTGTGAAGGCTTGCGAGTCAGGTATGTTTGACTGCAAGGACGGAACATGTATCGATGAATCAAGAACCTGTGATGGTAAAGATGACTGCGAGGGTGGTCAAGATGAAACGAATATGTGTAAAACCGCCTGTGGTAAGGGAACGTGTGACCATAAGTGTCGTCCTACACCATTTGGTGCCAAGTGCAGCTGTTTCGATGGTTACAAGTTGGATGCAGATCAAAAGAAATGCATTGACGTGGATGAGTGTGTTGAGGGCCCTAATCCGTGTGCACAGATTTGTGCGAATACAAACGGAGCCTACCGGTGTACTTGCTACAGTGGTTTCATGCTGACTCCCGACAAGGTTAGTTGCAAGTCTCTCGACAGCCGGTATTCCCTACTCTTCACAACTCATAATGAGATCCGTAGCCTGAGTGAGTCTCCGATAACATTGAAGGTTGTATGGTCAGTGAACGACACCAAAATATCTGGGCTTGATATCGATATCGACCGAAAGAAGTTGTACTACTCCACCGAGGATGGCAATGGTGTGTTCCAATTTGATATGGAGAAACAAGAAGTCACTCAAGGCCTTTTAGTCCAGAGTCCTACTAAGGTTGCTGTTGATTGGATAACAGGGAATGTGTATGTTGTAAGCCGACTCAATAGCTACGGAATAAAAGTGTGCAACTTTGGGCAGAAGGTATGTGCTGAGCTTATCAAACTTCCACCAACCGAAGTATTAAGATCCATTGCTATTGATGCTCTTGGAAGAAAACTCTTTTACGCAGCCGTGTTGGCACAGGGCTTTAGTGCTCCAACAACTCATATCTGCATCGCAGGGCTTGATGGCTCTAAACATGCAATAATCGCAACAAAGCAAGCCTTGGTAACGGCACTTGCAGTTGATATCTACAAACAGGAGCTGTACTTGGTAGATGCCCATTCTAAGACCCTGCAGTCATTAAGCTATCGCCGAGGTAGTGATCGATCAATAACGACGATTGTTCGTAAGGTAAATGCAATTGTTCATCCATCGGCCTTAAGTATCCATGAGAATATAGCTTTCATTGTAAACACTGGAGCCAAAGAAGCCGTTCGATGCCATCTTTATGGCAATGCATCTTGCCAAGCTTTCTATCTGAATGTCTACAATGCTGAAGACATCGTAGTGAATAGTTCATCTCGTCAGAAACTAGTGACTAATGTGTGCAACCACAAAAGATGTTCCGGACTTTGTGTCCAGGGTCCGTTTGGATATGAGTGCATGTGTCCAGACGGTGCCATTGTCGATGAATACTACAAATGTTCGAAACACTCTTCCAACGAGTTCTCATCCGGTCTGTTTTCTAAGGAGAGCGATGATGAAGCTTCAACAGCATCTACAGCTGCTGCAGTGTGGTATACATTGTTGGGGATTCTTGTTATTGCAGGCATTGTGGCTGGGTACTTTTATGCAAAAACTCATCAAGGACATCGAAATTTCAATATCAACATGCATTTCCAGAATCCATTGTCACGTTTCCAAAACTCTGCAACAGCACCAGCAGGAGGAGGAGCAACCGGCTATAATGCCGGGCAGGAAAAACTTCAATTTAACTTACCTATTCCGAGATTATTACGCGGCTCGAAAGGGTCTGAACTCGTCTTGGACACGCAAAGAGAGGTTTGTCAAAAAGTATTATAATAGTTGAAGATATCAGGTGTAGAAGCAAAAAAATTGTTGTTAATTTTTAGACGAAAGGCGTCAACTCGGTTGGGACTACCGGAAGATCATCATCATCGAGTATACTATTGGAGGAACCCGATGCTGATAACTCCGGAAGTTTGGCAAATTTCGACGATGATCAACGAGCACGTTTAGTTCCATAAAGGCAATTAAATTTAATTTATAGATAATTGTCGGTTGAAATGTTTTAAATGTCCTATACAAAATTGTATTTATTGAAGTTGACTTCAACACGTTATTTTTTTTTCTTGTTATTATTTAATATATAATTTCGGTAAGTTGTATTCCATGTTAAGTAGTTCTGTTATGATTTTTGGTTTGTAAAATGTTCAGAAAATAAATCTTAAAAAAAAAGTACGTTGAGAAACGATAAAAAATATTTTGAGAGAATGTTAAAGTCTAATTTAAAGAGAATTCTTTTTTTTCAAAATTATTTTTGAAAAGTCCAAAAAAGGAGTTTATCCTAAAAAAGAAAAGGCCATCTGATGAATTAAGATGATGAGCTCAAAAATTTAAAAAAGTAGCGAGTAGTTTTCACAGAAATATTTTGTTTGATTCTTTTTTTTGAAAATTCAAGCGCTGAATCAAATATGACGAGTAAACCATTTATTTTAAGCGTGCCTTTTGTAGTTTAATACACGCATAGAAAAATAACTTTATAGAAATCAGGCAGCGGTTTGTTTGTTTTAATCGATTGAATTTTAGAAAAAAAATGATTACTTTTTTTGCTCAAAACTTCCGATTTCTGCGAAAAGAATATCTAAATTTTTTTTTACTGCGAGAAGATTCGAGAAAATCACCTTTAAGAGTTTTTTTTTGTGAGGATTCACGAAATTTGTAGAAAAACAATATCTGAAAAGCGTTTGAGTGAAGATAAATTTCCGTTCAGAGTACCTGCTTTTTTTAAATTAATTTTTTTTTATTGTTAACTCAGATTGGTCATGGGTCCTATATGATTTACTATAGAAACGGGAAGCAGTTTTTTTATTGTCATTTGGGTATTTTATAGGAATCCTAATTCTATGTTTTCGATCACCAACAACTTGCAGGTTTGCCACTATGCTTATTTAAAGAATGAACTAGGTTATTGTTTTTTTCTGAACGAGATGGGTGCACAGATTTCTACTGGCGACTGTAGGTACTATAAGGCAAGTTTTGGATTCGAAAAAATAATAATCAAACTCGTGATATTATTCAGATATATCACGATGATAAAGGAACGCAAAAAATGAGTTCCGTAATTCTGTCGGTCTCAATGTACAGTCTAAGCTACGCTGGGATTACGGGTGGATTTTCTTCAAAACTTTGGGTTTTAAGGAGATTCTAAAGAAGAAGTTGAATTTTGTTTTGGTTAAAAACTAACAGTGTCTGTGATAGAACTGTTAAACAAAAGTAATTATAATTAAATAAATACATTATAAACAAAAAATCTATGGATTACAAATGCAAAACTTAAGTTAAACCCAGGTTACTTTTTCAAATCAAGAGGCTGGAAATTCTGCAAGGGATTCATGGTTGAAAACTTGGATATATGCAGGTAAGCTTACTTAAAGTTTCTCTTACGATGGTGACCAAGGAATTGCTTCCTCATTTCCATATTAAATTCCTATAGTGGTCATGACTAAGTTTTCTACACTCTTTAAAAAAATATCAATTAATTTTAAATATAATTCCTTAAAACTCGTTCAAAATAGAAAATATGAAAAAATATGTTAAATAAAATTTTAAAGAACCCATTCTTTTTGTCAAATAAATATTTTTATTTGGTCGTAAAAATTAAAAAATCACTTTTGTTTCAGAAATTCGGATATAGTATATGTTTTTTAATGAAACAAAAACCTAATTTTAGTGAACTTTCAAGTCCAACAATAGCCGTGTTTTATGAACAATTGATAGCAACTCAGTAAAATTTTTACACACAAACAATAACAAATAAATTTATTTTCACTTTTTGTTTTGCTTAGAAACAATAACAAAGTTTTTATAATCACTTTTTTGTTATTGTTTTTGTGTGTAAAAATTTTTGCTGAGTTGCTATCAATTGTTCATAAAACACAACTAATATTATATTGGGTCAGGCTAACAACTAGGGAACCAAAACTTTACAACTCATAAATTCATTTCATAACCCATAAACTCAAAAATAAGTTTTTTTGTTTTCATTTTCAAAATCCAATTTCAGAACTTAAAAAAGTTCAGTTATGTCTTTGTATATGAAAACTATAGTACTATCATGGCGAGTTTTTTTTAGGGTTGCAGAGGTCCTGGTGGTGGCGCTGCAAAATGTGAGGTGTAAAATTCGATTTGGGGAGTCTTTAAGCGTCGAAAATTGGTGGTAGGGGCAAGAGTAGACTATTTTTTGGATTATTGCATCCAAAAAATATCAATAAATATCATTTAAAACCTCCATAAGCTCTCCGCAAAAAAAAAGAGTAAGGGTTGCATAGGTAAATTAGATGTCGCCCCATTCGACTTCCACCATGATAGTACTATAGTTTTCATATACAAAGGTTATGTTTAATTCTTTTAAATTTTCCCTCGCAAGTATTTTTTATCAAATTTTTATTCGAAGTGTACTATTTATTACACAAACCACTCAATATGTTAATCAAAGCAGCTTTTTTTTAGCGAATGCCCAAACCATTTGGTAGTATTTTTATTTAAAATAAAAAATACAGTCAGCGACATCACAATATTCTTGCAATTTGGGTAGTTGTAAATAGGTATTTGTAAAATAAACGGCTGTTATTGTAGGCAGTTCTATCCGGCTGTATCCGCCATTTATTTTTTGGGTCTTTTTTCAAATCTTAACTTTTTAAAAAACGACTTTTAGTATCAAATTTTCCTTTTCTATTTTGATTCTGTTTCCATTCTCTAAAAAATGTCGTGCAAACTTCCTAGTTTTAGACGTGAACAGCAGAAAACAATATAAATAGAAATACTTCAATTTATCATTAAAAAGTTTAAAAAAAAAATAATGCAACCCATGTGTAATTGAAATAATAATCGCAATGAAAAGAAATTTTATTCATTTGCAAAATATTGGTATGCGCTCAAATTTAATTGCACTCTCGGGTATATCTTAGTCACATCACATCCAATACCCTTGTTTTTCAGAATCAACAACAACAAAATTGGGCAGCTTCAGCTTCATTAAATTGTAACCTTATTCTGGCTTTAACCGGTCCACTTCCATATCGGCATCTTTTAAATGACTTAAGCTTTTCTTGTAACAAGCATAAAAGAATGAATACTTAAACAGGGACTCTCAGTGTCTCTACTTAACTCGAACAAAAATGGCAAGTTATCTTTGGATTTTGTTAACATCAGTTTTTTAAGAAAAAATTGTCTTCCAGAAATTCTTCGTCATTCAACTAATCTGCTTACATTCAGTGATATTAGCTTCAAGTTTACACCTTTGGGGATTTCATCCGCCAAATCATAATGTTCTGATCCCATCGAATGTTTGGATCAAACCAGGTGCTGATGTAGCTCGCAGCTTGGATATCGATTCTAGTCAACCATGGATAATAATTCATCAGAATGATTATATTAAGCCAGGTGATATTGGTGCCAAAATTTACGAAGAATAAATTTAAAAAATATAAATCTTAGTTTTAATTCATTTTGTATTTCAATATTTCTAAAAAAAAAGTCTAACAACTATTAATTCGTTTCGAAGGAATAATTTAATGCCTCTTCTCGTAAACATAACCTCCATTGCTACCGTATTGGGTATCAACAGTTTCGTATGAGTTTGAAATAATTGGAGCACTGATTGTACGAACGATATTTCCACCTCCACTTAGGCCACCATATCCACCACCACCAATGAGTTGTCCGGAAGTTTGGTAGCCAGAACCGATGAGTCCTCCTTGATAGTTTCCTCCAGAAAGACCAGAATCATAAGCGTTGATCAGGCCACTATCGTAAGATCCACCAGAAAGACCACCACCAATGAGACTATTACCGGAAATACCGCTTCCAATAAATCCACTATCGTAACCTCCATCGATAATTTGAACACTTGGAGCACTAACTTGACGGGAATAGGTTATCTGGGGTTGAATCTGTTGCTGGGTGGTGTAGCTGCTCACAAGAGGCCTTGAGAGAGAACCTTGGTTGTAGTTGATTACATTAGAAGAAACTCTTGGTGGCAAATAGCTGCTAGCTAAATGACTGACATCAGCTGCTGCCAAACCAACAATTGCGAGGACGATGAGGAATTTCTGAAAAATATATAAAACAAAATAATTAAGAAGGTTCGGAATCGATGCTCGTAGTTCCAGTTATAAGAAAGTTTTTTTTGTTTAAGTTCAAAAACAAGATGTTGCATAACTGTCTTCAGGGATTAGAAGATACAGTTAATCTGTTTTTTGGTTATTCAATAATTAATCCGGAAGCCTTAGATTTTGATATTTTTTTTTTGACGGTACACCAAAAAGTGATAAATTAAAAATAACCGACTTTTAATAAGACCGATTAAAATTAAAAAGGTGATCGAAGAAAGAAGAACGTGTTTTGAAAAGATTTTTGTTGTTTTTTTTTACTGCTGAAATTTTAATTATTCAATTTAAATAAAATAAGGAAATTATTTTTGTGCCATAAAATGCAAATGATGACCTTTCATGGATTAAGCTCTCAACTAACGACTTTCACAAGATATTTTTATGATGCGCAGGTGCAGTCACAGTAAGTTGCTAAAAGGGATCATTTTACAGAAGATTCCAGCTTTAAAAAAGCTGGCGATAAAGATGTGGCATTTTGATGATATACTTAGTAATTCCTACAATTTAGGTATTTACTAATTTTTAGGTATCAACTAATAAGCAAGGACCAATATTAAGCACATCGCATATGAATTTTCATTTTAAAAATTGTTCACAGAATTTGTTTTTTTAAACGGAAAAGTTAAAAAACTATCTTTTTCTCATTTTGAAAAAAAACACATTTAACGCCGCTTATAATTTTTGACCTAAGAGGACTAAAGAGTTATGACAAGTTTAATACCGTTAATACCAGATCAAGTTATTTAAATATAGAGCCGTGCAATTAACTTACAGGGTGTCGTTTCATATACTAATATTAAAAATAATCTAAGCATTCAAGCATTAATCTTATGATTGAAATGTGTCTTTGGAAGTCTTAGTCCGCACTTCGAACTGTTTGAAAAACAGGTTTTACATTTATAAACTATGAAATATATCCCGAAAACATTACAAATCTTTCTTTAAAATTTCAATAGTTATTGAATTTTGAACATTTTTGAAAAATTTTTTTGTTTTTTCGATTTCATCTCTCATATTCCGGGTTGATCAATTTAAAATTCCAAACAAGTGAAGGTTTAAATGTTTTTTTTTTTATGAAAACTAATTCGAATCCAAACTTCAAATATAAAAAAGCCAGAAAACCAGAAATTTGAAAACGGAATCACAAACTTGAAAGAACCTTTTTTTCACACGATTTTCGGAGAGTTTAATTTTTGCTACAAAGGGTTGGTTCACAACAAATTAGTATTAATGATAAATTTATTTATTATTTATTTAATATAAATTTTGAAATTCTTTCGACACAAACTGTGTTTTTCCGACAACACAATTGTCATTTAACTGATTTGTTTTGGTCTTTAATCTCTTTCCGACTCTTTTGACAAAATATCATATTAAAATTTCGAGCTACACAATGCTTTTTTTTCAATACGATGGTTTTTACAAAGTTGAGGCCTTTTAAACGTCAGAAAAAAAATCTGTTCCCTTAATTTTTTGGCTGAGTGTATAAATAAAAAGTCCTTAGAAAAGTTAATATTTATTATTTTGAGAGCAGTTTAGAAAAATAAGACCAATACAAAAAATTTCTTGAAAAATTCTTTAAAATCTTTCTAGTTTAAGGACTCCATTTTAGAAGTCTGGCCTCAGGCTAAAAGACCTTATAATATGCCTAAAGATGTCACTGGAACTAAATAAAGACATTCTCGGAATTACTAAAATTCACTGTATCCTTAATATCTTTTTAATAAGAAAAAAAAAAAATAACTGTCACAAAATATCAATAACACTTTTTGAATACTAACCATTTTGATAGTTTAAATAGTAATCAATGAACTACTTGCAAGGAACTTCAGAACTGATGGTCCCCCACTAGACACAAAGTATTTATATCAAAAAAAATAATAATATGGACCAAAATGTTGTATATGGCAAAAATAAAAAAAAAATATACAAAGAAAGATGATAAACCAAAAGACAAAAACAAAAATAATCAAAACAAAACAAAACAATTCCAAAAAAAAATGTATCAAAAAAGTAAAAAAGGTGTGTCGTAATTATTAAAATAAAAAACAAGATTCATAGGTATATCCTACTCTTTAAATATCATGCTATGCAAAAGATGAATCAAGTTAAAGACAGGTGATATGCTTTTTGCTTGGAAACCAAATTAGTTTTTTTTTTTGTTGTTGTTTAAATAAAACCTGTTCAAAAAGTGATGCACACAGACACCGGCTAGTCTTAAAAAACTGGTAGTAGGTAATGATAAACAAGAACACAAAGTTAACATAATAATTAATGTGCTTTGATTGAATTAAGTAACCTACATAAGGTTAAGTTTGCAATTAATTTATATAGTTCCTCAATATTGCACTCTGATGATAATCTGATTGAGTTTTTAATTGGAGGAAGAATGATGACGAATGGTGATAATAAACCAACAATTGAAGATTTACCATTTAAGTCGCTTAGGCCCATTTGCACAAATATTTGAATAGTGGCTGAGGGCTTTTTGTCTTGAACAACAATGTATGCCTAAATCGTTGATTTAATGCCCTGGAACAAAATTGTACAACCCACCCTTATGAGTTATTTGTTGCGACATATGTTTTTGGATTTTGGAGCAAACTTTTTTTCCAGAAAAATGTATCTTGTTGTTTTAGGCAAAAAATATTTTCCAGTTTCGCTCCACTGATTTCATCTGATTTTCATTAAATTTTTGATACCAATTAACAATTTCAGAACATTTTTTCGTGTTTAAAAAAAATATAAATTCAAATGTTTCAAATTAATTAATTAATAATTATTCCTAGGTTCAAAAATTATTTTACTTAAACGTTAAAGAACAGTCCAAAATAGTCTTAAAGAAGGTTTTGAAGATTTATTTATTTCTGTAATCGTTTTTTGTTTACTTGAGTACTTTCAAATGGAAGCAAAATTGTGCGACCCTGTCATAAATTTTATTTCTTAAAGATTGTCTTTTTTTTTTAATTTAATGTGACTACCTTTCAAATTGAACATTTAAACTTTTTATTTTGTTGCTACAGATTGATTTACATTTTATTATTATTTAAATTTATATTTACTTTTTAAATGTTTAAGCAGCATATGTACGTGAATGTACGTTTTTAAGGGCATAGATATTAAGCAATTTTAAGTGCATATTTTAGGTCATGGTTTATTGATTAACGTATTAAAAATACATTTTATCCAAAAAATTAATGGAATGTACAGAATTATGACTAAAAAATGGCTCACTAAGGCGTATACGTGTTTTTTTTAAATTTAATTTAATAGAAACTACTAAATTCTCCATTCTTGTTAGTGCACATTAAGTTAGTTAATGCCATTTAAAAAAATGATGCACTATTATTAAAGTTCACTATCTAGTTGCAAACAGCACAATTAAAAAAAAAAATATTACATATTACATCATTAAATTAAAAGTTAAAGAACATAAGTCTGGTAGTCAATTCATTTGTAAGAAATGTAAAATGTAATTATCATTCTACTTCGGAGGGCACAAGGAAATCTTAAAAAGATGTTTGAAACAAAAATCCTCAAAAATTTTAATTTACTACTAATAAATGCAAATATCGCAGTCTATCTATGCATTATTTTTTGCAAATTTATGAAAAACGATGTGAGTTTCAGAAATTTTTTATAAATTTCCAATTTATTTCTTCCTTATATTTGTTTAAGGGAAAATAAAAACGAGGAACTTCTTTTACGAAAAAAAATAATTCTAAATATGCCCACTGTTAATTAATTTCTTTTATTTGTAACTGAAACATTTAAAACAGCAGAACCCTAGCAAAAATATTTAATTCAAACATCAAGTAAAGTAAACAAGCCCCTTTATTCAACGCAGAATGTAGGTGATCAGTTATTATGTAAATATAGGTGGATACACTTTTTAGTGCGATGAATCTGATAACAACTTCTGGTTTTTATATGGTCAACTTGATTTCATTAATCACCTTAAATAAAAATAAAATAATAATAAAAGAAAGTTAAAAATAAAAGCAGTTCAGCCTTGATGAGTTTTTGCAAACCTGAACTCGATTGAGTAGATTCATATTTCTTCGAAAACAACCATCGAGGATTATTATTTAATATTCTGATAAATTTAACCCAACAATACAAGTTACTTTGTTGTCCGCTTTATACTTTTGGTAATGAGTCAGATATTTATTTTATAAAAAAAAAATTGAAAATAGATTGAAGTAGATTGCATGTAGTAACCTATTTGCAAAATGTTCAATATGAGGAAAAAATTGACATGAAATTGACTTTATTCGAACGATTCTGGTACTATAATTGAAACATGGATTTCTACCATATGACCACCACGGCTGACTCGGACGCAATTTAAACTGGAGGTCCAATTTTTGATCACTTCGACTAGCGACTTCACATATCCCCACAGAAAATTGTCCAGCGGCGTTAAATCGCAGGATCTTAGGGGCCAATTCACGAGTCCGAAACGTTTACCAAACGTTTCCTACTTGTTGAAACCACAGCTCCTTTTCACATCAATGTTGTTCAATTGAGGAACCAAAAAGTCATAACTCATAATGGCTCTATAGTGGTCACCATTGACTGTAACGTTCTGGCCAGCATAGTTTTTAAAGAAGTGTTAATTGATTAAAAGAACTAACTGTTCATTTAGTTCAATAAAATTCCAAACTTTACACTTCTAACAATTAACGACACCCTGCTGGAAACTCATTAAAAAAATTAAATACATTCGATCTTCTAACAGTAAAACGAGAAATATTTTTGTTTGTTTCATTTTATTCCATAATAATAATAACAAATAATATAAAAAAATGTGCACTTCCTCAAAACTGAACTAGTTTATTTTTTTTTGTTAATATTAAATCTACTAATTCATTAGAAAAAAAAAATAGAAAGAAACAAGTTCCTTAGTACAATACATATAAAATGCAACACACGAAAAATATCCATTTCATTTGGTGTCAAATATATTCAAAACCCATAGAAATTAATTGTTTTCTTAATCAGAAACTAATTTAATATAGCATTAGAGTTTCCAAGTGATAATTTATTCACTGATTAATAGCACTATTAAGAAACATGTTCATTATTTTAAGTCTTTTTGTTTTCATAATTATTTAATTTGATTTTTTTTATTGTTTTTTTTAGGTTTTTGTTTTACCACACCCCAAGCAATTAAATGCCAGCCTAAAAAATTTAGGAAATAATATTGATTATAATAGAAGAAAGATATACACTACACATGTATATATTAAATATAATGCTTGGTCAGGGTCTTATATATTTACTCTTAAAACTCAAATTGGTAATAATATTTACAATTTGTGTACAAATGTTAAGGCTAGATGTTGAAAATTTGGGTTTTCTCGTAAAAGTTCTAAAGTTTAAAATTTTATTAAGCTATCATGCTATTGGTCTCTACAAAAAAAGTTTCAACACTTTTCTCTCTCTTTGGTGAATGAGTAAGAAGATATCGACAGTTAAAATAAAATGCAAGACCTTAGAAAAAACTTTGCCATAAACAAAAACACAAAAAAGCATAAAATGCATATTTTGAATTGCTAAAACAACCCAAAAACGGTTTGAACTCTAAAGTGAAGATGTCATCTCATGCATCGTAAATATAAGAATTTTCAAAAATCGTTACAGCTGTTTTTTTTTAAACTTTATTTTTTTATATAAAGTTTTTTGATGAATTTTTACAAAAAAAAAATGGTATGTATGTATGTAATGAATGCACTTAAAGTTTTAGTTTTTAAAAACTAAACTTTCAAAGAAAAATATCCAAATGTTTTCAAATTATTGAGTTTTCAAAAATCCATTTTGACATTTTAACATTTTACAGGGTTTAATTCATAAAATCAAATCTGGTTCCATAGCAGTTACCGTTAATAACGGTTTTTTTGCAATTATTTTTTGATTAAATAATTTTATTACTTACAAAACTTAGCTGTTTTCGAGATAAATATGTTTTATGTTGACAGTTTTATATGCCTTTTATATAATACACACGCACAAAAGGGATTTTGACTACCCTTAAAATGTTAAAACACAGTGTGAGCATTAGGAAAATAGGGAAGAATTTGAAAGGAGGTACAGATGCACATTGGTTTTAAAATTCTGAATGTTAAAACCGAAGGAAAAACAGAATCGGGTGCAGCATTCCACATTCTAGTAGTTCGGCTAAAGACCGGGGGTGGTACCGTTTTCTTTTTTGAAGTTAAATAAAATTAATTTCATCTCAATAGGAAATTACCTAAAGTAACAAGTTTAAGCAAAATTGCTTCAGTTGTTTAGGTTGTAAAAAATTAAATTGTGGTTTCACTGTTTGAGTTTTAATTAAGTTCAGTGAACCCGAACTTCAGTTCAAATGAAAAGTTCAACTAGCTCAGTTTCAGAGTGTAAACTGAACATACGATCAACTAAGCATATTTACTTGGCAGCATTGCAGTTTATTAAATTCTAATTTATTGTTTTTTCAGTAATTTTGTTTGATTTGGTACTTCCTAGAAGCCATTAGTGAATTAAATGAAAAATAAACCGAAAAATTCAAATAAAATAGGAGTTTTGATTTTTTTTTTTATCGCGGAAGTAAAACTGTCAATGGAGCTGGTTGGGAAGTACAAAAATGTAATAAAAAAGACTGGAAAGTAAAATTAATGGTTAATGGATTCAATTAAAAAAGAATAAAAAGTAACTCAAAATATAGTTATTCAGATGTCCTAAGAATAAAAAAACGATTCCATAAGAAAAAAAAATAACAAAACTGCTTCTTATGAAAGGTAACTGTCAAATTTGAGAATGATTGTGGTTAGGGATTCTGAGAGTTGAACTAAAGTTTAAACGATAGTTTACCTCGGTTAACTGAAACCACAAATTGAATTCAATTCAACGTTTAAATGCACACTGTGAAATTCATTTCACTGCCGAACTTAAGTTTAAACCAAAAGTAAAGTTTGAACTTCCACTGTGAACCAGAAAATAAATCTTTTAAATATTTCGGACACAAACCATCGTCACTTTGAATGAATAAAAACTATTGCATAAAACGAGGTGAATAAAATTGCTAAGAACGATCATTGTGAATTAATATTTTGAATTTGAATTTCCCCCAGCCGAGACGTTATCTTTTGTTCAAATTAAATGTTTTCCGATGAAGATCCTGCTTTATACCATGATAGCGAACTGAATATTTTTATTATTAACTTTATTATTATTAATAACCCAATATAACTTCTGTTAATAAATACAAATTTTTGGTAAAATAATTTAAAAGACCGTTATTAATGTTGATATTATTCAATTAGTAAGTTTTTGTAAATAATTAAAAAAATGGTCGTTAATATGACGGTTAGTACAATAAAATCGAATTTCTGATTTTCAATCAAATTGTTTATGATATATGGTATATAAAATGCATATTTTGAATATCTTTTATCTACATGTATATAATTATGTACTTATATTTCTATATCTGCTCATTAAAAGCGATACATTGAAATTTTTCTATTGCAAAAAAGTTCTTCTTCTCATCTTTGGGTGACACCATTTCACAAGAAAATCCCAATTTCTTCTTCTGTTTAGATCCGGAAGATTATGAATTCATCTCTTTACGCCTTGGCACTGTGCACTGTTTATTTTGTGGCCTCTACGATGCTCTGCTGCACCATACTCTACGTATGGTACGTACAAGAGTACCTATGTACATTTGTACAACCTACCTGCCTGATGGCAAAGCGCAGCAAATATGAATTGCCTACCTCCCTCATACACGTGCACAACAATCGGAAGACATGACACGATTAGCATTTTTCATTAAATCACGATATTATGTCGAATGAATAAATTTTAACAAAATTCTGAGCTTATGTCGCTGTTTTGTCGCAAATACACTCATGTGTATCAGCAAAGAATTTTAAGATACCATACTTCTTGTACTTTTATACATGATTAAGGTGTATTTCTTCGGGAAGGTTGTTGGAAATATATCAATAAAAAAAATATTTTGAAGGATGTATTCATTTCGAAACTGTGGTCCTAAACTGAAAGTATTTAACAAAAAATCCATTGAAATTATTAATTTTTTTTTAAACAGTAAAATTAATTTTCAGAAATGTTTTCCAATTTTCCTTCAGAAAATCACTTCGAGAAAATGTTTCACATTCTAACTGCAGAAATCGCAATATTACAGTATTTTGAATGCATATAAAGAGTTTTTTTTTGAAAAGAGACATTTTATTTAAAAATCTTAGATACAAAATTAATTTGGAATATAAATTTTATACAGAATAATTTAAGTGTAAAAGCTTAACCCCCTTAAAAGGACCCCCCTCGACTGAGAGACACCTCTTCGTGGTGGGGGGGGGGGGATAAGTAGGTTATGTTAGGTATTGTTGACTCAAGCCTCTCATGATCTAAACTAAGATCTCTCAAATGGAGGTGCATGTACTTCAAGTTCCCACCGTAAAAAGGGTTAAGTGAGTCTTATGATTCCAAACTTTGCAGTGTCCTAATGGTTCCTGCATAAATTGGTTAAAAATAAGTTAACTTATCTCAAAACATTGAAGTAGAAGTGATAGTCTGAACAGTGTGTGTGAAAGGGAGCTGCTACTCAAGTAGTATATACATGCCTGGAATTATTGCTTCGGCGATTACCTTTTAAACGAAGACAAAGGTATGGGAGTTCAATTTATTGTTCTCCCAGAAGGGTATATGATAACCAAGGTTATATTGCTCGGAAAAGTCAATATAGTTTGTTTCTATACCCGACTACCTTAATGGTGCCGGGGTGAATGATTCATTCATTTTGACAATAGATCTTGGTAAAGTCTATTAGCCATGATGGACTTATCGGCAACCCATCAAACGCAATTTGGCTTAACATGGGTAGTAAGCCAGTAGCAAATAATGTCGGGGTGAATGGTGCGTAAAAACGCCATTTACCCTGGGATTCCAGTTGATACTGGTTTCCGAAAAAAGGGTATGCTGGTAACTCAGCGGTCTTACCCGAAAAAACCAATTTGTAAATAAAGTCTATCTCTAAACCTAACACACTTAGAGCAATGGTCTCTTCATAAGTAAGAAGGGTTGCAGTTGGTATAAAAATGCACGAAAGTGTATTTATACTGAGGCTTGCTTCAAACTGCGACCATTCTAGATTAAAACGGCACTGCGGGGAGGAGAAGTTAGCCCACCAGATGGGCTCCAAAATTTGAAAGCTAAACCACCCAATCCCTCGGGAATGGTGGCAACCTTGCCTATAAGCAAAAAGGTTACTTGGAAAGCAGTCCGCTGGTTCTTCCTCATTGAGGTCGGACTCGCAGGGGCTGTGGTTTCATTAAGCAATAAAAAAGAGATGCGAAGATAAATCTCGGCCTGATCTTGCCAAAGGGATCAAGAAAAATATTGTGGGTAGGCCCACCGTGAAATGAGTCCTAAACGGAAGGTGTTCACGTTAAGCGTATCAATAATATCTGCTGCAAAGGACAAGAGATTTTCCCTAATTTGACCAATAATAAGGTCATTTGCACCAAAATGAACTAAAGCCATTTTTTTGTGAATTTGTCAGGGTTGCAGTAATGCCCTACAATGTTTACGAACCATGCATGGAATTTATCACACGTTTTTTAGTGTTCAAACTGAAAAGTCCTTCCACACTTTCATTCTAAGTATAAAGGCAAAAGAAAAAAGGAGTAGCGAAAACTTACGAGTAACATACGAGTAATCTAGATAAACCAAAAAAAAAAATAAACGTTGATTTATATTATAAAAGTTAAGGAAACTTATTTTCAAAAATCGTTATGTATATCTGGTGAAATTCACCATTTCAAATGCATTTTTATATCCGGCATACCGCATACGGCACTTGATTCATCTGGGGACTGCAGAATCCAACGATTTAAAGTTGAAAAAGTTGTGCAACAATAATGAAGTAATGAGTCCCCCGTCTCATCACGCGCGCCGGCTGTTGGAACCTTGCACTGCGCACCACTCCGCTCCGGCATAAGCCAAGCATGATGCGTGATTTAAACGTCCATGACCACTTTGTAAGTTGTGTGTGTGCAGATTTCAAATTGCTTTTGCATTTATATGCGTATAGTCCTTTTGGGAACTTAGTACTCGTACTCCCCGCTAGGCTACGCATAATTTATACAAATAATACACAATAAAGAGTCTGAGATTGGAGTGTCCGTGCCGTGTACGTCCGTTTCTAATCATCAGTTCATTTAGGACCGGCTATCTCGACTTGTGTTCCTGGTTGGAGTTTTCTTCTTTCTTTTTATTTTTTCTAAGTCGTTCTCGTCGTCGTCCTAGTCGAGTTATAAGCTCTGTGTCTCTGTCAACTTGACCAAAAGATATGGTCTAATCATTGGGGCACTATGTGTCTCCATCTTTTTTTTTTAGCTAGAGGAAAGGGGGTGTTGGTGGCGTGTTGGTGTAATGTCATTGCTCGAAGTCAAATCGAACGCAGAGTCGTGAGTTAGAGTTATTTGAATGCATTTAGACAGTCGTCGTAGTCGTTGTCGTGGTTGTCGTTGGACCGCTGCGCTGCTGCTGATGTAGCGGACAAAGTGTGTGTACGCGTCCGGGGTCGTATAGTCGTATAGTCGTATATCTGACAGATAGTTTTTTGTTGTACAAATATACACACAGGGGACAAGTGGTACATGATGTTATGTGTCAACAGCTTAATTTTGCAAATCAGATATAAATCGTGGCTAAGCTGGTATTTGGGGTTGTTCCCTGCCGCACCGCCATCACTGCGTCTTCTTTTCTGCATCCCGCTAGAGGAGTAATTTATGTGACATGTTCTGAGATTGCTAGACTTGAGTTCGTTAAGCACCCAGTGACACATAATGAAACTTAGGTAAGGTACAGCGAGCTTTATATACCTATGCATGGAGAGTCCTGATGGTGGATATGATGGTTGCTTTGAGAGTTTTGTTTTGCGTCGCAGAGGTCTTATCAATCAATCAATCAAAAAAGTAAATTCCTAAGCTAATGTTGTCAGAAGTGGTTTTCGATTGAAACTACTATATCGATTAAGTGCCAGACTATAGAATTGGTTTCCGATTGGCTTTGATTGATGGGTGCAGTGCAGTGCGCAGTGTTTCTCGACTTATAGCTGCTGGAGGCCATAATGCAATGTAATGTAAATTAATACATAAACATGAATTGCTAGATGTAGTTTTACGGTAGGGTAAAATAATTGGGCGATTTGGTTTGGACGCAACGCAACGCGCAACGCAACTGGTGGTCGGTTAACCTAATTTATGCAAACGAGATTAAGCTTGAGTGCGGGGTATTAATTTTGTTTTCAATTTTTATAAGCAGTAATTTGTATGGCACAAGTTGTGGAACTATGTATCTTATCGCAACTGTACATGTGTTTGCCGAGCTTAAATGCGTTGGGTTATTATCGATGAGAAAAATATAGCTTTGGCTATAATTGTTTTGGCCTTGGAACACTGGATTGATTTGAATTGCGTGTTACTTAGTAAGAAATATTGTTAGTTTCAAGGTCTGTTATTGTTGCAATGTAGACGTTTAGAGAAGGTATGATTCGTATCTGCAGCTTAGAAAATTAATATGAAAATTGAGTCATTATATCGATAAGTGTCAAACAGTATTGAAAGTGAAATTCAGTTTTTTCTCTCTGGTTGAATGTAATTGAATCCAGATGTGGAAAGGTGGTCTGAAAGAAAAAGAAAGAGCAAGAGAAAATATATGAAGATGTTTTTGCTACATCGAAAAGTAAGAAAAGTTAGATATGGCCATGACAACAAAGCCTGAACGGACCTTTAGAAATGAATGAAGAAATATTGTATAATCAAAGAATAAAGATGGAGACATTTCTTAACAACAAATTAGTTCTAAATACCAATTCATGAATTGAACGAAAATGTCAACAACTTCTAATCAACTGATGAAAATGTTGTCTGGATAGTGATACCCAAATTTAAGTCAAAAATCCGTTAGTGATATCTTCATGTTCAAAATTATTCTGAAGTGCATAATTAAGGAACAAAATTACCGAGTTTTATACAGGGCCATTCAATTCGTGGTTTCATGTTGGTAACGCTGGCAATTGACATCTGCCACACTTAGCCGTCATCTGAAATGTCTTAATACTATATTAGTTGAATGTTGGCTATTTGCGATACTAAATCGCTTAACAATCGAAACATTTTTCACGTTGCTGCAAGTGAAAGTGTTGCTGATCATCGATAACCGATTGAAGATCGACATCCATACGTGGTTCCAACAAAACTGGCAAAAAGTGAACAAGGATTTATTTCGTAAGAAGTTGCCTAGTAGCATAATCCACGTTGGGTTACCAAACAATATTTTAAATAAAATAAAATAAAGTAAAATAAAATAAAATAAAATAAAATAAAATAAAATAAAATAAAATAAAATAAAATAAAATAAAATAAAATAAAATAAAATAAAATAAAATAAAATAAAATAAAATAAAATAAAATAAAATAAAATAAAATAAAATAAAATAAAATAAAATAAAATAAAATAAAATAAAATAAAATAAAATAAAATAAAATAAAATAAAATAAAATAAAATAAAATAAAATAAAATAAAATAAAATAAAATAAAATAAAATAAAATAAAATAAAATAAAATAAAATAAAATAAAATAAAATAAATAAAATAAAATAAAATAAAAATAAATAATACCCAACGACTTTTGAACAATATTCATAACAACTATTAATGCGCCAAAAAATTACTTTTTCAATGACAACTCGCTCATGCCTCTTACTTCCTAGACCTGTTCGTAGGTATAATATTCGCCCATCCTCCTTTATGATTATAAATTAAAATGAAGTACTTTTTGATTTATATACATTATGTAGGTACCGTATTTCATATTTCTTATAAAACCTCGTTCGAGTATATTAAACTCACTGCGAAAAAAATTTACAATATTTTTATATATTGGAAAATATTTTTTCAAAAGAACCCAAAACAAAATTTGTTAGTGTTCCTGCTCAATGAACAAATTCCAGGCCTTGCAACTTACAGCAAAAAAAAAAAAGAAAATACAAAATTTTATCTGCTTTTTTCTTCTGAGCTCTTTTTCTAAATACATATTCCAAACCCATAACTGTGCCACAACTAATTCGAAAAATAGAATCTGTTTTTTTTTTATGTTTTTTTGCTTGCTCGAATGCATCCATCTTAATTAATCTTCGCTGCACCGAACTTCATGGACAAAATCAGCTAAATAAAAAACAATCATTTTCGACGGGCTGTCACAGCTATTTTGATATTAAAAATTAATGCACTGATCCCCTCCTCCTCAATTTTCTATTCCATAAGAATTTTGCTATGAACTAACCAAAGACAGCAGCGTTCATCCATCTGCTTAGTATGTCCTTTTTTAGTCAAAGAAAAAAAAAAAAGAAATGCTTGGTTTTTTTTGGCAACATGCAGGATGTTAAAAATAATTAACAGCAGCAGCAGCAGTAGAAGAAGCAGCGAAAGAAGAAGGGTTCGTGTTCCTCCTGTATTATACCCTTTTATTGACGTTAAAAATGCATTTGCTATTGTTTTTAGGTTCGGCCTCAATTCAAGCCCACTCTTGTGCATCTTCAGAAGGTGAATTCACATCCCCTTGGATTGCCATCCACTAATGCCCCTCTCACCTGCGATAAAAAAAAATATTCCATTTCATTTATAGCTTCTTGACAAAAATTACAACTGGCACGTTGCACGACGACAAGTCCTCCTCATCCCCAGTTATATAACTGATGTAGTTTTACCTTGGTTTTTTTTTTTTTTTTTTTTTTGTCATATACATGTATAAAGAAGGACGAAAAATTCCATTAGCAAAACATTCGCGAGAATATCCCTCGGTCCTCATTAAGAAGTAACCGAAGTGAAAAGATGTTTGGGTAGGTTCTTTCATATAAAATATTTTGGGGTTCCCCTATCTCAGCCGTGGGAGCACTCGGCGAAAAGTTTCACTTCATTTTATTTTCTTCATTTTTATTTCTGTGCTCTGCCAGGACATTCACAAATAATAATAATAAATGCACTGAACCAAAACTTTGTGTTGCTAGAAATCATGGGGTGGGATTCCGAAAGACTGATGCATAGCCTGGTACTGTCTAAAAGACATGGATTGAGTAGAGGGTTGGTTGCTCTCCAAAAAATCTTTAAAAAAAAAAGTAAAAGCTGAATTAAGTTCAGCGAGCATAATATGTGCAGAACATTATTATACTCCTATGATGGAGGATATAAGATTTGCTCTATACCTAAGCATGTTACAATATTTGTTAGTTTATTTTTTAATTTTATATTTTTTTTATTTTTGTGAATTTTCGGGTACTTATGCATTCAAGGGTCCTTTCTTCGTGCAATAATTTCGCCCTCTCTTTTTTTTCTTATTTGTTTCATTTTTCTTATTTTTTGCTTTTCCAATTATTGGTATCATCATTCTGTGAAAGGATGTTCTGATGTGGACTGAATTCATTTGCAGGTTATGTGATTTAAAATAAACAAATGATTTAAGCATATATTCCAAATGTTTGACAGAGCAGAATGTAAGAATCATCAAAGTGGATGCATCAACTGATAAAGGTTCTAAAGAGAAAAGTTTTCGGGCGTAGACATTTAAAACAAAAAAGTATTAATTAAAAACCAAAATGACAAAAAAATAAACAAGTCAACCATTATGCGGAAAATTGTATTCTTTTTGATATTTTTCTATCACTGAGCTTTACAAACGTTTTATATGAATGGAAGTCAGTACTAAGACAAATATTTTTTTTTTAGTAAGAAGAATTTTGTAACTCTTTTGTAGAATTTATTTTTTTTGACAAGAAATAATTTTCCTTGAGACAAATTTAATTGCTATCAACGTTAATTTAAAAAAATATTTTTTGTTTAATGAAGCTTATACAAATTTATTTTTAAAGAAGTCTTAAAAATAAAGTATTTTATATGCGATGTTGTGTAAGTTTATCTGAGCCTTGAACTATTTATTCTTCTTATTTCAGTCCTTTCATAGTTTTTTTTAAAATATTTTTTCTTAAGTCCATAGGTATCCAAAAACGTCTAGTCAACTTGGGGAACCACGCCCTAAACATTATTGGGTGAGGCATCTATGTACCAAAAAATAATTGCTACGTCTATGTATAATTTCCCTCACATAAAGAAAAAATAGAATTGTTCACGGAATTGTTCCCATAAGTATTTATTATTCTTCCAAATACTATTTTTTTTTTAATTAAAAAAATGAGGTTTTATAATTTTAATAAATAAAAAAATCTATGGCTAGCCATTTGATCGATTACTCTAAGTAGTGGACCTTTTATGAAAATTTAGTAATTTTTGCGAATATCGAAAAACTAAGATATCGGAGCCATATTACGACTTTCATTTTTTATGTTTCATAAGTATTTAATTGTTCACTTTATATTTGCTTTGTTCATTTTACCGTGTTTCGCCTTAAATAACAAAGTGCACGAATGGAATGGAATGGAAGGGAGCACGACTTGCTCCTATATATTAAATTATTTTAGGAATAACATTTAAAAAAATATGAAACAATATAAAATAAATTATTTTAATTGCCAAAATATTCAAAAACAGGAGTTTGAGCTCAAAACTGAGCACTCTATACACCATAAAAACACGAATTTTCGAAGAAAAAAATTCAAAAGTCGTTGGAGCCGTTTTTTCAAAATATAATTACTTATTTATAAATAATGTGTACTGGTACACGTCTTCAAAAAACAAAATTGTTTTTTTAAAAATTTTGATATGGGATTTAATTGAGATTTTATATGATCTTTAAAGAAGAACCGTTTATGACAAAATCGAAAATCCGTTTCTTAAATATTTTTAAATATTTTTCGACCAAGTAATTTTTATTACTTACAAAACTACACTTAAAAATTTGATCAAAATTGTTAGAGCTGTTTTTTAAATAAATATGTTTTGTGTTTACGGTTATATATGAATTGCACAATTGTTTTTGGAGCTCAAAAAATTACAAGGTACAATTTTCAAATTCAAAATTTAACAAAAAACCAAAAATAAAAAAAATAAAACAAAAACGAAATGAAACTACATAATGTAATGAAGACGAAGAATCTTGTATTACCTTTAAAATATTCAGTTTTCGGAATGTGTTTCCTGTTCTGAACTGTAGCTACTTGTACCTACTTATTAGTTCGAGTGAATATTTTAGATTTTATGTTTTATTTCCATGAAAATAGTTTTTCTAAAACCAGATTAACCAATAATCAGGTTTTTTTTAAAGCCAAGTACCAATAAAATTATGGGACTCATAACTCGAAAAATCCTGCCCATTATAGCTTATAAGTTATAACAAATGAGGGAGGATATTATTTTGACTTAGCGCTTAGTGACTACCTTAGTCCATAGCCTGTATGACAAAAGTCTATATTAAAAAAATTCTTGAATAACAAAAAAATTGTTTTTGTAATGCAAAGAAAGAAGCTACTAACAGAATTTTGGATTTACATAATTTTGAAATGCAGAGTTTCTAACAAAGTGTTAATTTGAAAAAATAATAAGTTGATATCAGGAAGAGACCGAGACGAGACTTATTCATACGAGGCGATGATTTAAAAATCTCGTCTCAGTCTCTTCCTGAAATCAACTGATTTTTTGGATTTAACATATTGTGGTGAGAAAAATGATCAACAATCATTTTATTCTGAAGGCTGAAAATCATAACACCCAAATAGATTTTTAAATTCACTTAAATACGGGTGGAATTTTATAAATTTATTGTCCTCTAAAAATATTGTTAAAATCGATCCAGTAATTCAGTTTGTATAACTTTTTTGATTGTTCTGCAATAGAAAGTTTTGTTTGCACCTTTAAATTTAAGGTATCCCTTGTGACGATTTTTTTTTTCTGATTTTCAAATCTAAACACATTCAAAATTGTTTGCGTTTCAACAAAAATGTTCTTCAAATTCAGGACGGGTTAGGGATGTGATTAAACAGTTTACTCAACTCCTCTGCTTCGGTTAAAATTTAAAACGAACAACCAACTTTGGTGATTCCTCAATATGTCAACTCATCGAATAGCTAATACACACATATAGACATAACAGTCCTGAATTCGAGGACAACAAAAACTCCTTGAAAAAATTGGATTATAAGACAAATTGTTTCCGTTCACGAAACGATAGCAATAGTACGAGTATAATACATACATATGTATATGTATAGCAACAACCATATAAAGGGACTCTCCATACCGGAAGTCGGGAATATCAGACAACAATGAAAATCTTTTAGTATAGAAAAACAAAGATATTCGACTGAAAAAAAACTAAATCCGTCATGTTGTGTTATATCAAGAATACCTACGAGTTTATTTGCGCAAAACATCAGTAACGTCGCCATTGTCGGTATCAGCTGTATGCTACTACTTCTTGTAAAAGATTTCTGGAGAGAGAGTTCAATGTCCCACAACCTATAACATAACTGTCTACCGCCAAAACAGCAAGATGACAAAAATAACAAATTTGTTTCAGTTTTTTTTTTTCGTAAAACATAACAAGCTCATCGGTTATGGACTTTTTCCCAACTTTTATTCAACTCTAAGGACATCATGGAAAGTATTAATATAAAAAAGTCGAATAAAGTTTTTCAGTTTGATAAAGTTGTTCGGATTTATTTTTTTGTTAATGGAATAATTTGCATAAAATATGTTCGAATTGCATGAGAGAATATTGTTCAACAAGAAATTTCAACCTCGAGCTGGCGAAACAATTCTTTTTCCAATTGTTCTGGCTTGAAGTTGCATCCAACTTGATCGAACAAACGTTGAGGAAATTGCGCTTTTAGTTTAATAGTTCAATGTTAAGTAATTTAGTTATATCACAGTGCTCCAATGTCAGAACTTTACATATTTTCAAATTGGTAAAGGGTGTTTTTTTAGGTATAGAATTTTGAGTTGGCATCAAATTTTCAATTGGCGGCCATTTTAACAGTTGTAAAGTGATTTGTGTTAAGCTTTGTTCGGACATACGATCACCTAAAAAGATTGCCGTTCATCACGATTTTTATAGCAAAATTTTGTTTAGCGATGAAGCTCACTTTTGGTTGATCAATAAACGAAACTGCCATATTTGGAGTGAAGATAATCTTCAAGTGTATGTTGAGACACCGTTACATCCAAAACAACTGATTGTTGGTGTGCTTTATGGGCTGGTGAAATCACGATGCTGGCCAGATCGTTACAGTCAATGGTGATTGCTGTAGAGCCATTTCTGACATTTTCGTACGACAATTGAACAAGCATGACAAGCAGGAGCTGTGTTCAACAAGACGGCGCAACATGTCACACAGCTCGTGCCACAAATGATTTATTGAATGAAATATTGGTAACCGCATAGTTTCACGTTTCGGACCCGTGAATTGGCCCCAAGATCGTGCGACTTAACGCCGCTAGACAATTTTCTGTGGGGATATGTTAAGTCGCTAGTCGAAGTGATCAAAAATTGGATCTCCATTTTAAATTACTTCCGAGGCAGCTGTGGCGGTCTTATACCAGAAATCATATTTCAATTATAGTACCAGAAGATTATCGTTCGAGTAAAGTCAATTTCATGTCAATTTTAAAAAATCATCTTTCTTTATTCCATTGCAAAGGTCTTTACCTCTGAAGAAAACACCCTTCACAATCTCAAACCCAAACAAGATTGGAATTGTGGAACTCCTGAAACACATGAAGGCAGCAACCAATTTGTTGCAATGTTCTTGGGAACCAAACTGTAGCAATAATGTAACTGTTTCAATTTCGAACACTTAAGTTTTTTTTACGCTAACACACTTCATACAAATCGAATTGCTTTGACCGTTGTGAAATAGGTTTCAACAAATTCTTCTACAACCATAGAAGGAACAACGTTTTCCAGTTTAGTTAGGAAAGGTTAAATTGAAGAATCATTTGCATAATGATATTCAGTATATCTGACTTTTATTTTCATATAACATTTCACTGCACGGTGAAGCATAAATGCATCATGAGGACAAAATATGCGCCCTTTTTTAGTCCTAAACTCTCACTTAACACTCAATATCACTGCGCATGGCCACCTTTGAATGCAAATTCCATTCAGCTGAAGATTAATCTTTCGTGTTCTTCCAATCTGGTATGACAAGCTTAAACATAAGTTTCTTTTAATCTTGGCACTTCTTGGCAAGAGTGTGCACTCAAATCTCAGTCCATACCTGCCACTAGTTCCTATAACCAACCGCCCGCCCGCCATTGTCGCCGCTGCCGCTGCCGCCAAATGCCGAATCGCCACCACCATACAGTTCTCTTATGGATTAAGATGTTTTCAGGCCTGAGGCCTGCATAATCTGCACATGATTACCTCCTCATCGCGCCTGCATAATGAACTGATAAAAAACTTTGCATTTTGCCCGAGGATAGAGGATGATCTCTACCAGGCGGTTTGCACCTGAGACCTGGAAGAGATGGGCCTCCTCCAAAAAAAACCTTAAAAAAAAAAACAATGGAATACAAACAGTTAAGGCAGAAATGATGGCTATATGTATTTGTATAACCATACGAGGACGTGAGGCAACATGTTGCACAAACTACAATATACAGTCGAGTCGTTTTGTAGCCGAGTCCAGAGGCTATCACACGCCACAAAAGAACTGTTTTTTGTTTTCTTATGTGTTTAATATGTTACTACATTTATCCAGAGATATTGATATCCCGATAAATATCACTGCAGAGAAGAGAAAGATCGCTGCTTTGGAGTCTCAGCGCTCAGGCTCATTACGGATTCAGCGCCGATTTGTTTGTAGCCCCCATTTGACTCACAATCGATTCTATCGCGCGCATTTATTATGTTTTGTGTGTTGTCGTTGTTTTTTTTTTGTTTTTGCGATATAAACCTTCCGAATAATGTTTGCATGCATATCAACGTTTTAGTTTTATGAAGGAATTTGCGGGCGGAAGAGAAGAGGCAACGTTTGGTTACAAAACGCACATCCCTGATGGCTCATCCATTCAGGCACGCTGCCAAGAATACATAAAAAAAAATCGAACGAAGGAAATCTGCAAATCTGGAGTTTTGACCGATTTTTTATTTTGTTAAAGAAATTTCACCAGTTTCATTAATTGTTTTGAAATAGAAGATGTTGTAATTTTTTTTAATTTTATCCTGTTTTGTGCATATTTTTTTTTTTTGACATTTGTGATTTAAAATAATCTGAGTACTTTTAATGTCGAAAAGAATATGTACTTTAAAATTTGACAGTTCATAAGCTGAGAAAACTGATTTCACAAAAGATTCAAGATTCGAGATTAATAAGATTTTCTCTATTGTTTTAACACGACCTACTTCTTGGGTGAAAACCATACCATTAATATTCTGTATTTTATGTCTTATAATATTTCTTTGTAGGGATAAAATGTACGGAGATTATCGATAAGAACTAGATCCAAGATGGCTGACATAAGAAGAATTTCACAAGTAAAAAAAAATGTGTTTTATAATTTCTGTCCTCCTTCGTATGACAAAAACAAATAAGGCATAGTACAAACTGCTATATATTAACATCAAATCACAATGGCCTTGAACTAAAATGATTGCGTTTTCAATAACTGAGTATCAGTACTTTAAAACTAAAAAGATAAAACTATGTACGAGCGTTTATACCATCATGGTGAAATTGTGAAACTATCTCAACAATTTTTTTTGTTGCCTTGAAATTTGCATTTTTCTGGACGAAACTTTGCATATGCCAGGGATGAGGAGAATATACCAACAAACATATAAAATACAACAGCTGGGCATAATGTTTTGTGCGTTTATTCGTTGTGGATATAAAATGAAATTCATGCTTAGTATTCCCTATATCCAACCGAGAATGCATTTTGCGACAAAATATTTGCATATATGCGCCCAAGGATCGAATATACCTATACCTCTCTATCTACCTACTCACTCGCTTTTGCAATGAAGATGTCACTGGATTTTTGGGAGACAATGTGTCCAGGATTTTATGAGACGGACGAAACTCATGAATGAATGTAGGAATTTTTGAGTTGGGTTTTTTTTTTTTGTTTAACTCTGGCCACAACCAAGACCAACCTTACGTTACTGCTGGTTTTTAGCTAAAGTGAGTGACTTTGGAATTTTATTTGAATATCTCAACGATGACGACGGAAGAGGTCATGGTATGGAAATTAGCAGTTGGTATAATAAGTCGTATAGTTTTTGGATTGTATTCTTTTTTTTTGTTGAAATGTTAATCGCATGTTGTGGAAACGGATAATATTGAAACAAGAATTCTGGGGAAGGTGGTGAGTGGAAAATTTACGGTTGGTATTTCAAAACTAAGAACTGTTTAGATTTTAAGTTAAAGCTTTCTCAAAATATGGACTTTTGAAAAAAAGAAATTGAAATTAATGAAGAAAATAAACGAAACTTACAAGTAGGCTTAGGTTCCCTCAACATTGCTTAAACCTTTTGAACTGCTTTGATCGTTAACATATACTCGAATGTACAGTTTTAGTTAATTTCTTGAAACGTTTTGTTTGAATTCAGCTCCAAATGCAACGTGCAACGTTTTAATAAGAATAAAACCAATATCTTCAGGGAATTGATCAGAAAATTATATTTTCCCCAAATCACGATCCTTTGGAACTTAATGTTCTTCCCGATTTGCACCTCGCACATAGGTTAGATTTTTAAACCAAGCACAAAAAAAAAAACAACAAATTTCATGCCACAAGAAGTAAACTCGTACAAGATTGCGTGACTTGGTCCACCCTGTCAAATCCGCAGGCCTTTGCGCAACTTATTCGACATAATCCATATATTCTAAGCGAAGCAAACTAGCGTATAGCGTTCTAACACTCCCCAATTGTCATTAAGACAAACAATAGACCTCACGAATTATATTAAGGGGAAGACTATACTATATAATGTAGATAAAGGAAGCAACAAGAATGAGTCGTTCTTGTTTTATAGATTTCTATATACCTGTATACATGTTCGTAGTCATTGTTTGGTCGCATGTTTCTGGAAGAAAATCTTTTCCAAACGATGAATTCTGAAAAGACGCTGCGGCTCTGGTTCTACTATAGCTCTCATAGGCGTACAAAGGCCAAACTTCTACAACAAATAATAGTTCACGATTATATTTTTGTGGTGGACTTTTTTCGATGTTGAAATTTTGTACCTTCAGGAATTCAATGGAACGTGTGTATGTTGCTTTAAGAAATGAATCCACCTACAACAATATAATAGTCAGAGTTAGAGATGAGGCTATATACACACAGCCCAAGAGAGAAATGAGTCAACAAGAGAAGAAAATTCAAGAATGTCATTCTTTTAAGATGCAACTGGAATCGTTTACTTTGACCGAAATGTATATATGGGCAATGCTAGGTAGACACGAGCGGACTTGGACGGCTAATTACAAATGGGCGCCAAATTGATAAAAATGTACGATGGATTATAAAATAAGAAAGTACTTACAAGTAGATGGGAAACATTTACCTTTTTCTTCCTTTTCATTTATCAACCTTTAGTGGGACCACAACACTCCCACTCAACTGCCTCCCCCTACGGCTCTATTTGTCCGTTTTGAAGGGTTAATTTCAGAAAACGTCCACAGGCCTTCCGGCTTTGGACTTTTCCATGTTCGGGGCCAACTGCAACAGGTGTCGTTGCATTTGTTGCTATCCAAGTTCTACTATCCAAGATGATATTTTTGACGTGAAGGGTTTCTTGGATTTTGTTGCTTCTCGATAACGCTTTGTCACTCCAGCTGTCATCCAAAGCATCTTCATTTCAGCTGCTGTCAATTCACCCTTATACTTCTTGTACATTGTCCAACACTGTGAACCGTGTGTCAGAGCTGGACGAACAATATAATGGGAAACTCTACAAGGAGTTTGCGTTGAGTGTTGTTAATAAATTTGGTGATCGAACCTCCTGAGAATTTTCATATTGGTATGTCTCAATTCCTGAATAGAATGCTCTGCCTGTTAAGATAGCTCATGGAAGTCTTACCAAAATGCTTCTTTTTTAGATGGTTCACATCAAATTTGGAGAGCTTTGACCCGATCTTATCAATATTTGATAAGTCCCAGACATAACCAATCATAAGAACAGTTCAACCATTTCCAGTTTCGTCATATTATTTCTTGGGTGTACAAGATTTCTGTGCACCACTACTTCTTTCAATAATCCTTATATTAAAGAAAAAGGATGTATGTATATTTAGCTTAAGTTTTAGCATTCCACTTTGAAGAAAAAGCAGAGATAAATCTTGATAACCCCATTTGTAAATCTTTCAATGAAATATAAGAATTCGGAATTCAGAAATCACAGTCCTAAATGTTTCTTAAATATTTTGAACGAGAGACTTTTGAATGGCTTTCCTACCCTTTTACAAATTGGCTTGAAACTCTAACCGATTTCTTCTCTACCGCTCCTGATCCAACCCAGCCTATTAAATAAAAAACAACAACAAAAAAAAAACCACAAACAAAAATCTAAAATAGTTCTTCTCTCTTTTATAGTGCAAGTGTAAGAAAGTCGTGCATCTTATTCGATGTATCGCACTTGAGGGCACGCACGATTTCACTGATGCTCGTTCAGCACTCTTCTGCGTCCAGCAAACGAAATCCCAGACATTCCCTATATATTACAACAACTGCCATCAGAGAAGATATCACTGCACCGCATCACCATAGTGTCTAAACTGCCCATGTCGATTTACAACTTCATATATCCCTGCCAGGGCAATGTGAATAGCGGGGCCGGCGCATTGCGCATCCAGGACAAAGTACACGAACCAAAGCGCAACACAGGTTGTATAAACTTGTGTCCATCGGCGGAACAATGTCAACAAATCGCGCGTTCTTCGAATACGCGCGCGCACGCTTTTTTCCAGCGCGACACTGATCAGTACCGAAAATTCCAAAACTGCCAGGCGACACTCCTAAGACGAGGCACGAAAAACTAATTTAAATTTAAATTGCCAAAGCACGACGACTGAGCGCAGTTAACTCCTACCACCTCCGCACCAACCGCTAGTCCGTCCCTACCCTATACCGAAAATCAACACAAAATGCATCAGGTGGAGGTGGAACAAGGTGGTGCGGAAGGACTCAACAGGAGGAGGTGGAGGATTAAAGGTTATCTGTGCACCGCTGCAATTAGTTGGCACCGATCGCGGAACCAATCACACGCTAAGCCACTGGCTGCAAAAAAAAAAGATCAAAACCCAAACCAAACTAAAAAAAAAAAAAAATAAAAACACACAAAACAGCAGCAGCAACAAACATGACTTCCACTTTGTGTCCTAATTGAAATTATGTGATAACAGGTTACAACTGTTGTTTCCCAGATTCCCAAGGAGCAGGGAGTAAGCAAGCATCCAGGGAGACAGATATCTCCAGAAGGCTAAAAGTGTTTGAAGCTGGTTTATGGGGTCCTGCCTCTTTAACGCGCGACACCAGTTTTCCATGTTTTGCCAACGAAGAAGTTTTGTTGCTTAGGTCAGGTGTGGTGTTTTTTTTTTCTGTTAAAATTGTTTTCGTGGAGTTTTGTCTGCTGTCCCTGAAGTTGGACATCAAGCGACAGGGAATTCATGTTGCATTACATCAAGTGGATTTGATCAGGAAGAACAGGTACATTACTCTCGAAGTCCTGAGGAAATCTCAGTTACTTACTAAAGTTAGTTTTTTTTTGTTTATTCCAAGCTGATGGTGGCGGTGATGGAGAAATGAATTTCCTGCTTAGAACCAAGCTGAGGGAGGAGAAGGAAGAATGAAAGGCGATGCTGTGTTGACTGCTGTAGAAAGACACAAACAGTTCATGTCACATAGGCGCACATTAAATGAATGTACTACAAGCTGAATGAACGCCGAAGTCATTAGTTTGGTTTATGTCAATGTGGCGCTGGCTGATGGTTGCCCAGAGAAGTGAAGAAACAAACGAAGGACCAGAGGCAAATTTCCTTTCAGAAATTAGATTTTCAAATGCATATGGATATGGAAAACGGAATGGGGAGGAGTTTTTAAATGAAACTCGTGCAAACTGATTTCATGATTTTCATCTGCCTCTGTTAACCAGATGGATGGATGATTGGACAATCGGATGGTAACCTCTTATACTGAGTTTTATAATGGCTCACGGTGCTAAAAATGTAGAAATAAAAGGGTAGCAACGATTCATTGCACCAGACAAAAACACAAATCACTTTTTTAATATGATGTAATAAAAGATTGGAGATGCCGGGGATCGAACCCGGGGCCTTTCACATGCAAAGCGAACGCTCTACCACTGAGCTACATCCCCTTTTACGAATTAAATATAGTTCTTATTACAATTGGTAAAATTTTTTGCTGCAATTTTACATAGGCTAAAGCAATTTTTAAGGATTTTTTGACATTTTTGCAAATAAAAAGATTGATTAAGAAACGCTGTACTGGCTGCTGGTATTATTCGAACAGCATCCACTTCGAAATCGAAATTCGATTATTGTCACTGACAGTTAGGTTGCCATTAATTCGGTCACATGATCCTCCTTTTTGGTCACGGAATTTTCGGGAAGAGCTAGTGAGACTGAACATTAACCATAGTTCCATTTTTGTCCGTCACTAGGTCACAGTGGCGGTGAAGGAAATGGCTGGATGAGCTTGCCCTCTTCCTCATACATAGTAGCAATTTTAAGCTAAAAAAAAGAGACACTAAAAAAATTCATTTCCTTGCAAACGAAGTGAAATAGAGTACATCCGACGCATAGTAAAGATGAAACGGTTTTAAGTCTTAGAAAATATTTATAACCAAAGAAATCGTACATGTATGATAGTAAAAATTGAATTCGTGTTCTTCTGCAAAAAAAAAATGCAAATTGTCGATTCATCATTTTTTTTTGCTCAACGCAATATATGGCTTCAAGCTCATATTTTAGCCAAAAAGAAAACTTTGTTTTGCATAGATTTTCGCTTGAAAATAGTTTATTATTAGTTCATCCGTGACTCCTAACATGAATGTCAATGTCCAAAGCCAAAGTATTGCTCTCTAGCGAGTGCAGAAAACCACATCATGACATTATAAGTGAATTCGAAATGAGATGGGCCCACCGAGATGCGCCTCCATATAGAAAAGCAATAAAATGAAAGACAACACACAAATGACACATTTCTATTCGTCGTTTATCAGGGATGCTTTTTTCACAGGGTGGTTCAAAAAAAAAAAATTGATAACTTCAACAGGAATTTATGCTTCAAGTGAAAATGTTGGTCCATCATTTTTAAGCCATAATGAAAAAAGATTTGATTTTGTACAAATTTTCATTAAAATCAGGTGAATGATTTTATCAGAGCTTTAAAAATGTCAGCTGTTTTAAAATTCTGTTGTTTCAAATGTTGAGACATAAAATTTTGATTTAAATTTATTTTTGATATTTAGTCAGAGGGTAATGTTAAAAATAAACATCCATATAAACATTGTTTGAGGAACATTTTTGAAATAAAATATAAATTCTTTGATTTTTTTGAACCACCCATTTCGTATAGAAACCTTTCGATACGCAACAAAAGCCTCTCACTCAGATTGCCTCCACGTAAAATAGAGTAGGACTTCGCCATCGCACTATACACTTTTTGCCATAACTAAAACAGCAACAACGACCTAAATAAATTTGTGTTCCCTCTATCCTGTTTTTTTTTTTTGAGAGTAAACTGGACATTTAAAAGTTGGAAAGTTTATGACGGTGCATAAAATTTGCATGTTTTTTTATGTTGCGTTCTATGAAGCTACCACTATATCAGAGCACTGGGATAACATCATATAGCATCTCTGTGAAACCATTGGTATCGAGAGGAACGACCACAGATTTATTATGTATTCCTCATTTATATAAAATGCTTTTTGATGTTTTAATCAAAATAGGGATGGGTAACTGATGCTTTATACGGGTAAGAATGCATAGATAAAATAATAGGAGGAGGATGTATGTATATAAGTTGGAAAGGTATATTATGATGGTGTCGTCATTTTGAATGGAATAGAGATGAGATGAGGTTGCGATGATGGACATATTTTTTTATTATATCTTTTCTGATCTGCCTAATGTTGGCATAACAGTCAAAGATGATAGAATATAATGCGTACCTTACGGATGCAAAATTTAAATTTCGATTGATCGTGAATATAAAGATGGAGTAAATGAGAAAGACACTACATATATGGTACCGTTAAATACAGTTAGGAATTGTTTTGGAATCTTAGTAGATGCATGCTTATTCCGTAAGACCGATAAGTTGTTTTGGGTACGAAAACTCTAATTCCAAAATCATTGATGGACAAAATCTTGAATCCCTTATGCCAATGATATTTTTAGTCTGACAGTTTTTAACTCTATTTTAAATATTTGCGACCATAATAAGTTGAGATTAAAAAACAATAGTATCTGCCATATTAATTTTAAAAAACCGTCAAAACAAATTTTAAATGTCACAAAAATGCATCTTTAAAAATATGTGTGTTCTAGGATTGGAACGATCTATCAACCCCGCGAACATAAAAGTGGAACCTTAGGGTTAAGCAGTGGAGTTGATGAGTTTTAGTTACAGTCTCCCAGTCAGTTGATTCTCGATTTGATCACCATTTTCAAAATATTCTTGTCGATTACAGAATTCGATGAATTTTACTCACCGATAGTTAGTTTGATGCTCGATACACTGTCCGATAGCTTTTGGTGTAAAGCTTAATTTTGATATTCGCTCGATGAATTACATTGTCGATTGCTAAATCTTCCTTAGTTGAGTTGAACGGACATTCAACATAAGTTTAGAAAATAGTCTCAACGCCTCAGCTCGCATGCAAAATTCTGTAGTAGGGATTTTTATTTAAATTTTTCCAAATATTTTCAAAAATTGTTTTTTTTTCAAAATTCGATATTTTCCTTTTTTAAAAAATTGAGTTTAAAAAAAAAAAACAAAATTGATTAACTTTTTCAAAAATCAATTATCCACAAAGTGGCCCCAGCTTTTTAACACTGCAACAAAAAAAAAAAAAAATTAATCTTATGGTGTCGGAATAACGTAAATTTCTGTTTTTCAATTTTTGACTCCAACTTCTTCATGTTCAAATATTTTAATGGAACTTATGGAACTTTAAATTATTTCTAGGGAATTAATTATTCGGCAGTTAATATTTATTTGCAAGCAAATTTTTTTTTGGGAGGGAGAGTAAATGTTTTTTTATATTTTCAACTCGTGTTTTTTTTTTGCTTGTGACTAATTTGATCTTTTTAAATTCTTTTTGGTATCAGTTTTAGTGAAAGAATTAAATTTCTTTACAAACAACAAAATTTAAACAAGTATACGCCTCAGTGCCTCTGTATCATTAATGAATGATTAATTTATTTAAGTTATGTATTTTTGATTTTATTGTTATTTTTTTTTTGTTTTGAATGAGATGCCTTTATTTTAACAACTGTACAATTCATACAAAAAAAAAATAATTGCATTACAACAATAACACCATTCTTTAAATATGATCGATAACTTTGTTAATTCCTTGTTTTCATAAAAATTGTATTTTTAATGAAAAAAAAAAATTATTTTTACAATTTCAACCCCAAACTCTTTTATCATTATTTATTCATGACTAACCCATCCCATTTTAACACTTCAAACTTTTATGATTGACTGCCACACTATTTTCCATGTCAAACCAAAACAATTTGAGCAAGCTCCACCACAACCTAAACTATACCTGCCTATAACAAAGCGAATCAGCAGGTGCCAATTTTCACCGCCAAACCACTTAAGTTAACGGAAGAGAAGTTTAACAAAAACAACAATACACGGCGGCCATCGTTAACGACAACAACAACAAATATTAAGAAACGTCAAACAAATTTAAATAAATTGATTATATGTCAGGCGTGACGACGACAACGACGCTACGCGACGACTACGACGACCGTCTATATAGACGGCAAGAAGACGAAGAACCGAAGAAGTCATTAAATTGCAGCGAACACTTAAACGGTACCAATTTAATAAAACAAAGCAACAACAAAAAAAAAAAACTCCATAAAACATCAGGTCTTTGGTACATTTTTATTCCTCCCATCAGCAGGAACGCAATAAACGCAGCTAAATGCAAAACAAAGGTCGGTCTGTGTCTAACTTAAGTAGAATTTGCACGCAACGGACTCATTATTTTATGTGTGTAAGAATTGCTTGACTTCTTTTTCTTCCTATCAAGCTACAATGGGCACAACTCTGTAAATTGGTCCAAGGCTGATATGCGTACATATTATTAGCGCACATTAATTTCATAAATGCAACTGCTTAATTAATTTATTCGCGCTAATTAGAGCCGGCAAATAATTGCACGGCAGCGTGTTGTAGAAATAATATAGCTTTGTAGATATATTTTTTTTTCTTATTAAGGTATACGCTCCCCATCGTTAACTTTGTGTGTTACCACCTAATCGCAACGTCGTATTTTTTTTGTGTGCCTGTATCTCACGGTTTTGTGTGGTTTTTTATGTTAAGAGTACAATTTTTAATTTAATGAAAAAAAAGTGACAAATACTGCATTCATATGATTGCTTCATGGATTTCCATTAAAAGAGGTCGTAAAAGCGTTTGTTGCTCAAGTTATCTAGGTTATGATATAAAGCGTTCTTCCTTGAACAAAAAGAGGAAATTGCACACCAAACCCCCCTGCTGTCACCCATTCAACAGTTCTTGCAGCCAAATCCGGATGAAATTGTTTTGATGAAACCAATCCATACAGGTGACTTCTAGAGGACATAGCAGAGATCATTCACAGCCAAAGAATTCAGCTGGACCAGATGGAGTCTCCAAATATATCCTGAAACGCTTTCCACATGTAGTAATTATCTTGTTTACAATCATCTGAAAAATCTGCATTAACAACTGTTACTTCCCACAGTAGTGAAAAGTTTTGAAGATCGCTGCAATTCCGAAGATAGGTGCTTCCATCTTAAGTGTCCAATCACAGGCCGATATCACTTCTCGACAACATCAGCAAAATACTGGAAGAAGTTATCTTCCGCAAACTTCGAAAACTAGATCATCTCCAACAGTTCGGCTTTCGACTTTAAAAAAAGTTGAGCTTTTAGTGACGTTCATTGTTAACCAATTGGAAAATGTTTTAGTTTTTTCGACTCTGGGTTTTTTTGGCAATCAATTTTGTTTTCTCAGTTTTTGTGAAATAGGGCCCTAGGCAATTTTCCATCTCCACTTTAAGGTTGAGGTTTGGAGACACATGGTTTTTTAAAGCTTACAAAATGTAGGTGTCTTTGCCTTCTTTTCTTTCGCGATAGTGTTGAAACTTTTGAACTGAGTTCTAAGTAGAAGTCAATAAATTTAAAAATCACAGAAAACCCACATGCGAATGCACCGACACCGGCACCGTATTTATTTATTTTCAAACCAAGAAAAATATTAACAAAAAAAAATAAAACAATCCGACTAAAACTGTGCAGTCAAAATAAATTCGAAATGCAAACAGAAAAAAACTTCCTCATTTGCACTTCACCGTCACATCTGTGGTGCCGTCATCGTCAATTTTGCGGTCTATATCTGCTTATTCCCAATCTCCAACCCCCAAAGGTAAACTAACTGCCCGTCGCTTCGCGTCGCGTCGTTGTTGTCGTTGCTTGAGGCTAATTTTATGCCTCTGTGAATCTCTTTTTCTTTCCAGCCAGAGTGTCTGACCTTGTTCACTCCGTTTCGGTGTCTACAACTGTCGGTGTGGCTGGTGTTTGAATTGTTGTCTCCTGGTCCGAAATGTCTGGCAATAATCTAAAGGGGATTCGCCGACGACTATGACGAAGTCTTTGTCGTTTTGCTCTTTTAAATGCTCCTTCTTCATCTTCTTGAGGCTCATTCTTATTTTTTTTTGTTTGCTTGTAGTCTAAAAGTGTTTTTCTTTGTTTAATTGACCCGAAATCCGGATGTTTTGATTTAAAATGCATCCTCCATACCACCATCTGTAGTTCAATTCAGAGATGTCACATCTTCTTATAAAGAAGAATTTTTAATTTGGAAAAAAAAGAAGGAATATTGAAGCGCCATATCCCTAAGTATAATTACATACACCAGCTCGACGGGCCTTAAATGGTATTTACTTGGCAATTATTCGAATTGTAATGGCTTGAACTGGACTGGTCTTCCCTGAGGCCAATGATGTACGGACGGACTGATGGTAGAATGAACGAACGAACGGCCGGCCGGCCCACTCTGCAACGTGGAACACATAGGCGCGCACCTTAAGTAGCTGCCATGGTTGGTTATCTCCTAATGCGACGCAGCGCATTTGCATGACATCATTCAAATTTGGAATTTGACAGTTGCTGTCATATTTTTTTTTTTGCATTGCAGATATCGCATCGTTTATGTAGGGCCCGCGATGTTGTTGGAAAATACTCACTGGCTCTCACTCGGGTTAGTAATGTGAGTCAATTACCATAAGGAAATGTTTTATGAGACCAAGTACGTTGCGTATATACATATCGTCCAAAAGTGGTTGCACTGAGATCCCCATATACAGCGATTTGCATATCGAACTCTTGGATATCGTTGCAGGTATGAGTTTAGAGAGTAGACCTTAAAATAAAACTGTACACAGGAACGCTTGTCTGTCAGTTCAAAATAAAGAATACAAAACAAAAAAACAACTTGCAATTCTATACTGACAGAGGATATTTTCGAACGCCATGGCATCAAGGCAGACCAAGGCAAGAAATTAAAATTTTCTAGACAAAGACGAAGCCAGTAAGGTGTGTATAGGAGGGTGGTGGATTAAACTATGAGGCGTAGTTGTCTTTTGTTTTAATAATGGGCAAGGTATTACAGGACAGTAAAAGTGAGGATGATGGCGTCTGTACGTCAAATGTCAGTTATTTAAAAACCTGACAGAATGTTTCAGAAAAAAAAAAATATTGTGATGTTTGGTTTATTGCTGTTTAAAATGTATTTATTTTAATGAAAATTATTTATTCAAATGGCCAATTTACACGTGTACATTGTACAACCTTTAAAAGCGACACAAATAGTATTGTACTGTTAAAAAAGAGTATCTGTGGAAGGAAAATAGCTAACGGTGCTTCAGCTACATATACAGAGTTATTTGCAATAGGTGTGACGAAATATAGGATATTTTTTAGAGGTATAGAACTTTGTCATGGAATAAAACAAAGATGAATTTTAAAAAATGAATTTATTCGAAAGAAGATAATACAACCAAAAGAGCAATGTTGTTTCGGGTACATTCACAGAATGTACGCCTTGTTGTTCAGGCGTCACTCTTTTTGTGTTAAAATGCCAAATCAAACTTAATACAAATCACTTAACAGCTGTTAAAATGGCCGCCAGTTAAAAAAGTGTTGCCAGCTTAAAGTTCTATACCTTTAAATAAAACACCCTTTATAAGGTTTACGGGGGCGTATGTGGAACATTTTTCATTCATTAAGGCCCAATAAGATAAGATAAAAGGAGCGAGCTTTAAATACAAGTCAAGGATTAAATCCTTTTGCACTTACTGAAAGTTATAAAAAAATGAATGTCCTTGAAGAACTTGAGTGACTTACAACTTTCAACTGAGTTTTATTGCAGGAATGGAGGTGACTTACTATTTTATGTCGGATCCGTTTTCTGTGTTTAGGTGGACGAGGATGGGAATCGAACCCAGACCTCCAGACCTGCTACTGTAAACTACCAAGAGTTAGTGCAGAAATATTTTTTTTTTGAAATAGCCATGTTTCCGAAGTCAAATTTTATTTTTGAAAAGGAAAAAAAATGGACAGTGAAAATACATAGGTCATTAATTTTATAAAAGTCAGCGCCAAGTATTCTGAAGTTCTTGATTAACTTTGCCTATCGATTACGGTTTGTATGTAAAACTATCTGCTACAGCAGTTGATTTTTACAAAGTTAGAATAATAAAGTAAGATATCAATAATTAATTTTTCAACAGGAAAAATAAACGCAAAAAGTATTTTTTTTGCATTTTAATATCTTATGACAAAACAGAGGAACATATAGAATATTCTTTACCACCACAACCTCTATAATCTCTATGGAAACATCTAATTTCATCCTTAAACAACATCCAAGCGCATATAATAAGCTATAACATGCCTCGTAGATTGTTTTTGATAATCTCTAATAAACAGATTTGTGTGCATCGATAACGTGAAAAAAAAACTTAACTTGATCACACATTCAACACAAGAAGTGCATAGAGAAGAAAATATCATAACAAGTCACACGGGCACGTTTTTACGTATATAGCTCACGCAGCAATTACTTATACTACACTGATGCTCCAAGGTATATACATAACAACGCGCGCGCAATAGATGCAAGATGATATCTCAAGACCTACCGTCTCACCAAATTCTCTCTGTAGATATAGATATACCTCCAAGTTTCAACTCCATATACTACAATACGATATGATGAGGAAAAATCGTGAACTTTTTGTGGAAAACGTAATCCAAGACCTAGGCCACGCACAAAATTCCGTATAGTCAGCGAAAAAATCTCCAATCTTCAAGGAGCTATATGGTGATATTGTAGTTAATTTGCCACAAGTTTTTTTTTATACATAATACAAAGACTGGACTCGAGGACAGGGTGACCATATTCAGTAAATATTGAAACTTTTTAAATTGTCAGGCCTTGTTCACATGGCATCACACTGGACAGTTTAGCTGCATACAACTGTGAATACATAAAACGTTTCACATGTCGCATGTATTACGTGTGTGTTGCGCGTGTCGCATGTTGCGTGTTATGTGCTGGATGTTGCGTATACCGAGTCTCACGTGTTGTATAACCACATGAAACGTGTTGCATTTCACATTTTGCATACCATGTTTTACGAATTGCGTGTCAAGTGTCACGTGTGACAAAGGATATACCACATGTAAAGTATTATCACATTTCACATGCAACATATTGTGTTTCAGGTGTTGTTTGCTGCGTGTTGCTTGCAAAGTTTAACTTGCCTTTGGCCCTTGTATTGTAACTTGTGGTTATGGCAATAGTGGGTATTTAATGTAAAATAAAATTCATCAAATTGGGGTATGGTCTGGTCACCCTTATTTTTGTTGAGGCATATTTTTTGTCCGCGGATCATGTCGTCTACGTCGTTGTCGTCGTCAATGCCCTATAGTGCCATATAGTTCCTGTGCCCTTACTCTCTTGGAAGTAATAAAGCTGGAAAACTCATGACGATGTTATTTTCCTTTTTAAGAAGCATCAGCAAAAGTGCTCAAACTTAAAAACTCTTCCTCTTCACCAGGAGGTTGTTTATAAAATACATCAGGAGAATGATGGCGCTCTGGTGTCGCCCTGATACTCCTTTACACATGAAGAATGCGTGCATCTATGAGTCGTGATCATTGCGCACGCTATGATTGAACTGCACGCGGAGGATCCTGTAGTCAGTTGTCTTCTCATTTTAAAGTTAGGTATAATGTGCAACCTAAATAAAACTGACTAAAATGTTATTCTATATATAAGATCAGGATTATGATGATGAAAAGCAGCACGGGGTAAGGAGAGAGATTATTATCAAAAGGTAAGAGATGTAGTAGAGTTTTGTTCATTTTGTCGCATAGAGGAGACTGTTTTGTGGAAACAGGGTTACCAAAGTTAAATTTTTAATGAGTCCAATTAGTTATTTTTGACGTGAAGGCTTCCTCGGATTTTCTCGCTTCGAATAACGCTTTGTCGCTCCTGATATCATGCGAACCAATATACTTTAATGCTTCTCCTACATTGTCCAACTCTGTGAACTGCTTCATACATCACGTGCTTGTTGAACGACATAGGATCTTCACTTATGATGTGACAAGTTTCTTGTAGAGTCCCGAATAACACTTGCAAACTCTTATGCTCACCAATTATTTCCCACCAGGATTATTGACGAATTAGGAAACGTAAAAGAGTATTTTTTTGAGATTCATGTTTTTTCAATAATCCGCATTTTTTTTAAATTTCACTGTGGCAATCATGATTGGTGAAGTAAATATAGGGATTCCCAGGACACTCTTCAAAAAATCTTTCCTTTCCCAAGTACATCGGTCACAGAGGTCAGGACAGAACTGTAGTATAAGCGCAATACGAACTAAATTATGACTCTGGATACTTATTCAATGACATTGTTAATATTTATATGAGTATAACGTATATTATGAACCACCATGATTTTGTTATTTTGTTATGATGTCGCATTCAATAACATATCGATCGAAAAGATATTTTTTTTCCAGACGGTGTACTTTTGTTATCTTTCTTTACTCCATTTTTAGTGTACTCTTGGGAATGTGACCAATCAACACAAAAATGAAAACACGTCAAGAGAAAATAATTAAGACGAAGAGGACGATCAACACGCTATACATTAATAATAACTTTGGGGGGTCCAGAAATAATTTCCAGACTTAAGAGACAAAAATTATACCTAATTTATTGAAAAATATGATTAGGACTCCAGTTTTAATGGAGCAAAGAGTATGATACCCTGAAGGCCTTAGGTCATTACACCAGTACCTCCAGTGACGTTCTTACAATTAAAATCATCGGTGCGGTTATCCATGGGAGCGATATCACTTTAAACTTGGTTAAAATGATACTCGAGTTTGACTTTCTATTGCCTGGATGCCATGCAAGAAAATCCAGGTTCACCACCTATCACAAACGATTGAATTTGGCATCAAAGCCATGTCAAACTCATAGTTAACAACGATCAGAGGTCATATGATCTATATAAGCCTGCTGTCAAGTAGATTGCGTGAAGCCTGGCCAGCTGTGAGATTCAAAGAAAGTAGGTGGTGCAATTAGCGATGGATTGCGCCATTTTGATACCATTAACTCCCCTTAGACGTATAAATTAAGAGAGCTGAATTCCAAATGATCAAGGAAATTTTGTTGTTGTTTTTCACTTTGTCCACATTCCTCTGTTGTGATGGAATGGAATTAAAGTTGTTGGATCTATATCCTCTCCTCATTCGATCTCAAAGTTCTGAACTGATTATTGATATCCATACGAACAAAATATAGGGGGGCTTCTAAACACTTAACTCTAAATGCATTAAAAATTCAAGTGCAATTTCTTCAGAATTTCTGAACTGAACGTGCTCTGTTCTGAGTGTTAAGAAACACACTTCACCAGCTGTCACCTTTTTCATTTGTCATTCATAATTGTCATTTTCTGTGTTCTACTTTTGAGCCCCGTCTGCTCGATCCTTTTGTTCTGAGCTCATAGAGCGAGCTCTGAGCATGCGCTGAACATGAACACACAAAATTGAAGCTCTGAACGCTCTTAGCTAAAAAAGAAACACGATTTTTTTGACAGTTCAAGGTCTGCTCTGAACTAATAAAGAAAAGCACCCATTGAGGTTGAAGTAAGCTGCACTTACATTTATGTCGTTTTCAATTGGCAATCCGGAATTGGTTTTAGATTCGGAATCCCAATTGAACAGTTTTTTTCGATTCTGAAAAATTTGAAGTTTGGTGTGACTGTATTAGTATTTAAAGCAATCACTTCACAGTTCGCAGAATTTCTAAATGTAAAAAATATGACATTTATCAAGTGCGACATTTAAATCTTTGAATGTGTGAGTGATTCTGTTTTTGCTTCTGATTTCAAATCCAGAAGAGAAATTGGGTGAGTTCAGTCGACGAAGGGACTGCAAGGCAAAGGCAATTTTCTTGTCTCTGATTGGCCAGCTGTCAAAAAATTTCCTGCAAATGCAGGTGACTTTTGACTGGAAAGTAAGGGAAGAAAAATCTCCCTTCATTTGATATAAGTGTATCAGCTGATAGTTTGCGTCAAAATGTAGGTAAAAAAATAAAATAAGTAAGTAAAATAAATTCAAGTAAAATTGGCGTTCAAGAATGCAGTTGACTGCATTTGCAGTCCCTTAATTCACCTGAACGTACCCATTCTCGTTTTTTTAGAATCAGAACTGTCACTTTTGGCCAATTGAACGCATTAAGAATGCTTTTTTTTGCTTCCAGATTGCCAATTGAAAACGACATTAGTTTGTGAAACTTGTTTCTTTTTTCTAGATGACGCTTGCCTATGAGGGTTCTGTATACTGTACTGTATGGATAATTGGATATACCTAAGTTTCGGCATCAGACACGTGAACGTAAGGACATTCACATATTTAAAGACTTCGTTCGTAGGATTCATGAATGTATTTGTTGACTCCAGAGTATATCATCCTCCTCTATTTCCTTGGGAGTATTTATAGGTGTGAGCCGAAAAGGATAGTAAAACAATCATATAGCGTAAAGGTAGCTAGGTTTGAGGTTATTTTCCTTAATTTTTCTACGCCTCCATACGCTCTTGTCCATCAGGTTAGTTCTTTTTCGCATTCCTTTCAATACCCATATATTTATATATACAATGTGTCCTGTATTTTATAAAAAGTCCTGGAAATCTAAGTATGTGTGTGTGTGTGTGTGCAGTGAATATTTTTTGTAGAAAAAATTCCTTCCTTTTTGTCGATAAGGCTGGCTGAACATTTTTGGAAGTCATTGAACCTTCTTCTATTCTATAAGACATGATATGTGAAAATGAGACGCAGAGGAAGAGGTATTCATATAGAATTATATAAAGGAAGCTTGATGGCCCAGCAATTTTAAGCTGTGGAAGAACGATGCGCGTTATATAGCAATAAAACACATGCCACGTATAAAAGAGGCGACTGTCATTGAGTCCTTTTTTTTTGTTGAAGATTGCTTTAACAGAGGGGATGTAATATCCTTTCATTTTTATTTTATTTTTCTTACAGGTGGATTGTGTTTTGGTTGAGATGATAGAGTTTCGTGTGGCCATTTCTATAGATATGCTGATACATATATCTATTTTTACTCTTGGTTGAATTTGCGCCTGTTATAATTTTTTTTTGTACTTTTTTGTTTTTAAGTTTAAAAACATTCTTTGAATGGATTTTAGTGGATTAAAATTTCTTTTTTTGTTCACTGTGGGTTATTATGTGGAATATTTATTTGAGTGGAACGCCCCTTGTATAGGTATATATAGGTTCATTTTTCACACACATTTCATGTGGGGTATGAATTTTTTTTTAATTGAATCACACAAGTAAATTTATTATACCTACCTTTCCTAGAAGGCACCGGCTAAATTATTTTTTTATTTAAACTTTTAAGCAAAAATATGAAGAATTTTGTAACTGAAATTGTTCGAACATTTTTTCCAAAATTATAAGGCAAGTTTGGATTTCTAAAAAAAAGTTATTTTCAATTTTCTCAACACGCATGTAGAAGAGATAAAACATTATTGTTTCCGGACTTTCAAAAAGAGCCATTACCATTTCTGAATATTTTGTTTCATTCAGATTTACTTATATTTTTTATAAAATGCCAAAATTAAAAATTTCTTGCTGGATTTCAACTTAGATGCCATATGGGAAATAAGTCCACAGGAATTAAGTCCATTTATGGACTAAGTAAGTTCCCATGAAAGGTGAGGACGAAGTCCAATTTCTTCACTCACACCAGATGGCATGAAGTTGGCATAATTTTGCTGGCCCTAACGTAATGCTAGTGTTACAACTGTGCAATATTGGTATTAACGCTGGCCCTGACCTTAGCTCGTTATTCTGTTATAAAAGATGATGTTAACAATGGCGACAACACTGATATCAGCTAACGCTGGCGCAATCGACACACAATGGCGTAATTGACACCAAAGACGTAGGGATGAAAAAACAATTAACTGAGTTTCTTTAAAATAAAGCAGCATCTTTTAAATTTACCTAGGGCACAACCTCCATTTTATTTTGTGGTGATCTAACATTTTCCCAATGCAATGTCTTAAATTTCCGCACTGTTTGAGCTCATAGCTCATAAAATCAAGATCTAACTTCTAATGACCTATTTAATTAGTAGATTTAAACGGCTTGAATGGATTTAATGAATCCTTAACTCTTTTTAACTAACAGCAAACGCACTTCCTTAACTTCAACCCTCCTGATAATTAACGCTGAACTGAATCAACATCTGAACAATAAATAAAATATACCTACCAACTCAAGTCAAGAACTTCTTCATCAAGAAACGAACCAAATATTCGCTTCAGGGGCAAATCAATTGCAAAGAAAAAACAACACTTCACCTTGAAGATATCATACAGATTGAAAATATGCCAGGTAATCTCTGCTGAATGCACACGCAGCAGGCATACAAAAAAAGAGCTAGCACAACCAGCTTTTGTCACCTGAAAATATGTTGATTAAAAGGTATGAACACACCAACGCACATTGAATAGATTCGCCTGCCTTACCTACCTCATTCATCTTTACCACTTCGTTGCACCTAATCCTGTGGGCGCTGAGGCTTGATGGAGATGCCATAGCCAATGTATTGTACCAACTAGGTAATGAAAGCACATAAGCATATAAGCAGGTTCCTCAGCATATTCCTTGTCGTCATTGCTGCTTTTTGGCTTGATGATTGCTCATTTTACTGCGAAAATGTGCCACTAATTGGAAAACGTTTAAAATTTATCGAGGTGTAACCGCAGTTCGCACCAGTCAACCTCGAGGTTGACGTCGATATATCAGCTGCAAGGCAGCAGCGGAAGTCCTCAATCTCTCTCTCTCTCTCTGTTCCTGTGCTAAGATTTAAAATAAGGTTCCTGATGGTGATGATGCCACAGCCAATTCTTAATCAAAATAAACAAACAAACCTGCTGCCGGTTGATAATGATGGATGTTCCTCGCGAGTCGCGATGTGTTAGATTTCATGAGTTGCAGGAATATGAGAGCATGAGCGGAGAATAGTTTAAAGTGCAGAGAGGATATATATAATTCGAAAATGGATTGCGGGCTTAGAAAAGTACAGCGAGCGTCTTACTTACGCCTAATGTCACGATCCATTAAGACGTAAGACGATGACAGGCTTAGCAAATGACTCAATCAAATTTATGGAGAACTGAAAATATCGCGCTGAAAATGTGTTAACAGTGAGAAGAAGATGATTGACAGAATAGAGATAGATAGAGAGTGCAACTTTATAACAAAATGCCTTTGGAGAAATGTTCAAAAGGTTAAAGTATTTTATTACGGAAGTGTATAAAAGATGGACCAGCAGTTAATGTTTTGGTGTATTTTAATTTTTTTGCCACATGGTTCGGGCATCTATAAAGAGATCTATGAAAACTTTCATGAATGTATGGAATACGGAAGTAGGATTGTTCCTGTTGAAAAAATCCTTTAGAGGTATGGTGACATCTTGTTAAATACTATTTACATCAAACAAAAGCAAAAACGGAACCGTATCACTAACCCATCAGTAGTACAAATGAAAGTTAGATCGCAAGTTTCTCGAACCCGCCAGTGAAAGATGACTAAGGTACTCGGGTCTTTCACTTTAGTAAGGTTTTCCTTACTCTCTAACTTCAATAAATGTCTACTTGAGGAAGTTCAAGGCTGATTTTTTTCTAGTGATCGGTTTCCAGTCAATCGAGCTCCGTGCAATACATCACTTATCGTTAACAGGAACAATATTGGTGATACTATACGGCTTGCATAAGCTCATTATGTGTATTTCAAACATTTCTGATCAGTTGTCACCATCGGGCTCTAGAGAATCCTACGAGCAATACCAGGTTTTTTTTTGTTTTTGGTTTTTTTATGGAGGAGTCCATAATGTTCACCTCCACTCCTCTTGGAAGATGTCTCTACTTTTCTTCCCCTGAAAAAAAAATCTACCAGATCTAAGAAATGTTGCACAAAGAAATCGCTTGCAACAAGCTTTAACTTAAAATTAACATCAAAGTTCTGTAAATCCAGAACTGATTTTTTTTTTAAATCATAAAGCCAAGAATATATTACTTCATGTCTTTTTTAATTCAAATTCTTTTTAAAAATTAGTCTATGGAAAATTACAGTCGTGTTTTTTGGGAAACCTATCCACATAATAGTAACGTATTCTAGGAAATACAAATACAACATCAGCAGTATGGTTACTAGCGACAAATCACTTTTGTTTTTGTTTTACGGCCAGTAGTGTCTCAAACAAAAGAAAACGAGATCTGCAGATCTGTTTCTACTATGTTTAATATCCGAAAAATACACCAATAATATTTCAAGAAGAAGAACTCAATCTTAGAACTTTTACAACAATACTTCAGAAATTCCAGCATTTCAGAATCAAAAATTAACAAAACTTGAAAATTCTCAAGTTGATTTTGACTTTAACCCTTAATGTTTGCTACCCATTTTTCTCAATAAAACATGGGAACAAAAATAATCGATTCTTCCGGCCGTTAATTTAAACAAGGCGCCACACAAAAAGCGCTAATCGTTTATTTATGAAAGGGGGACCATCATTTTAATATCATCTATTCACCCACAATTATCTCATACATATGTACATACAATACAAATGCATACATACATACAGAAAGGTATGTACATAAATGTTTTGCGTGAATTGAAACACATTACGTATATGATTACCAAGGTGCATCCAATTGAAATAACAATATGAAAGAACCCTACGAAGAAAAATAAAACCAAAACAAATCGAAAGAAAGAAAATTACAAAAAAAAAACATAAAAATATCAAAGAATTCGAATAAAATACATAATGTGGGGGGTGGTTCGTTTTCGTCAATTCAAAGTGAAAATATTCAGGGTGGAAATGTGGCAGGATTAAGTAGAGCATAAACAATGTTAAAATTGAGACACGTGCTGGATTATTTTTGTATGTCAACCACAACCTGCCACAACAGCCATTGTATTGCGGTAGATATGCGGGCTCTTTCCATTTTGTATGTCAACCGTTGGTTGTTTTCTTTTTTTTTATTTTATAATTTGAATTGAACTCGAATTCGATTCCCCCACTCAAATGTCATTTAAATGTCAATTAATGTGACATGATGCGCGTTATCCATTGAACAATCCAATTAGGAGTGCGATGGTCGCACTCGCACGCATTTTCACACTTGACATGCGATGTGGTGCCATCTTTGTTTGACCATCAGCCGACCGCAACGATGGCCGCTACTATTAAATCCACCACACGTTCAAGTGACAGATTTATGCTATTCACCACCGCGCGGTACAAAAGAGCCGCTCGCAATGAAACGAATAGCCGCCACTGAGTTGCGCGATGACATTACTGCCTCATACGCCTCCGCCCGCTGCGCTGGCTAGCTGTATACCTATAGTCGTTTGTGAAAATGCTGTGCTAAACTGCTGCAATGCAGCTCACCTTTATATAACTATTGTCAATTGACGACGCATTTTGTGCGCGGCGCGGCGTGATGCAGAGGCAAATAAATTAATGAAACGTAATCGCCAGTCCACGAAGTTTAAGAGAGAGAATCATTGCATCGCGGATTCATTTCTTTGGGCCTATAGGGCACACATTCTCTGCTGTCTAAAGCGTACCTACATATATAGTCAAGGGGTAAAATTGCCACCTTTTTGTCGGCGGTATCACGCTGTCTGTCCTTGTTGCACTGCCTCTTTTTAAGGATAATTAATGCGTTTGTCGTGCGCAGATTAAATTAAAGTTCGGCGCTCTTTGACGCCTAACGCTGAGATTTATTTGCTCTTCAATATGCGCGTGAGGTTACTTGTGTAATGCGTAAATTAGAACGCGCTGCTCCTCAACAACTGTCATTCGAAGAAATAGATTATGTAACGAGCTCACATAATTTATGTCAAAGTGACATCTTTGTTGTGCGGGCGGGGATGTGTTGAAGAGGTAAATAAAGATGCGTATAATTGATAGTTATATCTGGTATTTGAATTTCTTATTTTGATTGAGACAGATTATAACTCAATTGACAGCTGCTGCTCATCGTCCTAGTCTTCGTAATTACGACCAAATAATTGTATCTCGTATCAGATGGAAATTTGTATCAAATATGGTGCGGTGCATAACCGTACTGCTCTCTTAAATGACATAGGTATTCTGCATTGTGTGACGCCAACAACAACAACAACAAAGACGACGACAATATGAGAATTATTGGAAACAGGGAAATGCTTTTACGTATGCCTGTCGCATATATTTTATAGGTTTATGCTATGCCACACCATGCCTAACTTAAATATAGTTGGTTTATTTTTGTGTCCGCAAAGTGGCTCAAGTGCATTCACTTGTTAGACCAATCAATGTGACAGCTTGAGTGACATTTCAATGGTCGATATTTTGGAATTCACCATACATAGGTTGGATTATATTCTTTTATTTTTTTAGATTCCATTCATGTTGTATGATGATAAGAGCATCGGTAACACAGAATGCGGTTAAAGCATTTAGATTATGTTTCACCACCTTTTGTGTAATGTTTCATTTTATTGCGAATGAGTTATTTTTATTGTTTTTGATAGAGGGAAATATTTGTTTTGAGTAAGAATTATAATATTGATATAATAATTTGATTTTAAATTTTTAGAAGATTTAGTTTTTAGTTTGGAGGTATCAAACTTCAAATTTATTGGAGTTGCTTTTTGATTAAATGTCAAAACGATCGATGTTTGTGCTCTGGTACAAAAGCATGGACCATCTCCCAGGAAGATGAAAGCTCCCTTGGTATGTATCTTCGATAGAAAGGTACAATTCCAGGTTTATTTCCCGTTTGGGGTTAAAATAAGTCCTGGCGAAGACGATACAACCAAGAAGTATACCAACTGTATTAGCGACGTAGCCAAACGACAGCTATTCTATTCAAAGATAATGAACATCGACGCTCCAACTAGAAAAATATTCAATGGTAAGCCAGAAGAAGCGAGAAGCGGAGACAGACCGCATATCTATAGTGACTCAACCAAGATGAGGGAGATAGAGCTGAGCCAGCTGACTTAGAATACAAAATTGGAGAAAAGCTACCAAGAATCGAAAAAGAAGACTGCTGGAATCAGCTACTGCACTCTGCGCCCACGCAGTCTTTTCAACTAAATCAATGAATCATAAGATTTTTTGAATAGCTTAAACGATCCAGATAGGGTTTTCGAATTTTTTCTAAAATGATATGCGTAGGCCGGGAATCGAACCCGGATCAACTGCTTGGAAGGCAACTATGCTTACCATTACACCACCAACGCAACTGACAGATACCATATCAACAAAATAACCTAGCCTTCAATTTGCTTTAAGCCATTATTGAATGTTATTGACATATGTATACATTTTAAAGTGCTTTTCTGTATAAGCTTCTGAAATAGAAACACAGTTATAAACAATTTGGCGAAGATGACGGAACAAATATAAAAATATATTATTCTGTTTGACAACAACACGTTGCGTTGTTATTGTTTCATTGTCGTCACGTTGCAACGGAGTCGTGCAAAAATTTAACAGTTGAGATAAGTATGTAAGAAAGTACAATAATTGAATTTATCATAATATATGTATATGTGACTTTAAGAAATTAAGGTTAAGCTTGATTTGTTAGATCTTGCACTATTGTCAGATCTGTCAGTGAGACCTAAGGCAGCTTGTGCGTTAGTTTTCAATGACAGATCCGACATATTATCAAATCTAACAGTCATCCTTACCTAGATTATCTTGGAAAATTGGTGTTTTGAAATTTAGCAATACCTAGATCTCAGTTGCTTTTGAAGCTCTAGGGTGGAAAAAATGCTCTTAAAAAACTTTCAATCCGAAGTTCTCATCATCTCTAAGCTTTATGTGAAAAAATTTTGGATCTTGAAATCTGTAAGGTATATGGGAAGATACGAAGATTTGACCTGAAATCACTGAGAGAGAAATTAGTTCGAAAACCGAATCCAAGCTAGATTTAATTCTGAGTTCTTCTATTACTCAAGGCCCTATTTTTAAACAGTGAAAACAATCACTTACATACAGTATATATTTCTTAATGCTTCAGCTGGATCTGCTGCGAATGTAGCTTAATGAAGTTCTATCGAGAATTAGTTATAAGTAGGTATAGGTACACACCTGAAAAATTTTAACAAATGAGATTTTGAAAAATTGAAAATCTAACGGTAAGCTGCGTCGGTGGTGTAATGGTTAGCATAGTTGCCTTCCAAGCAGTTGATCCGGGTTCGATTCCCGGCCGACGCACATTTTTTGATAGAATCTATTAACCTTAAAATTGGGAATAGAACACTCCGGAAACGACATAAAATTCTTAATCCCCTAATCTGAAAGCATGAGCGCTCAAGAACTCTTTCGTTAATATAAGGTATGACTAAAAAACTTCAATGGATTCATCATTCAACAAACCAATCAACCCGTTAAGGGCATCAAGAAGTTTGTCCCTAGACAAAAAAAAAAAACAACTAGCATGGAAATACAACCGCCACGAAAATGCTACAAAATGATCTTCTAATACAGAGAGTGAATATTTGGGCAAGGTCCGATCTATAAGAAACAAAGTTGAGGTTTTAGGTTATACCTCTAGAAAGTGTACCAATAGCTTTCGCTAAAATTTCGTTAAAAATAAGTTCGAATTTGAGGCAATTGATAATTTAGACACTTGTCGATGAAAATGCTTTTCGCAAGTGCTTCGGATATAATTTATCATTAATTTTTTTGAACGGCCTTTAGTCCACAAAAATTAGTATTTCTCTCCAGCAACCTTACTTGGACTCTTCAGTTAACAGTGAAGCGCCTATTAGTATGCAATTTTTTTTGCAATTTTTCTATATGAAGGGTTTTAAGAGAAATATATAATTTTAAAAATTACAGATCGTAACATGTTATGAATGCAAAATTTTAAATTTTAAATGTAAGCAGAACGACAATATTTTTTCAACGCTCTGGCTTTCCCTCTCATTGTGCTGTACTGAAATTCAAGACTAATGTTCACCGACATCTCATTTCAAATCCCCTCCTACTTACTACTTACCTAAAGCTCACACTCTGTCTCTGACATATTCGTTTTTAGGTTGTTTTGTTTCTAGATCGATTGCTAAGGTGCTGTTTACCGTTTGCAAACAACCATTCTAGCTTTAGACACATTTTAAAGCGGTAAATTTTTTTGTTGTTTAAAATGTTATACACACCTAAAACTGCTTGATACTTAAAGCTTAAAGTTACTTGAATAATAACATTCTAAAAATTCGAAAATATAACGGTAAGTCGCGTCGGTGGTGTAATGGTAAGCATAGTTGCCTTCAGTTGATCTTGTGCTCTCCCAGCGAACGGACGTGTCCTAACAAATCAACTATATCAAAAAGTAAGCAATACAAAGTGTTTAGTAGAAGTGGCAAGTTGGCCAGTAAAATCATAAGAAGTTCCGTGGTCTAGTGCTAGGGCACCCGCTACTTAAGCGAGAGGACGCCGGTTCAAACCCCGTGTGTGGCAAAAGTTTTTTTTCGGCGGAAAAAATTTTCAATTCTCCTTAGCTGAGATTGAGAGTTCTCCGCCAATGGAGAAGTTGTTGGCATCGAAAGATGCCAAAGCGCCGTTGTCGTCAACTGCGACAACATCAAAGCGAAGGAGATCGGTGAAAGCCGTTCCGGAACCAGTTAAGCGGTTCATGCAGACCACCTCAGAGAAGCTGCAATCTGAGGTGGTTCATACCGCTAGAATGGCTAAGGCTAAGGCAGCACATAAAATTTTCAAACAACTGCAGTCCTCCCCCGCCGAAGAAATCCACGACCATGACGAGTACATGTCGTCGGATGATGGGGAGGTACAGTTTAGCTCGCAAAACAGCAAAGAGCTAATTACAGACCCGTCATCGGAGGAGGAAGTCGAGGCTGAAGATGAACGCAGCATCTCCAGCAAAATCGACGAAAACGAGGCACTAGTACAGAAGCTGCTTGAGGACAGGGAAGCCCTGTGCGCCCTCCTCAGGCAAAAACAAGAGGCGCGCCGCCAGAAGGAACAAGCAGAGCGGCAAAAGTCCAAGCAGCTACAGGCTGAACAACAACAACAACCCAAGCCAAAAAGTGTGGAGCAGCAGCAAGTCCAAGCAAAAAAGACTTCTCTGCCTCCACAAAAACAAAATAAGACAGGAGCGGACCAAGTAGCTTCAAGACCAGCAGCAGAAGCAGGCCCAATAGAAGGCCCATCAACATCGGCAACATCATCAGCAGCAGACAAGCAGCGACAACAGAGGCAGCGAGTGCAGCAACACCAGCAACAACCACAGCAAATGAGGAAGAAAGACCAAGTGCCACCTATTATGACCCACAAACTGGACCTGAACGACATAAAACAGGTATGTAAGTCGGCCACTAAGGGTAATTTTTCTATCAAAATTATTAATGAAAAAGAACAGAAGTATTCGGTTCAATGCTTCACATTGGCCGAATACAATACAGTTAAAGAGTGCCTAAAAAAGGTAACAGCGGAGTTCTTCAGCTTCACCCCAAGAAGCGAAAAAATGAAAACGGTCCTCCTGAAGGGCATCAGTTCCTGCACGGAACCTCAGGCGCTCTTAGATGAGCTCCGTGAAAAAGCGAGCGACGATCTTGACTTTAAATCAGTCAAGCCGTTCTCAACGGTTAGGTCTAGGCGGGGGGGTTACAAGTTGCCAATGTTCTTGGTAACATTATCGCCCCAAAGTAAATTGGACAGTCTGAGGAGTATTTCCATCCTCGACTTCCAAGTTATCCATTGGGATAAATTAAAGCGGCACGACGATATGCTTCAATGCATGCGGTGCCAGAGGTTCGGGCACGCCGCAGCCAATTGCGAAATGCAGTTGCGCTGCGTCAAGTGTGCAGAGAGCCACAACAGAGGCGAGTGCCCATTAGGAACTGAGCCGGTCGAAGATTTGGCTAAGCTCAAGTGTGTCATTTGCGGAAACGAGGGGCACCCCGCTAACTATCGGGGCTGTCCTAAGGTTCAGCAAATAAAAGAAAAACAGGCCATGCAAAAAGCCGCCGTTAGCAAACGATCTGCTCCAACACCAAAATTCGTCACTCCCGAATTTTCTTTCGCCCGTATGGCGAAAGGAATGGGAACGACGAGACAGGCTGCACCAATGGTTGCCCCACAAGCCCCCGTGCCTCAGGCGCCAGCGGTACAGCCAGACATTTTAGCCTTGTTGGTGAGCATTCAAGGCCAACTAACAGGACTACAAAGTCAGTTAAAGGAGCAAGGCGAAAGAGTGGACCACCTCTACTCTTTGTTGCCTGGCCTGGCGCAACTTAACGGTTAACGGGCGCGCTGCCGGAGACGCGCCTCAAGATCCTAGCTTTGAATGTAAATTCTCTGGTTAGGATTGAACGAAGAGCCAATTTGTTCCAGTTGTTGAAAGACCTCAGTCCAGATGTGTTTTTGGCTAGCGAAACCAAGCTAAACCAGAAGCATACATTGACTCATAAAAATTACAATATCGTAAGAAGAGATCGGCCCAACTCCACTCGAGGAGGTGGGGTCGCTGTCTTCATACGAAAAGGCATTAATTTTAAAGTCATATACAATAATGAACTTCGAAAGCTGAAGACGCTTGAAGTTTGCGTTATATGCATCTCTCTCACTGGTGGGAATCGGATGTATGTAATTGCGGCTTACGCGCCTGATGCTCCACAGGCCACTACTTTTGTCTCAGAACTCGAGATTCTTTTTAGGGTACTGGAACTGAGATTGGAAGGAAGCTATTTTTTGTTGGCTGGGGATTTAAATGCCAAACATGCAGAATGGGGAAATAGTGTCAACAACGTGAGAGGCTATGGTCTTTTAAATTTATTGAATCTTTACGGCGTTGAGTATGGTATCGACCTGCTTGCTACTGATAGGCCATCGTATCCAAGAACCGGTTCCTTTTTGGACGTTTTGCTTTACGATACGAGACTAACGATCACGGACAAAGTTGGTAATCACCATCGAAACTGTTTACAAACAGTCGAGCACGACAGTGATCACTGCGGACTGGCTGCTGTAATACAGATTCCGAACGAGCGCGTGGAGCTGGAGGAATACGTCCCAACGTACTCTTACAATTACAGTAAGGTTCGCTGGGCGCGTTTCACCAACGCCTTAGCGGCAGAACTTCGTTCGAGTGACATACCAAATAACAGGAACTTGACAAACACTGAAATTGACCAACATCTACAACTGATGGACGAAACAATAAAACGAACAATGGAACGGACAATACCGAAATACAAAGAACGTGACCAAAACAACGTCTACAGAAACGCGACAATAGACGCACTGCACAGACAGAAAAGTGGACTGCTGACAAGACTCAAAAACTTGTACAGACGATTTACGGACCCCCACGAACCGGAGATTAGGACACTGAAGTCGTCAATTAAGAACATTAACGTTTTAATTAAACAGAATTATAGATTGTCAATAAATTCGTTTTGGGACAACAAAATTCGGGCCGTAAATTCCAGTGAACCGAGCATGTTTCCCCAAATCAACAAAATCTTTAGAAAAAACAATCAAAACGACCTTCCGTGTCTGAAACTCCAAAGAACGGATGAAAACAGAGACGTACTTCTGACAGCGCAAATCGTTCCTGAAGAAGCCATCTTGGACGATGACTTCTTTATTATCGAAAATCCGCAAGAGAAAGTGGAGACAGTGGGAGCTGCGTTTCAGCAAGTGTATAGGGTGAATGCTTGCACTCGCCCGAACCACGACCTGGAAAACAGAGCCTTACTTCACCACTTCTACCTCCGTAACGAAATCGTGCAATGGCGATCCGAGAACTGTGGTTTCACCCGGTTCAATGACGACTTTTTAGCAAATGCTATAATCGCCGAGCCAATGGGTTCAAGTCCCCTGTTAGTTACGAAAGTGGAGCTTCAGCTCATTTTCGATTCAATAAAGAATAAGAAGTCTGCAGGTGTCGATGGTATATCCAACGTTGTACTGAAACATTTGCCGATAGAAGCCATAGACATTTACACCACACTCTTCAACAACGCGCTGAATAATGCCTATTATCCAGAGCGTTGGAAGACAGCTGTGGTGCATCCTCTCCCGAAGAAGGGTAAGGATAGCTCCAATCCGGCAAATCTCCGGTCAATAAGTCTCCTTCCAAGTATCAGCAAGGTTTTCGAGAAAGTAATCAATAGGGTTCTGATTCAGTGGTCTGCGGACAACAATATAATTCCGGATAACCAGTTCGGGTTCAAGGCGGGACATGATACCTTACATGCCGCGTCTAAGCTCGTTTCTGATATCCAATGGAACAAGACAAAGAAACAATGTACTGGTGCGGTCCTGGTGGATTTGGAGAAAGCCTTCGACACCGTATGGTTAGAAGGTCTGTACCTAAAGCTATCCAGACTCGGCATCAGCAAACCATTATTGTATATGCTTTATGATATGCTTAACGGCAGGAAGTTTGTTGTGAAAAATGGCAACATAACTTCCGCCACAACGTTTGAAATTAAAAATGGTCTTCAACAGGGAGCGGTGAACTCGCCAATCCTCTTCAGTATTTACACTAGCGATCTGATAGGTAGTTTAACTCAGGCGATTGCGTATGCCGACGACCTAGTTGCGTACAGAACGGCTCCAAAGGTTGAGGTCATTAGAATTCTCTTACAGCGTGACTTCGACAAGATCCAGCGATACTGCGATGACTGGAAGTTGAAAATCAACTTCCAGAAGTCGGAAACAATTCTGTTCCGGACCCCTTTGGCTGGGGCTCCGGGAGACACGCGCAAGAACTGGCGCAAGATGGTCATCGTTGGGCCTCACGGTCAGCCATTAACGAGCAAAAGTGAAGTGAAGTACCTGGGGATCTGGCTGGATCAGTATCTATATTTCAATAGACATATAGATGCTGCGTTGGCCAGAGCCAGAGGAGCCTTCGCTCAGACGAAACGGCTTTTTTATAGCAGTCGGCTAGACTCTCGAGTGAAGGTAATTTGCTACATGGCCCTCATACGGCCGATGATCGTTTATGGCTGTCCCGTGTGGTTCAACGTTGCCCCATCTCAAATGGAGAAGATTCGGGTTTTCGAGAGGCAGTGTCTTCGGCGCTGTCTCGGTTTGTATCGAACACCGGAATCCGATTACATTAAATATTACTCGAACGAAGTCCTATACAACAGGGCCCGGGTCAACAGAATTGATAATTTCGTCATAAAGCTGGTTCGGGGTCACATTGCCAGAGCTATGACCTCGACAAATAATTTGATCTTTGGAGCCTACTATCCAAACAAACAATATTTTGAAAGTGCGCGCTTGAGTGGGTTCATTCCTCCAGAGGCCTTCCTCTATTTAGACAGATGCGGTCTGATCCAAGATAGGTTGGCAATTCCGTTGATCTACCACGTCAGACGAAGTACCGTTGACCGGCGGCTCCTTTACAGTCGAGACGTCCTCGCACAAGACGGAGCCGAGCTCCTTCGGTTCAGTAGGGCTGTGTCCGAACGGGACCGAAGAGATAGGGTGAAGCAGGAGAACCAGTTTTGGTGGCTTCAAGCTGCGTTTGATAATGGGTAGTCGGGTTTGGTTTTTTTTGAGCCTTGGCCGGCTTACATATTTGTTTTAGGTTTAAGGGTTTAGGGTTTAGTTTTAAGTAGAGTAGGTGGTGGCACAAAAAAAAAAAAAAAAAAAATAATAAAATTTTAATAAAAATAAAACAAATAAAAAAAAAAAAAAAAAAAAAAAAAAAAAAAAAAAAAATTGAAAAAATACAAAAAAAAAAAGATATGTGATTAGATCAAAGTTGTCATTTAAATTTTTTTTGCCGCTGTGGGTGTTCTAGTTTGTAAGTAGTTTTTTAGGTAGATTAGGTTAGTTTTAAGTAGTATTAAGTTTTATTTTAAGGACTTAGTTTTAAGTAGTATGTAAGGTAAAATAAAGAGTTAGTTTTTATATCATTTTTTTCTAACAATAAAAAATAATTAAATAAAATCAAATAGGTAAATAAATAGTTCATAGGCCGAAAGGCATTAGTTTTAAGTTTATCATGAATTGCTTAGAGCGCCCCAATGGGGCCAGTAAGTTATATTTAAGTCTTAGTTAAGTACACTAGTTTAAGATTCATTGTCTAGTTTTAGTTAGGTTAAGAGATATGAATAAAAATGAATTTAAAACAAAAAAAAAAAAAAAGCATAGTTGCCTTCCAAGCAGTTGATCCGGGTTCGATTCCCGGCCGACGCACATAACTTTTTTGAAAACTGATCCGGTTTTGTTACATACTTCAATGTAAGCTTTGAGGTTATACGATCTTTAGAATAAACAACCAATTAACTCAGTTTGAAATTGCTTTGTCATGAAGATAATTTTCTGCAAGAACCTATGTAAAATATAACATAATCTTATCAGTGACAGAATTTTACGTTTTACGCAGTACAATAATATACACCTTCAACAAGGAAGTTTCATCCCAATCACGTCCTAATTCAATCACTCTTCTTTTAAACTACCAAACTACAATCTATATAAATCCTCTTTTGACCATGATTTCTCACTTTAACCAGGTTCAACGAAATTACGTGAAATCCTAGCAAATTCCCAGCCATTATCCTGTTCCTACGGAACAGATAGAATATCTCTCAGCAAATGCGCCTATATATACGTAAATAAATTGCGCGAGACGCAAGTAAAATTTTCGCTCTAAATTCCTCACCATCATCATCTCGAGCGTGTCCACAAAACTGGAACTCCCAAATTATCACTGCTGCACAATCTTGGCGAGAAAACAAATTAACAGCAACCATGCGAACTCCATCGTCATCCCACACCACTCTGCCACCGCCACCGCCACCATATTGCACTATTCCTATTTTTTTTTTTGCAACTGGAGCTGATATAATCCAGCTTGTGGAAATTACCTAGCATCGTATAGTTCGATATTGTACAATTCAGTCAAGTCGGACCAGGGACCGAAAAATAATTTCTGTAATTTTCTTTCCGCGTGAATCGCGACTCGAATTTGTGCGCACATCTCTTTTTTGGTTTTGTTGTAAACATAGTTTGGTTCATCTTCTTCTCATCTATTTGTGGCTATAGGTTCATATCTTGAATCCCAGGTAATTGAAGTAATTGCACTCTAGTTGAACCGGTATACAGGATTTTCATCATTCCCCTCTTAACACCCACGATCTTTGGAAATGAGTTTACGCAGTCAATTCTCCTTTACCTCCTCCGCCACCTTCTTCACTAACAGCAACTAGGAAGAGAAGAATCCACCACCAACATGCTATACACCACCACCACCGATATAATGATGATGACCAACATGGAAGGTGCTTTGTAACAACTTTATCGGGGAAGTGCACCTTAAATTGGGCCCATTACCGGGATTCACTTGAAAAATCGTGATCTACAACTTTGAAGCTCGAAAAAAAAACTATTCGCGAGATATATGTTGTAAAGAGTATCTGTACGTTAACGGCAACTTTATTGGAATGAACGACAGACAACAACAACAGCAACGTGAATAATAGGAAAGTCGCGCTATACCCACTAACTGACCTCACAAGTTCAAATCGCTTCCAAAATCAAATTCAGATCAGGAAAGCAGATAATTGCTCGAGCCTGTGTGCAATCAGTCTGCTGGGCTACCGACAGACTGGCAAATCATGGGAACCAACATCTGAATCTGGCCAGGAAGCTCTGCTCTAATTCAGCTTAGATTGTTGTTTAATATGAATCTACACTGAACAAAAAAATATTGATAATAAAGGAATTCGCATTTATGCAGATCAAAATTCTTCATTTTACATTTTGATGACGATACATTTTCTCATTGTTTACGAACCTGGCTGAATTAAGTGAAATTGAAAGTGTCAAATTATTGATTTACAAAAAATTACTTTATTGTTTAAATACCTCGTACCTAGGTAAGTTTTTCAATTTTCCAACACCTTTTTTTCGACAGAACTCTTTGTTTGACATTTTTTTCTGACCAAATTTGACCGACGATGTTTTTTCTGACGCAAACATTTTGCTAAAATTTTTTGAATGGACACAGTTTGGTACATTTTTTGACAAATTTGTTTTTGAGGACGAACATTTTTTAACCAAAACTTTTTTCCACAGTTTAGATTTTGACCAAATTTTACAATTACACCAATTTTTAAAAATTTGAAAAATCTTATATCTGAAATCAATCGATTTTTTTTAAATACGCAATTTAAATTTCAAACACGAAGTGTATTAACTCCTCTTGGCTGAGCATATTCGATTTTAGAATTGCATTTTGGGCAACTTTTTTTTTGAGTTTTTCTTAAGTGTAGGCTAACTTTGCTATTGGTGTTTCGTACTCCGATTGTTGACCTCAAGAGCGTATATAAGAGTACATATCCATATCAAAGCTTGAGGGTCTATTCCACACGATCTTTCACCACAAAATTGATCCTCAACCTCCAATCCACAAGCATCATCAGGAAGTGGCAATTTTTTTTCGACTATACACCGCCATCTATCATCAGATAGATCACATTATACGGAACATTCGGCAGGTCGTTCTATCACGTTTACACTTTGATGCTCATTTTGGGGAAGATGTGATGATGTGCCACCACCGTGTCTGGACAGATTCGATTCGCTTCTTGAAATCTGATAGCACAAACTTAACATCTATAACTATAGCGAGAGAGAGAGAGAGAGAAGCAACTATGACGATGACGACGACGACAACACCCAGCAGCATATCTGCTATGCTATGGGGGCATCTTGGCACGTTTAATAAGCAATTTTGTGATTTGGAGCAGATTACGCCGCCTGGTTAGCTGAGTGTGTTTCAAACCAACCATCATTTGGATGAGAATCTGCAAGTTTCTTGTATATCTGTTAAATTGTCGGTATAGGTATTATGCTTCGTGTGCATCATTGAGGATCGAGATCAAGCGGTAAAACGTGCGCCTTAGTTATTGGGGATTTATTTCACTAACTCACAAGATGATGCGATGATGCTTCTGCTATTGTTACTGCAGGCTGCTGGCTGAAGCTGCGATACTGAATTCTGATGCATTTGACGATGATAATGCAGACGGCCCCAAAGATGCACTTGACTTCTTTTGTCTTTGACCTTTTTAATGGTAGAAGATCAGACTAAAACTTATGTACTGCAACTAGCAGCGGTTCATGATAACCGACTAAGAAGACAAGAAAAAAAAAACGTGAAATGATTGTTGATCTGAGAATTAGGATTTTGGGAGAGTAGATCGCTATTGACTGTCGAAAAGATATTTGTGACTTTGTCGGTCGTTGTCATGAAGGTATCTTGGCAATGAAGTTATTCAAGTTTAAGGAAAATAGTAGACACAGCCGATTAAAGAAGAAGAATAAATCTACTTCTAACAGCTCTTCTTTTCCTACTTCTGCTTCTTCTTCTTCTTCTTGTTCTTTTTCTTCTTCTTCTTGTTCTTTTTCTTCTTCTTCTTCTTCTTCTTCTTGTTGTTCTTCTTCTTCTTCTTCTTCTTCTTCTTCTTCTTTTTCTTCTTCTTCTTCTTCTTCTTCTTCTTCTTCTTCTTCTTCTTCTTCTTCTTCTTCTTCTTCTTCTTCTTCCTCTTCTTCTTCTTCTTGTTCTTGTTCTTGTTCTTGTTCTTGTTCTTGCTCTTGTTCTTGTTCTTGTTCTTGTTCTTGTTCTTGTTCTTGTTCTTGTTCTTGTTCTTGTTCTTGTTCTTGTTCTTGTTCTTGTTCTTGTTCTTGTTCTTGTTCTTGTTCTTGTTCTTGTTCTTGTTCTTGTTCTTGTTCTTGTTCTTGTTCTTGTTCTTGTTCTTGTTCTTGTTCTTGTTCTTGTTCTTGTTCTTGTTCTTGTTCTTGTTCTTGTTCTTGTTCTTGTTCTTGTTCTTGTTCTTGTTCTTGTTCTTGTTCTTGTTCTTGTTCTTGTTCTTGTTCTTGTTCTTGTTCTTGTTCTTGTTCTTGTTCTTGTTCTTGTTCTTGTTCTTCTTCTTCTTCTTCTTCTTCTTCTTCTTCTTCTTCTTCTTCTTCTTCTTCTTCTTCTTCTTCTTCTTCTTCTTCTTCTTCTTCTTCTTCTTCTTCTTCTTCTTCTTCTTCTTCTTCTTCTTCTTGTTCTTCTTCCTCTTCTTCTTCTTCTTGTTCTTGTTCTTGTTCTTGTTCTTGTTCTTGTTCTTGTTCTTGTTCTTGTTCTTGTTCTTGTTCTTGTTCTTGTTCTTGTTCTTGTTCTTGTTCTTGTTCTTGTTCTTGTTCTTGTTCTTGTTCTTGTTCTTGTTCTTGTTCTTGTTCTTGTTCTTGTTCTTGTTCTTGTTCTTGTTCTTGTTCTTGTTCTTGTTCTTGTTCTTGTTCTTGTTCTTGTTCTTGTTCTTGTTCTTGTTCTTGTTCTTGTTCTTGTTCTTGTTCTTGTTCTTGTTCTTGTTCTTGTTCTTGTTCTTGTTCTTGTTCTTGTTCTTGTTCTTGTTCTTGTTCTTGTTCTTGTTCTTGTTCTTGTTCTTGTTCTTGTTCTTGTTCTTGTTCTTGTTCTTGTTCTTGTTCTTGTTCTTGTTCTTGTTCTTGTTCTTGTTCTTGTTCTTGTTCTTGTTCTTGTTCTTGTTCTTGTTCTTGTTCTTGTTCTTGTTCTTGTTCTTGTTCTTGTTCTTGTTCTTGTTCTTGTTCTTGTTCTTGTTCTTGTTCTTGTTCTTGTTCTTGTTCTTGTTCTTGTTCTTGTTCTTGTTCTTGTTCTTGTTCTTGTTCTTGTTCTTGTTCTTGTTCTTGTTCTTGTTCTTGTTCTTGTTCTTGTTCTTGTTCTTGTTCTTGTTCTTGTTCTTGTTCTTGTTCTTGTTCTTGTTCTTGTTCTTGTTCTTGTTCTTGTTCTTGTTCTTGTTCTTGTTCTTGTTCTTGTTCTTGTTCTTGTTCTTGTTCTTGTTCTTGTTCTTGTTCTTGTTCTTGTTCTTGTTCTTGTTCTTGTTCTTGTTCTTGTTCTTGTTCTTGTTCTTGTTCTTGTTCTTGTTCTTGTTCTTGTTCTTGTTCTTGTTCTTGTTCTTGTTCTTGTTCTTGTTCTTGTTCTTGTTCTTGTTCTTGTTCTTGTTCTTGTTCTTGTTCTTGTTCTTGTTCTTGTTCTTGTTCTTGTTCTTGTTCTTGTTCTTGTTCTTGTTCTTGTTCTTGTTCTTGTTCTTGTTCTTGTTCTTGTTCTTGTTCTTGTTCTTGTTCTTGTTCTTGTTCTTGTTCTTGTTCTTGTTCTTGTTCTTGTTCTTGTTCTTGTTCTTGTTCTTGTTCTTGTTCTTGTTCTTGTTCTTGTTCTTGTTCTTGTTCTTGTTCTTGTTCTTGTTCTTGTTCTTGTTCTTGTTCTTGTTCTTGTTCTTGTTCTTGTTCTTGTTCTTGTTCTTGTTCTTGTTCTTGTTCTTGTTCTTGTTCTTGTTCTTGTTCTTGTTCTTGTTCTTGTTCTTGTTCTTGTTCTTGTTCTTGTTCTTGTTCTTGTTCTTGTTCTTGTTCTTGTTCTTGTTCTTGTTCTTGTTCTTGTTCTTGTTCTTGTTCTTGTTCTTGTTCTTGTTCTTGTTCTTGTTCTTGTTCTTGTTCTTGTTCTTGTTCTTGTTCTTGTTCTTGTTCTTGTTCTTGTTCTTGTTCTTGTTCTTGTTCTTGTTCTTGTTCTTGTTCTTGTTCTTGTTCTTGTTCTTGTTCTTGTTCTTGTTCTTGTTCTTGTTCTTGTTCTTGTTCTTGTTCTTGTTCTTGTTCTTGTTCTTGTTCTTGTTCTTGTTCTTGTTCTTGTTCTTGTTCTTGTTCTTGTTCTTGTTCTTGTTCTTGTTCTTGTTCTTGTTCTTGTTCTTGTTCTTGTTCTTGTTCTTGTTCTTGTTCTTGTTCTTGTTCTTGTTCTTGTTCTTGTTCTTGTTCTTGTTCTTGTTCTTGTTCTTGTTCTTGTTCTTGTTCTTGTTCTTGTTCTTGTTCTTGTTCTTGTTCTTGTTCTTGTTCTTGTTCTTGTTCTTGTTCTTGTTCTTGTTCTTGTTCTTGTTCTTGTTCTTGTTCTTGTTCTTGTTCTTGTTCTTGTTCTTGTTCTTGTTCTTGTTCTTGTTCTTGTTCTTGTTCTTGTTCTTGTTCTTGTTCTTGTTCTTGTTCTTGTTCTTGTTCTTGTTCTTGTTCTTGTTCTTGTTCTTGTTCTTGTTCTTGTTCTTGTTCTTGTTCTTGTTCTTGTTCTTGTTCTTGTTCTTGTTCTTGTTCTTGTTCTTGTTCTTGTTCTTGTTCTTGTTCTTGTTCTTGTTCTTGTTCTTGTTCTTGTTCTTGTTCTTGTTCTTGTTCTTGTTCTTGTTCTTGTTCTTGTTCTTGTTCTTGTTCTTGTTCTTGTTCTTGTTCTTGTTCTTGTTCTTGTTCTTGTTCTTGTTCTTGTTCTTGTTCTTGTTCTTGTTCTTGTTCTTGTTCTTGTTCTTGTTCTTGTTCTTGTTCTTGTTCTTGTTCTTGTTCTTGTTCTTGTTCTTGTTCTTGTTCTTGTTCTTGTTCTTGTTCTTGTTCTTGTTCTTGTTCTTGTTCTTGTTCTTGTTCTTGTTCTTGTTCTTGTTCTTGTTCTTGTTCTTGTTCTTGTTCTTGTTCTTGTTCTTGTTCTTGTTCTTGTTCTTGTTCTTGTTCTTGTTCTTGTTCTTGTTCTTGTTCTTGTTCTTGTTCTTGTTCTTGTTCTTGTTCTTGTTCTTGTTCTTGTTCTTGTTCTTGTTCTTGTTCTTGTTCTTGTTCTTGTTCTTGTTCTTGTTCTTGTTCTTGTTCTTGTTCTTGTTCTTGTTCTTGTTCTTGTTCTTGTTCTTGTTCTTGTTCTTGTTCTTGTTCTTGTTCTTGTTCTTGTTCTTGTTCTTGTTCTTGTTCTTGTTCTTGTTCTTGTTCTTGTTCTTGTTCTTCTTCTTCTTCTTCTTCTTGTTCTTCTTCTTCTTCTTCTTCTTGTTCTTCTTCTTCTTCTTCTTCTTCTTCTTCTTCTTCTTCTTCTTCTTCTTCTTCTTCTTCTTCTTCTTCTTCTTCTTCTTCTTCTTCTTCTTCTTCTTCTTCTTCTTCTTCTTCTTCTTCTTCTTCTTCTTCTTCTTCTTCTTCTTCTTCTTCTTCTTCTTCTTCTTCTTCTTCTTCTTCTTCTTCTTCTTCTTCTTCTTCTTCTTCTTCTTCTTCATTTTCTTCTTCATTTTCTTCTTCATATTACTAAGGTTGGCAATAAATTCTAAATCGAATTGAAAATGCTTGTACTTCTACGAAATACTTTTCAATAAATTTTAATCATCTCTTTTTCTCTAGACATAACTTTTAGCGCAGACAAGCTATAATAATAACCCAACTTTTGTTATGGGTGTCTAATTACTGGCACAAAATTAATGCCTTCGCATCGTCTATAGCTATGTTTATAACATATATAACTTAACATCATATAAAAGAAGTCAGTGAGAGCGTAACTAATAATTCCTCGCATGTATCTATTCATTATCTCAGCCAAAACTGAAGCCCATGCTGCCAGGTGAGAATAGGGCGTCACATTTGTTGTTGTCATGGGTTTTATCCTCATGGGGGCTTATACGACAAGCGAGTTCAGGTAGACTTGACACACACACACATATGGGGATGAATTGCGAATTACTTCTCAGCTATCCTATCATATGCAAATCCATTGCCGAGAAGAAAAACAAAAAAACACAACACAAAAAGCTAAGAACAACTTCTCCCCGTGCGTCGTCGTCGCGTCGTCGTCAGTACCTTCATATAAAGATATAAGCTATTCGAAGTGAAATTGATGAGACCGCAGGTAATTGGCTTTAATAATTATTTAAACCGCGTGATGAGGTCGGATCTGCATAGATATGTAGATACACTTGCTACATGCACAATGTCATGCGATGGATATATTTAATACGCGAGAGGTACAAGTTTAGTGTATTCCTTTTGGTTTTGAAATATCAACGATACACTATAAGAAGCAGCATATCTTTCTGTCAAACCCAGACCCCTCTGGTTGTTGCAAACGCGCGAATGATGAATTCATAATCACGAGCAATTATTGCAAGCGATTAGTTAGTTATATGAAAAGTCTAGAAGCGGTCGGTGGTGGGTAAAAGTTATGATGAAGTGGTGGAAGCTACATATTTTAGAAGGTTTTAAGAGACACGATTGTAGGTATATGCAAAAAGTTGTTAGGGGTAACGTCGTCGTCAGAAGTCAGAATAATAATTAGTGTTTCACCTGCTAATGTGTTCGCACATCGTAATTTGTTGTATAACCAGGGTAAGAAAAATATTATACCAATGGCTTCAACTAAGGAAATTTACGATGATAGTATTTTATATTGACATAGAAAATGGAGGTAAGGATTTTCATCCCGCCACAAAAGAAGAAACTTGGGCTAAGTCAACCTTATCTGATGGTTACCAGTTCCATTTTCTGGTTATTCTGAGAAGGTTATCGAATATTTTCATTGAAAATTGACAGATTATTTTTTTACCTTTTGTCCTTATTTTTCCGTAAGGAGATCGTAAAGATGTACAAAGACAAAGCTGCGAGACAGACTTCAAAATATTTTTTTTAAATGGATTTTGATTTAGAAACTTCTACCAAATAGTTTTTATTTTCAAATACCCAGTTAAATTCATATTGAAAATTAAATTAATCCTTTTCAAACTTTCCAACTAAAATCAACATTTACTACTCACCACTTGACATTCTGCACCCGAAGTTTACTGCTCGTTATCTGCTTTTCATTACTCACTACTCGTTACTCGCTCCTTGCTACTTGCAGCTCGCTACTTGCTACTACCTGCTAGCTAATCTTTGCTTGGTGCTAGCTTCTCGCTCCTAATTACTGACAATCGTTCCTTTCTATTCGTTGATTGCTCTTCCTTAAAGCTGCTCTTAACTAGCTACTTATTGATTGCTACTCGCTGTGAGCTACTTGCTGGTCAGCATTCACTGTCCGCTTCTCGATGTTCTGTACTCTTGTTAGATTTGCACCTGTTGCTTGCTTCTCCTTGCTCTTTACTCGTTGTTCGTTTCTAGCTACTTGCTAATTATAACAAATTACTCGCTGTTCGCTACCAAGCACACTACAACAGCTTCTTCCTGCTTGAAACTCCCTAGCTACTCGTTTCTCGTTGGTCGTCAATAAGAGTAAGATCCCAAGGTCGGTAGATTTCAGGCAACCAATATTTAGTCACTACTGATTTATGTATTTTCAATAAAAACGCATCATAGTAGATAAGAACGAATTGTTATGAAGCTTGAAACCTGGAATGTTTTGGACAAAACCAGGGTAAAAGGTGCAAAATAACCAAAAAACTGGTATTAAAAATTCAAAGTCGAAAAATATCTTCAACTGAAATAAAACCGTTAGGACAAAACTTATTGATCTCAAAAACTACTGTATCAATTTTGTTGAATTTTTTTTCTGTTGGTTTTTGTCAGTTTTCAAAGTTAATTCTCAAAAAATATTTTGAACAAAATTTTACTAACGATACCTGGCATAGAATGTAATTTTCGGTTTTTTATTTTCTCATAAACTGTTTCACGGATTGTGATCAAAATTTTGTAAGAAAGAGATTCTAATATATTGCATACAAAAGTTAAAAAATAATTGGTTTTTGAAAGAAAAAATGAATTTCTTTTTTTGTTATCGTGTTGATATTTTTTTTGAGTGAAGGTAAAACAGAGTACATGGTGGCGCCGAATGCGAGAAAAATAGTTGGTCAAACAATCAAGGTAGCGAATTTGAAGTAGTACAGCCGACAATAATATAGAAAAAGAAATACGCGGGTGGCTACTACAGTCTGTCAAAGCTCTTCAAATCCAGAAATTTCACCATAACTTCAAAACTGCTGCTGTACAGGACCATGGTCCTGCCAGTACTCCAGTATGGATCCGAGACTTGGTTGCTTAGCAAAAGATACTCCGACCTCTTAGCCGCGTTCGAGAGAAAAGTCTTAAGGAGAATTATTGGCCCCATATGTGAGGAAGGACGATTCCCGAGACTTTACAATCATGCAATCTACTTGGAAGCAGACATAGTGACATAAATTAAGCTCGGTAGACACCGGTGGGCAGGGCACCTAGCTCGCATGAGTGAATGGAACCGGCTCGGAAAGTCCTTTGTGGTACATTCTATGGTAGACGGCAGCGTGGTAGACCATGCTTGCGTTGGAGAGATGGCGTAGAAAAGGACGCCCGAAGCCTTGGGGTGCGCAACTGGATGGCGCCGGCTTGAGACCGGGATAGGTAGAGAGACTTGTTGGCCAGGACCAAAACCCCGGCTGTCGAGCCAATGATGATGATGTTGATATTTTTTTTAAAACTTTGTTTTTAAGTGTACGTTTGTAAATAGTATATACTAAAAAAATGATAAACAATAGATTTTATCCAACCTCTAAAATCATCCATGGGAAGATTGTATTTTGAATCGTTGCTGTTTTGTATAGATGTGGTTCCATACATGATTCATTTGATTAACTCTATGTTAACTGCAGCAAGGATATGAAAAACAAGCTGTTTTCATTGAACGCCAGCCATATTTTGGTCCAATCGAATCTTGTTTGTGTATGCAAATCGTCAACAACATATCCAGCATCAAGGACGACATATAGAGAAAAGTCTGACTAAAAACGAAACTAGCGCACAACACACAAGGAGTGTTTAGAATTTTTTCCTGTCACACTATTCCACCCACAAAATGAAGATATAGAAGAAAAGTTGGAAAAATGCAAAAAAGAAAATCATCCTTTTCCCTTAAACTAAGTGCAGTATAGTATAGTCTACGACTATACAGAGCTTCCTTCCTCATGTGCATGTGAGTGATTCGATTAATCGTTGGGAATTTTGTTCATTTTTTGTATATGCAGCGCAATTTATAGAGCTAAAGGTACTCCATTTTGTACTCCACCAAAGGATATACTAGCGCACGCTGTCCTTTCGCTTTGAGCAAGTGAATGTCCAATATATCCTGTTTGCATCTTTCTATTCTCCTATGGCAGAGATGGCTTTGTTTTTATTGACCCATTTGGAATTTGCATGTTTTTTTGCGCGCGGTGCAACCAACGTGATATCAAAGAAAACTAAGCTTTTTAGAGATAATGAAATTGAAGGCTGTATATATGCTGCGCGATATGGAAAAAGCCTGCAAAACAAGTACAAAGAATTAAAAAAAAAAAAAAAAACAAGGATGAAACAGCATCCTTTGAGTTTGCTGCGTTTGTTTTGGGTTTTTATGTGCATGTCCTGTCCATAGTGAAAATGACCACGCCGCATCTACTCATATATGTACTTACTCGTATATGCAATGGTGATTTTTTTTTGTTGTGTTTTGCATCATGTATTTTGTTTTGGTCCTTTTGTTGATGGATTTTGCTTCTCTGGGTGTTGTTTGTGTGCATATGTGTACTCAATATGCAACGAATAGCAAATGAAAGGATGCGGGTGTCCGTCGCATTCGTTTGGATATGCTCGTGTAATTTTTTTGTTGGATTTTTGTTCTTGTTCTAGTTTTTTTTAAATTTTGCTTTGCATTTCCTGTGCCTTTGATGAAAGAGTGTTTTTTTTTTTAAATTTTTTTCTTAATTCGAACAACTGAACTAGCAAGTCCAGCTTGTGCATTGATAACCAATCAGGAAATATTATGGGTGTGTCCAGATGAGGTCGAATTTGTAACGGTCGGCTGATGGACGATTTTGATGGTGTATTGGAAATGTGGATATGCAATTAGTAAATGAGAAATAGATATTGAAGATTCGAATAATGGATTTATAATGGAAATATGTTACTTGCTTAGGTCTTCGGACGTATGATGTATGATCGGGAATTTTCTTTTGCGGGGCATAAGTCCACCACTACTCCTACGCCCTAGATGTTTTTAAGCTGCCTCCAGCTCTTCTGCAATTGTGCTCTTCGAACGTTCTTTGTGAAGTTCTCCTAGGTCAATCCGCTTGGCTACTACATGCGTTAGGGTGTTCCATTGCATCGCTTTCACTAATGTTTCCTACAATAGCGTCAGTGGGTTCCTGACCTGTTCTCATAAGAAGTTCTCCTTCGGAGATACGGTTTTGCTACAAATCATCAAGATGTTACGTAGTTCTCTATTTCTAGTTCTAGTCGAAGCTTGGGCACCACGCTTATTTAGTTGAATCATCCAAAAAAGGACTAACCTCCTTCCCCACATCTTATTCAGTGTTGCCATACTACTTCACTTCTCAAAACTAATCTTAGGACATGTTCTATGAGAGCATTGACGCTCTGAAGAATATGCCTTACATTGACAGCATTTGTTCTAAATTAGAAATTAACTGCGTCGGTGGTGTAATGGTTAGCATAGTTGCCTTCCAAGCAGTTGATCCGGGTTCGATTCCCGGCCGACGCATATTATTTTAGAAAAATTCTACTACCATTATGACGTCATCTTCAAAATTCTTGAATTTCTAAATTCAGAAAAATAAAATGAAAGTTCAATGCTTAGAACCAACAGAACTGTTTGCGTTGTTGTTTGTTCTTATGTTGTTTGGTATTACGTTTATTCAGCTGAAATTTATTTTGAGTCTTAGCAAAAGTAATTTGGTTTGAAAGTTTAAGTTACGAGTATATCTACGATAAAATATATAAACAAAATTGAAAGTGAAACAAATGAATTTGGAAAAATTGAATTATTGAACAATTTCAACTTTTAAATTTGTTGCTGGAAAAGTCTATTTTTCTAAAGTTAGTGAGAGAATGCTTTTTTCCAAAAAAAAAAATTATAAATAACAATTTGCACACAACTTTGAGGAAAAACTATTAACATATTCTAATCAAATATATACAAAATCTGCCTATTGCAGGCAAAAAATATTGTGGCTGTTTTCTTAATCATTCTGTAAGTACTTTAATACAAAAGTCGTTTTAGCTGTTAGAGCGGCTTGAAAAAAAGCCCAAAAAATCCTAATATTTGAATAACCCAGTTTCTGCGTAACCCTTAATAACTCCCATGAGCTTGGCTGGATAAAGCTAAAAGCAATAACAATTGTTTGATAACGCATGACGTGTTTTTCGAAGTTATTCGGAATTTCTCAGTGTTGGCCATGTCTCACCCTTCTATATGTTAGTTTGAATTGCCGAACTGGCTAAATTCTAGAATTTCAGGTAAGACTAAGAATTTTGCAGCAAGATTGGTAAAAGTAAAACATGTTTAATTTTCATAAATCATTCCGAAATTTTTGTTTAAAAAATCAAAATCTGTCTGGCGACTGAAAATACCGAAGCATCGGAGTTGCTTGAGCGAGGCAGTGCCTTCAAAACGGTAGTTCAAAATTCAAAGAATAGAACCCGCGAACTTGGTCAGCAATGTACATTTAACTAAAACAAATAAAATTAGCAACGTTCCTTAAGATTCTGGGTTTTACCGGTAAATTTTAAAATTCAAACATTTCAGGAATTCATGATATTATAAACACATCTCTCCACTAAAGTCAAAGGAAACTTTCATCCGAAAAGTATTAGTTATAAAAAAATAACTAAAGTACGAGTATTTGCACAGCAATCGACAAAATAAAAAAAAAAGTTCAAACGCTTTAATAATACAAAAGTCTCTTTTATAAAAATTATTGCCTAACTAAAAGTCGAAGCGGAATTTCGCCCCCTTGAGAAAACAAAAACCAATTTCACTCGGCTGAAGTCTCATAAATCGTATAATGTGATCCAGCTGTTGCCTATACTGTCAGCCATTCCGTATAGGTACCCATCCAATATCATCGCCAACGTATACATAACTTCTGTTTTGTAATACCTACCTGCTACCTATATGGTTATGCATTCGTGGCAAGTATTACACCTCACAATGCAGTACTCATAAAATATCCAAACCACCTTTTCTAGTAAAAAGAAGGACATGCAATCCTGCCTGCTAGATATACGCAAGCATAACACCACATATTCGTTACAGTAATTTCCACCAACCTTGCTCGTTGATCAACATAACTACCCAAAGCCCTCCTATATATCTTCCTTTTATACCTTTCCGCATATAGGTACAATAACATATACCTCTGTGCCTCCATTTGTCAAGTTATTGACTGATAAAATATTGAAAATAATTCACCGAGCGCACCAAGGACATTTTTATTACACACAAACTACTTTTGAAAAGTATACAACAACCTAACAAAAAAAAAAAAAACATGAATTGAGAAAACAAAAAAAAAAACATTATTTGTTACATCATCATCAAGGCAAAACAAAAAAACAACCATCGGAAATAAAAGGATAACAAACTCCGGGCCGCTCTCTAGCCCTCCCAGTGAGGCGGCTCGTCGTCGACGTAGTCGTCGCCGCCGTTGCCAGTGAACAACACCGTGAGCTCCAAACAGCCATTATAGGGATAAAACTACTTCGCATGAAAAATACACGAAGCACCAAAGCACCAAGGAGCAAGGAGCAACCCCAACCTATACCTAAGTTAAGACCCCCTCAGAAATGCAAGTCCTGGTGCGCATTATTCGCTAGATTGCCATCGAGTGTAAGTCCTCGCACCCACACACACACAAACATACATATAAAAGAAACAAGGAATATTATTTTTATAACCTAGAGGGCTGGTGGAGCCTTCCGCTGTTTCTGTACCTATACTATAAAACTCCTGCCATGCAACAACATCAGTTTGGATAGACTTGATGGAGGCAGGTAGGTTGTAAAAGACAATTTCACATGGAAACGTGTGCATCGCGTCCTTTTCGCGTAAAGTGGATTTATCCATGTGCAAAGGTCGTTTTTCGTTGATGCGAGTGGTGCACTATCAAGTGCATTTCAGCCGAATGTTTCAAAGCATGAACAGTGGGGTCTAAGAGTTTTCTAAAAAATATTGCTTAAGAATTAGAAATCAGTTTTATTGATTTTTCTATCCTTTCCTCGAGTTCAATCCTGGTGGACCAAGGACTTTAAATAAGTGGAGAATAGTAAATTGCTTCATCATCGAACTAATTTTGTTCACTTTAGATTGAGCTTACAGTCCGTGATGACCACGAACTCTGCAAAAAAACTTTTAACCAGATCGGATCATATCAATGTGCTTTTACTTATTACACCAAGGTGGTTAAAGTTGTCATTCAGTAATTATTTGCAGCTGTCCTATTGTACCGAAGAAGCTTTTGGAAAATAGAAAAGAGAATTTGATTTTTTAGTAATTGTGGAAGCCTTTTTATCCATGTACTCTTGAGTACTTTTTCAACGTCTAGAATGCTTTTGTTAACCATATGGCACAATTGCTAAAGACTTGCTTCTTATTTCGACTTCTTCTTCATTTACCGACGATTTCCATGATCTCAGCCGAGACTTCAACATTATCAAACAATGGCTCCACTTATGGAGTTCCTCCGGATTGACCTGAGGAAACGTCGACAAGCCTCTCGATTCTGGATTGTTCCATGTCTGAAGTCTGAGGCCAACTAAAGACAGGTTTTGTTGTATTTGTTTGATCCATTAGTTGTTGCGCCTGCTTTTCTTCCACGATTTGGAACATCCGGTAGTGTTATTGTCTTTTGAACTAAGATCTCACGGTATCTTCTATTTACATGACAGTATCACGTCTATTTTCTACCTTTTTATACGTAAGCCATCCATATACGTTTATGTTTAACCTGCACTTTTAAATAACGAACTTTGGGGTTCACATCTCATGATTGGTTATTGATGATTGCCTTCTTTCGTGTGTCGTAAGCTAGGGCCTATTAGGTCCTCGGACCATATGTCCGTAGGTTTCTTCGTGTCGCTCATAAGGTATGCACTACTCTTACGCGCTATTGTGTAAGATTTTTGGAGATGTATTTCATCTCTCTCCAACTTTTTCCAGTTGTAGGTACTGATTTCTCTTCGACCGTCCTATGCCACGTGCTTCGATATCGGTCCGTTTTTGGCCCGCCTGCGTGAAAGGGTTTCATTGCATCTCGCTCATTACTCTTTCGAAGCATATGACTGCCACTAACTTCTTCATATGGTAAAGTCCATTGGGTTCCTTCCTGTTCTATTCTCGTACGAAGTTCATCATTGGAGATAAGGTTTTTCCAGACCATGAAGAGCGCAGAATTAACATTGGAGCGGTAGAGTAATAGTCAATCCAAGAGCAAGCAGCTTTTGGTTTAGAACTTAATTTTAACAGTCCGATCGGGAACTGGTAATATCTGGTTCTGTCCCGCCATCAGTAGAGATAGTACTTCCAAGATATTAAAAATTTTCTACCATCTCAACTGGTTGTCCAGAAATATTTACTTGAGCCATGAGGAAGTTCCCAAACTGATCCTTCTCGTTTTTGCCGAATTGATCTTTACACCAACTATTTCAGTTTCTCTCTCCAATCTTGACGCCGTGGTCCTATGAGAAAGTAAGAACTATAATTGCAAAGTCCACTGAATTCGTTCGTTTCCGTCTAATCACTAAGAAGAACAATATTGGTGACAGTACACAGCCTTGGGATGCCCTCCTGCGCAAAGCAAGCCAGTCGAATTCCCTATTGAAAGTTTTGAACGCCGCCGCCGCGCGCCGGTTCGAAGCCGATGAACAGCAGGTGAAGTGGTGAACGATATTCGACGTACTATTCACTGATGATGCGGAAAGTGTTAATGCGGTCCACAGAGGAAGATCCATTGCGGAATCCTGCTTGCTCAGCAAATAGATAATTTATTTTGAAATGGCGGCCAATTTAGCCAAATCCAAAAAAATGTTCTAACTTGGTCTTGACATACTTTTAAATGAATTTCAAAGTCCATCCAAGAATTAAACCCATGTAGTGCAGTGAATTATTTTTTTTCTGGATATTACTTAGAAACTACAAATATTCAAAATTGATAAAATTATCGAAATTTTCAAAAACAAAACTTTTTATTTTCTAACAAACACAAATTGAAGAAAAACCTCTTTTTTGTGCCTTTGTTTGTTTTCGTCATTTTCTGTTTCACTATATTTCTACCGTCTCATTTTTTTTTTTTTTTTTGAATGAGATACCCAGGTAAAGTGCATGCACCTAGGTTCAATGAAAAAAGGCGATTGCATGGCAATTTGGGGAAAATGGGAATAAACTCACTCAAACATACATAGGTACTCGCACATTATATGAAATGGAAGCAAAGCCGATTCTTTGGAGTTCTTGCATTTTTCAAAAAACTGATCCCCCAAACTACAACACCCTCCTATGTTTTCTCATCTCGCAAACCACCATGGAGTCGTCAGTCGTCGCCATGTCGTCGTCGTTGTGCGAAAACAGATAGCAAAGGCTATGTTTGTGCCACGAAAATCCATGGCACGTCCTTTGGATTATTTATTAAAATATCGCATGAAACCGAGAGACGAGTTCCATTCGAATCTTCTTCTTTATACCTATGAGAAGCTATATAGAGGACTCTTGCATGCAGTCACAGTCAAATGCACCTAGTTACACAACACACACAAACTACCAGCTCATTCCTTCCACACCCTTCTCCTTCCCCCACTGCCCTGCCTCTGGAGCTGCTCATTTTCAATTTTTATTATCGTGCTTAAGGTTTTTTTTTGAGTCTTGTTTTTATAGTATTTTTCTACCTCGATGCAATATCCTTGAAATGTCCTTGCGTGTTGTGAGCGGGCTGTTATGATGGTCTACAGTTCACACAAAAATGGATTCCCATACCCATTTTGGGATTTCGTCCCCCGCATCACACGATATAGAGTTTTTGTAATTTTCGTGTGGAGCCTCTAGAAGATTCAGAAGAGAATTCCTTAGATGGAAACGCAACGGTACGGGCTAAGAAAGAAGAGGCATTCAGTTGCCGGAAGAAAACAAAACGCAAAGGAGTTTTCTGTTTTTCAGAGATGCAATGCACGAGAAGAAGGATAAAAACAGAGAATCCTGCTGACAATGTCAGATGTGCAGCGTGTTTGTGTTGAATTTGTTATGGGTAACATTTTAGAGATGTTGGTTGTTGTTGTTGGGTTGGATTGGGGTTGGGGTAAGAAAGATGAGTTTGAATATCCTCTCGTTTCTATTTCGTACCTATATAGGTAGTATAGGCAAAAGGTCCTCATGCATTCAAAATTGATGACCAAGGCATGATAAATTTATTATAAGGCAAGATGGGCAACACTGAATAGGTTCCTCTGGCTTCTTTTATCTTTGGAATGCATTTCTTAGATAGCATTCGGAATATTATGTTTATGAGGTAAGTTCTTGAAAAGTCACATATTACATATTTGCCCAGAGCCGTTCTCAGTGGAGAAATTGTCTGGAAGAGTAAATGAATTTCTTTGAATGTTCGAATTAATTTTGAAAAAGAAATGAATAGAAAAACGTTGGATAGTTAGGGGAATTGTTGTGGATTTATGTAAACTCGTTGTGTTGACCTTTAGTTGTGTCATCTGGAATGAACATGTCTTATATTCTAAGAGACCATGACCTGGCTATGTTCTGTCAAGGTCGTCGGAGACTACGCGAAACGAAACTACTCTAACGATCTTCTGGAAACTACTCAGGTATGTTAAAGACTGACCACTGCTTTTACGATTTGCCCCGGTCTTTCCAAAACTACTCAGGTCTGCTAGAAGCCGTCCAAGTCTGTAAGAGACTGTAAAAGTCTGGTGAAAGCTACCCAAAATTCTTGAAAATGTCAGGTCAGTAGAAACTACCAATGTAGGCTTGTCCAAAACACCCGGTACTGCCATAAGCTACCCAGGTCTGTCGAAAACTGCAAAGATCTATCGGGCAAAGAAACTGCCCTGGTCTTTCAAATGCCATACAGGTTTCACATAAACTGCCCAGGTCTGTCACAAACAAATAGGTGTATTGAAAGACACGCAGATCTATTGGAAAACGCCCAGATCCGTCCGAAAAGGACAAGGTAGGTACCCAGAGGTCTATTGAAAAATGCTCTGGTCTATTGGAAAACCCCAGGTCTGTCGGAAAATGGAAACAAGACGAAACCAAGACGAGAATATTAAGACACCCAAAATTTACAAGAAAATTGCTGGTCTTTGTGGTTCTGAAACAAAAAATTATAAAACACCGAAAACAGCCGGTACCGAGACGTGACTACAATAAATTTTTTTGAAGAGCATCGATACCGATTACCGATATCGGGACAAGACTGAATTTTTTTGTGGCCAGCGTTCGAAAGAAATAAGGCCGCGTTCGAAAAAGAAACGATGCCACCTTTTTCTTATTTCATTTTCCAATCGCGGCATATTATATTTTAAAAATTAATATTATTAATGATTTAAGGTTTTTAATTTTCCAACGCTGCCCCAAACTGAAATAAACTAAAAAGGAAATAAATTGCTGTTAAATGAATATGAAATAGCGACCAGAGATGGTTAAACCTTCAATTTCAGATCTGCATATTTTCTATATTCAAACAATTCTTAGTTCTCTCATTAAAATTCAAAAACAAACTCACAACTCATCGGGAACATGAACATCATTGCTACCGTGAAGCCTGAGCTGAGCATGCCCCAAACACTAACCCCAAGCTGATACCTCATCCTCGACAATCAATCTCTCGTCAAAGTAAAGGATTTTACTTAACTATACACTGATGTTGATGATGATGATCATCATCATCATGATGAAACCAAAGAAAAGGATATCTTCACTTCATCTTGATTGACGTGCGCATTTACGAAGCAGACATAATGATGGAAATACCCTCTCTCATTTGAGTCTGCATCACATTCGCATAGGTACTCATGTTGTCAATGTGCATCACTACGGTAAGTGATGAATTTGCACGATGGCGCTTTATCCATCCAGCACGCTTATACTCCCGAGCCCGACGACGATTGCATGCGATTACAATGGTTTGGTTTGTTTCTTTTACACACACACACATTGGATGATGGGCTTCCGTTTCGGTATGATCAAAAGATCGCGAGGACATTACCCAAAGATCACAACCGCCTATATAATTGAAAGGACATCGGAACACTCCAGCCATTGTCAATCAGTGCAGACGAACCCACCAAGGAGAGGAGACAAAATTGCAACTCAACAGTGACGTGATGTGATCTGACGTAATAGACCAATTAAAGTTATCTCGCCATCTCAGCGCAGTTCGGTCCAACTGATGATGTCCGTTTGAATGATGACATGCTTGCTGCTGCTGCTGCTGTTTTTGCTTAAACTGCAACTTCTGGATGCATTGCACATCCATTGATGCGTTTCGCCGCATTTCGTCGTCGGCATCTATGTCCGTGATATACGAGACCCTGACGACTTCTTAATCTGGGGATGTGTCTGATGTTGTGGCCTGCGATTTCCATATCCTTGTTGCAATCTTCGCACGTTCATCGTTCGTTTGTCCATCGAATCTTTCCCATCCAATTAAGGCTTTGCGGCAAGAGGGTTGCACGAGATGAGGTTTGTATGCTCTTCGCATACATTCAATCTAAAAGCATATCACATCAGAGAAAGAAAGATTCACCCTCCATGTATGGGGGTGTAGGGATTGGGGGCGGCATCGGCATCGGCACTCGACAGTTTGGAACAATTGCTTTGTGTGTGATGCGACTCACATCAACCGGAAAAAGGTACAATAAATTATTCCCGAATCCAGATTCAGATTCCTTGCCAGACTTCGGGGGCGGCCGTCGAAAAATCGATTAAACGCTGAAGAGGACTATACGAGTATATATATTTTTGGGCATTTATAACCCAGACAGTTCGGAGTGGGGCATGAGAGTTTGTCTGATGAAATGCGGCGAGGAATGCGAAAAAGGTAGAAATTAGTGAAAGCTTTTTTCCACCTGTCTGCCACCTGGAGAGTTCTTGATTTCTCTTGTTCCAAAATATTTTGTAGGTTGGTATACCACCTATAGCGTTTGTCGTCGCATCGCTCCTATCGCCACATCAGGCCGTCATCGGTGGTCGTCCTTTTTTTTGATTTTTGAAAGGATAATTCATTTTGCATAAATGCGAATACGGAATTTTTGAATTGGAAATTTTTGAAGTATGTTTGTGTATGTATAGTGTTCGAATACATATACACTCGTACACAAAAAAAAAACAGCCATATACAGAAAGTGTATATCCTTTGGGACACTTGATTCAAACAATTCAAATAGCCATTGAAGCGTGTAACATTGTATATCGATGGATTGTTGATGGGAACGAGAAAGATATATAGCCTTCTTTCCATTAAAACATTTTTTTAAGGGAAGAAAAAACAGGAAATACCCTGCAAAGGGATGAATAAAAAAACATCTTTTGTGTCACGTTTTTAAAAGAATTTAAAATCCGGAAGTTGCGATTTTAAGCCAGTTTACATTTGTACATACACATGTATAGAAATTTTCAAACACGAAGGAATAATATATTTCTACCTTTCCATTTAAAATAGCTTTTAACGGTGTTTATTCTACAAAAATTTGGCTTTCCGTCCAGCAAGCTAACCTGGACTCTCTGAATTATATAAAAAATTTTAATTACTGAAAAAAAATTATTGAATTAGAAGTTTCAGGCAGGAGATAATTGATGAGAATAAGGAAGAGAGTTGGCGACAAAACTGAGCCCTGTGGCACGCCAGTATTTATTTTATGAATCTGAGACTTAAAACCATCCAATAAACAACTTGTAATGAACGTGGAAAAAGTGGTTTCTAATCCAACGAAGAAGATACTCATCGATCCCAAATAAAATTATAGGAGAGTTTGTTGACAAACGTTTTGAACTATCAAGCGTAATAATCTTCTCCAAATCGATGTAAAGATTTGAGCCACTGCACTGTTAACTTAGATACACCATCAGATCTCCAGTATTACTACGAAAGCCGAGAAAATAATCAGCGTTTCCATGACCTTAGAAAGAAGAAACGTAAGTGAAATTCGCTGGTTGTTAGAGGGTGAAGGCCAGTTTTTTTGAAAATGACCAACAATTTTACTTTGGGACACTGTAGTGTTTTGTTTGGTCATGCAAGAACTTGGTTCGTTGATAATAACCGTTACAAATCTTTCTAGCTTGTTTGTACTTTTATTTTGGGTTTCCTCAATTGTGATGATTTTCTATCTGTATCAACCAACAAACTAAAGACTCCGGAAAAAAAACTTCAAAACACACATTTTCCATAAATAATAGCTTCATTTTGAAATTATTATTTATAAAAGTTAAACTTCTCCAAATTGCTCATTCCTATCATAACTTTTTCTCAAACTCTGATATTTCACCGCCCCACGTTGATATTGATGCGATGATCTCGACTTATATGCAGCAATAACTAGCGAATATTTATGCCACGATCATATCTCCCTCAACAGCACCACCACTCAATATAATTTCAATTCGATGCGGTTCTGAACAAAAAAAAAAAAAACTGAGAGGCCGTAATGTTTAACATGTCCCAATTATCTAATCTTCATCCTAACTGAATTTGTTAGACAAGCTATGGTCTGCTTCGAGATATCGCAGCTCCGCACATGCGAATTTATCTAAATCTACGTTTCTAAATTTTCCATCCCTGGATTAGTATAGAATATCTACCCATGCTCTGATGATGGCGTCCGTCTTTAACGTCGTCGTCGTTGTATAGTTTGTTGCATCAGACTTCATCAACAACAACTGCGTGAGCAATTTCCAAACGATCACCTTTCCGCAGCAATTTCGTTGCGAATACAGCCACCAGTGGAGAGGAAGATAACTACCCAGATATGGTCTTTTGGACCAAAGAAGCATATATACGTCCACCCGTCCATCATCATCGGCCTGCATATATGCACAAGGATGTATATTGCAGCAATGCGGCGCGTATGCAGCAAAAGCCTTGTAATCTTATCTACTTCTAAGATGAGAGGCTTCCTCGAGCTCTTAACACATGTGTGGTGTATAGTGTTCTATTCCTCGACCTCTATATCTATACAAAGCCAAAGTCGAAACAAGAGGGCTTTTGGTTTTATTGATGCCCGCGCCCATATTCAACCGGGACTTCGCATCTCGTCGCTCGTCGCAACTATCTAAAGCTATCAATTTATGCAGAGCACTTAGATGGATAGATTTAGCACTGTTACTGATGGTGTTGTTGTTGTTTTGAAATAGAAGTGGTGATGGAGCTGGATTAGTTGCGATGCTTCTGCTCTTGCCGGTTATTGTTATCTATATTTAGTATTCATCGCTCGTGTAATGGCCATGAAATAGCTATGAAATCCAACATGATACGGCATATAAGTTGGGGGTGGATGGTAAGGTTAGATTGTTGCGGGAGAATGATTTGGTCAAACACGAATTTCTCATTCATTGGAATGAACCTTTATAGCTTTTCATATACGTTTAGGTAGGTAACTGGAAAGACTTTCCTATGGTTGTTTTACCTTGTAATCCACCAAAGTGAAAATAATGCGGTGCAAATTGCCTCCGATTTGTTGCTTGAGATCCGTTATAGGTGTTAAGACTCAATTTAATTTATAGCTAAGCGTATGTACTTTCTCACCAATCATCATGAATTAAATGGCTTGATGGTGCTTAAAGTTTTGAGAAAGGCTGATTGAGCAGTCAATATTACAAAAAAGCATGGCGTGATTAAGTTGTTATAAGACAGTGCTAAACCAAACTTCCCTATACTTGTATATACTTAAGGAATGAAAAATTTTGTTTCATAATCGGAAGAAACTGTTCACATGGTTATTCCTGAAGAGACCAACATGAGATTTACAAGAGTCTCGCCTGTTTTCATTTCGGGGCCAGCCCTATGCATAGCAACACAACTCTGAAAACAGATTTCTGCAGAACTATATCGCTGTGAAATGATACGTTTTGGTAGCTCGCTTCTTAGAAGAAATGAAACGGAGCATTATTAAAAGTGGACAATCGAGGAGATTTCAAAGGTAGGAATCGAGGTTCGAAAATCAATGTTTGAAAATCGGGGTTTGATAAATACCGTGAATGTAAGACTGCAAAGGCAATCAAAAGTACATCATAGCAGAACTGCAGTTGATGCTGATAATATGTGCAATGTGCAGATCACTTCTTCAAACTCTATAATAGCAATGAAGAACCGCTCCGAGATTCATTTAGGCCTTGACTAAGTGAATTGGTTATATGGAGTATGCACCAGATCATATGGTTTCCAGAAAATATAGAACATCGAACAATACAATATCTAGTTTTCACATTTCTGGCCAGTCTTCGATTCCGGGGCGGTATTGCAGTAGAGGAAGACCGTGCATGCAAGTGGGAAAAGCATATACCTGCATGGCGGGCTGAATTGCAGACAGATTCCTAGGAACCGAACTGGATGGAGAAGCTTTTTGGTCAAACCCAGACTGTAGTGTCATTTTAAATATCTTTTTTTTCTTACAAACATTCAGTCTCAAACTTAAAAAAAGCTTAGAAATATTTTCTGAACCAATTAATTCTTTGGTATTAAAAATTCCTAAATGTTGGCGAGATTCTCATTCCAATTAACCCAAAGCACTTTTGATGCCTGTTATTCCATACCAACTCTATACTCTTTTTTAACAAACATCCAAATTAGAGCGATACCCTTCGAGGCACGACTATTTTTAGGTTTTATTCCCACAGGCCTACTGGAGCCATTTAAATGTCATTTCCCCACATACACCCTTTTCTTGGTAGATAGGTAGGTTACGTATATACACGGTCCGGTCTATTTGGCAAATAGTGTAGTTTACGAACAGCGCCAGCCTTATAACCATTTGTGGGGGCACCTTTGTATACAATAAATCGCATAAATCAAAACGACATCACACAGCAAAATAGAGACTTGCCTTGACTTTAGCTTCATCCCAAGGATCTCACTGCCAACCACCACTAACCACATAAAAAAGAGATAGACCTTTTTGCTAAGAAAGAAACACGACAAAAACCTTGATGCGACTGTTACGAATTGTTTATTCCAGAATTTATGTACTCCAATCAGCAATGAGTAGCAACAACATCCCTATCCGCTGCTCCGCCAACTCTATAAAACCGAAAGATTGTCAAGGTGAGACAAGGCGCATAGAAAACGAGGAAGATCCCCAAATGCTTTTGTTGAAACGAACTCACCCAGGTAATCAGGAAAAATCACACAAACTCATCCACTTGCTGCTGTGTTCTTTATACTGCGGCTGGGCACCATTCTTTAAGACTGAGGCTCTATATATCTGAAGCAGAATAAGAAGAAGTTCAATTGTCCCCCTTTCCCCATTCCTAGTCGTCATGGTCTTCTTATGGTTTCTGTTAATTTTTATGGAACTCTATGTTTACCGAAGCCCTAAAATCACGAAGCAAATCGTGCACGACTATTTTGCGTGAGCCATGATCAATCCCAGTCGAGCGAGAATTTTGTATAGGTACGAGTACCTGCCCCTAGCTTGCTGCGAATCCACTGAAGGCGACGACGACGGCGACGACGACGTTGGGCGAAACAAAAATCGCTATATGGCTATAAGTCTATTGTTACATAAGTCGAGCGTTACGATTAAAAACGTTCCAGGGTTAAACTGCTGAAACTTTTAAGATGAACGCCATAGACGTGAAGCCATAGAGCCATTTGATTGTGGGACTTTTCCTTTTGTTTCCATGGAAAAGCGGACCAAACAAAAAAAAAATGTGTGCGCGTTTAGATGTTTTTGCCTTGTGTTCCTCATTTTTGCGGATATCTATACTGATTTTTTTGTTGGTTAGTTTTTCGTTAAAGAAGGTTTAAAAATCGTGGATCTTATTGCAAAACTGTAGAAGTGTAGAGCTTTGAACCAGAGCGGGGAACTGAGTTTCAGGTTCAATTGTTATGGATTGCAATATAGAAATTGGGGATTTTTACTGGTTGGCTGCACTGTTGCAGGTTGATATTAAATGAGGATTTTTTTTAACCGTCGAGAGTATATCAAGGTTAGCATGTTATGTGCGCTAATTTTTTACTGGGATATTGAAAAAAAATCAAATAACATCAACATTTCTATTAGGTATTCCATTCCATTTTTTTGGAACTGTCAAAATACATTTTATTTGATTAGCATGAATTTATTTGCCAAGATCTTTTTGTTTTTGGATAAGTTCGCACAACGATGTTTTGTTGATTTGCAAACTGTTATGTAGTTTACTGTAAATGTCCCCTTTGTTATATCGCCATTCCATTATCTGCTGTTTGTTTTAAACCCAGAAATATTGAGCATTTTAATGTTTTTTCATTTCGATATTTTAGGTAATATGTGAATATGCCAAATAATAAAATGCGAAAAAAGAAACCAAATATTATTTTGGAAAATGTAACATTTGCGAAGTAGGTACCTATAATGAATGCAAAAGAAAAAAAAATAGAATGCAATATAATGACTGATATACGATGCTATTAAATGTGAAAGAATGACATACAATATAAAAATTAGAATTTGAAATATGCCAAATAACAGTTTTGCGAAATCATGACATATGTAGGTTGCGAAACGAAAACTTGTAAAACTATAATTTTAAATAAAATGCGAAATGGTTAAATTTCGTGATGTGTGAAAATGTGTGAAAAAATTGCAAGATATTCATTGCAAAATGAGTAGTAAATGGCAAATCGGTTAAATTGTTAAAGAAAAAATTGAGAAATAATCTTTGCAAAATAACTTTTAAGTTAGAGCGCTATCAGTTATTTTTAAAGAATAATTTGTATGCAAAGTTATTTAACTACACCTACAGAAAAACTTTATGTTATTTTTTATCACCCAGAGTTTTTGTTTGAAAAAAAAAGTACAGAAAATTGAAAAACCCTCTGTTAATTAAATTAGTCTCGTTTTATTTAAGCACTGTATCTGGTGCATATCACGCTTAGTATACAATTATACATATCTGGTTAAATAAATTTTTCATATTTTTATATTTTTAACCAAATTATTTTTACTGAATTTTAATTATTCAAAAGATTAACACTATAATTACCTTTACCCCCCATAAATCTTTTTTTTTTCAAAAAATACCTAAGAAACAATAATCAAAATTTGTGAAAAAAAAATATTTTCCTTTTAAATAACAAAAATAAAAAACTAATTTATTTATTGGTTTTTTTATTTTTCTCGAAAAATTTTGAACAAAATGACCTATTTGTTATATCAATTCAAATTTTTTAAAATCAATTTTTAAGAGAATAAAATTCAAAAAATACAATTAAAACAAAATTTTAAAAATTCAGTTTGTTTTACGGAATGCGATATAAGAACTAACAATAAATTAAAATCCATTTTTAACAAATTTTAAAAACTCTTGCATCATAGTACCTTCTTCTTTTTACTCACGTGTTAAATCTGCTAGAGTAGATTTTTTCAAATGTCAAAGTGACATTTTGTTGAATGTTAAATCAAAAGTTTCAAAAGTGGAATTGATTGGTTTGACAAGATAAGTTGTTGAAATAAACTAGTACATGGTTATTGTATATAAATTTGCATAGTTCTCTCATGAACACGTTCCACACGTCGTCGACCACCTAGCGATCACACCACTTACTAATTTTCTGGTTCCTGTTTCTGTATATATACAAGTGCGCCCTCAAACGACCACACCACACAACACAAAAACCATCTTGATGATAGTACTAAATATATACAATGTACATGGTACAATTTTAAATATTTTCTTTATTTTCAGCCAACTTTGACAGCTGGCCCGTCAGTCAGTCAAAAATTGCTTTATCTTGCAGTTACCTTGTTCCTCTGAACGTTGACTCTGTTGACTTTTATCAAATCAAACCTGGTGAAATGAAGTAAATTTGCTTCAATATACAGAATGCCCCAATATTCAACGTCGAAACTTATAAATGCGCCGAATATATCTGCTAGGAAATGAGATATTGAAAAGATTTACACCAGGGGTATTCAGGAAAGTGTGTAAACTAACGATCTAAACGTCATCAACGACAACCGTGAGAGGTGCAATTGTTGGACACGATGACGAGTTCAGGTGGACGGCTCTCCAGCCCCACTATCGCGAACAGCAGAAATATTTTTTGCAGTACAGACCCGGTTTGCTCAAATTTTTGCACGATCCTTCCGATTGGTCGCACATTTGGACTATTTAATTGACCGAAAAAATCACGAAGTGCACGATATGCATTTTGATCTGTACACCCATATTTTCATAATAAGCCTGAATAACTTTCCATGGTTTGGTTTTGAATTAGTTTGAAATTAAGAAATGTCAAATGAAATGCAGAACAAAACTTGACGTTTAGGTGTGGTTCACATTTAACATCGGGCCTTGAAATTTAACCACCCCTTAATTCAAAAAGAAACATCAACACATCCGCAACGTCACAGTGGTAAGAAAACAAACTTTACAAGAAATACCTAAAGCCCAGAATCCAACGTTCTAATTGTTTGACATTGTTCGAAGCTATGTATGTACATATGTATATGCAGGTTCGACAAAATATGTCTACGTAAGTAAAAATTAAAAACTTCGAAAAAAATTCTTAAACGTCAAACTTGCATCTGGACAAACAACAGGAAATTGCATTTTTTTCTAAAAAACTTATTTTTGAAATGAATGTCTATTTTTTAAATAATTTAAAAAAAAGTTTACCTATAAGAAGAAATATAACAAAGTAAAGCTATATCATGTCCTTTCATCACTTTCCAAATTATAGGTAAATAGATATACTTTATTCGCTAATGGTCCTTCAGACCAAGCCATTGATCAGGACTCCATTACATAATTAACAAAATAAAACCCCACAGAAAGAAACATTTTCCTAATGGGTTTTTCTTTTCAAACCAAGAGCTTAGTCCATTTCATCTGTGTATGATCTCTCTCTAGAATACCCTCTTACTCTAAATATATCTATCAAAGCAAGAAAAATTGAGGCACCTACTCCTTTAGCTAATTAAAATCCTTTAATTCGTTTAAAAGCGCGTTTTTGGTTTCACATCGGTTCTATATTTCATTATCCTGGCGACTGACTATAAATGCCATATATGTGAATACCCTTAAGGGGTCATACGGATTTTATTTTTTCAAAACTTCAGTTTGAAAAAAAAATTAACTTTTCTATCCATTCAAACGTCAGTTGTCGTCGTATAGTTGAGTCGTTGTCCTGTCTGTCGATGGCACCCAATTTCTTTTTTTTTTTGTTTTTTGAAATCCTTCCGCTGGCCATTTCATGTTTCGTTATGGTTACCCTCTATGCAAATTCAATCGAACAGGGAAATGCAATTAGCCTGTTGTTGAAGTTCCCAGAATTAATTAAAAAAAACTCGAAGCAGAAACGGAACAGGAACTCACGGGGCTAAGAGCTGCAAAAAAAAAAATCAAAAATAGAAAAAAAACTATAGATTCGGTGAAATAGTAGAATTTTTTTATATATTGCCTTTCAATATCGTACAAAGGACATCATCTTTATCATCATCGTATAAAGAATGGAGAGAGATGCCTTCTACTTGGCCAGTCGTCTAGTGGAAAGAGCTAGTCACATCTTCCACTGATTGGAACCACAACCTGATGTAGGTAACTACTTGTATATGGTATGAGCTGAGCATATCGTCCAGAGAAAGGACGAAGAATTCTTTTCTGCTATTGATTACTGCCACCCTGGTGCACATCGAGCAAACTCAATTATATTTCTTCCAATTGCATGGTTGATGCATGTTTTTCATGTTTGCATACACATACACACACCCACACGTTTATTATCCTTATATCAATATGAACAAAAAAAAAACTATATGTTCTGATAAGGACATGAGTGTAGAAAAGAAATGCCAGACAAAGGATCTATCTGGAAATTAAAAAAAAAAACAGAAAAAAAAAACAAAAGATTCTCAATTTTTTGTTAAAACCCCAGCTTGGCATCGTACGTCCAAGGATGCAGTAATTAACGCCCAGAAGGAGCAGCAAGGATGGCCTGAAATAGTACGGAAATGGTGAACATGTATATGCTTGTGCACGACGCCTAACTCCCATTGGTGGTTTTGACGGTGCAAATGTTCCTATTTCTTTTTTTTCCCATTTTTAAACTCAAATTCGATACCAAGTCGATATATACTATAGGTGGAGGGATTTGGATTCTTTTTTGTGCATGCTGCTCCTTTGCATGGAGTGTATAATTGAAAGGGATGCAGCAGCAGGACGATGCTATATCCTGTGCTGCTGGTGCTGCTGCTGCGTCGCATGTGCACAGGTACATCAACACAGCCCACCAGAGATACAAAAACGCCCATGAGATCCAGAACAAGCAGAACTCAAGCTGAATCCGGAGCCGTATAGTCCGTCGTCATCGTCGTTGTGTACATCGTACACACCATGATGTGGTCAAATCAAAGGGTGAAATTAATTGCAGCAATACCAAAACCAACAGCAACCATAACACACTGGATGAAAGAGAAAGACCAGCCTTTCAGCCCCACTTCACCCATGCTCTGGATGGCCATCGCGTCGCACTCCAATCGATTGCAACCGGAAAAAGCATCAGCCAAGAGAAGCAGCGCACCCAGCACCATCAAGCGCATATCAAGCCTGCTCTATTTTTTTTATTTTTTTTATTTTTGGAAAAAGTACATTCGATGTGTCTATGCGAGTATTCGTGATGGTAGGTTGCCTTTGATCAGTGAATATTTTTGTAGCTGATGGAAAAACGAGTGTAAGAGGAGAAAAAGGATGCACCCACAGGATATACTGATTGGAAAAATTTCCATACACCACCGCACTATGTAGTGATATAGACCTATGGAGGAATACATGGCACACATGGTGATTAGGATATGAAGAACGCGATTGGAGGGAAGGCTCCACCTTGGGATTTCAACGACCGGCGACTATGAGGAAGCTCATTGTTTCTCATAGTTGCTCGGGGGAAATGTATGGAGCTGCTATGGTATCCTATCCCAATGGGAAAAATTCATGGACACATAAATTCTAGATACTCTTTGATAAGATTTATGGTTACTTTCTATCTATTTTTTTTTTTGTTAAGATAGCATAAAAATTCTGGCTACTTTTACATATCAGGTTTGTTAAGGTCATATACTTTTTTTTGTTTTGTATTTTGATAATGAAAGTGCCTTAAGCAGTTTCCATTTTAAGGCGAATCATACGAGTTAACTATTCTTATGATTTTCAAATGTAATTTCATTTACCAAAAAATTATAGTAGGATTTTTTTATGGCGAAAAAAGATAAGGAAATGCGCGAAGCTTAATCAATTTCAAAATGGAAAATAAAAGTTCTTAATGTTCCCCTTTCCCTTCTCATTATTTTGTGGATGAACGGTATAGCTTCAGAAACGGCAACATTCAAGAACTGTTTTGATTTTGATAGTCCTTGTAAAGTTCGTGACTGAAATTAAAAAAAGTGTCAAAATAAAAGCTTGAAGTAGAGTTTCTCTTCAAATCATTCTCAGTGTTGCCATATTTGTGGACACATATTTCTTTTGGGAATAGAAAAATGTATTGAATTTTTTTTTTAACTCTAAAAATAAAAATGGTTAAGCTGTTTATAAATAGAGCTTGAATGCATGGCCCTCATATGTCAATCTTTAATCTTTAATCATTTTCAGTGCTGCCATATTTCTACATATATTTTATTAAAAAAAATGGTGTTTGAAATCCAAGTCTGAATCATTAAATGATAGGCTTGGATTATACGTATCTTCTGAAGACATTTTCAACTTCGTTCAGTTAACATAATTTTTGAAATAGAAAAAAATTATTAAATTTAAACAAATAATAATTATTGATGTTGACGCCTGGAAGTTGAACGCGTTGCTCAACAAGGGCGTGGCATGTGTCAAAAGGTAGTCTTGTTCTTGAATGAGCCCTATAGCCTTAAATTATTTTTGTCCACTTTCTAAAAATATATTTTATTTAAAATTATTTGAATTAAGAATTTCCGAAAAAAAATAGTATTGGTTATGCAAGCCTGGGTCTGAAATTGGCCCGAAATAAACGCGCATGCATCAAAAGATTGGCCGAGATATTGGAATGGAAAAAAAGTAAAAGAATAAAAAAAAATTACAAGTATTCCTTTATTTTAAAACTTTCCAAAGACATTTTAAAAAACTTTTAAGTCATTATTTTTTTTTATTTAAAATTAATTATTTAAAAAATAAAATTACAACTCGGGCCTCACTGTACTTTTTTTTATTATTATTTTATTTTAAAAATAAAACTAAAAATGTTTTCTTTTCATATTTTTGTTTTTCAATTTTTAACAATGATTTCGAGAACCTTGATTTTAGAATTGTTAAAATAAAAAAAGACCAAAATCGGGGGAGTTTGTTTACATATGAGCTTTAGTCAACATTACGGATGCGTTACGTCAACGTTACGTTCATGTTGGCTCAGCTTTACGTGTGCGTTATAGTCTCAGTCAGGAAGGCAATCGTCGAAGAAGAAGCATATAAATTATTTAAAGCTAGTATTTATGGAATACTCCAAAACCATAGAATATTCCAAAGCCATCCCGGCGAACTGCACAAGGGTGCCTAAAAAGGTGAGACAGTGAAAGAAGAATATCTTTATGTAACTACCAATTTTTTTTAGGGCAAATGTGGGCATTCAACTTTTAAGCCAAATAAACATATGTACAAACAACCAACAAATCTATTTCAAAGATTGTAACTTCCTTTCCTTGCCATCATTAGTCCGCAAATTCTTCCATATTTAGGTCAAAGTCAGTTAACTAGCAATTATCCCATCTCGGGTAATATGCTTTGCCTTGCTATAAGTTTGTATATGAAACCTGACACAAGATCTAAATCCAATCTTAATGTGCAAAATAAATAATCAACCACCACTCTGGGGCAATGTGGTTCCTATCCATCCCATAGTCTTTGCTTCCTTCGGTCGGTCGTCCAAGAAAGCAAAAAAAAAAAAAAACACATAGTCAATCAATCCATTGGTGGTCCTAGCGCGCGATAACGCCCCCAGTTTTTGGTGCACGCACGATTCCAAAAAGGAAAACATTCCCGCATACAAACGACCGACGGACGACGACGACAGAGAGAACCCAGAGCAGTAGTGTAGGCGTTATCTAAACCTTGTCGTATAAGCTCCACACAAAGTTACAACTTGTAGCCAAGATTCGAGTAACAATCACTCTTGCTTGTCTCGTTGCAGTTTTCATTTGAAGTTGAAGTTGAAGTTGGAGCCAAGTGCATTGTGCAATTAAAACGGTACCGAGTAATTATGTTGTCATTACGAGAAGAGATTTGCATGCACTCCGTCTGGATCATGATGCAGTATGAGTGCAGCAGAGAGAGGAGTTTCAGTTTATCTCCGCAGCTAAACAACAACATCCAGCTCTAATAGAGGTCGTATGTTCTTGCAGGGAAAAACGTGATGATTCCACTTGTGCGACAAAATGAACCACACAAGATGATTGCATATAGGAAAATACCTCTGGGTTGTTCTAGTTCTTGGGATTTAGAAGAAATAGGATATACCAGCACACCGCACCGCATGACCATATGTACGACTACATAGTATGATTACGACAACGACGGACGTCGTCGCAGCGCGGCGCGGCGGCGGAGATGATGAGAGAGTATTATATTGTGAAGATTTAGGACTTGGTGTGTAACGCACACCTGATACGAATAGTTGATCCATGTTGGTGGATTAGTGGGCGAAAATGGTGCACCATTAGTTGGAAGATAAATGCGATATCCAATCCGTTTTTACAGATGGGGGATTTAGGGACTTAAAGTAAATATGTGGTGGAGTTCATAAATGCTCATCATGTGGGGAACGTTTAAAGTTTTGCCAGCAATTTAAAGTTTACAATGTCAACAGAATAATGCAGAAATTGCACTTGATTAAGACAGTTAATTTATTTTGGTTTGCAAGAAATCTTCCAGTTTTAATGGTGTTGGGAAATAACGTCCAAGTAAAAAATGCCAAAATCAATTTGGAAATATCGGACAAAATAAGTTATGAACAAATTGTATTTATTTTTGGAAAATGGAAGTGGAAAATAAAAATTTAAAGTTACGCCCCAAAAAATCAAAAAAGGTATAATAAAGCCCATTAATACTGAATCAACTCCGTTTTTGAAAAATTAAGTTTAATTGGCTTCAAAATGTAGCATTATAAATTTTGAGCATTGACTGTATGGGATGTTGAAAATTTTGAAAAATCGCGTGATTCTTGTACCATTATAATTTTGATAACGATTAAAAAAAATCTTATACTATAGTTGGAAAAAATGTTGTGATTTTAATTTTTGAAAATTTTCAAAAACGTATACAATTGTCAATGCTTATTTTGAAAAAAATTTATAAATGAGTTTAATATTCACAATACCTATCGGAACGGATTCCGAGGCTGAGTCTAATAATTACGAAAATTTTTAAAAAATTTTAAAATTAAATAGAATGGGTAGTCTGATTTTTAAAATAATCAAAACCATACATTTATGTTTCCTCAGTCGATATTTATCAAGAAATTTATCAGTTTGAAAATATCGCCAAAATCTAACAAAAAAAAATATATTTTGGAACTATTTCCAAGAGTTGAACCTACTCTCAAATTTCACAAAAACAATTTACATTTAACATGTTTGGGCGATATTTCCATATTATAATTTGGAAAAAATGTGATCTTGGGTTCCATGTTTTTTCGGTTTTGAGTGATAAACGACCATTTTTCTAAACCGATTGGGAAAAATTATTCTTGGACATTATTGCCAAACAACTTCATTGATATGAAGTCAAAGATCCTTGAAGTATAATATGACCATACTGTTATTTTAGCAGGGTATCTTGTATCTTGATTTGAGAAATCTGATTGTTTGGCTTTTTTTTGTAACTCCTAACAGTTAAAATCGTAAAATCGTAATATGTACAAATTTGCAAATCCCAATACGATTTGCTTTCATTTTGCTATGAGAGAAAATTAAAAACCTGCAAGATATTATAGAAGCAAGCTTAAAGTTCAAGTTCAAAGGTCCAAATATCAACGAACTTTCAAACAATAAAAACGCACCCAAACTTAACATCTCCATGATACCAAAAAAACATCTCTTCTGAGAGCATGCGCACACAAAAAACCACCACCAACAAGCACCTATCGCTTGAATTGGTAACAAAAAAAATGTCACGTTTTTCATGGTCGCAATGCATACATAAATCCGTCGTCATCGTTTTGGCCGTGTCGTATATAGCAGTCGTCTATCCTGGCCCTTCTGCTCCAAACAGTCGTGAAGTCTCCCGTCGTCCTATTAATTTGTAGCATTGTGTGTGGTGCTGGATGAAGCTTGGTGTGTGCACCTAGACATCCCTCATAAGTTCACTTGCTGCAAATATAGCTTATAGGGCGCACACCGATATCTCTATATAGTCTCTAGGAGCCTTGAGAATATTTGGAGGGCAGGACTGGCGGCTGCAAAGAGCCTATGGGGAGGAGCAGACCAAAAAAAAAGGCGAACCGAACAAATGCAAATCTTCTTAACCTCACATTGACACTGATATATCTGTTCAATGATCTGATTGCTTCCCGAATGAATCGTAACCCAGCGAACGACCAACGACGGATGGCATGGAGAGGCGACGAAGAAGGAGGATCATCGACTCCACCAAAACCCTGTGCGGGACAAAATTGATCTGATTTCAATTTCGCGCAGAGCTAGAAATGTCTCCGTGCGACAACCGTATGCTATGCGATGAGGACGACCATCGCTCGACGATGACAACGACCTACTCCACGAGAGCACGATGGCTGCACAGCGGCGTGGCGTGGCGGCGGGCAGTGGCAGCGATGTGGATGTGGGAACGATGATGAGGCAAACGTATAGATGATGATGATGATGATGATGGAGGCAGCCACAGAGCATGGCAGAGTAACCAGAGTTCTCTCTGATGTAGCATGTGGCTGCGCGCGATGCACCATTTAAGGTCGTGATGCGTTCCCGTGTTGTAAAGTGAAAGATTCGAAATTGATAATTTCATTTGAGTAGAGAGCACAAGAAAAGTCTTTGGATTTGGTCCAAACACACAGCTGGGACTCAGATCCAGACAACAGCAGGATGGGAATCAAAGTCAGTTACAAAATATCTTCCCCCTTTTTTCTTCCTCACAAGAAGAGTGTCTTAGATGCCAAGGAATTCAGTGGAAATAATGAATAATGCTAACCAGGATTGTATGTAGCTAAAAGTAAATTGCGGAACAAAGATGGAATGCAACTTTGCTGCGAAATCACTCTGAAAAGTTGTTAATTTACGAATGGCTATCCCGCGTCCATTGATGGGAAATGATGTAAGGAAATAATGCGAATGCAGTCATACATCACATTATCAGGCTAGTTTTTGATTGCAAAGGCGTTCGCGTTGAATTTCAAATTAAGATGTATGAGAAGTAATTTTTTGACAGATTAATGTGGACCTTATCAAAGCAGTGACCAAAAATAACTGTTATTCATCACATTCGAAAAAGTTTCAACTAAAAAATATATATCTTGAATAGTGACTCTGCGTTTTAACTTTTCTCTATTTTCCCATTTTTTTTTAAATTAAGTTTAATAAAAATGCTGGACTTCAATTGAACGTATAGGTCGCGATTATAGTTCCGATACGGTTAAGCAGACTTATTCCAAAAGGACGGTCAGTACATGCGGACACTAGCAAAAATCAACCGAAGAGTTTTTCAAGGTACAAAGGATGCAAAGGGTAAACTGATCGGAATTTTCCAGCTGCTTTAAAGAAGAAATACAAGTGTTCACAGTATTTCACAAATCTGCTTTGGGCTCTATTTTAAATTCTAGCTTAAAGCTTATTAGTTTATTTAAGTACTGCCAATTTAATGAGAGTTTAACTAAATTTTGGACAAAAAAGCCGTTAAGGCCCTCCAAAATTGGAGCTTAACAGTAGTCGGCGGTGCAGGAACAACAAGAACAACACAATGTTGTCAAGACGTTCTTATTGTTGTTCGGTTTTCACCGGCGGTGGGCGACTATTTCGCTTCGGTTTGGTAGAGCCTATAGATCAGAAGAAGAGGCGAATTTTTTTCGGTGATCGAAGAAATCTATGAATATTTATCAGGTCTTTTTAAAACGTCAAATATATGATCATTCCACAAGAGGTGGAGTTTCTCCAAAGCCACTAATGGACTTTGCTTTAACGAAAGAGGAAAGTATTTTGGAAGCATTAAATTCAATAAACATAAATTCTACATCCGAAGAACAGGAATTTTTTATTACGATTATGACAGGCTTCGGTTAGGTTAGTTGGTCTTGATACCGTCACACTTAGATCAATGTAGATCCATTGTGGTAAACTGAACTGTTGTAAGCTCCTTGAAATATTAACCTATGAGTCCTATGGTTCGTCTAACCATTTGAAGGTTTTGACGAAGTTCAGTAAGCTTTTGATTCAGAGTTCTGAGAGTTCTTCTAATTCGTTGAAGAAGTAATTACCTAGGGTTTTATTTTTAGTCTGACAAAGCGATGGACAGTGACAGAGAAAGTGAGCAGTGTTTTCATGCTCATCTTTGTCACCACAGCTTCTGCAAATATCATCGGTACTGAGTCCCAACTTCTTTTTGTGGTAACCAAGAAGATTATGTCCCGTTATAATGCCTATAAGGCATCTTAAAGAAGTTTTGTTAAGAGTTAAAATCCTATCGGACCTTTTTTTTATCGTTTCTAGGCCATAGTTTCCTGGTATTAACACAGGTTTCTAGGATATTCCATCTTTCGTTGGATTTTTGCACAACAATGTTATCGACGTCTTGTATCAGTTCGCATAGTGGGATTCCTATGCTATGGTCTATAAGAGAGGGATCAAGTGCTGAGACTTCTCTCGCCAGTTCATCTGCTTTTTCATTACCTGTCACACCGCTTTGGCCAGGAACCCAGCTAAGTCTTACATTATGCTGCATGCCAAGAACCTTCAGCTCTTCGCTACAGCAAGAAACAAGCTTTGACTTGATTTGAGTGGATGACAAGCTTCACACTTTAATGGGCTAATCTAAAAAAAGCCGTCACTATTAAATAAAAATAAGAAAGACAGAGATTAAATGAAGCCCAGGGACACACTAGTTTTGCTGTGATTATCAGACTCAAACCAGGGTGTGAAAAATAATTTCCAACAAAAAAGAGAATCATTGATATCTACCGAATGTAAATCCATCTCACACTTTGGTAAAATGATCTTATCCGTCGGAATGATTATCTTCCAATTCCATGTTCCCCGATTTAAATATTTCGCAATAATTTTTTTTGGAAATTATTGTTTGGTAAAGTTTTTATATGGCGTAACATTTCTTCGCTAACTAATATGTATATGGAATTTTATTGGTTAAGTTCTCACTTAATGGGAACGAAATCCACTAAGTCCACTGGGGACTTATTTCCCTGCACCAATTTTACTATTTCAAATGTAATTTTTCGCAATATTATAATTTGGTTAATATCGATTTTTATTGTTTCGCATTAAGCTTTCCCCAAACCGATGCGATTCTGCCGCAGTAACAATGCATAAAACGTGTTGATTTCATTAACGTGTTATTATAATTCTATTGATTGTCGCAGCGATAGAATCAAGAGAATTCTTGCATAATGAAATTTGCAAAAAAAAACTTTTGCAAATCAATAGAAAATTAATTTCGATAATCACGGAGCAAGTTTAGAAAAAAAACCGTCCAAACGACCGAAACTCTTTTCAATAACTTTATAAATGGTTAAAAAATTAAAAAGCGCATAAAAAACTCATCCTTGAACACGAAAGTCACGTAAAAATCGTCAAGTTCATATAAAATCCCATTCTTTAAGGGAAATGAAAAATAAAAATTCATCACCCTGTCAATTTAAATTACCATCTAACTCACCGTATGTCATTCGTTTAAAAAACTTCAATTCAAGCAAATCGATTTGCCAGAAATTCCACGTCCACGTCCTCTGCACCTGTACTTACATTCAATTACCTTACCTCTTCCTCATGATGATACCCATTCAATCACTCATCTCTGTCGACATTGAAGTTGACATTTCAATACCAATTTGCATGCCATTAAGATGTCACATCCGTCATTTATCGCATCCAATATTGGATCGACCGGGATCTATATACATGCACTAAAACAGCCTCCTTGTATTTTTTTTTTTCGTTTGTAAACCCAGCAAACCCAACATATTCACATAAATTGTCACACTCCGTCTCTTGCAGCAGCCCACTTTGTGGTGCAAGGCGCTCCATCACCATCACGCCCGGTTTTCAAATGCCACGCATCGTCACTCGCTTAACGCAAAATGTCACTGTCACTCATTCCAGCGATCGGTGGTGCAGCGAAAAACTCTCAGCCGTTAAGCTGGCGGCATTAGTGTCAGATAAGTGTGTAAGCGCGTACGGAAGCTGCCACCAGCGCTAGTTGACACTTGGTGACTTCAGAGAAAAACAACCGCCAGCGTTAGCACTATAGATAGGTAGTATATGTTGCACAGAATGAATGCGTGTGTGCCATCGTCACCTTGGGGATGTGTCGTTAAAACCATTGCCATTTGCAACGCTTTGCCCCAACTCGCCTGTCAGTCTGACATCTCAATTATGCGGAATGATACCATTAAGCAGCCGCCCTACTTCACTTGCTCTTGCATCGCATTTGCGTTGGTTGCAACATCACATCACATTGCAACCGGTATTCGGCACCCGTGGGCTGTATGTTTATGTGCTCTGTCCGCGATCCTAGGGTATACCGCGACTTACTGGGGTTCGCCTTTGGGGGTTTCGCATGCGGTGCGCCTCTGCGCTCTATTCTACTTCCCGCTTTGCAATCGACCAGCTAACCGTTTAAGTGTACCAGTGCCTATATATACGAATTCATATGCGCAGCCATTAATTATCGCAAAATTAATTCGTGTGATTTGATAAGAAATTGACATCCATTACAGTAATTGCCGCGCTCGCGTCAATAAATGGCGCGCAAATAGATAGAATGCGTAGGTTGTGTTGCACACCGCAGCCAGGACCAGGTCGTCATCGTAGTCGGTCGGGCGTGTATATTAAAACTGTGTTTATATGTAGATTTGTTGGTCGGGGCCAGGGACCCCATGTTGTGAAGCTTGTTGCGCTGTTTGTAATGGGCTCGTGTTTAATGGGCCCCACAGCATAGGCGGTAGGTGGATGGTGGCCGGTGGCTGGTGGCCAGTGCGGTAGGCCCGCTTCGGGACATGAAAATGCATGCGTGCGATTAATGAGCGCAAGTTGGATTAATGAGTGAGGAGTACACACATTCGTTCTCATAAGCGAGCGAGTACGCCTGGCATATCCTATCAAAACACTTCGATTGCTTTACCTATTGTAATGGATTGTGCTGAGGGTTTTCGGCCTGAAATTGCCTTTGGGTCTGGCGTTTTTTTCGCGCGATGAAGGCTTCAATTAACCGCCCATCGTGCCATTTGACGAAGTATCTATCTACATGTACATTATATAGAGGATGCAGCGTGGACGAAAAACGCGTTTTCCATTTTACACGCAGATGAGCACCTGCAAAAGCTGATTCAATTGTGCGTGGGTTTGGATAGGGAATATAGAAAATAAGCTATAGGTTAGTTCAAACTGTTGCGCCCAGCAATTTCTTAAGGAAGGAAGGCGGAATTTTAATTTGTTTTGCCGTTGGCATCGTTAATCACCTATTGATGATAGTTTCAGCAAAACATCTATCTACGAGGACATTGACTTTTAATCTATTGAAGATAATTACTGTTGAACTAGTTCAATTTATAGGTTGTTAATTTCATTTTTCCGGTCAAATAGAGCAGAATTGCATTATTTAAGATCTACATAAGGTGTACTAACAACTAATTTCTTGAGACATGAAAAATGGAGCGAGTGAAAGAACTTAAAATTTTAAAAATAAATGCTCAACTAGACAAGTTTTGAGCGGATTCTATGAAGTAAATAAATTAATAGATTCTTGGGTCAGAACTTTTATTTTTTATTTAATAAGACGTCTTTGATTCTCAACAGGGAACCTCCATTCGAAAGTATTTATATTGAGTTTTTTGTACTCCTTCATTCATTTTTACTTATCCTGTCAAGTACCCGATATGGTTGGGGGGAAATCGTTGATATGAAGACCAAAAAGTAAAGGGTAAGAGTGGATCCCTGAGGAAAGCCATTATAAAGCTTTCAAACTCTGATTTTCTAATCAACATAAGTTAAAATTTTAAGTATAGGTTGTTTGACAGCAGGTTTCTTACAAGACTTGATGCCCAAAGACAGGGAACTTCTTTCAGCATCTTTAAAAACGCTTTTCCTACTTTCCGCACTTTTGTAACAATATTTTGATCCATTATTGTAGGAACAGGAGAAAAAAATATGAGTCAAAAACAAAAGACAAAAACTATGTATCAAAAAATAAGTCACTACATTCTAGCACCCTTAAACCCACATGCTGTTTGTAAACCTGAAAAGGCAACTGATATTTTGAGCAGAAGCTTGCTTCAAGAATATCCCTTAGTCCGTTGAATTTCTGTACGCTCGGAAACAAACCCGTTCCATAGGTAAACGATTTCATTATTTTTTTGTGCTTGAATTTAAAGTTATATTTATTGTTCTAATATGTACTGTACTGGAACATTACTGCAGAATTTTGCAAGCCTCCTGTATTTTTAACGCTTGTTCAAGAAACTTCAGATCCATATGATCTGTATTGAATGCAATTGTGACCTCTTCTGTGGCGAAAGTGCTAGAATATTGTCATCTTTTTGATAAGTTGTTATTAATATTCTTCTGTCAACTTTTGATAATGTGCTTTTTCTTTTTACAAGTCTCGCTATGTGACCTTAGCAATTCATGGCTGACACCTAAGTCTCTAGATACCTGAAAGTCCTCAAAGAGAAGAAAGATTTCTTCAGTTTACCCAGGATTTTTCTATGGATCTGTCATAGTTTTGGGATCAGCCGTGGACATGAGTCAAGTAATTATTGAAGTTGTGGTTTAAACCGAATCAGTTAGTGGTAGTTGAATACTAATAGACAAAATTCTGAAAGCTACTTTTCCAACTTTTACCAGGAGCGACAGAAATGGCTGCAAAAAAATCGTTTCGTATTACCTAAACAAAAATTAGCTAAAAAGCTACAACAATACCGATCGGTACCGCAATGGGTCCGTCAGCTTACAACACGTGGTTGTTATTTTATTTTTGTCGTCACGACTGTTCCACACTGGTTTCGCATTGGTTTGACGAAAAAATCGTTGTGAAAGATGGTTCTTTTTGAATAAGAGGGCCATAATTCTTTCTATTAGAGAGCTCTCCCTGTCTAATAGAAGCGTGCTCTTGGAAATATTAGTCTTGACTTCACATTTGTATTTTTCCCAAATGATCTTTTAGCGTGTCCCAGAGCTTACCGCGTACAGGAAACATTTTTCTACATCCTAGGTCAGAACGGAAATTAATATTAGATCAACAATAAAAAAATATTTAAACCTTTCATTGACCGACCGAATAAACCCTTAAAGGCAGTGCAGTAGAAAAATACTGCTACTTAGATGGCGCACACATCAGATGGGAGAGAACCTCAACCAACTTGACGTGTGAAAGTGGAGACAGCTGACTATATGGACTGATATAATTGGACACGCTTGTAGCCTGTATTGCAGAAAGTAGGTAAGTTTTAAGCCACAACCATTATCTTAGAAGGCTTGAACAGATTGTCACGGCGCGGTGCAGCGGCCTAGTGGTCTAATTAAAGTTAATATTTGTCTGTGTCCAATATTCTTCAGGGAAATAAAATTCCAGCTCTTTGGGTTGGGGGGAGACTGGCCCTTATAATTCAAGTTCATAGAAGTTGATACCAATCAGTGATAAATAAACAAAAATACGTGCAAATTACTTCGTCTACTATAATTCTATGGTTGAAGATATGAAAAAAAAACATATTCATATCACCATCATAAAGCTTAAATAAAAACAATTTCATCCTTTTACCTTTACGCTCCAAAAAGATATCATATGAATTTTTAATTCCTTTCAGGATAACGGAGGTAAACAGAAACATAACACCCTCTCCCCTGTTCCCAAACATTCCTATACAAGGGAACTAGAGACTCACTTCTTGGCTGTCAGAGAGCTTTCGAAACTTTCCAACTTCATACTTTCAACCAACCTTCTACCAACCATCATCCTCGCTAGACATAACGTCCACCTGACAATTTTACTTCTAGGTATAAATAAAGGAAAGGTATATAGGTGATGGGTAAGGTTGGAAGGCTTAGTTTTTTTTTTTTTTATAATTTTGTGTTTGTCGAACCCTGTCAGGCTGACTTCTACCGGATACACGATGTCAGACATTGTGTGGATGCCAAAGAAAAACTCGGGTAAATTTGCTGCGATATAAAGTTGTAGAATGAGTGTTGGAAGTGGTGTCGGTGCTTGTTGGCGGCCGAAAGAAGAATGAAATCATCAAAACAAGGTAACCTGGCCAAAAAGCGAGATGGAAACTTTTGAGTAGGTACATATAGGAGTTGGAATATACATACATAGAAGTGCTTTAGGTTGAATTTTGAATTTTTGGCATTTTCTGTAGAATATGTGAGAGGGCCTTTGTGTTTTGGTTTTTTGGCCCAGGTTGTATATTTTAAGAGGGTTTTTCTTATTGCCACCTTATTTACTCCCGAAATTCTTTTTATACCGTACAAGCGTACACAGATATCGAGTAAAAACAGTTTTGAAAAAAGGTGGCACAAGTCTACCGAAGAGCCCCCATATATATAGCCCACTCCTTTTCTGCTGATATGTTTTTATTTTGCTTATAGTCTGAGCTAATCGTGTATTTTGGAAATAAATCCTTTCCGGAAGTGAGTTACTTTGGGACATAAGTTCTGAGCATTTGTCTGATGGTGCAGGGTATATTTTTGTTTATTTTTTTAAATGTGAAGTTTTATCTAGCTATTTCTATCTATTTATCCATTTATGTCTATGAAGCTCAAAGGGTTTGGTATAGAACGAAATGAAGTTTGGGATTAAAGTAAAGGTTGGCAGATTGGATACTTTTAAACTCGCATAAATTCTTTTGACAGAAAACATTGTTTTGTAAAGGTTTTGCTTTCATTTGAATATTGAAAATAATGTATTTCTTCTTGTCCTTGCTTGCGTAATGTAACTTAAGTTTAAATATTTTAAATACCTAATACCAACTTAAATTATGTATCTACTATACTCGTAGTAGAGTATTCGTACTTAAAATTATTTTGAGTAATAGTGAGGCCATGCATTAAATCATGTTTTGAAATTTTTGCGAGGGCAACGCACCTGTCCAAACATTTGAATTGTTCTCGAGCTTTGGCCGATTAAAACCTTTATATGGATTACAGACATATCAGAGAGGACAACATTTCTTGCATGTTCGGGGAGAGCCTGAACACTTTGCAGCATATTTACCGACGTCGAAAGTGTGATCATTGCAGAAAAGTCGGCCTGTGATGCACCTGGGGTACTTTCGTAAGCAAAACAATTTATTGGACAAGAAGTTTTAGACAGGAGATCATTAATGAAAATAAGGAACAGATTCGGAGACAAAATGGAACCCTGAGGCACACCAGCGTTTATTATATGAACTTAAAGTCATCCAATAAACAACTTGTATTTAACGGTTCGAAAGGTATTTTTTAATCCAACGAAGAAAGTAAAACAAAGAACATGGTGGCGTCGAATGCGAGAAGAACAGTTGGTCATACAATCAAGGTAGCGGAGCACGAATTTGAAGTGGTGCAATCCTTCAAATACCATGGGTCAATAGTAGCAGCCGATAATAATTTAGAAGAAGAAATACGCGGGCGGCTGCTCAATTCCAACAGAGCCTACTACAGTCTGTTAAAGCTCTTCAAATCCAGAAATCTCACCATAACTTCAAAACTGCTGCTGTACAGGACCATGGTCCTGCCAGTACTCGCGTATGGATCCGAGACTCCGACCTCTTAGCCGCGTTCGAGAGAAAAGTCTTAAGCAGAATTGTTGGCCCCATATGTACGGAAGGACGATTCCGGAGACGGTACAATCATTGTACGCAATCTACCTTGAAGCAGACAAAAGACAAAAATTAGGCTCGGTAGACTCCGGTAGGCAGGGCACCTAGCTCGCATGAGTGAAGAGGAACCTGCCCATGCTTGCGCTGGAGAGATGGCGTAGACCAGGACGCCTGAAGCCTTGGGGTGCGCAACTGAATGGCGTCGGCTCCAGACTGGGATAGGTAGAGAGACTTGTTGAAGGAGGCCAGGACCGGACCCCGGTTGTCGAGCCGATGATGATGACGATGAAGAAAATAATCATCGACCCAAATGCATGCATTTTTGATGAGAGAGCTTGGTGCCAAATTCTATAAAATTCTATTCAAAACGATGTTCGGTGAGATAAGCCATCAGCCTATTTCTACGAAAGTTGTACTAACGGTCATTAAGAAGTTTTCGTTCCCGAAAATACATCACGCTAAAAAACAATTTTTCCATTTGGTTCTTGTAGGAGGGTGAAGAAGATTCGAGTTTTTCAGGGAGAGGCTGTACAAATGAAGTTTTCCATCCGCTCAAAAAGAGACCGCATGTGTGTGATAGATCGGAAATGTACACAGCGGCTTTACCAGTATAGAAGATCACCTATTCAAAACAATGTGTTTTCATATGTATCTTCAATGATAAGAGAATTTTAAGTTGTCATAGTACTAAGCTTAAGTAAACACCAAATTCACAAATAAGATAAGCAAACGTACATACATTTGTTTTTGTTTTACATTCAGATGTTTTATCTTCAAACTTAATTTTGCTGTTAGGTATTTTTATAAAAAGATGTTGAAGTGTCATCTTTGCCTTCACTTCACTTACTTAAAAATTTGACTTGTTTGTTTTTGTCAAGAAATTTAAATTTTTATCTTTATTACAAAGTGGTTATTTTATCATGAGCTGCGGTGTCCGAGTGGTTAAGGAGATGGACTTGAAATCCATTGGGTTCTACCCGCACAGGTTCGAATCCTGTCCGCAGCGTAGATTTTTTAGATCAGCCTTCTATTTTCTTCTGTAATCAGGATGCATTTTTTCATACCAAATACTTATATATTTCGCGAAGGGGAAAAGATATGCACAACATTTTTTTTTACGAAATTTTATGGCGAAAAGAAATTTTATCGTGAAAAGTCACATTATACTTTTTCGTAAAGACGGTATGGTATGGTCTTCATTTGACAGCTAAAATACTGGAGAGAATTTCTACAAACTACATGAGAAATTGATTCTATTTAAAAAAAATAGAAATAACGGTACCTGTAATATGAACGCTGAGACAAAGCAAAGATATATCGAAAACTCCAACGATTCTGATAAATTTTTTTTAAGTTTCGTTTTGCAAGTAAAAGGTAAGTCACTATTCGTTTTTGATTTTCGTTTTTCTCATTAACGGTTTGGTATATTGCAATGAAATTTTGATAAAAGTGGTCCTATTTAAAGTTAATAATATCTCAAAATTTTTTTTTTGAAATAACCATATTTTAAAAAACGGGGAATAGTTTTTTTTTTAAATTTTCATTTAAGTGTATATTATTATTTACTTAGAACCTGCATCATAATTTTTTTTAAAATTAAAATATGTACTTTAAAAAATTTAAGCATAAAAAAATACTTTTTGAAAAAACGCCAGTTTTGGCTTATTTTGGAAATTTAAATAATAGAAGCATCGTTTTATTTTTATAAGAATCGATTTTTTCTCTTCTGTTTTCAGAAAAAATATATATCCTTCCTGTCCTTAAGGCTGTGCGTGTAAGTTTTTCAAAACTAATAGCATATTTTCGGTAGCGTATGTGTAACATTTTTTCATATAACATAACAGACGAGACCTAAAATAGCTTTTGTAATGTTGATCAAAACCTAAGAGATCAGTTTTGTTTTGGTTTAATTTTGTGTAATTTTAGAAACAGACCTTCATCAATATTTTTATTATATAAAGCTTAAGGTTCATGGAGTTATCACTCTCAGAACAGCTATGAATCTGCCTAAATTACTTGGAAGAGCCACATTTGTGTCTCGTTGTTTGTTTTCCTTTCCTCTAATTCTGTGTTTACGTTAAGAACATTCGTTTTGAAATATTATTTTTTTTATGCTTTTTTGATAAAAATAGATGTTATCATGAGCTGCGGTGTCCGAGTGGTTAAGGAGATGGACTTGAAATCCATTGGGTTCTACCCGCACAGGTTCGAATCCTGTCCGCAGCGTTTTCTTTTTGGGTTGGATTCAAATAGAAATATTTTCAAACAAATGAAAAGTTCAATAAAAATGATACAAAATATCTCTATCGGCACTATTTTATTTATTTGAATACAATTTTCTAAATGATCAACCAAGAAGGAATGGTCTTATTTTCCGTATAAATCGGGTTGTTCTAAACATGATTTTTGAACTAATTTTTCTTTTGAAAAATAAGAAAAATGATATCGTGCCGTACTTTGAATGTAATAACTTCTTGAAAATAAAAACAGTAAAAATGATAAAATTTTGCGTTCATAAAGTTTCTATTCTCAAAATAATTGTCAGTATCCAAACATCCAAAAACTTCCTAATGTAACATTTATAACTTTTTATGTTACATCTAAGACGATTGCATGTTTCTACGCAACAAATATACAAAGTATTTCTTATTTACCTTCAGCAAATGAATTTTCAAACATTTTAAGTGCACACTGCACCCGTACTAAATGTTCCTCATACTTCTTCTAGCCAAACTTCTACGTAAGTTAATTAAAAACAATTGCCTTTTCTAACCTCCAGCAACTACTTATCGCAACAAAAACTGGAAATAGGTGTAAAATTAACAATAATGTTCACCAGCAACGCACAGGCACACGCATTCATTTCTGGAATTTTACTAGCGAAAATCTTTTAAAGAAAAATACAAAAAAAAAATACATATAGGTAAGAATACTGCATAGTCGTATCTAAGAGAATGAAGGACCTGTTTAAGTACGACCCAAGCATAGTCTTATGCCCCGGGAACGACAATGTTTTGTCTCATTAGTCTCCCACTACGTGAATTAAGATAATCTCACAGGTTGTAGGACTAATGAATTGCTCTCTGATTTCAATTGAACGATTATGCGAGATTCTCTTCTAATTCTTCGTACGTATAGGAACTATCCTCTCCAGTTACAGTGCCATGTGAGCCATAGTTTTAGTCATTAGCTAAAAGCATTCGAGGGAAGTGTTGCCGTTTGTTTGAAATAGAATGTATAAATAAATAAATAAAATAATTTTAACAGTACTTCAAATGATTGAATTGAACAAAAATAGAGCTCTGTATTGATAATTTCACATTCGTGCGGTGTGGCTAAGGAGTACCTTTGGTTTACTTTATCTTTTAATTTCTCCGAATTCTGTTTTTGTGAATTAGTTCGGTTCAGCTGTAAGCCCCCAATATTTAAGAATCTTCCACATTACTAGAGAGTCGTTAGATGAACTCATAATCTTAAACCACACCTCACGAATATGATTTGGTTAGTAATTCAGTTCTGTATTTATTTCATATCTTTCAAAAAAAAAAAAACATAGCTTCCAAAAAAAAAACATTGGCAACACTTCTATCTTTTCCTTTACCTGTTCTTTTGGAACGTATTGACTTTGTGCAAATGTTTCACCATTTCTGGTGTCTGCGGAATCTCAACTTCCAAGTTTCTTCGATTTCTTCCTCTGCTCATATCCAGAAACTATGTTGAAAAGGTATATACCAACAACAAGGTAGGTACATCTTCCAAGAGGACTTCGATGTGAAGCAGAAGATGTATGCACCTTGACATTGGTGGTAAGTAATTTCCATTTGTCACGAGAAATGATTTCTACTAGATTTGAAATTCATGATGCAGCATCCAGCAACTGCAGCAGCTCCTCCAATATAGGCAAACCAAACAACACAGTATACATATACCTCTAGCCAATACCCATAGTGAAGTGATGTTGTTCCTGCTTCGATATCCTTCCACAGTGATCGTACAGTTCAGTTTTGTAAATCTGAGGCAACTCGAAATGTGAGAGCTAATGATGTAGGAGGAGCTGCTGCATGAGTATACCCACTGTTTCACGTATGCTTCTGGGGAGCTCCCTAATTTGGGAGGCTTTTCTTAATGGATTGATATGGCACAATTGGTTGTTGTGTTTGGGTTTTTTTTATTGTTTGCATTTTGCTCCTCTTGGTTTTTAATTACCACACTAAATAAAATGGATGATGTTGGTTGGCAGAGATTTGTCATCTATTTCCTTGCTGCGCTTCCATTTAAAGAGTTTTTTTTTGTTGTTGTTTTGTTAAAAGAAAAGATACCTTTTCAATATTATTTGAATGGTTTTCTTTGTTTTTGGAAAGGTATGTTTGTGGAAAGAAAAATATTTAGAATATTTGTAAAACTCATTAAAAGTTGCAAATCAGAAAACAGTATTGATGGCTTAGGTATCTTTAGGTAGGAAGTGATGGACCTAAATATTTATGAGCTCTAGATAATGATAAGGAAATCTTTACATTATTTTGGAAATGAACTATTCGTGAATCTTGATATTCCTATTTCTTCTTAATCCTATTCACACAATTATTTGAAATATTCACATAAGTATTTATTTATCCAAAGTTTCGTAGAAGTCTATAGAAAATTCATATAGACTTTCCTTGAGATAAATTGCTGCTATTGACGAGTATTGCCTTACAGCATCTAAGGCACCCATGTTCATTATGTGCAGTACAAAAATTAACTAGATGCATGGTGTTATATGTGCGAATTGAATTTTAAAAACGTAAAATTCCCAACTTTTGCAAATGTTGTTAAAAAACTCTAATTATCCCTAAAATGCTCAAATGTCAATATTATAATATAATAGTAAAAATGGTTAAATTTTTTTTTTAAATGTCCTCTGTTTCAAAAATAGATGATCGAAAAAAGTTTTAAGAGCATTTACAGAGAAAAAAAATTCTCAAAATTGCGAAATGAATGTTTCCAAAAGAATAATGTTGTCAGAAAAATATTTAAAAATTTTAGGAAAAAATTCGTCGCAAAAATGTGGTTTTTCATTCATTCAATCAATTATATTCAAAATATTTTTCTCTGAAAAAAGTTATTCAAGTCAAATTCTTGAATGTGGTTTAGTTTTTAAGTAACACCAAAAATTTTAGAAAATTAAAATTTTCTCCCAGAAACGCTCAAGTGAGTTTAGTAAAATGTTTGGCTTTGAGCACCCTTAGGTTCTACAAAAACATAATCAGTCTTGCTTCATTCTTCGCCAACTCATCTAGTTTATTCAATAGCCTATATTCTATATTTACAATTTCAGGGTTTCAATATTATGTTTTTCAAAATTCTGAACATTAGAAATAATTTTTTAAAAATTAAAACTTCAATAAAAATCCAACACCAAATGTTTAACCTCTTCTTGGCAGTCTCTTTCTTAAATTTTGTTCATTAAATAAAAACCTTCCAAACAATCCAACAGAGAAATATCTTCTCAAACTCTAACCATCCAACTTTACTCTAAGACTGTTAATGAATATCTCATTTACCTACCTAAACATCCTTACTCTCCTTTTGCCCTAATCTTTGCATCAAAGTCATTTTCTTGCTCTTAGCTCTTTGCTTCCTTCCATTAAAACAAAACGAAAAAAAAAAACTTCCAGCTTCTTATGAGTTTCTTTGTGTTTCTTTATTGTCGTCCTTCAACAAAAACCATATATTCACAAGGATTACAGTCATTTCTAAAGAATGAGACACACCATCAAGGAAAATCCAAAAATTCATCAATCTTTGCCAATCCAAGAAAAACTAAACAAAAAAAAAATGGTAAACTGATGCACTATGCCAACTTGACTCCCCCAAAAAATTGCAGCCATCACAGAAAAAAAAAGCAGACCACAAGGTTTGGTCTGGTGTCAGGGAAGAAGTTTCCATCTGCTTCCGCTTTACTTCTTTGCCTGTATAGTCTTATAAGGATATACCATCAGACCTCCACCTCCTGCAAAACACTATTTCTTGATCTTAAAAAGTGAACCTACTTTGCAGCTCTCTTCGCAGCACAGTGGAGCCCCTAGGACGCATAGAGCCTGTCAAACATTGTGGCCAATTGCATCCAGCTGCATAAAATATCGGCGACTTTTAGAAACAGTTCAGGAGAACACAAAGAGAGAGGACGAGGCCCGTAAATGAAGGAAGACTACTTTTTTTTTTTTGCTATGACGACAACGTCGACGTCTTTTGGGTGATTTTTAAGGCAATATGGGTGGCATCAGAATTCACACTGGTCCTGTGCGGCTATAGCAGGTTCTCAGGCTCTGTTTTTTTTCTTTTTTTTTATTTTCACTTTATTTCGCTGACGATGAAAAATTACTACTCACTGTGTGAGACTTGCTTTTCTTCTAAAATGCCGTGTGGGCCTTGATGGTTGTATTTTATTTTGCTCTTATACCCAGGCAGGATCCTCATGAAAATATCCTGGCATTCTGATGCACGGCTGAGCATTTCTGCTAATACTATATAAGTTTATATATACAGCTGGTATTATGGCATGGTGTGTGGTTGATGGTGGAGGTATGTATAAGTGAAGGACTGAGCTGTTTTTGTTCGCCTTTATTATTTCTCATCTATTTCTTAGAGCGCTGTCAAAATCTCTTTCGCACACAATGGGGGTGTTCAGAGAGTATAAGGAAAATGTAATAAAGGAGAGAATTACTAAGTGAGACTCAATTAAGTAAAAATCTGAATGTGCATATACCCTACTGTTGCAAATATTCAAAAAAAAAAATTGATCACAATCAAAATTTCGTTTGGTGCAAAACATTCTTGAAAATTTTAAAAGTCACTTTTTCATAGAGTAGGTAATAGGTTAGAAGATCTATGCGTGTTCTTTTGAGCCTATGGATGGGAATTGTATCTGTAAAATTTGCCACAATCAAGCACGTTTTGAAAATTGAAACACTATGAATCGGATTTATATCTTGTCCATTTCCCTTTCGAGTTGGGGTCTCTTCACACAATTTGCAACACCAAGGCCATTTGAAATAACTCGCTATAAGGAACCGAAGCGTCCCGAATCACTCGAATAATAAAAAGTGATTGGATTCGAAACGTGAAACAGGAGGCGGTTCCTAAACGTTTCCTCAAATTAATCAATTGTGACACGATTGTGATCATTGAAACCACTGCTCCTCCACATCGTGGTTGTTCAATTGAGGGACGAAAAAGTTAGTAGTCATGGATTTATAGTGGTCACTATTCACTGTAACATTCTGGCCATTCTAGCATACCAAACAGTATATATTTTCAGAATGTAACAATGTCTCAACACACTCTTCAGGATTGTGTTCTCTCTAAATATGACAGTTTTGCTTATTGACGTAGCCATTCATCCAAAAAGAAGCTTCATAGCTGAACGAAATTCTTTTATGAAAATCGGGATCAACGGCAATCTTGTTTTGGGTCCATTCACCGCATTTGGAAGCGTTTTTCAGGCGTCAGTTTATTCATGTTGAAATGATAAACCAAACTAAACATAAATCACTTAACAGCTGTCAAAATGGCCGCCTGTTAAAAAAGTACTGTCAGCTTAAAGTTCTACACCTCCAAAAAAACACCTATTATTCAATAGTTTTCAACAGAATCCCACTTCTGAGCTCTTGTAATACAGCATCAATCAAGTTCACTGTCTAAAAAAAACATCTCTATCAAATTATTCAATACAAACTAATCACACCCTATAGCTAGGGATGAAAACAAAAACAAAAACAAAACAAAGAAAAAAAAAACACATCAAAACATCTGAATGAAGAAAATTGAGGTTAGGGTTGAAAACGTTTTTTCTTCTGCGGGCTAAAAGTCTTCGTTGTAGCTTAATTTTTTTTTTTTTTTTTTAATTTTTTGCTTCCTTCCAGAAGGGCCATCACATATAAGAAGAGTAACGATGGATGGATAAGTGAATGAATGGTGGTCGCCTTTGTGAGTGCATCGGAGAAAACTGCTTGGCAGGCAGGCAGGAAGGCAGCCGCCTACTCCCACGCCCCCAACTGTGTCGCTGCCAAACACTCTGAATCACATTAATCTTCTGCATTTCTGTCCAACTCATGACGAATCATTTTTCAACTGCGGCAACCATGCACAGCACACGAATGTCGTCGTAGGTATATCCTTTTCTTAGACAACAAACGACGACTCCTCCGTCGAGGAATGCAGTTTCGATAATGGATTTTGGGTTTTGGCCAAAATGTATAGTATATAATAAAGTATACATAAAAATGCGATATAATTCGAGGAGTTATAAATATGTTTGGGAATAAATGCAGCATGCGATGAGTAGATACAGTTTTTTTTTCTTTTTGGTACTTAGACATGTATGGATGTGGAGAGGTACAAAAAAAATAGTGTCGTCTTTGTTATGTCAGTTAAAATAATAATCAATAAGAAAATTTGCGGCGACGACGACGACGAAGTAGGCACACCTGCATCAGGTCATGCCAAAAAAGAGAGACAAAAGTATATCCACAGTATTACACGGACAGTTGGTAGGTGACATCATTCAGAGCCACGGTGTCAGTGTTGCTGAAACAACTGAATTCCTCCACGTTTTCCTGGTCCATAGTGCACTACAAAATAACTTGATTCAATGTAAGCGATCAACCTGTGTGTAACTAAATGCGACATCCAGCACAATGATCGTGACATCTCCTGTGGTTCTTTCGATGCTAATTTGTTGCGGTTGCAGCATTACAGTGGTGTGGTGCATCTTTCAATTATGCAGAATATCGTTTATGTACCTATGTATGTACTTATAAAAAGGGGAAATTTTTACTTATCATGTATTTTTATATACAAAGTCAGTTGAAGATTCAATCACGACAAAAATTATCTTGGGTTCTAGAAGTATGTCATTATTTTTACATTTTACTGACCGAAATTTGTGTCTTTAAGGCCATTTTTAATAATGTTATCTTAAACTTGCAACAATGTCACTAGTTAACTTGCTAATAGGTTAAAAATTATTGAAGATAAACAATGAAGAACAACAAAGTAATTGGAGTTGACGGTAATCACGCAGAGCTCTTACGAGCAGCACCAACAACATCGAGCGAGCTACTTCACCCATCATTGAGAGGACCTGGAAATCAGAGATTTTCCCTGAAGAGTGGTAAGAGGGACCTAACGATTATAGCAAGGATCGTCCTGGATCTAATAAAAACTTTCTTCGTATATTTCTCTGCGGGACATTCATAAAAACTTGGTATAAAAATGCATCTTGATTATAGAAGAAAATAGAAGGCTAATCTAAAAAATCTACGCTGCGGACAGGATTCGAACCTGTGCGGGTAGAACCCAATGGATTTCAAGTCCATCTCCTTAACCACTCGGACACCGCAGCTCATGAAATAATTACCACTTTAAAATTAAGATAAAAATTTAAATTTTCTAGATAACAACAGACGTATGAATTTAAAAATTAGGTGAGTAAATTTCTAAATAAACAAATAAGGTTTAAAGATAAAAACACCTGAACGTAAAACAAAATAACTTACATATGTATTAGGTAGTATCTTATTTGAGATTTTGGTGTTTTTCGAGCTTAGTAGTATAATAACTTAAAATTCTCTTATGATTGAAAGTACAAATGAAAAGAAATGATTACCGCTTTTTGATGACAGTTTTACTCTTCATAAATTAATACTGGTTTTTTTTTTTAAATATTGATTTTGTTTTTGAAAGCATTTAACAGTGAAATATTAAACTAACCCAGCAGCTCTAACTTCTTCCTTATATTGATAATCTGAACTCAGAAGATTTTAGTGATTCCAATTTTTTAAGTTTGGCATAACGATGATAGAGAACGAGTAGGTCCAAAAATTTTTTCCGTCCGCAGCCCGTCGTTTTCTGCCTGAACGATTTTCAAACATCGATTTTTATGTTGTAAGGTTATTCCCTAGAGGTAAAATTAAAGTTTATGGTTCCGAAAATATGAAACATACAACAGTTAAAAGAAACGAAATTTAGCAGAGCTCATACGACCATCACAAATAACATCTAGCGCGCTACTGCACCCACTCATTGAGTTGGCCCAGGACACAGAGAACTTTTGGGAAGAGTAGAGAAAATAAATGATTGTCAAGCTCCCTAAGAAAGGACAACTAACGAAAACTAAAGAGGAATTTGCGTGCTTTCTACTGTAACCAAAGTAATAGCAAGAATCGTTCTGGAACGAGTAAAAGAACACCTCAATAACACAGTCGATTTCGAACAAGATCTTTTCATGTAGAGTACACAAACTCTATCCCCACTTCACCTGCAGTTCATCGAATTCGAAAAGGTGTTCGACAGTGTCAATAGCGAATTTGTCTGGTTTGCTTTTCACCGTCGTAATGTCACCACTACGGTTCCTGCTGGTGATTAGTGATGAAATGCATGCAGCTTTGTCAATGGAAAACTGAGGAATTCTGTGGACACTTTTGCTTACTCTCTTGTAAATAGAGTTATGAATCTCCATTTAAAAGCAACAAACGTGGAGAGTGAAGCTTAGATCGTTGGTCTAAAGATTAATTCCGCAAATAAAAAAGCGATCCGTCTTCGAAGTTCTAACTCTTATTAGCATTGTTTCTACTGATGGTGGGACCAAATTAATAGTCAAATCGAGAAAGCAAAGGCCTTGTTCGGAAGCTGTTCAGAATATGGTAAAAGAACTCTAAAAATACCAAGCTACGACTGTTCCGATCCAATGTTGAATCCGTGCTTCTTTATGAGTGCAGCACTTGGAAAGTAACATCCGCTGTCACAAGAAAGCTGCGAACGTTTGTAAATAGATGTCTACGAATCAAAGATTTTCTTGCCCTTACCTATCTTCAATGATGAACTTCATGAGAGAACACAACAGGAAGCGATGCGAAAGAACCTTCTAACGCAGGCAGGCACACAAGCGGGATGTCTTATAAGCACTTGGCTATCGAACAGTAAGAGGAATATATCTCCAAGAATCGTACACGATTGCGCGCAGGAGAAGGAGAATTGGAGAATATGTGCCCTGTAAGGAGACACGCAAACACATTATTTCAGAGGACCTAAGTAATAGGCTGATGACAATAATTGTAAACAATGTAAAAATAAAATAACAAAATTACATTTTTATCACTAAAAGTTTATTTCTTCAAGTGTCAATCTTAAACTTCTAGCAGATCACTTCAAAGATAGTTTTTTAACTGCAACCCAGTGAATTCCGAAAAAGTTTTTGGCCAATTCATTATTTTCAGCCAAAAAATAATATTTAAAAACTCAGAAAAAAACGTCGCGTTTAAAGTTTTATTTTTTTTTTTGAAAAATTGAAATTAAATACTTCACAAACATCGTCTTCAGCAAAGTAACAAAAACGTATGTGAAGATAAGAAAAATCGATTTGTTAACTTTCTGAAATGCCTGACCTGAGCTCGAAAAAAAAATTCCGCAGTTTATCAATACCCAGAGATATTTAGCTGAATTTCTAATGTTTTGCATTGATACAGTTTTTTTTCGAATAATATCAAGAGATTTTGAAGTTTCTCATTCTGAAAATAACAGATGTGTGTTTAAACTGTAAAATTTAAATAAAATAAAAGTCGATTCTGTAAAAAGTATTAAAAAACATTGATGTCACTTATACCAGAATATAGAAATTGAATGTTGGACAAATTAATTACTCACCATTTACTAAAATAATTTTAATGTCATATACTGACTTCTTATTCCGGATTTTAAAATTTTTTTGTTCTTTTGGATATATAAACTTTGAAATGGTTTTGATTTCTGAAGTACGGAATTATTATCAATCGCCATTATATATAAGAGATTCTCTATACGTACAACTATTTTCCAAGTGTAATCGTGTTGCTTAAGGTATAATATGGCCTTGGCCTTAAATAAAATTAAACTTTAATTAATCGTTTTGCAAAGTTAACACTTCAATATTTAAAAAATAATTCATAAAAAATATGTAAGTCATTTAAAAACAAAAGAAACCAAATTTTTAACTGTCACTCTTAAATTTTTTTTTGTATTTAATTTACCACAAAACCATAACCTTCTTTTCTGCACCCCAGTAAAATGCTTTCAAAAACATGATTTTTTGTTTTGTGTCACCAAAATCAGGACATCGACACAATACGAAAAGTGACCATTTAACTTGTATATTCTTTGTTTCCTTGCTACGAATGAGTTTATCCTAGTTTTTGACATTTTTTTTCTTTGTTTCCTTCAATTTACAACGAAATAAAAATATAAAAATAAAATAGCAGAAAAATATAAAAATAAAATAAAATAAAATACAAAATGAAAATAAAAATAAAAAAAAAATCTAAAGAAAATGTCATTTGAACCGATGTTAACGAACCATTCACTAGCTCGAATGCGCGCAGCAAAAGTCCTTTGTTGTAAATGTGAAATACAACACAACAACAACAACAGTGCAAAAAAAAATTCCCTTTCTCCATATTTTTGCTTCTTCTGCAAACTCTACAACAAAATATACCATCATCCTCTCAAAGCCACCATCATCGCCATACCAAACCGCTCGCCAACAACACCATTATCTGAATTCCAAAAAAAGACCTGCATTCACTTGGAAGAAAAATGCCACCACGAAGAAAATTTATATACGAGTACCTATAAAGAAAAAAATAAGGATAAAAATGGATACATCAAGTTTTTACCGATTTTAATTTTGTTTTTTCTTTTAGTAATTTTAAAAAAAAAAATTTTTTAGTTTTTTTTATTAAGGATATAAAAACGTTTGCAAGGACAGCGATAAATCGCTGAACACAACACAATACATTTTTTTTGTTGTTGTATTTTTTTCGTTACTTACATCCCATAGTAGGTACCTCTATCTACCTAGCAAACCCCCCCACGATACTTGCCAGACCACCCCACTTGCCACTTGTTCTTTGATTATCCTTTTTATATATTTTTTTTTCACTTTTATTTGTTTATTTTCCAGCGGATGAAGATTGAGACAGGCAAAAGCAAAAAAAAAATTGTAACAACTAAAACCCGATTTCATTCTGGCAGAAGGATTATGTTATGACCATCATCATGCTCCAACGCCTTAATTGTAATGTAAGGAAGCAGGCGGAGTAACGGAGTAAAAAAAAATATAACGACGAGCTTTCTTCAAGGACTCGCGTTGATGATGGCTTTTTTTTATATATTTTTGTTTGGCCGAGAGCTGGAACTATTGCTCACCTCATTGCAGGCGCAACCTAGCTCTGTGAATTATGTGCACACAAAAGCATTGCCGCACTTTGATCGTTCAGCGGGAAGTGAAAGGATTAAATAAATATTTGTATATCCTGGGCTATTATTATCAGCCCATTCCCTCTCTCACCCTCTCTCGCTCTTCGGTTTTTGTTAAAAAAAAAATAAAACAAAATAATGTTAACAAATTTTTTTTTCGTGGATTGGATTTTATTCGCCGCCTGCTATACTCTATAGTCCACCTAGATCCTTTGTCTGAATTTACGAATGACAGATCCGGATTAGGGCATCCTTCATATATACATCCTGAAAGATATAGAAGATGAGTGACAAAAAAGCTTCTTTCTGATAGGATTACAGGATTTTTTCGTCCTTGTCGTTCATCGTTGGTCGGTTGGTTATATGGGAAACAGGACCCCATCAGCCATCACCATCGATGATGACGTTGGTTGGGTTGATGATGAAAAATGTCATTCGGCAATACTCCCTATTAGTGGATGCAACCCATTTACAAAGGCGCTGCTATACAATAACACCAAAAAAAAAAAAAATTGTACATACTTTGGATTCGAAATCCTTTCAATCTAATCCTGTTGTCTGATGCAGTGGAAGCATCAAAAAGGATATGGAAGAGAGAAAAAAAAAGAAAATTGTACGAAACGACGAAAATCCTTTGATTGGTGGGCAATTCACAAAAAAAAGGACTCGTCTTCTTTTTCCCAAAGGCGCTAAGCAAATAAAAAGATCACAACTGATGCACACTCTTTTCTATCCCGAAAACATCTGAACTCCAAAAAACGTCCAAAACAAACGATATAGTGGTATACCTATAGAGTCGTGCGCTATCCTTGGTCTGAGCTGTCATGAGAAGTGGAAGTAATGGCTACTGCCATGTGCAACGCCTGCACATTAAGCCAAAAACAACAAAACAAGGATCCTAGTTATTCGATTAATCATTCTTTCTACGAATAGCTATAACACACACGCTCTTTTTGGTCCATTTTTTTCTGTGTGCTTGTTGTTGTTATTGTTAATGCTTCTCTGCTCTGGTGATGGATCTGGATTTTGGGCTGGTTATGCTGTGTTGGCGCAATATCCTTTTTCGCATGCAGCAAATAAGCAAAAAAAAAAAAACAAAAACTACACCATCAAGGACTTTTAACAGACAACAACAACAACAACAGCAGCAGCTAAATAAAAAAAAGAAGAATCTCTAAGAGGAAGTCATTCTTTTTCGTCAGCATCAGCAGCGTTTGAAAGGCATCAGCATTGGCCTAGGTGCAGGCCAAAATGCCCCATCAGCATTAAATCTTCTTTTTTTAGTCCTTGCACCGCATCCTATAGTATGAAGAGGACTATAAGAATGTCCTGTGTGTAGTATATGTATATGTGGTCTGCTGTGGGAGGTATAAAATCATCGGATGCAAGTCATCGTTGGCGGATCTCAGATGGACAGGAGGACGTTATTATTATTTTGCTTTTTAGGGTTTTTTTTTGTGTGGGAGGGGGAGGTAGGGGTAAAAGGAAGGTTTTTGCTTCATTTGCAGGCAACAGCAGCAGGACATAAGATTTTTGTAGATTTTTTGTGAGAGTAGGGTAGCTTCACTTCTAAAAAATGCAGGATAATTCTTCTAGGTTTTTTTTTTTTTGAGACTGCATATATGGGGCGTAGGAGAGGTGTGGTAAATATCTTTGTTTTGTGTTGCGTTACAATTTGCATATGTACATATACGAATTTTTAGAGAAGATGAAGAAAAACTCATAGATTTCTAGCTACTGATACATATCAGAGGACCCAATGGTGGACACATGATGGAAGTTCAGTAATGGATGGTTTTTCTGGTTTTGAATGCATATACTCGTATACAACAGGGCTAGATGGTTGTGTAATTTTTTTTTTATTTTTGGGAATTTGTTTTTTGGTTGTGTTAAAAATTTTGTTTTGTATTCTGCAAAATAGACGACTCTTTTTTGATTTTATATGTGGATCGGACAGGAGGTGGACTTTTGGTTTTTGAAGATTGATGCCATTGTTTTCGAGATTTATTTTCATATTTTTTGTTAGATTTTTTTTTTGAAGGAATGAAATGGGAGTGTCCTGTACAGATATGGAAAATGTATTTTCGTGTAGATTCGTAATTTACATATAGATTTGGTCGTAGTTAGGTACCGACCTAATTATTTTTCGATATGAAATTGAATATTGATTCTGAATAATATGGTTGATTTTAATTGCATAATTTTAATGGATTTCGATATAATGTACTGCGGTGTTGAACAAGCTGTACACAATGCCTTCATCCAGGACGGGCAGGCGGCACAAAATCTGGGGCTACTGTTCATGACCATGGTCCTGTCAGTACTCACGTAAGTCTTAGGGAGAATTGTTGGCCCCATATGTGAGGTAGGACGATTCCGGAGACGGTACAATCATGAATTGTACGCAATCTACCTTGAAGCAGACATAGTGACAAAAATTAAGCTCGGTAGACTCCGGTGGGCAGGGCACCTAGCTCGCATGAGCGAAGAGGAACCGGCTCGGAAAGTCCTTTGTGGTACATTCTATGGGACTAGACGGCAGGGTGGTAGACCATACATGAGCTGGAGAGATGGCGTAGACCAGGACGCCCGAAGCCTTGGGGTGCGCAACTTTATGGCGTTGGTTCAAGACCGGGATAGGTGGAGAGACTTGTTGAAGGAGGCCAGGACCGAACCCCGGTTGTCGAGCCGATGATGACGATGATGATTAAGAATAAAAATATTTTATGACATTGAGAATAAATAACATGAGATTTCGAGAACAAAAACCTGTAATTTTCGGAGGATTTTCAATTTATCTTCTTGCGAATTTATCATCATTTTTTCTCTTTGTAATTTTTACATCTGAACAAACAAAAAAGATCCATCGAAGGTAGCAAAATACCGTTTTTTTTTCTACAACTCGTGGCCGCGGTAGCGTTCGGTAAGGTAAAATTGTATGCCAGTTATATTAGACTAATGAATTTTTCTTTTCAGGCTTTCGAATGTTTTGGAATGAGGGCTGATTATTATTTAATTGAAGTAATTACTCTTCATAAAATAAAGGTATTCTTTTATTCAAGAGTGAAATTATGGTCGTGTTAACATAACAATTTTTAACTTCCCATAGGGAGTTATTGTAATCGGTCCAGTTTGTCAAATTGAAATTTTTGACATTTCTCGACGTTTCAAGGTCCCTAGAGCCTATATCAATCATTTTAAGAGAGATGTCTGTGTGTCGTGTGTACGTACGTTCGTACGTTCGTACGTCCGTACGTTCTGGTACCATTTTCATCGTCGATATCTCAAGAACGAGTACAGATATCGACTTGAAATAAATTTTGTTTTACAGATAATAACTTCGAAAAAAGCTGAAAGGGCGTTTATTAATATTCAATCAGTTTTTTTTTTACTATAGCAGTTTAAAAAAGAAGTGAAAATTTTGGTTGGGCTCAAATATTTCACGAACAAGTAATGCTATTGACTTGAAGTAAATTTTATTCGACACATCATAACGTCATACAAATTTGATATGAATTTGGAAAAAAATCAATATACCGTTATTTTTTAAAATCAAAAAAACTAAAAAAAAAATTTTATAACTCGAATATCCTTAGATGGAAAAACGATATTAATTTTAAAATAATTTTATTTTACGAAAAATGTTGTTTTTGACTACTGGTGAAAATTTCAAAAAAATTCAATGGACAGTTTTTTTACAAAAAATTAAAAAGTACAAAAAATTCTACGAAAAATTGGTATAAATTGTCTTTCGACTCAAATGTCTCAAAAACGGGTGACGATATTGACTTCTTGTTTGTTTTATTTTCTACATAACATAATTGTTAGCAACTGATAAAATTTTGACAAATATTGAATTGGCAGTTTTTTAACAAAAAATCAAAAACTGTTAAAAATTCTAAAGAAAAGTAGTTACAATTGTATTTCAGCTCGAATATCCTGAGAACGAACAACGATGGTGCCTTCTAAAATACTCGTATTTTATTTTATACATAGTACAATTTTTTATGAAAGGTTAAATTTTGACAAATATCTAATTGACAGTTTTTGACAAAAAATATAAAAAAAAAAATAAACTAAAAAGTGGTAAAATTGGTATTTCGACTCGAATATCTTGAGAACGAGCAATGATATTGACTTTGCCATTAGGTATTTAATTTTATACATAATAAAATTTTTTACAGCTGGTATATATTTGACAAATACTTAACTGATATTTTAAATAAAAATTAAAACAGAACTAAGAAAATTCCACATTCGTCACGTGGGTCACGTGGAAACAACTTATATATCAACAATCTCTATAATATTTGTGCATTTCGTAAATCTCTTTAAATAATTAAAATGCTTTTCAATATTAAAATAATGATTGTTTGAATTTAACAGCTAAAGTTTGTTTCGCAGAAAATTTGGTTATTTGAAAAGAAATAAATATAAAGTTTTCAAGATCACAAATGGGAAGTTATCAGTGTGGGTCGCACCCAGCCTCTTTTTTTTTCAAATCAGTCAACAAAATTGTAAACAAAGGTGACAATTTGCGAGAAGCTTAATCTCAAAATATGCAAAGTTTTAAAAATATCATGCAAATTTTTCAATTTTAATTTTTTTTAATATCAAGTTTTTCGTCCGGTAAATTAAACAAATCCCAAATATTAAGCGATTTAGATAAGTAAGTGAAATATTACAAAATTTTACGGTACCTAACTACGACCAAATCTATATGTAAATTACGAATCTATACACGAAAATACATCAGCATGGTGAAAAGTTTTAAACAAAAGAACATTTAATACGGCCACTGAAAGTAACGATAAATCTGATGTACACTTAGGCGTATACGTACTTTTTTCATTTAATTGAATTTTTTAGAAAATGATCTTTCATTTTTGTTATTAAATAAAAAAATATAAAACTTATCAATTTTGCAATCAAAACGACAAACTACAAATCAAAAAAATCAAACACAATGCGTTTTACATCCATATATGTATATTTATAGTTCTTTGAAGTAATTTTGAGGTGGAGTGACATTTTCAAAAATTAAAAATCATGCCTATTCAACAAATAAATTTACGGTTTCTACGTACATAGTTTTGAATGAAAATAATGTATATATGTATAAATAACAGCTTTAGCAGATCACAGGCACCTCTGGTCATGTCAATTACTTTTCGGCTAGCTTAAAGCTTTAAAATCTACAAACTAACAGTTGAAATGGTTCCGCAGCGCTCTCTTAATATCGCCAAAAAATTCTACAAAATATGGCATGAAGTTCAGATGGCTCACTACGGAATGAGTTAAACATTAAAATCCTTCAAGCAGATCATTAAATTTTCTAATCTGACCAATTGCATTCTCATTCAATTCAACGTTATTTAAAACTCAAAATTGAATCACAAAAAAGAAGAAACAACTATGCATATAGCTACCAGCAGCCTCGTTGAAATAAAGATTCACCATCAAGCTCATGTCACAACTTTGCAAACCTAAACTAACTTGGATAAACACAACAAAATAAAAAACAAACACAAAATTCTACCAACGCATGCCTCGAATCAGTTTCTGTATCATGATGGCGTGAGGTCGCACATCATACCATCAACATGGCCAGTTAAATTTCAAAAACAAAAACCCAAAACCAAAACAAATGCAAAAAAAAAAAAATTAAATGAAATGAAATGCATCCGCAAATAACCTTACGTCAACAAAAACAAATTCTGCGTAATCTGGAGCTGATCTTGCTTCACGGTTGTCTTTCGCAGTCTTGCTCAAATGCTTAGTTCTCGCGGAGGAGTTGCGAACTCATTAACACAAAAACGTGAGGGTGGCCGATTTCCCAGCGGATATAACATGCGCTTCAGAGACTGAAACGTCTCTAAGTGGCTCAACTCTAAAGCCAGCTTATACTCGTATGTGATGATGTGATGCGCTAGAAGCCACTTGTGCGCTTCTTTTTTCACAGAGTAGGTAGGTAGGTAAGTATATTGAAACCTGAGAGCTCCATGGATCCGGTTACACTCGCTGCCGTCTCTAGAACCGATGCGATGGATGCAGATGCGTTTTTTGATGACCAAATTGATTTTACATTCTTCTCTTCCATCGAAGGTTTTTTTCTTCGAAAATGAAGACGCCGTGATGCATCGATGTGGACCCAGGACCCGGGAGGCTCAAGAGAGAACAAAACACGTCATTTGGAGCCGTGTTTGCAGCATCTTTCGACGCAAATCATTTCCCAGCCATTTACTTGTGCATTTTATTCAATCTACACCGCAAAATCAACGCCGCGCGCTTCAACCAACCAACCAACCAACAACAACGTGCAGGTCTAAGCTACTTTTTGTGGTTGTCGTTGGTGCTTGGTGCTTGATCATTGATTTCCCAGAAACATCATCTGTTTCACGTCAATTCAGACATCCGTCATGTTTTTTTGATGCACGTTGCACTTGAACGAGTTTTTTTTTTGTTTTCCTTCAACTTGTTTTTATTCTTTTGTCCAACTGACATCACCCACACTTTATGCCCTGCGCACCCAATCAACATCTTCTTGAGGTAGGACCACACCTTCGAATATGTTTTTGTCCCTAACCTAGGACAGAACAAATGAAAGTCATTCGAATGGGGTTCATTCTTTTCCTTCCTCTTGGTTTCGTGCAACGCTCCATTTACACGACGACAACGACAACGACGACGAAGTTTCACCCTCTCTAACTTTTAGATAAGGGTAATTATGTTGGCGTCATTCTTGAGTGAACAGAAGTAAAGTACCTCTATGTATATACAACGTCTTCTTGTCGAATTATTTTTGTTAGGGAAGGTTATGAAAATGGTGGAGATGTGTTACTTTTTTTTCTGGCTGAGGTACTTGTATCAATAAAGTGGGTGCTCTTTTTTTCTTTATATATTTCCCCCATTTTTTTTCAGGAGGACATTAGTTGAAAATGGAAACTTTGAGGAGGTGGAATTTCGAATTTAGGTCAAGGATAACATTTCTATGTAAAGCACGCAAAAAACAAGTAATCACTATTGGTACCTAGGGGATCTGGATTGTTTAACATATTTTAAGTGAGTTCCGCACCCTGGGGTATTTGGACACAAATAAAATATGTTTAAGGTTCCGATTATAGATTTTGATTTTGTTTAGATAATTTATAAAGCTGGGGAATGGATGAATATCTCAGCAGTGAAACCAGCTTTTCGTAAAAAAAGCTAGTGCCATTGTAAAATGCATGATCAGAAAATTAACAGGTTACTACTATAAGTATTCTTTGATTCGTAAAAGTCATCCATAAACGATTCCACCATTTTGATTTCTGGGCCCTTCATTCATTCCAGATTAAGTTTCATGATTCAGATTCAAGATTCGTCTTCTAGATTTGCGTTTCATGAATCAAATTCAACTTTCAAACTCGGATTCAAGGAACAGGAATCAACATTCAGCATTGGAATTTATAGTTAAAAAAAAATTTAGTAGAAATAATTGGGTACTGTATAAATGTGGCGTACATTTTAATTCATGGTTGAAGAATTGGAAATCACCGAACAATTTGTTTTTTGCTTAACCAGGGATTAAACCACGTTATATAATTTTGGTTCGAATTCTGGTCGGTGGCTTAGCAATTTTGTATCTCCGATTTCGGTGTATTAACTGAGGTTCAATGTTGATTCAATCATATACTACTTCTATCGGTTGGGTGTCAAATCGCCCAAAACCGAATCGCCCAAAATGCAAAAAAGCGAAAAAATGTCAAATCACCCAAAAACTTTTTTGGCGATTTGACATTTCAATTTTTTGGGCGATTTGACATAATGTCAAAATGCCCAAAAAAATAATTTTGGGCGATTTGGTGTTTCGGCAATTTTAGTTGGCCCTGTGTCAAATCGCCCAAAACCAAATCGCCCAAATCTGAAAAATGTCGCATCGCCCAAATTTTTTTGTCGATTTGACCTTATGACAAATCGCCCAAAAAAGAAAAATGTCAAATCGCCCAAAGTAGAAATGGGCGTTTTGTCGCAATCCAAAAATACTAACATTTAGGGTTCTTTTAACAAATCGCCCAAAATATTTATTGCAATTAGACCAAAATATAAAAAAAAACAAACAAACATTTTTTCAGTATTTGTGTCAGTTCCTATTTTATTTTTTTCTTTATACATATGTCTGCAAACAGATATGTATGTATTTACATGTACGAGTATTACCAACTTTTTATATACATACGAGCTTATGTCTACATATGAGCTTTAGGTAAGTTGGAGGGGATGTGAAAGGAGATGTCGGTGAACATTAGTCTTAAATTTCAGTAAATCACAATGAGAGGGAAAGATAGAGCGTGGAAGGGAATTCCACATTCGCGTAGTACGGCTAAAGAACGAATCCCTATACTTGACAGTACGACCGAAATTGGGTTCAAGAGCCAACTGATGAGCATTCCTGGAAGCGCGAGTATTACGGTTGAATCGTAATACTCGCGTAATACTTGCCCTACAGCAGCAATGGAAAACATCTTAAATCTAGCGCCACTACACGTGGCAATAGGAAGTGCTGCTAAGGGAGCAATCATGAGGTTTGCTAAGGAGGGCACTGGGACAGGGAAAATCATTGGTCATAGAGAGAAGAACATGATCCTCAAGTCCACAGAAATGAACCTTCTCGACATTCCCAGGGACAGCATGATTAGAAAATATAACTTCGAAAAGCTTTTTCGAACGGAGTTAAGTTGCAAAAGAGACTGGGTAGGTGAGATGGAAAACTACAATCTCAATGCAAACACCATCAAGTGGTATACTGATGGATCGAGAACTTCTGACGGGACTGGTGTAGGGATTTTTGGGCCTAGAACCAAAATTTCCATACCGATGGGGAAGTCCACCAGCATATTCCAGGCGGAAGTGAACGCCATCGGAAAATGCGCAGAACGTAACATCGATAGAAAATACAAAAACCAAAACATTGCCATCATGTCAGACAGCCAAGCTGCACTTAAAGCTTTAAATTCATATACCATTACTTCTAGACTAGTATGGGAATGTGTGAATAAGCTCAATGAACTGGGCAAGGAAAACAAAGTCACACTACATTGGGTACCAGGTCACGTCGGTGTCCTGGGCAATGAAGAGGCTGACTCCCTAGCAAAAATAGGAGCAATGACACCCCTAATGGGACCAGAGCCCTATTGTGGTATAGGGGAGAATATAATTAAAAACAATATCAAATCCGAAGAGAAGGCTAAAAGATCAAAAATCTGGGAAGAACTCCCCAAACTGAGACAGGCAAAACTCTTACTCGGGGAATATAACCGAGAGCGTTTCTTATCCTGCATCAGCCTAAGTAGGAACAATCTTAGGAGAGTAACGGGTCTCCTCTCCGGTCATTGCAAACTGAGAAGACACCTCAGTATCCTTGGTCTAGTGAGCAGCGCTTCCTGCAGATTCTGCAACGCTCATGAGGAGACACCGGACCACATAATAGGAAAATGTGATGCACTAATGCATCATAGACATAAATATCTGGGCAAGTACCATATAGAAGAGAATGAATTACATTCTCTAAAAATACCCCAAATCATTAAATTCCTCAAAGGAACGAATTTGGAGGATGAATTGTAGATGAGAAACCTCATCCACATTAAAAGGGGGGCACAATAGATCATAAGGTCGCAGTGCAAATATTAACCCAATACATTCATTCATTCAAGGGGAGGAATGCAACTGGCTATTTCATTTCATATTTGTGAAACAATATTGAAGCTTTTTGGTTGGACCTCACTAATTGCGCCAGCTTTTTATTTTTTGTTGTCAGGTTTCGCCGAAGAGCCTGACAGTAGTGGAACCAACAACCATGAAAACTAGGCGCAGGAACATAAGTCCCCGGGACATAAGTCCCGAATTTTTTTTTCGGGACTTTATCCCACTTTACTGGGACATAAGTCCCGAATGCGTTTCGGGACTTATGTCCCACCCTATTGAGACATAAGTCCCGAATTGTCGGGACTTATGTCCCACGCATATTTTTGCATGAGCATATAGAAGCATTTATATAGAAGCGACTTAGCATACCCTAAGTGGAGCGACGAAGTCGCGTGAGCGGGTGTGTCCCCGAAAAAGAGAGTTAAAATCTTGAGGACCCGCGATTTGACACCCAACCACTTCTATCACATACTTTTACTTTAACCTTGAGCCATCGTTGGAAATCAATTAATCAGTGAGTTGAAATTGCCAAACCAGGGATAAGAATTTGAGCTGCGATTGCACAAGACGCTAAGAGCCAACTGTACAATCTTGGTTCAACTTTGGCGGATTAGCTGTGGTGCCACGCTGCTGATTCATTCGTGAAATTGGCTGTTTTCACACAGAACCTTGAACAAAAAGCTAGACCTCAAATAGCCTGACAAATAAGGAAGATGAAATATGCTTAACCAGGGATTAGATAATTGTGTTTGTTACACCAGTTGAACATCGCTCATTTCGGTGGATTCACTGAGGTTCAACGATGGTCTAAGATTCATATATGTAAGGACACGTTGTAGAATCTTTGTTCGGTCTTGATTCAGGATGTTTGAACCAAAGCTAAATAGTTGCAAATTAAATGCTTGAACCATCATTTTATATCAGTTAATTCGCTGAAATCGATGAGTTAAAATTTCGGAACTGAACGGATTAAATATTTATATCGATAAAACTTTGATATGTGATTTACTAATTTTAGTTCACCGATTTTGACGAGTTAGCTTAGGTTCAACATTGGTTCAAATTTTGATACGTGATTTTGCAGTTTCCACTCACCCATTCTTAATCACCGCCTCCTGCACGCTCAAGAACTAAGCATTCTTAAAAATGCATAGCAATCCTTTTTTTTCTACTTTGAATTTAAACTTCGTATATGGCAATGCTGCACTTACTATTAAACGAGAGAATAAAAATATCAATTAAAACCTCCATAAGCAGTCCGCAAAAAAAAAGAGTAAGGGTTGCCGGCACACTCTAGATGTCGCCCCATTCGACTTCCACCATGATAGTACTATTATAGTTTTCATATACAAAGAAATACGTTCTTTTGTTATTCTAATAATATTTCACACAAACGTGACCCAAACCATATTGTGTCAGTTTGACATGTCACTGAAAATTGTTTAACCTCAACGGTGGAAAGAATTTTTAATTCAAAACTTTTCCCGCTAGGGGATAGGATTAGTGCAGTTAATTTCCACTGTAGAAAATAATAAATAATGAACTGTGTCTGCTTAAATCCGTCTTCAAATCTTCAATTTCCTTGGAATTTTGTTTTTCAAGTTCTTGCCATAAACATAAACAGAATCAAGCGAGGCCTCAGGCCTGTATTGTAAGTCATCATCGATCGCTAATGGAACGCATTTGTGTCTTCTTCTTCATTTCTTTGCCAATACAAAATAAAAAAAAAAAACTCAGGAAAACAACAAAATGACGATGCAAGATCATTTACACTCAATTCAGGTCCATGAATGTCCGTCGCATCGTGTCTGTTGTCGTCGTCAACATCAACAATACTGATCATATAGCTTCTTCCCGTCGTCGTCGTCGTGTGTATTTGTTCTGTGTTGTCCCGTCCATAAACGAATCCAGAATTCTGCGTAATCTGGATGCAATCTTGCACAAGTGACACTGTACTGTCCATCTCGGGCTACTGTGTTGCTTAGTGATCATGTTCCCGCTTAGCTCATACCTCGGTCCTGGACCTTGTGTATTTATTCATTAAGCCAAACCGTGAGGGTGGTCGATCGTATTCGCACGGCACTCGAGTCACTACATGGGCTCCTTATAGAGATGCGTTTCGTTCGATTGATTTCCTCAGAGGCAGCAAGCAAAATCTGCCTGGTGTAGGTATACGGTACCAACTTGCAAAGTCAAGATGTGTGTAGGTTGATGCGCGCATGCGCAGCACACAGCTGCTGGTTCGGGTATAAATGCATTGCAAGCGATCTCCGATTTCTAAGGAATTTCACATCAGCAAGTTGCAAATAAAGCCAAAGGAATTTCAATAATTTTTTTCTGCTTCTTATATTGCTGTCAGCTTTAGCATCACTATATAGCGCTGACCAAACAGCTTAATTACCTTCGAAGCCAACCAAACAACGATGATGATGTCGGTGTTGGGTAGAACGCAAGCAATTCCGTTCGATGCAATTAATCAAATAACGAAAAATAATAGTATGCCCGTTTGCAGAGCACTAGCGAGCGTCTGCGGAGCATTCAAGTCATCCATCCTGCCACCCGCTGAAGATTGAACGGATGGCCGAAGCTTGTTCACACATCGTTACCTGCCCGCAATGCGCGTCTTGTCCCGCTGCGGTCGATTATGATGATGCGAAACTTAGCCGATCTTCTTCGATTAACGCAGGTGTTGCCAGCCGTGCGTGTGCGCTTCCGTGATTTTTTTCTTGCCGCATCAGTATAGGCACTGGACGAGTGGGAATGGGAATTATGATTGCACGCGCGTTTAAGTAACCGGAATTTCTCTGCGATTCAGTTCAACTGTTGGTTGGTTGGCTGGCCTAACCATCATCATCTTGATGTGCGAATGATTGCAGATTTCAAAGCCATTCTTCAACATGATGAAGACGCGATAGGGCGATAGCGCAATGATGTGATGTTTATGATTGCTTAATTCTCGACGGAGCACTCATGCATCTCCCTTTGGGACTTCTTAAACCAAAAAAAAAAAAAAAAAGTAAAATAACGAATATAGCGTTAAGAGCTACGACGATGCGCTTGGATGAGATTATTAATCGTCGTCATTGTGTTCCGTGATGAAATGTATATTTTTTTAAATGCGTACGCTTGTCCCCTTTGAACCGATTGCAGCACAAAGTAGTGGCGTACCTACAGTGGGGTAAGTTGCTTTTTTGACGATGTGAACTAGTTATTTAATATTTTTTTCAAATGGTTCAATCAAACTGAGTTGGTCTGATTTTACTGGTTGAAAGCCAGTAGTTGAGCCGAATAAAGTCTAGTTTTGTTCTTGGTAGTGCAGTCCACTTAAAAATGGAGTTCCGGAAGGGTCAAGTCTTGGGCCGACTATGTTTCTTGTAATCTGAATTTAAAAAAGTGCTTTCTTTTGTGCTTTATCAATGGGACGACATCTCGCAAATTTGTGGGCCTTATTTATTAATTTCAATATCCGTTAAAGGATTTTTTTTTGTCAAATTTTATGAAGTACTGTTATACACAAAATTAAAAAAACATATGGACGTGCGAAAATTTCTCATTAAAACTGAGTTTCTGAAAATTTGCACAGCCACTGAAGTAAATACGTACATATCTTAGTTTAGGCGGAAGTTTTTGTCAAATCATATGTATTTGTTTTTATATTTAATGTCGATAAATTTTATTCCAGAAACTTAACTTAAATGTTCTACTGTAAGACGAAGATAAATAGACGCGATGATTAAATAGCAAAAAAAAAAAAACTGTGCAATTATATGCAAATCTTGAGAAGCCGTCCGTCGCACTATGCTCAAGCTTATGCGCATATTTATGCCACCGCATCGTATTTTCCAAAGTAAGTAAAACATGCAACGCATCTACTACACAACGTCACCTTCGCTTTTGCGTCCCATTCCCATCCCCATATCTCCAAATGAAACCTTTCTCCACGCAATTTCACACAATGTATGGCACAAATGAGCCATGATTTATTGTCTCCATTGCGATTGTTAACGTGCGCGTTCTAACAAAGCGTAAAGTGATTAACATTTATATATCTATACCTTCTTCGTCAGCGGCAGTAATAGCAGCAGCTTATAATAACTCAGCTGTTATCGTTAATTAAATTACCAAACAGAGTTTGTGTGTTGATTTATGCACTCTTCAAAAATAAACTGAGAATTATTGTATTTAGGTTTTTGATAAAATCTCCTTAAACACGCATTGGAAAACAACCAAGCGGAAGATTTTAGAATTTATTTCAAGATAACTTAAGAGTTTGGGTCTTTGGTGAATTTATTATATAAAGTTACAATAAAGTTGATAACTTGTGATTAATGAATGCAAGTATCCCTATATTTCATAGGGTTGATCTCTTGGAACTACCCAGGCCATGAATTCATAAAAATGCCTTGACTTGTGGATCTGTCATCCATGGCTAGAAACATCACAAACAATGATTATTGAAAGCACAACACAAAAGAACCAAAAATAATGTTCATTAAAGTTTTTACTTATTTTATAAATAGGTTAATGATTTTAGAATTGACAAATTTAAAACAATTTCAAAACTCAATACATAGTTTAATGGCATCAAATCTTCATGGCTTGGTATGAGAGGTTAACTTATTGACTACAGTTAGCATGTGCTCAAAGATTACATTTCAGCTTATGTGCCAACTGAAAACCACCAAAAGTATGTACATAGATGAGCTTTAGTGATATATTTACTGAATTTATAAAACTATAAAAATTGTTATGCATTGAGTGCTCAGTGCTTAGATTCAGCACAAAAATACTTAAAAGAAGTAATAAAAGTGTTAACTGTTTTTAATGGATTTGTCAAATTTTTATTTATTAAAATTAACAAAAAATTAATTAAATCAAAATAATAAAAGTGAGTATACGCCAAAGTGTACCAAACGTTGTAATAATTGTATGGTTTGACTGGTCGCCATTTTTGAAATACTAACATTAACAAGTAGTAAGCAGATATTCGCTTAAAAGTATAAAGCATCACAGAAAAAGGCACATACCCCTGCAAGTACCGGAGTCGAGGGGGGAATTATATAATTGCTAAAGACACTCGGCATCTCATTTAAAAAAAAAAAATAATTATTTGAAGTATGAAAATAAATAAAAAGAAAAAGAAATTTAAATTAGTGCGGAGGTACGCTAAAAGAACATGGTTGCTCTATCAATTTTTTATTTTGTAGATTTGTTTTGTTGTTTATTTTATTTTATATATTTTTTTGATTTTTTAATGTTTTTTTTTGTTAATTTTTTGAGTTTTATGATTTTTTGTTTTATTTTTTAACATTTTAAGCTAAGTTCCCTCTCACAACGTTATCTTTATATGTGTGACTTCAATTTATGTATTTTGTAAATTTTACACATAAACTACAAATTTGTATCTTCTGTTTTAAAGAAATAACACCTACAATTTTCTAAGATGTCAATAGCTTTAATTATCTACACCCAAATGCTTAGGGTGCAAGAATTCCCACTTCCAGACTAACACCGTTAAATTTATACAAGTTCTGTGAAATTGTGGAAAACGTGCAAAACGTATTTAAAAATTATATATTAACATCGTCAAACCCAAAATAATAGTGTCATAAGATCTTTTGTCGTGTGTATTCGATCTATAGAATGTTCGTTATTAAAAATGTTGTCTGAGATGTTAGCCCCAGCCCTAGCGCTATAAATTTTTTTTTTTATTTTTTTATTTTTACACTTCTCGGTGGTTGCCCTCTGGAAAATCGTCAGTTTTTTGTAATCTCCTTACTCTCCACCCACACACCTTAAAGTCATATGTACTTCTTAAAACCAAGGTTTTTAAAAAAAAAAAGAAAAAACATGCCATTTCTGTTTTGAGAAATATTAAAACTGTGCCATTTGCATCTCAAATCAATTTTTCCATAATTTTCAATCCATTTAAACTACCTTCCTATACACAAGCTTACCTCCATAGAAACTACAATAAGGTACCTAACCGGAAAGTCTAAAGAAAAAATATTGCGTATGCTTTTGTCATAAATCATTTTTTTTTTTTTGCTTTCATACCTTTTCGGACAGAGAAGTATGAAATAAAATCCGCTTATCTTGGGTGCACCCGCAGTTTCAAATTGAGGTACCAAGAAACTACGCCACACCATACCAACAAGCAAAACTTTACCAAGCCATCAACCAGTAGCCATCGATTTAGCTTCTAATTTGATTTCCACCAAAAAAACGTTGCTATAAATCATCAACCGCAGCAACCGCAATAATCTCTAGGTCCAAGTTACCAACTGCCGCCTCCGTTGCCACTGTCGCTATTTTACAACTGCTATGAAGCTGGGGGACTAGGAGAAGTCCATTCTGGAAGAGCACCACATTCAAAAGAACTACCACCATCTACCACCTCACTGCTCTCAGCCATGCTATGGCTATACCGCGGTGTTCACAACACCATTTCTTATCGATTACGTGCAATCGAAATCGATAAATTCTCATTTTTATTTTTTGCTATCTTTCGTACTGTAATCATTTTTTTCTGTCCATCGCATCGCATCGAGTCGTCCCTATATACGATATGTGTACCCACAAAAAATTTCTCGCTTCCCATATGTGTTTCCGATCTTAAGGATCCAGACCCAGACCCAGAGCTTGGAGTTTGGGATCAATATTGTGGCTGGTATTTGTGTGTGGCACTCTTGGTGGTGTCCAATTAAAAAGATTGAAGCGGCACAAGACAATGCAACTTTTTACCCCAAAGGCATATACAACTCAAAGAAATACGACCCAGCCAAGACAATGCGATTTGGCTTGAGGTAGGCACCTCAGATGTCGGAGCCAGTCCGCCCGAAGTTGGACTTAGCAATGGCAACCAATTGTTGTCGGTATAGAGTGGCGCTTGAGACTTTACTGTTGGTGGTCGTTGGTTGGTCTTCCTAGACTATGCGGGCTGCAATTTTTGTGACCACGTACCAGCTTCATAACCAGGTGTGAGTTGCAAGCTCAGATTTATGGGACTGCAATATGGTAAATTAAACCAATTGGATATCATATTTCTAATGGGATAATGGGATAGCTGACCAAAAAATGGTACTACCGCTGCGGACAGGATTCGAACCTGTGCGGGTAGAACCCAATGGATTTCAAGTCCATCTCCTTAACCACTCGGACACCGCAGCTCATGATTAGGGCAGGGTAAGATGCTTTCCAGGAATTAGTAACAAAGCAGTTATAAAAATTACATGTCAAACAGCCCTGCAGCGCCATCTTAATACAAAAAAAAACTTAACTACACAAATATTCCACCGTATCAATCATCTGATTGGTATAAACTGGTCTAATATACAAATTGACCGATTTAATTCAATACGGGTACTAATTTTTAGCATCTGTGTGATGCCTAAGTTATTTTTGAGTATGCCTGCATAAATGTGGCAATTAAAGTAGAAAAATCAAATAAAATTTAAAAAAGTGTGCGTCGGCCGGGAATCGAACCCGGATCAACTGCTTGGAAGGCAACTATGCTAACCATTACACCACCGACGCCACATATTAATTTGAGGACATAAATTGTTCCATAAGGCACATAAATAAAATGTTTATATAATAAAAGCACTAAAAATTTTACACTCAATGAAACAAAACTCGTTATAAACTTTTCGTTATTGTTTCTAAAGAAACATTAAAACTTATGTATTTTTTATTGTTTGTGCATACATTAAGATGGATAGCTGCTAAGTCTCACCAAAGCCAGCTTATGTTATTCAAAATATTTTAAATTATTTTTTAAAAATTAAATGTAACAAAAAATATAACTAGTTCTCTTAATTTTGTAATGATTCCATTTGTTAGCAAACAATTCTCTTTAAAGACAAAAAAACCTATCGCTGCGGACAGGATTCGAACCTGTGCGGGTAGAACCCAATGGATTTCAAGTCCATCTCCTTAACCACTCGGACACCGCAGCAGCTGATAAAAGTGTTGCCAAATAACGCGAACATTCGGTGTTAAAAACAAGTTTTTTCGTTTTAAAAATTCTACCATCATAGATACATATGTGAGCTAGTTTTGAAGTAAAATTCAATTAGTTTAACTTTTGCACTATAGGCCACTGTGGCTCATAATGTAGGTACGTTATAAATAAACAGAAAATTTTTTTTATATTACATATTGATCATAACGGTGTTGTTAAAATTGCGAAGCAGTGCCAGTGTTTTGTTGTTCAAAGTTTTATGACTTTCCTCGATTTGTGCAATTTTGGAACCCTCTAATCGTACATACTCAAACGTCAGTGTCCAGAAGAGTTTGTTCAATGATGACTGTATCTTTATATAAACCATTGGGCTTAACTTTAAAGCCTTAGTTTTATTCTAAAGTTGAAACAATGATCAGAAATTTTTACCTAAGTAGATAGAAAAATCATAATATTGCTATTTATTCCGATTAAGAGTAAAATTTTGGCAAATTGTTTCTGCAGCTTGGCATCACTTAACCGAGTGGTTAAAGAGATGAACATTTGTTGCGTTGAAGAGTAACTTTTGGCATGAGTTTCAAGGGATACGAAAAAGATTTGGTGAAAGTTAGTGCCATTGCCATTAAGTCCTAGTTTTTCAGTGGTTAGTTAGTAAATCTTGCAAAGAATTTAAACCAGAGTTAACTCAGAAGTAATTTTTTTAGTAGGATTAATAGCAATATTTTTGACTGAGCGTCCATTACCATGATGCGCAAGCTTATCAGTAAAATTTCCACTCCCTTTACATTTCGGGTACCGCCTTTGTAGTACATAAGTTTTAATAATATTGATTCCTTGTTCCATTGTTGAGCGATCCTTTTTCGTAAATGGCAAATATTTTATTAATATTATGAGACTTCATTTGACAGGTGACAAATGCCAGCGCTAACAACTTGAAACCCCGAAATTGATGAACATATCTACTGCAGGGCAAGTTTTGGATTCCTACAAAAATCGAACTGGAAAAATTAATTGGACCTTGTTGGTCTATGTCTACACCTTGGTCATACAAAATTAAAATTTTAAATTATTGCTTAGAGGCGAAATTCTTATAACCGTTCCATGTCATGTACTAAAATAGCTGTTGTGATTTTGATGAAATATTTGTTTGGATTTTTGTGAGCTATTGAAGTTAAGATATTTTTTTTTTAAATATTCAACGATAACTCCCATCGCACTGCATTTTTCATATTTTTTGGATTTTTGGAAAAAAAATTTTTTTTTTGAAAACTCAACATTTTGAAACAGGTGAACATTCTTTTTTTTTGCTGCTCTTGAGTGTATATTAATTATTTAATGATAAACACATTAATTTCTATTTTTAAATTACATTATCTGACATCTTTTTGGATCAGTATTTGTACTCGAGAAACATAAAATTTAGAGCTATTGAGCTATTGGGTACCCAATCACGTTTCGGGTACCCGAACTTTCCGGGTACCGGTTGCCTCTGTTATACCCGAAATTATCAGGTACCCGATCAGTGCACCGGGTGCACGAGTATCAAGAGTTCTAATAAATAAAAAAGCTGTTCTGACCAGAGCTGTTCTATAACGACCGTCTTGACTCCAGGGTAAATGTGATTTACTACATGGCCCTCATCAGGTGGATGATTGCCCATGGATGGCCGGTGTGAAAGATTCGGTTGTTTGAGAGGCAGTGTCTGCGTCGCACATAGAGCACCAGAGTCGGAGTAGACACATTTTTATTCCAACCATCAGGTTCTATACAATGGAGCCAACATAAACTGAATGGGTAATTTCTTGTTAAAGCTGATTTGGCTACTAGCTTAATCTTCGGGGCTTATTACTCCAACACGGTTTTCTGAAATCGAAATAAAAAAGCCTTAACCTGGCTCAAAATATAATGCGGCAACAAATTGACTTTAAGAAAAAAGGTGAGCTTTAAATTAATAAAACTTTCGATGTATATTTTAAAGTATCTCGCAATCATCTTATTCACTGTCATTTCCGTACTGAAATATTGCAACTTGTATACCCCTCATTGTGCGTATCTTACAAGAAATTAATTAGAAATTGGCAACGCGCAATTCGTAAATATCTGCTATGCGCCAAGCCAAACAAGCAAAAAAGAAGCCATCTCCCCCATCAATAACATCCGCGTCAGATAATTTCCTGCGTGTGTCGAGTTACCTTGTGGCATCGTCATCATCCTCTCTCTCCCTCTTTAAAAATTATGAACCACTCGGGCATATCTGGTGCATCAATCTGCACACAAGCTGGACGAAGACGACTCTGGTTTCGAATCCCAGAATAAGTTCGAGGGCAACGACAACGTTGAAACTCAAAAGGAAAAGCCGCCATCGCGCGCGGCACTCGCATCTTACACAAACACATATCAACTTGTGTTTCCTGCGTGGTATAAATACGATGCCACTGGTACGATTAGAGAGGAGTCTTTCGTCTAGGAAAAGAGCCATCTTTCTCCCAACTCCCATCAGCAACCTATTGGGAGGTAGGTATACACCTAATAGAACTCAGCGCAGCGCACAAAGTCTTGAGAGAAGCAATAAACTTTCTGTCAATTGCATTATGCGCCTCGAGGCAAGCGTCGCGTCGCGTCGTCGGTCGATTGTATATGTGGAATTTGTTCCTTGGCATCAGGGAACAGGATGAACGGTGGGTATCCAAGGAGCCATCAGATAACCCGCCATTCGATCACAGAAACCCAGAGCTTCGAACTTCTCGTCTTGGTGGCATCACTGATGATGTTTTTTCTATCGAAGACGAAGTGTGCGGTTCGCGGTGTCCGCACAAAAGAGTGAACATTAAAATTAGCTCCATATAAAAGATACCCATGCATGAGGAGGACCTCCCAATTTTCGAATCACCCTTTTCCTTTCCATTACCTAAGATGTCACTCAATAAAAAACTCTCGAGCTAAAAATCGACCTCTTCCCCTTTCAAATGGCACAGAAAATTATTCAATTGTAGGTACTATGATAGTACTTGGATGTGTTGTTTTTGCAGACAGGTTTTTAGTTCAGATACATAGTTGCTAAAAAACAGAATTCGAATATGTACCTTGGCGGTATCCTCATATGCTGATGCGGGGTTGATAAAAATCTTCTCTCTGAACCCTGTTTACTGTAGCTAACTAATTAAAAGAAAATCGATTGACATTTAAGACTTATAGATACTTTAAAAACATATGTTAATTTAATTGTGTGAATCGATAAGGCATAAGTTTGAATGTTCATATTAGATTTAGGCTTAAAGATCTATTTTAAAATATAAAATATAAAAAATAAAATATAAAATATAAAATATAAAATATAAAATATAAAATATAAAATATAAAATATAAAATATAAAATATAAAATATAAAATATAAAATATAAAATATAAAATATAAAATATAAAATATAAAATATAAAATATAAAATATAAAATATAAAATATAAAATATAAAATATAAAATATAAAATATAAAATATAAAATATAAAATATAAAATATAAAATATAAAATATAAAATATAAAATATAAAATATAAAATATAAAATATAAAATATAAAATATAAAATATAAAATATAAAATATAAAATATAAAATATAAAATATAAAATATAAAATATAAAATATAAAATATAAAATATAAAATATAAAATATAAAATATAAAATATAAAATATAAAATATAAAATATAAAATATAAAATATAAAATATAAAATATAAAATATAAAATATAAAATATAAAATATAAAATATAAAATATAAAATATAAAATATAAAATATAAAATATAAAATATAAAATATAAAATATAAAATATAAAATATAAAATATAAAATATAAAATATAAAATATAAAATATAAAATATAAAATATAAAATATAAAATATAAAATATAAAATATAAAATATAAAATATAAAATATAAAATATAAAATATAAAATATAAAATATAAAATATAAAATATAAAATATAAAATATAAAATATAAAATATAAAATATAAAATATAAAATATAAAATATAAAATATAAAATATAAAATATAAAATATAAAATATAAAATATAAAATATAAAATATAAAATATAAAATATAAAATATAAAATATAAAATATAAAATATAAAATATAAAATATAAAATATAAAATATAAAATATAAAATATAAAATATAAAATATAAAATATAAAATATAAAATATAAAATATAAAATATAAAATATAAAATATAAAATATAAAATATAAAATATAAAATATAAAATATAAAATATAAAATATAAAATATAAAATATAAAATATAAAATATAAAATATAAAATATAAAATATAAAATATAAAATATAAAATATAAAATATAAAATATAAAATATAAAATATAAAATATAAAATATAAAATATAAAATATAAAATATAAAATATAAAATATAAAATATAAAATATAAAATATAAAATATAAAATATAAAATATAAAATATAAAATATAAAATATAAAATATAAAATATAAAATATAAAATATAAAATATAAAATATAAAATATAAAATATAAAATATAAAATATAAAATATAAAATATAAAATATAAAATATAAAATATAAAATATAAAATATAAAATATAAAATATAAAATATAAAATATAAAATATAAAATATAAAATATAAAATATAAAATATAAAATATAAAATATAAAATATAAAATATAAAATATAAAATATAAAATATAAAATATAAAATATAAAATATAAAATATAAAATATAAAATATAAAATATAAAATATAAAATATAAAATATAAAATATAAAATATAAAATATAAAATATAAAATATAAAATATAAAATATAAAATATAAAATATAAAATATAAAATATAAAATATAAAATATAAAATATAAAATATAAAATATAAAATATAAAATATAAAATATAAAATATAAAATATAAAATATAAAATATAAAATATAAAATATAAAATATAAAATATAAAATATAAAATATAAAATATAAAATATAAAATATAAAATATAAAATATAAAATATAAAATATAAAATATAAAATATAAAATATAAAATATAAAATATAAAATATAAAATATAAAATATAAAATATAAAATATAAAATATAAAATATAAAATATAAAATATAAAATATAAAATATAAAATATAAAATATAAAATATAAAATATAAAATATAAAATATAAAATATAAAATATAAAATATAAAATATAAAATATAAAATATAAAATATAAAATATAAAATATAAAATATAAAATATAAAATATAAAATATAAAATATAAAATATAAAATATAAAATATAAAATATAAAATATAAAATATAAAATATAAAATATAAAATATAAAATATAAAATATAAAATATAAAATATAAAATATAAAATATAAAATATAAAATATAAAATATAAAATATAAAATATAAAATATAAAATATAAAATATAAAATATAAAATATAAAATATAAAATATAAAATATAAAATATAAAATATAAAATATAAAATATAAAATATAAAATATAAAATATAAAATATAAAATATAAAATATAAAATATAAAATATAAAATATAAAATATAAAATATAAAATATAAAATATAAAATATAAAATATAAAATATAAAATATAAAATATAAAATATAAAATATAAAATATAAAATATAAAATATAAAATATAAAATATAAAATATAAAATATAAAATATAAAATATAAAATATAAAATATAAAATATAAAATATAAAATATAAAATATAAAATATAAAATATAAAATATAAAATATAAAATATAAAATATAAAATATAAAATATAAAATATAAAATATAAAATATAAAATATAAAATATAAAATATAAATATTTGTTAAAGAAAAAATATCATTACATACATAAATTCAGTTTAAGTTGGTAATTCCGTTAAAAAAAACCTACTTGGTCTATAGCAGCTATTTGGAAATATTTTACTGCAATGCAATAGTGAATATTGGAAATCAAATAGCTGTCTACATGCCATACAATTTAATTTGAATTTTTAAAGCTAGTTTAAAGGCCCAAGGACCAACCATAACAGACCGGAAGCGAGTGGGAAAATGAGCGAATTGAAAGAAATTTAATGATAGGCCCATATAATATCACTTTCTGGCCTTCGTTGAGTTTCGTTTGCTTTTGCTTAGGGAGTTAACAGCGCTCTCCACCACGTAAAACTGACATTTGATGAAATAAGAACTAAAAAACGAGAAAGATTATTCATTTCAATTTTGTTTAATATGGCCCACTTCTCCATTTTTGACTGAGCGAAAGCTACTTTTTGTTGGTTAAGCCTCCAGTAGCTTTTTCTATTTTTATGATAAGCCCGTCAGCGCGAAATCATCTGAAACTCAAATATTTGAAAGTTGGTAACTCTTCATTTGACTGAAAATGTCTTTTAAAATGTTTGTATTATATTAATATGCAAAACTTTGAAACAAAAATGTATCTCGTGTCTAATATAAGAACATTCAACTAAAAATCTAAGAACGCTCGGGAAAATTTGTTTGTTTTGTTAGCAAATAAGAATTAAGACTCTTTACTTATCTTTATCTTTGTGAATTATTGCTATGCAAATATTTTTATGAACATAATACGTATGTATGTATCTAAATATTAAATAGAAAAAAACTTTCAGCTCTGGTTTTGAATAAACCCTAAAACTTTTTATAAGTAGGCAACATTAGATAATGATTCCATACCTACCACTTGAACAAACATGTAGATACAACAACAAATAATTTGACAACACGATAATTTTAACAGCCGCTATCATTATTATTATTTAAACTTAAATAGAACAAGGGCAATTATTTTATACAATACTTATTGGCATACTACATAAATGAGTTCCGATGTTACATTTTCCTGAAGCGGCTTTAGTTATATCACTTGAGTATATGACATCCATTATTCATGAAGCATCGGTGGTTCAGTGGTAGAATGCTCGCCTGCCACGCGGGCGGCCCGGGTTCGATTCCCGGCCGATGCAAAATCGCTTTTTGATTTTTTTTTGGATTTGATATTTTTTGGGAAATATGGAGTAGGTATATACAAATTATCTTTGAACACGAATGGAATCTATGGCTAAGGCCAGGCCAAAACAACCCACCTGCAATTGAGACCTATAATAGCACCTACATATGTATATGTATGTATGTACCTACACACTCACAAAAGTTATGTATACACACCTCAAACTTCAGAGAACACCAAAATGCATCTCGCATGGCAAATCCCAAAAATCAAAGTTTTACCTTCCCCCAAATCGATGCAACAGCCAATCGGGATTCTTGCCGGAAGTTGGGGGCAACCATAACATCACTTCTTTATGACCATCGCTGCAAAGCACAGAGAGGCTCAAAACCAATAACATTGTCGATACACATGAGGCCCACAATCAACCCCCAACTACACACCATCAATGTGCTGTGGTGCCTGCATGTGTGCGAAAATTATTTTCATCAGCACGGCCGGCAAACGGAACAGAACATCAGCAAGGACGGCAACGGCAACGGCATCCGGCAGTGTAACAAACCCGCAATCAATCGAAGTTCCTTGCGCACAACTCCCCCCAAATCCAAATCCCCTGGCCCATTGTGTTACATGCATGTGCGAAGCACACATCCATATAACCAAAAGTCAGAAAGTCCTGTTCGTCCTTGTCGTCGTCGTCGTTGATGTTGGTCTTTGTTTTGCACCCCACAGCCCAACACCACCCCCACCCCCACCATTAACACCATCATGGGCATCGTATCAGGAAAGAGCACCCGCATGTCCTTTTTTGCAATCGATGCATGTGCTAATTGCAATAGATTTTCCTTATGTGTGTGTGTGTATGTGTGTTGGAAACACACACATACCTATCCATATTGCCACAAATATTCTTTCGATGAAAAATGGACATTTACACACACCGAAATCCTGGGCCCTATAATGTTTTTCAACAAAACAACGGATTACGTCCAAGAGGCGACGCAAAACTTTCCATTGTGTGCACACACGCAAAAAGCTCAGATAGGTTTACAGTTATCCGGATCTCCGATTCACCACCCCCTACAGCCCAGCCACCCACATTCCAAAAACCCTACCGACCGACCGACACCGACATCGACTACGACTACCTACTATGCTGGGCAAGGATACGCACCCTTGTTTCACATTGAAGTAGCCAAGCGCTGTCAAATGTATGTGGGGGGTTGCATGCTATCGGGTTGGTAAATGGGGTTGTGCAGCAGCAGTTGGGTGTGCATGTGGTGCAAGGCTGAAGTAATCATGTTGCAAGAACAGCAACCATCGCCAACCCAGCAGCCAATCGGAGAATTTGCAGAGGGTGTGGCCTCATGATAGCCCCTTCAATTTTTCTATACTTAGTGCATTTTGGAGTCACTACCCCTACCGTCATTATCGTCGTCGTTGTAGGGGCAATGGAAAGTTTATATTTTTGTTTTATAGTTTTTGCTGTTATTTTCGGGATACGTTGTTCTTTTGTTTTGTTTTAGATTTTTTTTTTTTATTGCTTTTGGAAAAAAATGTCCTACACACCAGGCGAGTTACAAGAGAAAGTTAGAAGAACGACGAATTCGGGGGAGACAAAAAAGAAAAAAAAAACAGTTTCAACTGTTCAATATGAGCTTTCTTTTACTCAAGTAAAAAGGGGTGAGGATGTAGAAGGGTGCAGTGATGGTAAATTGATATAGTTTTTGTGTGCCAAGTAATAGAAAAAGCTTTCTTTTGAGTTTTGCCGACGCCGACGGTGAAATGGATTTGGATTAAATTGGGTTGTGCGTTGAAGAAAAAATATTTAATTTGATTGGAAAATATTTGGGCTTACAAAGTCTATGCTTGGGATTATGGTGTTTCCTGTGATGATGAGGATGAGTTCCCCAAAAGTAAGAATATTTTGAAATGTACTTTTCAAAGGCCATCTATACCAGTGAGGCAAATTTCAGTGTGATGGAAAAATTTCAAAACCATTGAAATTGTGAAGTAACAACAAAGAAACTTTGTTATTCGTTTGCGATGTAAAGATGTTGATCAAAATTCATATAAATATACATACAAAAGAGTGGCACCCTCTATCTTAAACTCAGTTTACATATTTTTTACAATTGTTTGTTCAATTTTGAAATAAATAATGTTGTCGAGAATTATCATTTAGGTACAAAATATAATTTTATATTTTTTCAAAACTCGAGAAAAAATTAAAAAAAAAAAACTAATTGAAAAAAATCACACTTGTAAGATTTGCAAGGTCATGCGGTTTTTTCAAATATTTAGTCTTCATGGCAGCGCAATGCTATCACTAAGAAAGACATTTCTTTTTGGCAAAGGAAAGTAAAAAGTGGGTCTTTCCATTTGGCTTAACTATATGTATATAGATTAACGTTCAAGCGTGGAAAAGAATCCAAAATACAGTAGGTAGTTTTTTGAGTATTTTTTCCACACTTTGTTTGATTTTTATTTCTCAAAAATAGTTTAACTGATTTTGAATACATTTTTATAACGTTTTTAACTCAAAGTAAATATTTTTTTTTTTTGATAATTCTCAGTCAATACTTTCGACGTTTTTAAATTATTGTAGACTTTCCTTACATTGTAGCAATCTTTACAAAAAAAAAAATTAAATTTTCGCTAAGCCAATTTTCATTTTATGTTTTTTCAGGTTTAAACAAAAATTTTATAGATTATACACAAGTAAATTTAATAAATTCGATAAACAATATTAATTAATATTTTTAATCGCTGTTCAAAAATTTTCTTAAAAATGGTTTTAGAATTAATGTAATTGTTGTTTTTTCTAATTAAACAAAAATAATAATACTAGGGACACTAGTGCGTATACTTGTTCTTATTTTTGTATTTGCAGAACAATTTTACTTTTTTAAATAAATTGATAATATTGATAAGGACTGGTCACGAGATCGAGACGAGACTGAAATTTTCCAACTTTTTTTGTTAGAAAAATGAGAAACAACCATTTTATTCTAGTAGCTGTCTAATTTTTTGTTTTGAAAAGACAATTTTGAATTATTTTCTTTTAACGGAGACACGACCGTGACTCACGGTATTAGCATTGATCTATAAGAATTAGACTCTCGCCTCGTTCTCATCTCGGATGTCTTTTTAGGCATCACTCAATATTAGGTCTAGCGAAACGGGACTTACTTTTGCAAGTCTCCTTTTTTCGCTACTCTCATTAATTGTTTGTTTTATCCTCAGATGTACTTTTAAGGTTTTATCCGATTTTGGATATGTTGTTGTTGAGCACTGATTATGATTAAGTACTTATTTTACATAATAACCGAACCAACTTACGATTGTTCATAAAAATTTCAATGGCAATTTTTCAAACCGTTTATGAGAATTTCGAAAACCAAAAATCTTGTTCTATAACAGTTACTTTTGATGACGGTTTTTTTGAAAAAATAATTTTTTTCTAAGTAATGTAAGTTTCTTACAAAAAATCCGACAGCAAATTTTATTAAAATCGTTAGAGCTATTTTTGAGAAATATAAGGTACCAGTAACAGATACCAGTCATATGACAGGTATCGTTGTTTTTGGAGCTCAAAAAAAGATTGAAGGTCTGCTAGAACGGTAGAAAAAGTGGAGAAAACTATTCGATTAAATGAGTAGGTACGGCGAACGCGATATTCTATAATTGGACGATATTATTTCTGAGATATAAATTTCCAAATTGTGTAGTTTATTAATTAATAAATATTTGTTCGATACAGGGCTTATTTTTTTTATCGATCCACCAAATAAAAACTTTGTTTTGAGACACCTTGTTTTATATGAATGCTATCAGTTGCCAGATATATGGTCTATTTAAAATTTTGATTATTATTTTGAGTCTTTTTTATCAGTTTTATAAAGCTTATGGCTTTCTTAAATATCATTTCTTCTCATAAACATATTCCCTACTTCGACCCAGTGAAGGTATAATATAAATTGGTGGAAGAAAAGCTGTTTTCAAAATTTTACATAAGAAAATAATTTTTTACAGATCCACCTCAAACTATTTTTAAATTCATTTAATCAATTATTTGCTTTTGTGCTTGAAAAGAAAAAAAAAGTAGGATCAGAAACGACTTAATTATCACAAAAATATCAAGTTGGAACTCACAAAATTATTAGTTTATAGTTCATTAGTAAAAAAAAATAAAAACGTTTTGTTTTTAATTTTTTTGTTATAGTTCCTGTATTCTTATGTAAAATTCTTCAACTTTGAAAATGAAACTCAAGTGACAAAAAATATCCAATTTTTATTCAAACCTTTGCCTTTTCCTCCTGACATCAATCAAAATTGCAAATTAAAAAACCGGAATTAAACGAAAAAAAAAATCCAATCACTATAAAATGTGTGCGACCACTACTGGCATAGAGCTCCATCAGCTCTCAGCTTGCCTTTCGTATATTCCTCGTCCAAATGACACTTGGTACGGAAAAACCCAATCAAGAGAAATGAATGAATGGTCCATTGCTCAATTAAGGACGACGAAAACCATTTCACCTCCCCATTGCTCGCTGATGGTGTGCAGTGCATGCCTTGTACAACTACATCAATTTCTTCATCAGTGAAGAAGCAATTTCTATACCGAACATGGCATAGTATTTTGTTGTTCTGCTCGTTCTTCTGATGACCATTTTAATGGTAACTACTTTTGCAGGGTGGGCTATGTCGTCTGTCAGCTAGATTGATGTTAGGTATAAATTCAAATTTTTCCATCACCATGAAGTAGTTATAAGAAAAATCCAAATGCACCACCACCATTGCACCCACACACCACATCATCAGGACTACGAAAAAGGCTTAATAACTAGTATACGATCCTTTTTTCTAATTTCCTCACAACCAAAACGGCCGAAATGACTACCCCAACCCCAACCCATCCCATCAGGCAACTCACAATGGAATGGGTCTGAAAAGCAACTAGAAATTGGTGCAAATTATTTTTCCTTCATCAAGGATAAATTCTCCTTCTTCCTGCGCTGCCTCTTAGATACAAAAATTTTATCCATGAAATTGAGCAAAAAAAAAAATTATTATTTTACAAGAGTTTCAAATATCCTCAACGGTACACAGTCGGGACGTGCTGCACTGTGTAAAAAGCTTTTTGAGTTAAGGAAGACTATGGGTCCAGGGGCCTGGGCAGAATAATAGTTGAGATGGAAAAGGCATTTATATGTATGTAGTATATACTCCATCAAAATGAAACAAGTATAAAAAAAACCGGATCCTTAACGAACGAAATTGGTCCCAGTGCGGGAAAGAAGGAGAGAAATCGAAATTTATTGAAGCGTTTTTAGCAACGCTTGGGCTTTGCCTACAGGGTGTTTGCGTTTTTTTTATTTTGCCGTTTAAATTCCGAAGGCTTTCCTTATCTTAGCTTTAACAAGGTAAGAATAAGAATTGAGAGATGAAAAATCCAGAAAAAATTATGTACACACGATTTTTTTTATTATTTGTTTCTATAAGTATCAAAATTTGCAATATTGGTATAATTAAAAACTGACAAGCCACGCAACAAAATGCATACGAAACGTTTTGCGTATGCTTTTTGACAGTTTATGAAAGTAAAGTTTGAAAAAAGGAACTTTTCTATTTTTGTTTTGCGATTTTTCACGTGACTGGTATTTAGTCACATCACTCCCATCAGTATTACTAATGTATGAACAGAGGTAGATTAGTTTATACCACTTATTTAATTTAACTAATAATTTTTGTCAGCTGATTACTAAAAGAGATTTCAACGCAAACTTACAAACATATGATTATTTTTCCGATGATTGCTAAAAACAAATATTAGTAAGTTTAAAATAAATATTAATATCAGAGTTGATTACAAAATTCTATATTAGAAATAAACGGACCCCAAAAATGGTTTTATACCAATCGGAAAAGTTTGAGTAGAAAAAAAATTAATACCTATTTTTGTGTTCATCTGATTGGTATAAAATATTTAAGGTCAACTAACCAAAAGCAACAATTGCACGTGAACTAACCCATTATGGTTAGACACTCGTCCATGTTCCGTGAAGTGTTAAAAAATGTGTTGGTTAGGTTAGGTATAGACCAGTTAATATATCGATTTAATATTGAAAAGAAAAAAAGCCGCATTTTTAAATTCTGGTTTTTAGTTGATTGCACTAAAAAAGGATTTTTTTTAATCTGCGAAAACAATTGTTCCTTATCCGTTGATTGGTATAAACTGGTACTTTAAATATAGCAAATAGAATATTGTTGAAATTTCGACTCCTAAAAATACATACTTTTCTGGTATTAAAATACAAATTTATACAAGTCATTAGATCAGTTTATACCAATCAGTGAATATAAGGAAATATCGAAGAATTAATTAAACAATAATTTTGTTATTCCATTTGATCAGTCGGGAATGAAAATATAAAAAATCTAAAGATCGTTATAAATTCAAATACAAACGTTTTTGATAAAATAATAAAAAGTATCTCTGTACAAAATATTTACTATAATTGGTCCTAAAAATGGAATTTCCATAAAAAACTATCGATAACATTTGTGAAATTATCGCTTTTTCATCAGTGCTTATGTTAATACCCTCGGTAATTAGTTCTTTTTGGATTTGACATGCAAATCTTAACCCCCATCATTGTCAATTTTTTGTCACATTTTTTCGGGGCTTAAAAATACATGACTAGTATGAAAAAAACATATGGTGTTAAAGATTGAAAAATATCGATCAAAATTTTAAATTTCCAAAAAAAAATTTAATTTTCAAGAAACAAAATTATGAAAATTTATATTATACTATCATAATAAAATTATAAAACTTTCAAATTTATTATTTAAATTTCGAAATGTAGAAAAATAAAAAAAAGATATTTCATTAATTAAAATTTAAAAATAATAAAAAATGAAAATTTATCATATTTCTTTAAATAAAAATTTGATCAACTGTTTTAGAGAAAAGAGAGCCAAATAATTTTTCAATAAGTGACTTTTTCGAAAAAAAATATAAGTGAATGAATTAATACTTTTTTGATCTACATATATTAAGAGGTTAATATACATAATACGTACAATATGTACAGATAAGTAGACTTCATCAAGGCTATAGGAACTGCTTTGATCTTTACACACAGCTTGTCAAGAAGAACTAATAGTGCGTACGGCAAATACTCATTAGCAAGAATCGGCTTTTCTCATTGGCGATAGTTACTTGTTTTTTTATTTTTGGTACATTGAACGGTTGTTATTGTTTACCATTGGTTGTTCCAGATTGTGCGGGGGTATAGTTTTTGCTGAAACTTGCATATCATTGGTATAACTAAAAACTGAAGAATAACATGATAAATTTCCGATTTCTGAAGGATGGCGGACGAGTTGAAAGATACATACATATGTAGGTGCTTGTGATGCAAATTTGTTTTTTTTAATCTACGAATTATCAAAAAATAACATCTAAAAAACTCAAAATAAACTAACATTTTGTATTTTCCAGACATATCGTCCCTCATTCCACGGATTAACTTAACTGCTTTTTTAACATTTTTGTCAAACGCCTATGTTGGCCATAGATCTTTTACAATAAAATTGAAATCGAGAATCTATAAACAAGTTTTTGATGGTCACTGGAATCTTAATACTCCATTCACTGTTCTAATAATAAAACATTCAGTTGATTCTATTGCGAATCACCCTATGATTTCTGATAGTTCTAATTCATACTCAGCAAAAGTATGCTGCATCTATATTAATCGAATACCTCTACATCTCCCTATACAACCACCATCCAGTTCCATCATCAGAATTAACACTAATTCCTGATACATTTGATTGGTAAAGAATAATTTCCTCTATTACAAAGAACGCAAAATAGAAGTTTTTGAAGCGCATCACAGAGTATACTAAAGCAAAATTTATACACGGCATATGTGTGATGCGATATCAAATAATAATTTACCTTCCTTCTATCCATATCCTTCATTTATATCCTTGCATGAATTTTTAATTGGAAATGTATGTATCTACGAATAATTTCGATTCAGTTATGAGAAACTGTAATACTCGATTCATTTTTTTCTTTCTTTTATACCTTTTTCATTGAATGAAATAATATAAAAAAGAAACAAAATCCCAATCAAAGAGTTGTGCAAACGGGAATTAGTTTGTCGGATTACTATGCAATATATACAATTTGGCAATGGATAACATTGGTTTAACATTTTTGAAATAGAGTTTTAAAATAAATCTGAACAAAAAAAAGACTGAATAGATTTTCGGTTTTTAATATCTACTCTTCTGTTGGAGTTTATTAGTTCAACGGGTTATGGAGATTGAACTTCTTCAAAAAAAAAAAAAAAAAAAAACGGATTCGTCCGCAATATTTAATCCGGATTCTAACATCTTGCTTTGCAGAGATATGGACCTTTAAAAAGGAATGCAGTAAACGTAATTGTTTGCCATCATAATTTAAATACGATGTCTGGCATATGACCGCCACTGCTGTCCCAAAGAAAATGATCTTGTGGCTTTATATGGCACGATCGTGCTGGCCAATTCACGGCACGAGCTGTGTGATATGTTGTGCCGCCTTGTTGAACCAACAGCTTCTGCACATCATCGTTGTTCAATTAAGGAGCGAAAAGTCAGCAATCAGGTCACTATTGACTGAAAAGTTCTGGCCAGCATCGTTTTAATAGAAGTACGGACCAATGATATCACCAGCCCATAAATCACATCAAAAACTCAGTTTTTCTAAATGTAACAGTGTCTCAACATACACTTCAGGATTCAAATACGGAAGTGCTTCATTGCTGAGTAAAATTCTCTTAAAAAATCGGGATCGGGATAAATTTGCACGATTTGGAAGAAAAACTAAACAAAATTAACTAAACAGCTCTGTTAAAATGGCCGCCAATTAAAAAAGTGTTGCCAGCTTACAATTCTATCCCTCTGAAAAAAAAATTGCCTAAATATTTAATGAAGTTAACATTCAAATGTACCGATTGAAGTGATGACACAATCGCAGTTTTGAAACTGTCAGCATTAAAGTAGATTCAGGATGGCCTTGTCCTATTTACTAAGGAACCTGATTCACAAACTCCTCATCCCTTCTTAGTTTTTCTAATCTCATGTTGGGAATATAGCAATAAAACTGCATACTCCCCTAATAATAGATTTATAGCTTTTTCTATATTACATAAACACACATAGTTGCTAACCATGATAACAACATAAGGTTTATATACATAATACTTAAATAACTGCTTAGTCCTTGCTTAAAATATATGTTTATATACTTTTTGTATAATCACACCCTTATAATGGTCACATTTTGCTTTTCCAGCGCTTTGCTCCATCCACTTTGATAACAATTGTTGAATCTTTGTCACGATGATGCTCTCACCATGGTCAAGCACCATGGAGTTGTATGTATATATTGTGATTTGACCTTTTTTATAAAGAATTTTGTTTTTTCTTTACATCGAGAATCCATTGTTCGCAGACACAGAAGATGTTTATAACCAAGGACCAAGGACATCTGAGTAGTAAAACAAAGTTTAATAAAAGTGTAGGAGCGGAAGTGAGGAAGCACGAAGGTAGGGTATAACATCAAAAAGCACTTTAGGTAAATGCTGTACACCTAATAATACTCTGATTACAATAATGATACTCACTTTAATTTCAACTTTAACGTATTATATTATTTTTACAATTATAACAATTATATTATCGAAGTACTATCTCAAACCGAGATCTAAATAAAAAATCTTAAAACTGATGAATTCTAACTGTAACAAGTTCTAGGATGTAGACCATTGTCAAGAAGTTAGCCCATTAGATATTCAAAAAAATAGAAACTTTTATGACACTTCTATGCACAAATACTTGTTAAAATTGTCTAAAAAACGTAGATGGTTTAAATGTTTCTACAACAACTGGCCTAAATGTGCAATCAGTCTTAATTGTATTTGAATACAGTCTTTTTATGGGGATGTAGCTCAGTGGTAGAGCGTTCGCTTTGCATGTGAAAGGCCCCGGGTTCGATCCCCGGCATCTCCAATAAATTTTTTTACAATACACACAAACATAAAAAACCTAGGGTCTTATAAATTAGTCAATTTTAGAAAGGATAGGACAGATTTTTTGTTTTAATTTTATTTAATTTAATTACGTAATTCGTAATGACGCTATTTATTTTTTTTTAATTTCCGAATCCTTTACCTATATATATGTAAACTAGTTCAAAACACGCTTATTTTTAAAACAATGCACATTTTTAAATTGGAAGAAAAAAATATTTTTCAATGCTTTCGGGGCTGCAGCCTCCCTTTCCCTAATTCCAGGTTCCTAAATCCTCTGTTCCTCTATTTAATCTATAGGAATAGCGAATAGGAGGAAAGCTTTGGGGTTATTTAAATTTGATTAGAGACGTAGCTGTTTTGAGGCAGAGAAGGGGAGTACCTACTCCTGGACCACGGAGATCTAGCAATTTTTTCAAAATTTTTTTCTGACCTAGAAAACTCCCGCAGTTTAAATCATATGTAAGCTTGGATGTTGCCCTACCTACAATATTTTTTTTTAATATTTTCAACATTTTTTTTAGGGCGCTTCTTTTTTTTATAAACAATTTGATTTGAGGACAATGCATTTTTTTCATTAAACTTTTCTTTCACATTATTTTTTGACCGATTTTTATTTTTCTAATTTTTGTATAACCAAGTTTTGGTTTGACAAATTTTTACTTTGAGCTAAATTTTTTTCTGCAAAATAAATTGTATGGACGAAAATTTATAAGTACTCGTATGTACCTACAAACATTTTCTTTTGAAAATTATTTTTTATTTTTATTTCGAAATTAAGTACGATTAATTTTTGTAAATATTGAAATATATTTCTGTTTTAGAATTCCTTGAAACCCATAAAATTATTTCAATCAAAAAAATTGTATTGTTAGTAACCGGCACTCATGCAAAATATCCCAGAAAAGTGAGTTAACGATATAGGAAAAAACAACGCTACCTAAGGTTCCTTACTGTCCACAATAGGTACACATACTAAAAAATAATATCTTCCGAAACGTTTTCAAAGTCATACTTCAAAAATGAAGTTTTCGAGACCTACATATATTTCAGAATTCACAAAAACAAAACACTACAGTATTAACGACATCAAAAACATACAAGCTTAAATTTCTTGGAGTTTTAGCCCCTTAACAGATTCAAGCTGAAAACTTTAAGCCCATTTACCTCAAAATATAGGAACAGAAATATTTATGTATTTTACTAGATAGACGTAGAAACTTTCAATATTTGAACTTTTATCTGGAAACTCGAAATATGAACCAAAGCAAGAGGTTCAGAAATCCTAAAATCCCGTGATGGTTTACAGAAACTATATTTTAACATAAAATTGTACATTATTTTGAAAATTTCTGAATTTAATGTTCTTTGTCAGAAATTAGGAAAATCAGCCAAGTAGAATTAGAAAGTAGTTTTTTTGTTGCTAGACTGATGATATGCTATACCATTTTTGAAAAACTAATATTCATTCAAGCTTCGAATGTTTTAGAACAGTATTTCAAGAATACTATAGAAATAAAAACAAAACAAACAAAATCCTTCATTAGTGGCCGTAGTAATCAAGTATTTGAATTTTTTAAATATTTTCAAAAACCATGTTAAATTAGCCACGATGACATTCAACCAACAAACAGATCGGAATGAACGCTGTTGGTTTTTCTTTTCTAAAATAACACTTCATTGACAGTTTGAAGGAACAATAATGTAACTTATGTATGAAATGTAGAATTGATTTGGACGTACTTAGAAAACTCAATAACTTGTCAAACAGTAAATCCACACTATACATACAAATATTGAAATATGATTAAAAGCAATTTAAATAATTTTCCTAAACAAGAACAATTTACTTAATTCTAGCTACAACAAATTTTCTTTTAATGCACTTGGTTTTAAGGGAAAATGTCCTTTCTGTATTTTGAAAAATGAGGGTACGTAGGTGTCTTTGAAACTAGCTCCCTTAACGTTGAGTATATAGAAGGTAAGTCTTGAAACCACAATCAAAGGTAAAAATCTATTGGCAGTTCAAATAATAAAAGTGAAGACGGCAGGACCAATTAAGCTAGTTGTCAATTTTTTTCTCTTCTACTTGATTCCACTGGAATATAAAAACGTGACTTACCATTTCGTTCACGTATTTACCTAACTTGTATCTTTTTTCAACTACATAACATAGGTACTTTCTATTTTTGCCTTTCGTAGCAAATTCCTGTGATAACAATTCGAAAACGTTGTAACCCACCAAAGGCAAGTAGGTATACAAGAGAAAAGAAAAACTGTCCTTTCGTCTGATTAACAACACAAAAAAGAAAATATAAAGGACTAAATTGTCCTTGTTACTTCTTTTAAAAAAAAGGCTTGAACAAACCTATACTAACTTTATATACAAAATAGATATAGGTAGGTAGCGTGCCAAGAGACAAAGAATTAAAGTAAAACGGCAATAAAATTGGACAAAAATAAAAAGCACAAATTAACCCTCATAGTGTATCTGTATAGTCACCAAAAATAGTCCTTGAACAAAACAGAGAATAAAATAAATAAAAAAAAAAAAAAACAGAAAACATTTTTATATTGTAATAGATGGGGGTATATAGGATACCTGCAGACGTTACTCCCAAAGGACTCATATATTTTTCAAACGTTTTGTTGGCTGGCAAGTTGGCTGGTCGGTTGGCTCTCTCTCTTGATGTCTTTCTTTTTCTTCGTTTGGGTTGACGGTTGACTGGCGCGGCCACCACACCATACACAACAATCCAGAAGAGCACCACTGAACAAAGGAGATTCACCACCTGTGCTAACTTGGTATAATGTCATTGAACTGTTAGGTGTATAATAGTCCTGTGCTGTTACTTTGGTTAGATGCTCGCAGAGCCAAAAATTTCGTTAGTGATGTGCTGTGCATACCTATAGGATAGGGTATGGGCCTTGGGGGAGGCAAAGTGAACGTCCACTAATGAAGGTTGTCACTCTTTCGAGTTGCCAAACCCTTTTTCGAGTCTATCTAAAGGCAATTAGTAGGTTGTTGAAGAGAATTTGAAAGTCATGCAGCGTAGTGGTAGTCGATGCCATGAGGGTGATGCTTTATACCCTTCAGTTTTTTTTAGGAATTGTTTATAGACCCTGATGGTCATAAGGAGGATTTTATTCATTCGGGAACAAAAATTTAAGTAATATTGATGGACATGTCCATATTGTCCAAATCATGAAGTGTTAAAATAAACAGATATCATTATTTTAATGAGGTCCGGTCTTGTTATTTCAAGAGATCATTCGTTGTTATATTTTATTTACTCGCTACCAATACTGTAGAATAATGCATATACTTAGAGCAATATAAGCATCAAATTCAAATGCACCCAAACAATGGTGTATACTGTGGCGTATGTGGAATATTTTTTCGATAGTTGTTTGAATTTAACTTTACCAAACTAATTAACTACTCAACTAACTAACTAACTAACTAACTAACCAACTCACCAACTCACCAACTAACGCACTTACCAACTAACGCATTAACCATCTAACTATTTTCACATTTTTTCATTCGACAATTTTTTTTGATTTTCTTTGTCTATAAATAAATTTTTGGTTAAAAAATTAGAATTAAAAAATTTTTTAAGGGCAAAAAATTCAGTTTCTAAAATTTGGTATTCAGAAAAAACGAAATTGTGTATTTCAAAATTCTGTTAATTCAAAAAGAATTATAATGAATAAAAGTGAAAAGTGCGAGCTTTTTTTATATCTACTTTGAGGTAGTTAAGGACCTTGTTTACCTAGGTGCCGCTATTAATTCAGATAAGGATACCAGCGCCGAAATCAAACGAAGAATAACTCTTGTCAATCGCTTTTTCTTTGGACAAAGAAGGCAATTGAGCAGTAAAGTCCTCTCTCGAGCAATTAAAGTATCCCTTCATTGTACGGGATGTACAGTGACACTGACCTGGTCAAACTACTCAAGGTCCAGCGACTTAGATGTCTGGAATAAGCAAAAAGATCGAAACGAATGGATCGAATAGACAATTTAGATAAGAAAGCAGTATACGCTCTGGTTTTAATTGTTGCTAATAACAAGATTCAGTTTTGTTATGTTTGGCTTGAAGACCACCCTCGACATTTTAATCTGTTATCAATTTTATCAGTTGCGTCGGTGGTGTAATGGTTAGCATAGTTGCCTTCCAAGCAGTTGATCCGGGTTCGATTCCCGGCCGACGCACATACGTTTTTTTTGGTTAAATCACAATCAGCTTAAACTAAAATTGTCATCATTACACGTAAAAAGTACATTCTTTAGTAAGAATATCCATAACCACATCCACGTGTGTACACAACTCAGTTAACTCAATTAGCTTTTTCAAAAGTTTATCCTTCTCCATACAAGTAACAAATACTCATCAACCATCTTTCTCCCCGTCTTTCACTACCCAACTCCAACCCAAAACCCACACCACCCAACCCTTTTCCAGACTTCTCAAAACATTATTTCAAAAAGTATCTCAACTCCCAGCAAACAAACTTTCCAGTGTGCTAACTATTTGCCCTAAATTCCATAGTTTGAAAAGTGTTTGTTTGGTTTATTCGCGTCGCAGTGTCTACAAAGTTTTGCACTTGTGATAACTTTGAAACTACTGATTGTAGTCGGATTCACCCATTCCCATTCCCCTTGCCCTGGCCCACATCTCTCTATAGATAGATATACATACTAAATCTCTTGGGAAGTAAAAACTTTAAAATAAAATCGAAAATTTAAATTCACTTTCACACATTTTTGTGGGGAAAATTTTGTGATGCAACAGAATTCGGTGACCTTTTCCGGTTGCGCTATACACAATTTTCTATTGAATTTAAAATTATGTCTGTAGCATTATTCTTTCACTCTCTGTTCATTCAAAGATACTTCTTGGTTTAAGTTCATCCTTAAGGAATCTGGGATACTTTTTAGAAAACACAAGAAATTGGCGCGAGCATTCTTTTCTTCCAAATGATATGTTAAAGAAAAACCTTTCTATTTGTGCATATTCATATCATACAGCTATAAAAATAGTAGTTGTGCTTTAACATATAATGACGTTCAGCCACGAATATATAGTCACTGTAGTCAGTGTCCTGTCAAGAAAGTATTTTCTATGTATGGAATGGGTGTAACATGTAGATTGTAGTTACCTATGGTACCTTGAAACTATAGCGAACTTTTCGAAGTGAGAGGAAAATTTTTAACATGACAAGCAACTAAAAGTACGATATCCTAAGAAAACTTGAAGTCAAATTGGGGAAGGTTGAAGATAAACTTCATCTTACTATTGTCTGAGAAGAAGGAATGTGGAGAGAGTTGTCCTTGAAATTGTATATATTATGTATTTGTTAAGTAAAAAAAATTCAATAAATTTTGGAAAATGTTAAACTTCTTGATTCTCGTATAAAAATTATACGTACTAAGAAACCTCAAAAGTCTAATGACTGGAATTATTCCGGTTAAGGGTATTTTGAAGTAAAGAGTGCTTTTTAGAGGTTTAAATCCGATTTCTGGCATATGACCACTACGGCTCATTAGGCTCGGACGTAATTTAATCTGGAGGTCTAATTTTCGATCACTTTTTCCAACATTTGTGGCCAGTGGCCATGTATCGGCAATAATTCGGCGAATGTTAATGTTATCCTACAAGTGATCGATAGTTCGGGCTTATCGACGCATAGACTAGCGACTTCACAAATCTCACAGAAAATAGTCTAGTGACTGCGTTAGATTGAACGATCTTGGAGGATAAGGTCACAATGTTCGATACGTAGAACTATGCGGCTACCAAACGTTTACTTCAATTAATAAAATGAATTGTATCACGATTTGTTTGACATGTTGCGCCATCTGTTAGAAACCACAGCTCCTGCACATCATGGTTGTTCAATAGAGAAACGAAAAATTTAGTAATCATGGATCCTTAGCCGTTAACATTCATTTTAATGTTCTGGCCAACATCTTGATTCCACCAGCCTATAAAGCATAACCAATTAGTTTTTTCTGGACGTAACGGTGTCTCAAAAAACTATTATCTTCACTCTAAACGCGGCAGTTTTATTTATTGACGTAGCTTTTCAACCAAACCCAAGCTTCATCCGAAACACGTTTCAAACTAAACACAAATCACTCAAAATGACCGCCAGTTAAAAAAGTATTGCCACCACTTAAAGTTCTATTCTTTGAAAAAAAAAAACACATTCATAATCCCAATACACAAAAATTGTTCGAAGGGTGATGTTAACAATCAACCCATTGCAAAGGTTTCTGATATACCTTAATTTTTCGAAAGTATTTTGTACGAAATTTTAAGTTTCCACAGCAAATCACAGCATGGTTTTCTTTAATACAGGACAACCACTAACCTTGTTGAATTTATGCCTTTCATAATCTCTGCCTTAGATAAAGGATTCGAAGTCGATGTTATTTGGACCTATTTTAGCACACAGCATTTGACAAAATCTGCCGTTTGATGAAATGGATCATCTCTTACCTAGTAAACCAATATTACAGCTTTCGTTTCAGATGTGACACCTCACAACCTTTCTTAGTTACCTCTGGTGTTCCCCAAGGCATCCATTTAGGGCCACATTTCTTCATTCTCGCAGTCCACTTTATCGAACGGGTCATCAAACATTCTTCAATCTTACTTTACGTTAATGATTTTTTTTATTTTTTATTGCATATTGCATATTTATGTGGGTATGTGCATGGTTCTGTATTACAAAATTCTGCTTTCAGAATTGTGTTCATTAAAATACTATTTCAAAAAATTTTTGTAAGAATATATTGTAAAACGGAAATGTAAATTTCAAAAATTGAAGGTATTTCAATTTCAAGTTGAAAACTAAAAATTATTAAATTCCGGACAATCTGAAGACTAAAATTTCCTTTTCCAAAATATTTATGAACCTGTATCGAAGTCGAAAAAATTTGTACTTCGTGGTTGTTTACGTTGAAAGTGATGTATTTACAGGGTTCGAGCTCTAAATCCTTGCTACATAGCGTGCATTTTTTAATTTTAGGATTGCTGTTTTTTCTTTTGTAAAACCATTATTTTCATTATGGATAACAGGTAAAAAAAACGTTATAAGAGCTCTATAATGAATCAATTTGTATATCTTCACCCTTTTCCCACGATTTAGTTTAGAGTTCAAACTGGATATCATAAAAACTTCTCCGTTAATAGTAATTTAGAAAACAAACACGGAAACTCCATTTCATAATGTCATCGTCGCGTCGTCGTCTTTGTACATCGTCGCGTCGTCATCCTCATTGTCGGCCATTACACATTGTCACGTTACGATGCGATGTTTCAATTAGCATCGCATGCTGTCAACAGCCCTAGTTGACAGTAATTCTCGCGCTTTTGACCTCAAGCCATCATCAGGCCATATAACCGTATAATAGCTTCTTCTTCCCTCATTCCGTCTAGATAGAAGAAAAACAAAACATCCAACGGCATATTATTATATCGGCCTTTCCTTGGGTTCCGTTCCCACATGCCATCGGGGGCATCGTGGTCATAAATATCCATTTCATTCAATTTGGATCCCAAAACAGGTCGTATTCAGCTTTTCGTTTTTTTTTCTGTTTTGTTTTTGAAGAGCTCCTCCAACAGCACGCTGCAGAGACCACTGTGGTGTATCGAATATCTGAAACCACATAAAAGGCCAACCAGGGTTCAAATAGATTCGGTGTGAGGAGCTTGGCGGTTCATAGAGAAGAAAAACATCTTCCTGTGTAATTTTCTTAATTTTCCTTCTCTCTGCTCCCGGTTATTGGTTGGTTTGGTTGATGATGGCTCTCGCCGAAGCGAGAACGCACTCCCCAATTGTTGAGATTCATTGCACTCTTCGTTTGAAGAATATATATGTATATTGTAAAATTAGCGGAATGCAGCGAAAAAAACTCGTGAAGCTAAAACGCCGCCCTCCCGCTGCTCCTCTCTCCGATCACGAACAAAATCGTGCGGCTCCAACGAGATTTGGTAACAAAACAAAAACCTACTACCTAACGTTGTTTGCGGAGTTAAATTCAGGGAGGATGAAAGAAGAAGATGCATCGCTGTCTAGAGTAAAGCATCAACAATGGTGTAGCCACCTGCGCTGCGAAAACGGCTCCAATTTTCACAGTCATATTGTATCTATCGCTGCGGAGCATCTCTTCTCTGAGGATTGGGATTCCGTGTACTTGCAATCATACAGTGAGTATTATATGGCAATGAAGAGTAGCAGCAGCAAAGGTGAAGAAGCTGGTTTTCTTTTTGGCATTTTCACTTGAAGAAAGAAAAAAAAGGAAACCTTATAGACTGCTGCAGCTGGAGAATTGGTGGCATAGCTGTGACCAGTTCTCTTTCGAGGTCTGATCATGTTTTTGGTTGAATTTTTCAGGCAGAAGCAGCAGGAGGACTACCAAGAGTCGCTTATCTCTACAGAGGCGATGATAAGTGGGTGCCTATTGTTGGTTTTCTCGCATGCACTGCTGTGTTTGTGGTTTTGTTATACCCAAACCTGGAATTTACTTGAGTTTTCTTATTCTGCTCTAGTTTATAGTTAGGAGTGCTGGAGAAGCGGGAAGATGCAAGGCATGAAATGATATTAATTTCTTCACACGATTATTCGCCGCATAGTTGGTGCGATATTTGTTAGGAGATCGGAGTAAATTGTGGGGTAACGTTAATTTCGTGTAATGAAGCAATTCATATCCGCTATACATTGTTGAGATGGTTCTTGAGAATGGTTTTGGGATGGATAAGGAGATGACGCTAAAAGTTGAAATATTTGAGTTTACTGATCCTAGAAAATACGTGCAAAAGTTTAGAATATAACTATTTTCAAAAACTAATTGACTAAAAATAGTGTGAAGAATAGAATGAATGTTGCTTAAACGTGATAACATACAAAATTATGGAGATGCCGGGGATCGAACCCGGGGCCTTTCACATGCAAAGCGAACGCTTTTTTTTTTTTTTTTTTTTTAGAAATTCATTTTTATTAAATCTTCTTAACCTAACTTAAACTAGACAATGAATCTTAAACTAGTGTACTTAACTAAGACTTAAATATAACTTACTGGCCCCATTGGGGCGCTCTAAGTAATTCATGATAAACTTAAAACTAATGCCTTTCGGCCTATGAACTATTTATTTACCATATTTGATTTTATTTATTTATTTGTTATTGCTAGAAAAATATGTTAAAAAACTAACTCCATTATTTTATCTTACATACTACTTAAAACTAAGTCCTTAAAATAAAACTTAATACTACTTAAAACTAACCTAATCTACCTAAAAAAACTACTTACAAACTAGAACACCCACAGCGGCAAAAAATTAAATGATCATTTTTCTATGTATAGTCTATGTCTTTTTTTTTGTATTTTTTAAATTTTTTTATTAATTTTTTTTTGATTTTTTCATTTTTTTATTATTTTTTTTTGTTTTTTTTTTTGATTTTTTATATATATGTATATTTTTTTTTTTTTTTTTTTTTTTTTTTTTTTTTTTTTTAATTGAATTTTTTTTTGTGCCACCACCTAAACTACTTAAAACTAAACCCTAAACCCTTAAACCTAAAACAAATATGTAAGCCGGCCAAGGCTCAAAAACAAACCCAACCCGACTACCCATTATCAAACGCAGCTTGAAGCCACCAAAACTGGTTCTCCTGCTTCACCCTATCTCTTCGGTCCCGTTCGGACACAGCCCTACTGAACCGAAGGAGCTCGGCTCCGTCTTGTGCGAGGACGTCTCGACTGTAAAGGAGCCGCCGGTCAACGGTACTTCGTCTGACGTGGTAGATCAACGGAATTGCCAACCTATCTTGGATCAGACCGCATCTGTCTAAATAGAGGAAGGCCTCTGGAGGAATGAACCCACTCAAGCGCGCACTTTCAAAATATTGTTTGTTTGGATAGTAGGCTCCAAAGATCAAATTATTTGTCGAGATCATAGCTCTGGCAATGTGACCCCGAACCAGCTTTATGACGAAATTATCAATTCTGTTGACCCGGGCCCTGTTGTATAGGACTTCGTTCGAGTAATATTTTATGTAATCGGATTCCGGTGTTCGATACAAACCGAGACAGCGCCGAAGACACTGCCTCTCGAAAACCCGAATCTTCTCCATTTGAGATGGGGCAACGTTGAACCACACGGGACAGCCATAAACGATCATCGGCCGTATGAGGGCCATGTAGCAAATTACCTTCACTCGAGAGTCTAGCCGACTGCTATAAAAAAGCCGTTTCGTCTGAGCGAAAGCTCCTCTGGCTCTGGCCAGCGCAGCATCTACATGTCTATTGAAATATAGATACTGATCCAGCCAGATCCCCAGGTACTTCACTTCACTTTTGCTCGTTAATGGCTGACCGTGAGGCCCAACGATGACCATCTTGCGCCAGTTCTTGCACGTGTCTCTCGGAGCCCCAGCCAAAGGGGTCCGGAACAGAATTGTTTCCGACTTCTGGAAGTTGATTTTCAACTTCCAGTCATCGCAGTATCGCTGGATCTTGTCGAAGTCACGCTGTAAGAGAATTCTAATGACCTCAACCTTTGGAGCCGTTCTGTACGCAACTAGGTCGTCGGCATACGCAATCGCCTGAGTTAAACTACCTATCAGATCGCTAGTGTAAATACTGAAGAGGATTGGCGAGTTCACCGCTCCCTGTTGAAGACCATTTTTAATTTCAAACGTTGTGGCGGAAGTTATGTTGCCATTTTTCACAACAAACTTCCTGCCGTTAAGCATGTCATAAAGCATATACAATAATGGTTTGCTGATGCCGAGTCTGGATAGCTTTAGGTACAGACCTTCTAACCATACGGTGTCGAAGGCTTTCTCCAAATCCACCAGGACCGCACCAGTACATTGTTTCTTTGTCTTGTTCCATTGGATATCAGAAACGAGCTTAGACGCGGCATGTAAGGTATCATGTCCCGCCTTGAACCCGAACTGGTTATCCGGAATTATATTGTTGTCCGCAGACCACTGAATCAGAACCCTATTGATTACTTTCTCGAATACCTTGCTGATACTTGGAAGGAGACTTATTGACCGCAGATTTGCCGGATTGGAGCTATCCTTACCCTTCTTCGGGAGAGGATGCACCACAGCTGTCTTCCAACGCTCTGGATAATAGGCATTATTCAGCGCGTTGTTGAAGAGTGTGGTGTAAATGTCTATGGCTTCTATCGGCAAATGTTTCAGTACAACGTTGGATATACCATCGACACCTGCAGACTTCTTATTCTTTATTGAATCGAAAATGAGCTGAAGCTCCACTTTCGTAACTAACAGGGGACTTGAACCCATTGGCTCGGCGATTATAGCATTTGCTAAAAAGTCGTCATTGAACCGGGTGAAACCACAGTTCTCGGATCGCCATTGCACGATTTCGTTACGGAGGTAGAAGTGGTGAAGTAAGGCTCTGTTTTCCAGGTCGTGGTTCGGGCGAGTGCAAGCATTCACCCTATACACTTGCTGAAACGCAGCTCCCACTGTCTCCACTTTCTCCTGCGGATTTTCGATAATAAAGAAGTCATCGTCCAAGATGGCTTCTTCAGGAACGATTTGCGCTGTCAGAAGTACGTCTCTGTTTTCATCCGTTCTTTGGAGTTTCAGACACGGAAGGTCGTTTTGATTGTTTTTTCTAAAGATTTTGTTGATTTGGGGAAACATGCTCGGGTCACTGGAATTTACGGCCCGAATTTTGTTGTCCCAAAACGAATTTATTGACAATCTATAATTCTGTTTAATTAAAACGTTAATGTTCTTAATTGACGACTTCAGTGTCCTAATCTCCGGTTCGTGGGGGTCCGTAAATCGTCTGTACAAGTTTTTGAGTCTTGTCAGCAGTCCACTTTTCTGTCTGTGCAGTGCGTCTATTGTCGCGTTTCTGTAGACGTTGTTTTGGTCACGTTCTTTGTATTTCGGTATTGTCCGTTCCATTGTTCGTTTTATTGTTTCGTCCATCAGTTGTAGATGTTGGTCAATTTCAGTGTTTGTCAAGTTCCTGTTATTTGGTATGTCACTCGAACGAAGTTCTGTCGCTAAGGCGTTGGTGAAACGCGCCCAGCGAACCTTACTGTAATTGTAAGAGTACGTTGGGACGTATTCCTCCAGCTCCACGCGCTCGTTCGGAATCTGTATTACAGCAGCCAGTCCGCAGTGATCACTGTCGTGCTCGACTGTTTGTAAACAGTTTCGATGGTGATTACCAACTTTGTCCGTGATCGTTAGTCTCGTATCGTAAAGCAAAACGTCCAAAAAGGAACCGGTTCTTGGATACGATGGCCTATCAGTAGCAAGCAGGTCGATACCATACTCAACGCCGTAAAGATTCAATAAATTTAAAAGACCATAGCCTCTCATGTTGTTGACACTATTTCCCCATTCTGCATGTTTGGCATTTAAATCCCCAGCCAACAAAAAATAGCTTCCTTCCAATCTCAGTTCCAGTACCCTAAAAAGAATCTCGAGTTCTGAGACAAAAGTAGTGGCCTGTGGAGCATCAGGCGCGTAAGCCGCAATTACATACATCCGATTCCCACCAGTGAGAGAGATGCATATAACGCAAACTTCAAGCGTCTTCAGCTTTCGAAGTTCATTATTGTATATGACTTTAAAATTAATGCCTTTTCGTATGAAGACAGCGACCCCACCTCCTCGAGTGGAGTTGGGCCGATCTCTTCTTACGATATTGTAATTTTTATGAGTCAATGTATGCTTCTGGTTTAGCTTGGTTTCGCTAGCCAGAAACACATCTGGACTGAGGTCTTTCAACAACTGGAACAAATTGGCTCTTCGTTCAATCCTAACCAGAGAATTTACATTCAAAGCTAGGATCTTGAGGCGCGTCTCCGGCAGCGCGCCCGTTAACCGTTAAGTTGCGCCAGGCCAGGCAACAAAGAGTAGAGGTGGTCCACTCTTTCGCCTTGCTCCTTTAACTGACTTTGTAGTCCTGTTAGTTGGCCTTGAATGCTCACCAACAAGGCTAAAATGTCTGGCTGTACCGCTGGCGCCTGAGGCACGGGGGCCTGTGGGGCAACCATTGGTGCAGCCTGTCTCGTCGTTCCCATTCCTTTCGCCATACGGGCGAAAGAAAATTCGGGAGTGACGAATTTTGGTGTTGGAGCAGATCGTTTGCTAACGGCGGCTTTTTGCATGGCCTGTTTTTCTTTTATTTGCTGAACCTTAGGACAGCCCCGATAGTTAGCGGGGTGCCCCTCGTTTCCGCAAATGACACACTTGAGCTTAGCCAAATCTTCGACCGGCTCAGTTCCTAATGGGCACTCGCCTCTGTTGTGGCTCTCTGCACACTTGACGCAGCGCAACTGCATTTCGCAATTGGCTGCGGCGTGCCCGAACCTCTGGCACCGCATGCATTGAAGCATATCGTCGTGCCGCTTTAATTTATCCCAATGGATAACTTGGAAGTCGAGGATGGAAATACTCCTCAGACTGTCCAATTTACTTTGGGGCGATAATGTTACCAAGAACATTGGCAACTTGTAACCCCCCCGCCTAGACTTGACCGTCGAGAACGGCTTGACTGATTTAAAGTCAAGATCGTCGCTCGCTTTTTCACGGAGCTCATCTAAGAGCGCCTGAGGTTCCGTGCAGGAACTGATGCCCTTCAGGAGGACCGTTTTCAATTTTTCACTTCTTGGGGTGAAGCTGAAGAATTCCGCTGTTACCTTTTTTAGGCACTCTTTAACTGTATGGTATTCGGCCAATGTGAGGCATTGAACCGAATACTTTTGTTCTTTTTCATTAATAATTTTGATAGAAAAATTACCATTAGTGGCCGACTTACATACCTGTTTTATATCGTTCAGGTCCAATTTGTGGGTCATTATTGGTGGCACTTGCTCTCTTTTCCTGATGGGCTGTGGCTGTTGCTGGTGTTGCTGCACTCGCTGCTGCCTCTGTTGTCGCTGCTTCTCTGCTGCTGATGTTGTTGCCGATGTTGAAGGGCCTGCTTCTGCTGCTGGTTTTGGCGCTACTTGGTGCGCTCCTGTACTTTGTGGTTTCCTCGGAGGCAGAGGAGTCTTTTTTGCGGAGACTCGCTGCTGCTCCACACTTTCTAGCTGGGGTTGTTGTTGTTGTTCAACCAGCTTTTGTTGTTGAACTTTTTTTGTCTGGAGCTGCATGTTTTTTTGCTGGATTTTTTCCTTTTCTCGGCGCGCCTCTTGTTTTTGTCTGAGGAGGGCGCACAGAGCTTCTCTTTCCTCCAGCAACTTCTGAACTTGTGCCTCGTTTTCGTCGATTTTGCTGGAGATGCTGCGTTCAACTTCCTCCTCGACTTCCTCCTCCGATGACGGGTCTGATATTAGCTCTTTGCTATTGTGTGAGCTATATTGTACCTCGCCATCATCCGACGACATGTATTCGTCATGGTCGTGGATTTCTTCGGCGGGGGGGGAATGCAGTTGCTGGAAAATTTGATCTGCTGCTTTGGCCTTAGCCATTCTTGCTGTACGAACCACCTCAGCTTGCAGCTTCTCTGAGGTGGTTCGCTTGGTCATGTGCCGCTTTACCGGTTCAGGTACGGCTTTTAGTGACCTCCTTCTTTTTGTTGTCGTCGAAGTTGACGACAACGGCGCTTTGGCATCTTTCGATGCCAACAACTTCTCCATTGGCGGAGAATTCTCACTCAATTAATGAGATTGAAAATTATTTCCGCCGAAAAAAAACTTTGTCGTCCACGGGGATTGAACCGGCGTCTTCTTGATTAAGGAGCGGGTGCGCTACCTCTAGACCACGGAACTTGTTAATAACCTACTGGCCAACTTGCCACTTCTACGAAACACTTTGTTTTGCTAACTTTTTGTTAAGTTGATTTGCTGGAACACGTCCGATCGCTGAGAGAGCACAAGATCAACTGACAAAGCGAACGCTCTACCACTGAGCTACATCCCCTTTGAATTTTTGTAGTTAATTGATTTTCAATTCCAGGTTTTTTTAAGGACTTTTAGTAATTTCGCCGAGGGAAATGGCAAGATTTCATTGTTAGTTACGAAGGTGGAGCTCCAGCTCATCTTCGATGCCCGGTGTGGTTCAACGTTGCCCCATCTCAAATGGAAAAGATTCGCGTGTTTTGAGTACACTGTACACACATTATTATTCCAACCAGGTTTTATACAATGGAGCCAACATAAACAGAATGGATAATAATTTGTTAAAGCTGATTCGGGGTCACATTGCAAGAGCGATGTCCTCAGCTAATAGCTTAATCTTCGGGGCTTACTACCCCAACAATGAATACTTTAAGAATGTGCGTTTGAGTGGTTTTATCCATCTTAATGTACTATTGCTTTTTGCTGTTCTTCTTCTTCAGTTACCAACGATTGTCATGATCTTGAGTGGGACACCAACACTCCCACTCTACTGCTTCACTCCAACGCTCCACTTTCAGCGTTCACCGGGTTGACCTCAAAAAACGTCAACAGGTTTTAGATTGTTAAATGTCGGAGGCCAACTAAATGCAGGTGTCGTTGCATTGGTTTCATCCAAGAGCTTTTGCACCTGCTTTCTTCTGCGACAGTGCTGGAACGTCGTGTGCTATTGCTTTTTGAATTGGGTTCTCAGGGCTGTTTCTTTTGACTCGGAAGCACTAGCTAAAAGGTTCATGCCTTTTTTTTGCGCAAGATGATATTTTTGAAGTGAAAATATCCTCGCATTTTATTCCATCGCGCTTTGTCACTACTATCAGCTAAGTTACATATGTACTTCATTTCAGCTGCCGTTAATTTACTCTCATACTTATTGTACATTTACAACAACCAAAGCGCTGGAAGAACAACTGCCATGTAGAGCTTTCCTTTCAGGAATGGGGGCCTTTTCCAATCACGGAAGAGGTACCTCCCTTTGGAACTAATGTCAATTATTCTCCAGTGGTAGGTATCATAACAAAAAATGTAAGTAAAGAATATAAACGATGAATGGACAACGAACGGATTGACACTAAACCAAAATACCTATAAAAACCACCAAATCCACATCACTCTAAATTATTGTCCATTAAATAAATCCATTATTCCCACCATTATAATATTATCCGTTTCAGTGATTCCAATTTCAGCAAAAGTATAATGTCGTCCATCAACTCAACTGTCATCACATCTTAAACATCAGTGACACCCATTCTTTTTAAATCATCTCGATTGTAGTTCACATTGCGTTCCATCAAAATTTATGCATTTGCCCGGTCCGCCTCTTTGGCTGTGCGAATCACTGCTCCAGCAATTCAGCTTGAGATCCAGTTCCACAGTGCACAGTGCACACACTGCACGTGATTATTATTATTATTATTATTATTATTGTTGTTCCCAAACAAAGACATGTTAAAGGGTTCTCTCCATTGCATCGGATCGGATTACAAGGCCGGCCAGTCTTACAGTGTATAACAACATGTCACCTGTGTAATGTAGGTCCCGCGATGGCTTCTCTCCTTCTATAGGTACATATATACACACATGGGCTATATAAATACGAGTGCGGATTTCACTTATAACCAAGAGATGCCATTGGAGCGACATAATGGACCAATTACCTTATCTCAGATGGTGCGTCGATTATTTATTGCCCTAGCAGTTCAGTGGCCACCAATTTTATGAGCACTTCCAGCTCATATATGTGGGGCCTCTAGAAAGGGAATCGGGATGTGTGTTCCAACAAGGAGACTACACCAATAGACACATATGGAAGCATTGTTCAAGTGTTGATTTGCTAGCTCAGAACTCAAATCCTATTTCACCACCGCTGCACTGCAAAAGCACAACCGAACCGCACCAGCGCAGCGAGAGATACAGATCTCAAGGAAGCCTTTCGCTGTGGCATGGTCACATCTAAGATCCCAGAAGAGCCGAGGAATCATCGAATCTCTATATACGTTATCCAAGCCGATGTTGCTCAGTGCTCATAGATTTCACTTCAAATAGCTGTCTCATAATTTCAGATCGAGTGTGTAGGCCTAGCAGAGGCTATTAATCTCGGACACCGACCGGTAGCCTTGCTTCTTCGGTGGTGGCATCGCACATGGGAGGGCTTCACTGTGCTATTCTGATGGTGTAGCTTATCGGTTGCACATGGAGATTTTAAGATATCGAAAAAGAGAGAGAGATCCAGGACCGCCGCACCGCCAAGCCACACCGCCACCGCCATATACATACATATTCACAGAGGGCGTCTTATAAGTACAAAGAATCAGAACTCGAAGAGTCTATCGATCGATCGGGAAGATTATCTGCTGTCTGTTTGTCCAATCGGCAAACTATTCGAAGACGATGACTACGACAACAACGGCGAAAATGACGACCAAAGAATGGGCCTAGATATGTATATAGGTGGATAGAGGATAGGAATGCCAAAGAGCATCGTAGCGCAGGTCCTACGGTCTCCTCTATGCTGCCAATTATCGCCATTATTTTGCAATTGTCAAGAGATTTATTGAAAGATGAAATGAGTTAAATCGAAGGGAAGAGAACAACCGCGAACAACGCGATGTTCACCATCAGGAGAGTATTGTTGAAAAGATGTGTTGTAAGAACCTAAAGGAAATCTGCGCCTTTTTGCCATGGCAATAAATGCAATTAGCATGGAGGTTAAAATTAATTTTTCCAATTAAAATAAATCAATTTCCATTTCGCGCCACAGATTATACGGTAGTTGGTAATCGGTTTGCATGGTTTCCATTAATGCGCCGACAAATTGGAAAAATATTACGATTTGATTCTTTCGGTTAAGGATTTGAGGAGTTTTTTGTTTTGTAATCTTTAAAAACAAGAGAGAATTAAGGATTTGAAAATTGCAAGGATTCAAAAATGTATTGTGGAAGTGCAACAACAGCATTTCATTTTTAATTTTAAATGAATTTTAAATTTTCCATGAGACCAACGGTGTTTAAATTTAATGACAATGACTCAATTGCCTATGAGCTACTTGAAGACACTTGACAGCTGAACCTCTGAACTTATTTATATTATTACTATATAACAAAACATTTGTCATTATTACTTCTAAGCTTAGTTCTTTTTTTTTGGAAAAGTAGGCAAGTTGATTTAGCTGAGTAGGTACTTTAAAGCACTAGAAGAATATGCCCCACTTTATTTTCTCAAAAAGTGTGCGTCGGCCGGGAATCGAACCCGGATCAACTGCTTGGAAGGCAACTATGCTAACCATTACACCACCGACGCAGCTTACCGTTATTTTTTCGAATTTTTAAAATATCATTATTAAATGAAGTAAATTGTTATCACAGGAAACTAATATATCGTTCAAGCACCGTTAAAGGGTAGGGTTGGGTGCCTAGCAATTCCGTGCGTTTGTTTGTCTTTCCCTTGAATTGCATCCCTTAACTATTAAAGGGATTTTCTTCAAACTCAAGAAAATTTCTTATAGAGGGAAAATTTAAAGGTTTTTTTAGGACCAAAAAAGAGGTACCTGGCATACAACCTGTCAAAAAGCCATATTTATATATGTTGCACTTATAAAGTATCTAATTTTTTGAATTCAAATAAAAATGTAGAAGCATTGAATTTTTTTTTTAATTTTAACTTTCAAAATATTTTTTCCCCAAACTATTAGTTTACAAAAGGTGCATTATAAAATTTTTGGTGAACTTATAACGCGAGGGGAAAAATACTTAGCTGGTACCTACTGTCCTGTGAAAAGAAAGAAGTCCTCAAAACCCAGTTCAAAAGGCAATAGCATTCAACGCACTTTTGAAAACTATCACTCAAGAAAGACAACGACACCTGCATTTAGTTGGCCTCACGCATGGAACAATGCTTGTCGACATTTTCTGAGGTCAATTCGGTGAACATGAATGTGAAGCAGTAAAGCGGAAAATTTATGATCCCACTCGATATCATGACAATGGCGGGTCAATGATGAGGACAAAAATCCATAGAAATATTTGTATTCGTTGCATTTTAAATTTTTGAGCACAAACAAAATCACGATAAAACCAAAACTTTAAAAAATTTCTCAACTGAACTATCTAAAGTTTTTTTTTTTTTGATGTCAAAGCTTCATCTGTAGACATTTTATATTTCTTTTAAAAATAAGCTAGACACATAATGCGGAAAATTAAACAAAATATAAAACAAAAGCTTACTCGAAAATGAAATTCCTAGAATTCTAAAATTTAAACTTAAAAAACTTTAAGCTGCGTCGGTGGTGTAATGGTTAGCATAGTTGCCTTCCAAGCAGTTGATCCAGGTTCGATTCCCGGCCGACGCACATTTTTTATAGAAAAGCTGGAATCTAGAATAGAATTTAATATTGGAATCTTATTATCTTTGTACCTTGAAGAAAGTAACGTGAATATATAGTAAAAAAAGGCACTCTCTTAGGCTAATTTAAAATGTTGCAAATTTAACAAATATTATTGAGTTTTTCAGAAATTTTTTGAAAATAGTAACGAGGTTAATAATACACAGCACAGTTTTTAATTTATTAATTTATTGGCTTTCCAATTATTTACATTTTGTTAGAAAAGACTTTAAAAATTACATTTATTATTTTTGGATCAATTCAGACGTTTGTACAGGTAAAATAGGAAACTATACAACGCCAGAAAGCTAGGACATACAGTTTGGGTCGAGACAAGAAAAAAATCAAATGAGAGGGAGGTCTATTCCCCCCGTTTAGCCGGGTAGGTCAGTTTTCGAAAAAATTTACTTAAAATGGAAACAAAGAGCTATTTAAAATCAACGGCTTCATTCACAATGCTGTGAATTCTTCTTTTATTTTGTTTTTAAATAAATCTATTCTAAGGAATCGTTTCTGAAAAATTAATTTTCAAAAATAAAATTTTTAATTTTTTTTTTTTTTAATGCGAACTAATTTTTTTCAAAATTTTATGTGATTAAGTACTAATTTTAATTTCAAAATTCAATGCCGTTATTAATTTTAAGTGAAAAAAATCCGTATACGCCACAGTGTATTATTATTTTTATGGTGAAATATAATTGATCAGTGATACCATATTAATCTGATAATTTGTTTTTGAAAATATATAGCAAACAACATTCCAAAATTCTGTAAATCCAAATTTGTTCATTCACAAAACTCTGAAAGAGTTTAAAACAGGTTTTTTGTCCGCTTTAAACAACTTTTGTACAATTAACAAGATGTCTTTCCCGTTTTGAACTCTAGCTACGTACGCTTTTGATGAGATGTACACATTTCAGTTTCCTTCCAGTTGTGCTGATTCCTCTTCAGCCGGTCTCTGCCTGCGTTTTACCTTCTCGTGGTCATCCCCGGGCAACTTTTTGACTAAAATTACAAGTGCGAAAAGCCTAGCTTTCTAGGATAGGTTACGGAGTTTGGAATCCTTCGTAACTGAAATCTGTATCGCTACTGCTACCGAAACCAGCACTACGCCTAAAGAATGACTACACGTAGGTCTAGGCAAGCAAATTGGTTTCCCGAATCTCATTACTTTCTGTTAAGGTAATACATATTAAGAGTTTTATGTCGACCACAGCTTGGGAACTCATGTCGGAAGCTCTTCAGTTAAATAAAGTAAAGTACCTACCTCGGGCATTGTAGTTGTTGCTGTTTTTGTAATGGAAGCAAGAAAATATTAAATGACAGGACAACATGCCACCTCAATATGTAACCCAAATAAATGAGTATCATTAAGGAGTAGACTCATTTAACCTCATAGTCGTCGTCATTGCCGTTGTCGCTGCTGATGCCAAACAAGGACACCATTTAAAACTAAATATAAAAAAAAGTGAAAACTTTTTCCTCAAAAAACCGGGTCCCTTTTTACAATTAGATTCTAGTCCTAGTTCACAGTAAACCTAAACCCACAAAAAAAAAAAAAACTAAGACAAACAACGATGTCCCACCAGGGAAAACACGACGACGACGAGTACAGGACGAAATTATAGCATAACTCATCCTAGGATTCTATATCCTAGAGGCAAGAGGATATCATTTCTCCTTGGGATATATAGAAGAGCCGTATCTGGTGTCAAGCACCTACTCCATCTATTGGCAAAAAATTCAACGCCAAACAAAAAATCCTTCGTCGGGGTCCTGAAAAAGAATGTTTTTTTGTGATGTGGATTTCCTTCGGCTCTATACTTTTCTGGTCCTTATGCCCTAAAGTTGACTTCCGAAGGACAGAAACTAAAAAAAAAAACTGTAAAAAAAAGTCCAGAATTTTCGGTCTTGCCGAAGGATTTTGTGTTGTTTTTTGTAGGTATATGTCGATGGTGGTGGCCATGCAGCCACTCCCAATTTTACACACATTCTGCAGCTCACCAATGCTATTGGTTATATACATGATGATGGTCCGAACACACAGGAGCATCACACTGGATGTACTTTTTTAGGGAGATTTCGGGAGAAAACGCTTCACATACCTACCTAACTACAGCAAAACACAGTCATCGGAAGGGACAAAACAAAGCATCATCATCCTCAATTCGGATTTTGCTTTACCCTGGCCAGGCCCAGCACCCAGCACCCCGCACCCCGCACCCAGCTCCCAGACAACAAACACGAACTCCTCAAAAATAAAAAAAGGCAAAAATACCAAATTGCATTGCACATCGATAAGATGGAGGTGGGCGAAAATGGGTGGTTGGTTGTGTGGGTTTTGTTTTGGGAGATTTGATCTCCGAAGCTTTGGCCTGCGTCAATTCGCATCCTGCGTCCGAAAACTCGAAAACTCAGAAACAGGCTGAACGAGGCATGGAAGCACAAAGTAGTAGTAGGAAGAATAGACTGACAGGCTCCTATGCTGCGCTCTCTTAAAACAAAAGGACTCCAAACATATCCATGTATAGGAGTTATACACAGGGATTGCATGGCAGGCCAGGACCAGTACACAAGGATATAGTGATTGGCATTCGGACAATGCGTCGAATCTTTTTGTGTTTTCTGTATGCAGCCATGCAGGCAGTCAGGCAGGCAGGCAGACACAGGAGACATCAGAAGGACGAAATAGGATAAATAAATAATCGGATCAGAGGATGGCCTTATTCCTTTTTTTTTGTCAGTATTTTGCTTTCACAGTTATTTCATAGTTTTCCAGATCATTAGATGGGATTTTCTTTACCAAAGAGAACCCGGGAGTTAAAAACAAGAAGAAAAAAAAAACTAAATTATTTTCTAAATCTCTTCGTTTTGAGAAAAGTTGTTCTGATGTTCTTTTGAATTATTATGTTTTCACAGTTGGCATGGTACAAATATGTTTATGTATTTCAAATACTCACATAAACCCTCTGGTACGGATTTCAGCTGATTAAATAAAAGTTTTAGAGACAAAATATAAACAAACAAAGATTTTGTTTGAAGTAAATCGAAAATGTTCTAAATATTAATACTTCAACGACTTAGGTATGTATCTAGTATGTATTTATTTAGAAATCTTAAAGATATTCAATGGTTTAATGATTTTGGAGTTAAATGAGTATTAGAAAATTTAATAGAATTCCAAAAAGTATTTTTGAAAAATAAGAGAGCAATAGGTCCACCAGTTTTTGAGAAAATTAATTGGTGGTCTTCTTCGGAGGAAAATAATTGAAAAAAGGACTATTGATAGATTCAAGGTTTCTCAAAAACAAGAAGACATATTAATTTCTTTAGTTTTGAGTCTGAAAAAAGATCAATAGCAACTGTCCAATACAGATTCAATCTGAACAAAAATTGAAAATACATCGAAACCTGAAGTTGGCAAAACATTTTTCACCTTAACTCGCGGGTTTGAGAGGAATTTCCAAATGCATGTATGTCCTTTTCTCACGAACATAATATATAACTCAAAAATTTGCAGTTCAGAAAATATAAAACCAGAGGTTTGAAGTGCTTTTTAAGAAATTATATTTGAACCCCGATTTCACTATGAAGCGGTAGATACCGTTGTCTCAGTAACTGATTGAAATAGTAACTTGTTACCCTATATCAAATTAGAATTTTGGAAAGAAAAAAAATGTAATTATTTAAAAACAACGTTGAAGCTATCTTTCTTTTTGATTCTATTCCGATTATTCCAAACAAGATTTAAACAGCTTTTTTTGGGATTAAAGTGAACTAAAATTGACAAAACATGTGCGTCGGCCGGGAATCGAACCCGGATCAACTGCTTGGAAGGCAACTATGCTAACCATTACACCACCGACGCAGCTTACCGTTAAATTTTCGAATTTTCAGAATCTTATTATAATCCATCATTAACATATGCAAAAGCTTTTTTGGTAATAACTTTAATAATTGTGGATTAAGCTTTATGGCTATATGATATTATATATATTAAATGAATTGTTTATCATTGAATTTTCTTAAAGACATTTCTTAAAATCCGTTATGCTATTTGTTAAAGTGATTTTGTAGAATTGGCATTTCGAAATGTATTTTTTTTCACAAAAATTGAAACGCTGTTCAACAATTCGAAAAATACCTTAAACTCAACTTTCGATTTTTTTAAATTTCTGGAATCAAAAATTAATTAAGAATCCAGTGAATTTGATAAAAAATTGAAATTGATAAAAAAATAATTCACATACGCCAGAGTGAATTTCAATTTTGTGACTAAAATAGATGCCACTTAATTTATATACTTAATATTAACAGTATACAAATATCTCTAAAGTTCAAGACTGTTATTGTTAATGTTAGAATTGTTTGACATTTAATGATTTAATGTTTCATGTTTTAATATCACCAACATAATAACGGAGGGAGAATCAATTTATATCGACACCTCTGCTTAATTAAAAAGACATAGAAACTCAGGTTGATGCTAACTATAACATGACTATTATATTTTACAGGTTGCGTGCATTAAAGTAGATTCTGTTTTGCAACTTTGTATCAGAATTATTTTTCCATCGAAGGAATAGCGTATAGATCATAAAACATAACATAATAGCACATGTTTCTGATTTTATTCAGAAACATGTGATTTGCATATGGATTTTTAAAATTTACAAGTTTTGGTTTCTAATTTAATAGAGGTAGGGTAAATTGGGACACATACGAATCTGCGAGTTCAAGTGTGAACATAGTCTTAAAGAGGAAAAGAACAGCTCTCTTCTGAATTTTGTTCCGATAATAATGTCCTCTTTACACAAACACGAAGTAAAAAGGTTTAGGTAAAAAACTATTTTTTGTTATAATATTTTATGGCACGGACCAAACATACCTACATATGTATGGTTAAGGCTTAAGGGTAGAACTACCTTGGGCCAGATATTTTTTGTGGATCTTTCAGTTTATTTTGGAAAATTATAATCAACACATATACATACATACATATGTATATGTTAGGTACATTTATGAACTTTTTAGAGCAATTTGAGATTTTTGAAAACGGATTTTTCTTAACATTTGAGAGCTACCGCAAATTATGTCATAATTTCAATTTTCGTATTGTTTCAAAATAGGTCATACTAACACACTCAAAAAAATTTTACAAAATTGTAGGTGTTGTTTTCGAGAAATTTTTGAAAATGATTTTTTTTTTTGACATTTTATTTCCGAAAATAATAATGTTATGAAAAGGACCCTAATTTTCGATATTAAAACACTTTCTGCTTTCAAATTCCAAAAATATATGTAGATCCGTTTTTCAAATATTTAATTTTCAAAAAACTAAATAGGTATATAGTTTTTTTTTTTGTTATTAAAATTTTTTTTTTTTAATTTAAGTTTTGAACATTTTTCATGAATTTAGACTACAATCAAAAACGTTTTTGAAAAAATCAAAAATCAAAAAAATGATTTACGGGAGGTAATAGTTTCTCCACTTTTTATATTTTTTTTTTAAATTAAAAGTAAGCCAATATCTCCTTAAATTTATTGTATTTTTATTCAAAATTGTTCGGAGCCGTTGTGAAGAAAAATGATTTTTTGGTCGTAATAATGTGAAATTTGATCAAAGTTCAATTTTTTTTTCATTTTCGGTTATTAACTTAAAAAATTTTTTTATTGAACTAATTTTTGATTATGTATATAAATAAAATTTTGCGTATTTTATGGATTCCGAAAGAACATCAAAACAGGGACTATGGTATTATAATGCTGAATTTCTAAAATGTATTTTAATTTTTTTTTAATTTAAAAAATTGAATGTAAAAGCTATCACCAAAACATTTTTTTTATTGCAACAAGAAAACGCACAAAAAATGAATAACAATAAAGTTATTTTGACGTCTAAGAACAATTTTGACCTTTTGTATTCTACGTATATTGTCTATAAAACTCTCTGGCTTTCAAATTAATTTTTTTTTTGTAATAAGCAAAATTAAAGGACAGCGTTACGCAATCTAAGAACTTTTTTTTAATTTGTAGGTATTTGGCCGACATCTACAGTTCTTAATGAAAATTTAGATTTTCGCACATAGCTCTGGTAGTTTTTATTCTATAAGGTAAAATAGTCATATGGTTTTTATTCGTGATATGAATTTAATATGGAGTGCGATATAGCACTTAAAAGTTTGAACATAATTTGTCCTCCCCATCCTTTTAATGTACATACATAATTCATTTCCAAAATTGATTTTGGTACGCTTTTGAAAACAGTCAGCCCTATCATCGTTTCCGATCGGAACGAATCTTTCTCCAATTTCTACGAAATGTACGAATTTTGTATCATGGTAGCCGATTGATAAATCGGACATTCCTACGAAAGAAATTGAAATGTTCGTTGAATCGAAGTAACGTGTCTCGAATTCACGCGATGCCTAGCGACGACGCGTGTGAAATACATGCGATTCTTGACAATGCTTAAGTTCCGATTGTCTCCGACAGCAAAATTGTTGTGGAATAATTTCCGTATGCGTCTATTTCATTGTTACGATTCGGATACCATGAACAAAATAAACGTTTCGATCGGAACTTTTCTCCGATCGGACATTTCTCCGAACGGATACGATGATAGGGCTGAGTTGTTTAAATTTGATACGAAATCTCCTTGCAGTGGTGGCTACATTCAGACCATATTTTTCCTTAAATTCTGTCGTCATTGACAAGTGATGAAAACTTTCATTTTTGTATTTCCGAATCTTAATTTTCAAACCAAACATTTAACAAAATGTAAACTATTTGCAGAACACAGGAGCGATAGTCGTTAAGTTTTTGGCAAAGTAGAGTTTATTTCAGTAGATTATTTTCAGCCAGCAATTTTAAGAAAAAAATTTCAACGTAAAAAACTTATTCATAATAAAATCTTAAATAATTTCCTATGCTGGGTGTGGTAGATAAGTGTTTATGTAGTTTTGTTGAAACAACGTAATTCAAACAACTTTGTTCTTCAAAGTTGTTTAAATATTATTTCAATCGTATTTTTCTAACTTTTTTCGTCAAAAGTGTGATTAAACTGATAAAACATAATACCATACCTATTAATTAACTAACTTTATGGTCTTGACTGCCTTATTTCAAGTACAAGTTCGTGCGGTTCAACAGTCGTGCATTTTGTTTCTTATTTTTTTTTTGTTGCCACTCTTAGAATATAAAGCAAAACAAAAAAACAATATTAGTTGGAGAAGAAAAAAAAATTCAAATGTGTTTGAACTACCCTATAATCGTCATTTGCATGATTCTCATGACGTGTTGGTTACCTTTAAATGAGTACCTGCCTCCCGTTCATTGTTCCATTATTGAGTAATTATATTTCTACTTACTCGTAGCTTAAAGAATGAACAGAAAAAACAACATAAATTTTAATCATCATTTATATTTTTTGTTACTACTTGTTCGATGTATGAATATTTAGTTTGGAAAAATTCTACCTATTGTGCTTCTTTTACTATAGAAATATGAAATGAAGTCATCGGAACTCATACCGATTAATTAAAATTTAAAAAAAAGTCGAACTACATTTTTGTTGGACTCCTTTAATTGCGACTTGCGAGTTGATCTAGCAGCAGCTAAATTAAACATGCACTAGTGAAAGATGTAGTTCTATGCTAATCCCAGAGCCTTAAGATTGACCAACTTGTTGTATGTCGGAAATGGATGTAATTATGGAGACATGAATATTTTATGAATAATACGAAGCTTGTCGGCTTTATACTTACTATATATAGAAATGCACATGTTAAGTAACTAAAGTAATTGTATCTAGTCTTAAGTTACCTATGAGATTAAGAAAAAGATATCACATAGGGTTCAAAGAAAGTTGGTGCTTCAATTAGCTTTATGCATAGATAACTATTAAAAAAAATAAGTCCATTGCAGACTATTTAAAAATTAATACAATTAAGGGTTTATACTCTTATACGCTTTCAAAACAAGTCAAAAAACTGTGCGTCGGCCGGGAATCGAACCCGGATCAACTGCTTGGAAGGCAACTATGCTAACCATTACACCACCGACGCAACTTGCGATTTAGATTTGTATTAACCGGAACGATTTTTTGATAATAATAAAATAATCTTGGTTTCAATATTATGAAAGCTTATCGCCAGAAACTATCTGGAGACATTCATTGATTAATTATTACACTAGGTACCTATATTATGTGTGCGCTTGACCGTTTGGTATTTGAGTTTTTTTACTTTACTAAGTGTGAATATTTATTTAAAAATGGACACGAGTACGATAACATGGGCGCAGAAAATTGATAACGGTTTTTTGTAGAGGGGTCCAAAACAAGCATTCTTTTACTATTGGTCTATCTTGCCCCGTTTGGGCGAAAGGGGCAATTTTATGAAAAGAGTACTAAAAGTGGAAAAAAATCATTAAAAAATTACGGTAATACTTACAATTAAGTTTATTACTGTTTTTTACAGCCAGTATATTGTACTATAAGCCACTTTTTAAATCAGGCAATATGTATGCACAGTTTTCGAAAAAATAAGTTTCAAACAGAAAATTCGGGAAAAAAAACACAAAAAAAAAAGTTTGAAGTATAATTTCTCAAAACTGTAAAATTTAATACAATTTTTTTATAGAATTCGGTACTCTTATTAATTCCTAATCAAAAACTGAAAACTAGATCATTTTATGACTTCTAGTTTTTGAGAAAATTGAAAATTACTAATTACTTTTTTGTGAGATTTTTATTTTTGTTGTTGTTTATATAAGCTTTATTATCTATGTAAGTATGTAAGCTATTTTACATGACAACAATGCTAGCACCCAGCATTACGGTGCATAAACAGTTGAGGTATGTTTTTTTTTAATGATTTTTTTTGCTTTTAGTACTCTTTTCATAAAATTGCACCTCCCGCTCAAACGGGGCAAGATAGACCCCCCTCCCATAGTAAAAAATGCTTGTTTTAGATTCCTTTACAAAAAACCGTTATCAATTTTCGGCGTCCAAGTTATCGTACTCTCCCCTAAACATGGTTTAAAAAAATTCCGCTAGATGGCACCCTAATTTGTTTTCTTATTCAAAATATATAGGATAGGTATATTTTTCTTTTTGGATTATGAGTATACTTCTCCTTCTTCGTCTTCTTCCTCATCTTCTTCTTTTTATTCTTCTTCTTGGTTGAATGATTGAATGATGAATTGATTGAATTATTCAATGATGGAGTGATGATTTACGATGATGGAAACAAAAACCGCTTGGTTTTTCCCGGACAGACATTATTACTCTATGATTTTTTATATCAAAAATAAATTTTCAATAAGTTGATAGAAATCTTGAGTTCTATTTTTTACGAGTATTAAAAGAACCTCGCATCTATCAAAACAATTTTTTCTAATTTATTAAAAATTTCGACAGTAAAAAATGTGCTTGTCCTTAAAACCAAAGTTAGCTAATTCTGAAAATTAAATTTTAGTTTTAAAAAACAAATATTTTTTCAAATCAACATTTCGAGGTATTGCGAGATCCTTAAATTGAGAATTAAAATTGTTTTTAATGATATCGAGCTTAGCCCAAGGTACCCACATACCTGGAAAATAAAGAAGTCAATAAACAGAAAACATAGGTACCCAAGTTTTTTGTTTTGTTTTTACTATGGTTTGTTGCCAAGAGACACTTCATTTCAATCATATTCTTCAAATTGTATAGAGAACTTGGAAGAAATTTCCCCCAAGTGACTTCCACCATTTGTTAAAAATGTAAAGTTCTTCGCTTTGTTCATTCCCTATTTGCAAATAAGCAAACAAATTTATACAAATTTAAATTAAACAAAATGGCGTTACAAAGGCCAAACATCTACGATTGAAAAAGAAGTGCTTATAACAACCCTCAGTCAATCTCAATATACTTCCCTATCTAGCTAAAAAAAAAAAGATAACAAAGTAACCCTGTACTGTAGTATTCTTCCATCAACAATAATTTGAACTAAACCACAAGAAAGAAAATTCTTCAAAACTCTGACAAAACAGGCAACCCCAAACATAAAATATCCTACAGTCACAAACCAAAATGGAACTAACCTACCATAACGCACTTCGCATTCGGCGAGGGTAGTTATGCGGGCCAAATAGCAGTACAAGACGCGCCAAGCCATGCTGGAAAAAGCCACCCTCGTTTTTCTGTGTCTACTTACAGCCGAAGGATGTTGTAATGGGGGAAGAATATAAACCAAATGGCATTAGCGCCAGTTACATAGCTCTATACCCATATCTATGTGCAGAACCACAACCGACTTGATGCCCTCGTTTTTTTGTGTCATTATATACTTTCACGACGCACATATATTTTTTTTTTTCTATACCCTCGTTCTATTTACTGCCCTGATGCAATATTATCCCCTAGGTTCACCAAAGAACTCCAATACACATACTTACTCCATGACCAACCCCAACACTAAGCACCAACTGTCTTCTTATGGGGTCGACTTTCAAATGACTTTTCGCCTGGTGAATCTGTTTTTTTTTTTCAGATTCAGGGGTTTGTAGAGAACGGGTCTCTGAGGAACGAATGGAAAAGTTGAAGAGGTAAAATGCCTTTTGCCTTTGAAAAACAGCTCTTCTTCTTATTATATTTTCTCATTTTCTTCTTCTACTTCCTTCCTCATGCCAAAGAAAGTAATCGTCGAAGAACGACGACGACGTTTGGATATTTTCGTTGGCGAGAGGGTGGATTTGCGCGTCGTCATCAACGTCTTCTCTGTGAATGAGGAACATGGTAGCATTTTGACAGTTGAAGTTTTCAGGCGAAAACTTCAAAATCTATGGTGGGAATATAATGAGAATCAGAGACCGGACGACATTAACTAAAGCCAATTAGGAAAATTAAGTTTGAGCATTTACCTTATGAGTATCTTCGTTGATTGTCAATTTCATTAAATTCAATACATTTCAATTCAATTAAATTCAATTCAATTCGATTCGATTCAATTCATTTCATTTCAATTCATTTCAATTCATTTCAATTCATTTCAATTCATTTCAATTCATTTCAATTCTTTTCAATTCATTTCAATTCAATTTAATTCAATTCATTTCAATTTAATTCAATTTAATTCAATTTAATTCAATTCAATTCAATTCAATCCAATTCAATTCAATTTTTCGAAAACATCTAACAATAGCTTAGCGCCCGATGTCAACTACGGCCATTCTTTAAGAGCTTGGATGGAACAACTCGCTATATATAGGATTCCCTTCCCATGGGGTTGCAATGCAATGGCAAGAAGCTTGGTGAAGCATTTTTCTGTGCACGTTTCTTGGCCGATTTCTTACGCCATTATGTAGTTTTACGTTGTTTGCTTCATCTCAGCTTTTTACTAGACATTCTGTCACGTGCGATTATACTGCTGCTGCTGCTGCTGCTGCAGCTGCTATGTGCAATGTTGGGAGGATTTTTGAACGTGAATATGGTGTGGGTGGGTAGACTTGGGAAAAGACAACGACGAGTTTTGTGTGGAGATCGCTGAGGACGACGAAGAAGACGATGGCATTTCTTTCTATCTTTTGGTTGTTTTTTTTTTATTTTTCTTTTCTTTCGGGCACTGTCATAATAAAGAATGGCGACATTTCAGTTTATTGATGAGCGTATTTGCTATAGACGGGAGAATTCGTACGTATACGTTTATGTATGTATGTGTTTTGCCCCGGTTGCAACTGATGTGCTGGTTGGTATGGTCTATGCAACATACATAATACGATGTCGTGTATATGCGAGGTTGTTTTCGAACGAAACGTGTCTGCATTTTATTTTATTTTTTTTTCCTTTTTTTTTTATTTTTTATTACAAACAAGGACGATGTGATGGTCGGTTGGAGATTTATTGAAATCGGAAGGGATTGGAAGTCCTTGGAAAAGAATTGTTTTGCTTAAGTTTTTTTTTGAGTAAAAATAATTTTTAAAGTTTTCATGTTTTAATATACTTTTTTTCCTACATTCTACATACACACATACATACATGAGAGAAATGTATATACATACATAGATTTTTATTTACTCAATTAGACAAATACAGATAAACAAGATACATGCAGTCATTACCTATTTCTCTATCTTAACTTTTCAAAAAGAGCTTAACCAATTCTTTTGTAATTTGTAATAAATTTAATAACATTCACCTATTATTGACATATTTTAGGAGAATTCACTTCTTTTTTTATTCAAAGAATGTTTTCGGAAAAGCTGTATTTTTGTGAAAAATATGAAATACATATAACAAGCTAAAAATTAAAAAAAAAACAAATTTAGGTTCTCATCATTCAAGATTGTCTATTCAGCTTGAAATTGAAAAATTCTTTTAATCTATACAAGAAATTTTTGATCTTGAATGCAAAAAACACCATTTTGCTTTTATTCACCAATATCTTAGCAAATTTTGATAACGCAAAGAAATAAAACTAAAAAAAGAAATATTCAAAAAAAATCCAACACTTTTGTTCAAAATATTTTTTTTTTTCAGAAATTCCTTAGGACCACATAACTATTGCAAATTCCCCACCAATGATCATCAATTCTGCCCTAAACAACTAGCTTTAAGCCAAGCGTTCTGCTCTTTGGGCTCAACGCTCAGAGCTTTTGCATTCGCTGGTTTTCAACACTTGCACCTTAAATGCAAACAAAAACTGGGGCCAAATTACCGCATCAGTGAACGAGTGAGTGAGTGCCATCAGTGATCGAAAAATTCTTACATTTTCCTTCAGTTTTGTTCTAATCAGTGAGCTCTTTAGTTATCGAATGAAATTTTGCTCGATAACTGATGAGGAAATGTCAAATTACTGTACTAGATTGCTCAATATTGCGTTAATGCCAAACTCGCACAATTCAGTCACGTATTACTCGTGAACTGATGCGGTAATTTGGCTCCTGGATTCTTATAAATGGTTAAGTTTTTCACAATATTTGTTTTAAATTGATTTCATTGTAGTGCTTTAAATACAAATAAATAATCCATTTTTTTATTTTCAGTTTTTTTTTGAATTTAAATAACATTTTAAACCAGTATTAAACTTAGGAAAAATCATCATAATCGGAGCTATTCTTAAAAGTTCGTTTTTTTTGTTTTATATTTAAAATTTACAAGTAAAAAAATTATTTATAAATTTTTATTATTTTTTACTATCAATTTTTAATTCCAACATATTCAAATAATTTAAACATACAATTCTAACTTTTAGTTAGTAATCAAATAAATCAACAAAATAGTTGCATAAATATTATAAATATGAGTTAAATCTGCTTCCCCTTCACATTATAATTCCTCTAATAACTTCCAATTCATTTTACACCATCCAAATAAATGAATACGATACATATTACATATAAAGGAATGTATATATATCTACTCTCTATATAAAACAATCCCCTTTACCACCAACACAAATCCCATTTATACTATTCCCTACCGAAACAAATATCCAGCTCTTCATCATTAATCCAATTTCACAAAATCTCCCCTAGCACATCTCTAATCCTTTTAAATTTGTCTTAAGCCAAAATCAGAGAAAAACCTCGAGAACAACTGACGTTGAACTGGCGCCCTCTATTCGACTTTTAGGGTATACACATACCTAACACACATACACATCATCCCTCACAAAGATAGAGAAACCCACTGCAATCCTAATACACAGAACTATTCCTTTCGGTGCATCAAATATCCTATGCGTTTATTGAACCTGAAATTTTCTTGGTAACGCAGGGAACGAGATTTTATCCCTTGCGTCCCAAAAACCGCCCACACAAAACGCCTTTCCCAACTTCCATTTAGAGCAGCCTAATCCCCCAAAAATGTTGCATGCAACTGAAGTAGTGATCTTAACCATTAGTCTTATATGACCGTGCAGCGCCAACTCTATAACCCCAACCATCAACAACTATATACTGTATCAGCCCAGGAGTTGTTATAGAAATACTCCTTGAAGTTCCTTTTTCTTCCTTCCTATCTTTCTTGCACCCAGCAGCGCGAATCGTATCCTTGGTGTTTTTCTGGGAATAAAATGCATAACAAGAAGAAATCTTACCAAAGATATCGAAGTAGGGTGGCAGAGGGTGGAAAACCAATTACCAGTAATGACTGCTGTTGCGATAAGAAAATCCTGGCGCTCCGAACGTATAGCCCGAAACGCATATCTATACGAAAATGTTCCCTTTGTATTTATATTCGTCTCTAGTTTATTTATATATATATGGTTATCCTTTGATAGAGGACATTCCAAGGACGAAACCTACAGAGCTGCAGTTTTGAGATTTATATTAAACCATTGCTCTCCTTCGGAATACTAATAACGTTTATATCAGAATAAAGGGTGGTGGTTGATGATTACACACAGCACAGCACACACACACAGGACGACAACACCCTATTTCTCCCACTACCTAAGATCCTTATGCTCTCCGCGTGTCCTTCGGGCTTTGGTTTGGAGTGGATCTTTGCTTCGACTGCTGCGCGGCACAAGGATATTTCAAACATTTCAATTTTGCTGCTTCATTTGGCTGAAACTGCGTTGTGTTTTGCAAAATTAATGCCACACTGACGACGACGACGACCGACGACACGGTGATGGGGGAAATTTTGTGCTCTCAATCCTTATCGTTGTCAATGTCTTCGATGTTTGCTATTATGGGGGGAGAGAGTAGTTTCTTCTTTGTCCGCTTTTGGTTATTGAAAGACGCCTCTTCTCCTTTTTTTCTCAGCATCAGCTCTTGCATGCTGGAAATTCGATGGAGCTTTGGCAATCCGCACCAATGCGACCTTGTCCAAAATTTATTGATTTCCTTGGGCAATATGACGACGAAATCAAAGGAATATATAGTGATCAGGTGAATTTGACCAACTTGATAATGAAGCTTCGAGAATTTAATTTGATGCGAGAAAAAATAAGCAACAGATGCAAAAATAAGAACGCATTATGCTTTCAAATGTCAAACATCAAACGTCTTTTCGAATATTGTCAAAATGACAGTTCTTGCTCATGTACATAGCTAGCTGTCAAATTCAATTATATGCCAAGCGACTGGAATCGCTTTAAAAAAAATTATCGAAACTGAACGAATCGCAACTGAATTGTATTTTTCATTATGGTTTATGAATAGGAAATATGTGTATTCGATTTTCTATAGTTCACTTATACGTACGGGCCTAAAGTCTCAGCTCAGGATTAGCTCAGAAGTTGGATGAAACAATTTGCATTTGTTAACCATCAAAAAAAATTTCAAAAATATGAATAATTAGGAACTCCATGAAACCACCATTTAACTACAATAATTGCAAATTCTGGTGCTGGTGAAATTCTTTATCTTCAGAGCCACCCAACAAAAAACGATCACTGGTGTATGTGACAGTGGCACCTCAAAATGTCAAATACCCCCTTTGCATCGTGTGCTCTCTAAGGTTCTTGTTTTTGCCTTCGCATTTCTGCGTTCCTACCGGCACGGCACGTTTTGGTTAGTTTTTTTTTTTAGAATACGAAGGACTCTTTGACGAAGCAAAGTTTTCATGTCGCACACCATCCTTTTGAAGGACATAAGATGCCGTCGTCATCGCATTGGAACAAGCAGATATTTGCCTTCTTGTTAAGTCCTTGGAGTAAAGGATAACCATATATATGTATTTGTGCATGACAAACTTGAAAAACGCATTATACTGTAGATTGGGTTCAAAAATGGGGAGTTGTTTTATTTGTTAGTTCGACTAGCTGCTGTCAGAATCCAGGAATGAAATAAATTGCATCTTGCGTTTTTCTAGTGTGGGTAAATTTTGATATAGGTATATTTTTGTGTGTGCAAGGAAGGATATTTTTCGTCCGTTCTGTTTTACTGTTACAGTTTTTAGAAATTTTATCACTTTTTTTTTTTTGCTTTGTTTTTGAAAGAGAAATTTTTCGTTCGTCATCTTTAAGCGGATCTGCGAAGCTATTTTCGAAGGATATTTTTGTTGTTTTTGGAATTTTCATTTTTTTTTGGTAAAGCAAAATGTACATAGAAAGAAAATACAAGTAACAAAAAAAAAAAGGAAATGCATTAAGCTATATGTATCTATAGCATGAACATTTTTTTCTAAGATGATGGTGTTTTCTTTTTCTTTGGTGTTTTTGCTCAAGCACAAAATGTCAAGAAAGGATATCGTTAGGATGGATGAGAAGAAAAATGGCCGTTTGTAATGAGTTCCGTTTTGCCATGGTTGTCGTCATCGTCGTTTTTGGCGTCGTCTTAGGTCGTTTTCTTCGTATTGTGCATAAATATGTACGACATGACAGAGAAATAAAGAGAGAGAGAGAGGGAAAGAAGAACCAAAGACGACAAACTGGGCGATAGCAATACGCGCAATGGAAGGCAATAGATTTGAAAAATGTTTCGGGGATTTGGGATATATTCTGAAATATTTGTAATTTTCCTTAAGGGGCTTTGGATTTTGAAGCAGGATATCTGTCTTTTTGTTAAGTAAGAAAGGACAATGACAGTGGTGGATTTTTTAATAAATTAATTGTCAAAGAGAGAGTAGAGCGAGTTAAGGCTACAAAAGATATTATATAGTAACTTTGTGTGTGGGGTTTGTGTTTATTTGTTTTGAGGTTATATATAGAAGTATTTATAAAAAAGAGAGGTTTATTAGACAACGACAAGGGGTCAGCTGAGAGACTACAGACCTCGTACTTACTTATAGTTTTTGACATATTTTGATGATGGATGAAGAAAACAAAAAACTTTTCTTCAGACAGTATTCGGTAAGACTTTTGTCTCCGTTTTTATTAATTAATTTAAAGAAGATTTGGAACAGAATGTCTAAACTTCTTTTGCATTCATCATTACATCAAAAGAACTTGCTAGTTTCACAATTAAAGCTTGGCTATTTGAGGTTCAGAATACTAAATCATATTCTAGCGAAAAAAAAACATATAAGACATAGGTATAACCAGCGAGGAAGAAATTCTTAACATTAAGACAAAATTTTTTAGTTAAACAGTGAAGCAGAGCTACAAGGAAATGATCCATTAAGCTAGTACCGCCACCAACTATTTAATGGTGAGATGCAACACCCTGTAAAGTAGGTACATACCTATTACACCGTGAGGTTTACCAGTTTGACTTTAGAAAACATTGGCAGGCCTTCCAGTTTGATTGTTCCAGGTGTGAAACGCATATATCGTTGCATTTATTCGATTTTGTTTTAGTTCTTGTCTGTCCTACGTCACAATGAAAAGAGTTTTTTCACGCAGTCATGTCCATAATCATCCGAACTTAGGTTTTTAATACTTTTCGTTGCTTCTTGGGTAACCCATATTAGATTCGTGGTTGCCTGCTATATTCTTTTTTAATCTCTTGTCGAGCTTTTGTGCCCACAGGTTTCCAAGTTTTGCATTGTTTCATTTCGGAGACTAACTCAATGCAGGTGTCGTTTTGTTTGATCCAATAGTTTTTGCGTAAGGTGCCACCAATTCATTTTTCGTTGTTCCTCTTTGTCTTTGTTTACTGTTTCGTCATTCTGTTTCTTTGACGCACACAATGTCTACTGGCTTTTTTTATCAGCTATCGGGTTCGGGTCCAGAGATCGTACCATGCTTGATTCATAGTATAGCTGGCTGACATGACAGTTCCCCTCGTTTTTTTTTTAAATAAATCCCGAAACGTCCTTACAATATTTTGCACCAGTACCCTAAGGATCAATATAGCAACAACAAAAAGAATTAGCCTTGGAACTTCCTCATCTGTTTAAGTTAATATTTCTCGAAAATTCTCAATATCTTGGAAGTATTGTCCCTACTTATTGTGGAACACAACTAGATATTTACAGCCGAATCGTTAAAGCATCAAATGCTGCATTTGGTATGCTGCCAAAATATGGAGCAACGACTTTATAAGCCTAGAGACCCAGCTACGACGGATAACGAACGCATTTCGAGTTCAGTCAGACTGGCAAACGAGCAGGCCAACCTAGAAGCACTTGGCAAAGAACGGTTGAAGAGGAATCAGAGCAATTGAGGAAAGCTGAAATGCATCTCCAGGAACCATATTGGAGCTCCTGATGGGCCCCGTAAAGAGAAAATAACTGCTTGATCTTCCGGTGAGTCCGGTAGTCTCCAATGATGGCTTCTAGAAAAAAACAACAATAGGGTGTTAATGCGATCGATCCTCGAGGCATGATTCAGCATTGCAAAAGTACAGTTATTGTCTCTTGAGCGTTGACTAGTAGGCTCTTGAACTTTAACTTTAAAAGTGTTAGCTACTTTCAGAATCTCTTTAGGTTTTCATAAAAGCAAGTTGGCTCTCCGAACTTGTTTGGGGTTAATGTCAAAACCTCTAGAAGAACTGCACTCGCTTATGATAGCTTATGATATAGCATCAGTTACTAAAAACATTTAATAAGTTATTAATAGTTTCCTTTGATTTACTATGTACAGGTGAAAATTCCACCAGCTTCCATGAATATTGTATTAATTCTTTAATTCTTGTTTAGAAATTAAAAAAAAAATTCCACTCAAAGCATTCAGTATTCAAATTGCGTCACCATATGATCCGCATTTTAAACTACTATCTCCTGTCCGTCGCAAATAACTCAAAAGCTCCAAGACAAGACAACTCGCAGAAAAAAACAGAATCACAACATCTTCATTCACCCATCAGTATCTCGCTATGCTGGGCACAGCAAAACCCCACCTAACTCGTCTCTCGACCATCACCCATTGGAAGGTCATAAAAGTGTTCGCGATTTTCAGTTCTCCATAAACTAAGGTCATAATTAAATCGGCCCCAAGGAAGACCCAAGCGGGCAGCTGATGTGTGCCCTGCTTGGTTTAACGCTGTGTATGTCGTAGCGATGTGCGTGCGTTCATGCTAAGTGTGTTTGGTTGTTGCAATGTCCGATTGGAAATTGTTTATGTTGCCATCTTCAATTATAATTCAAATCCGAGGTGAGTTTTAAAGCGGACTTGTCTCGCGCGCTCATTAAATGTTAATTTGGCTAAGCCGGCAACCAACAACAAGCAACGAAATGAAATGAAAGCACGACTTGAAGCGCGATTTCCATGTTCTTAAAACGGCGCGGCTCATAACTTCTGTCTCGGGGGTTGTAAAATGCGACACCACAAACGCAAACAGACAGCTCCAACAGTGGAGCACGCTGTTCGTTCTATGGTTAAACCTTTGGACGAAGAGACAGATAGACAGGCACACACGGACGTTTAAGTGGCGGAGAATTGCGTGCGCGGCAAACGTCATAGTCGCAGAGTTTTTAGTCTCAGGGCTCAATCGCGCATAATTGGGCGAAAGGTCCCGCCACATCGCGCATCGTTTCGTATATGAAGCTATCTTTACTATAAGCTGGTTGTCCCTCTTTAACTGTCCTGGTCAATTTATGTGCGTTTAGACGCGCGCGCGTATATTCCCAATTAAATATTACTACGTAACATGCATACGCGCACTCTTCCTCTATACCTACGTCCGTCTACCACAAACAGAACAAAACCGAAGTCCAATGCGGCCAGCGATAGACACGATGGATGGATGGACAGCAAACGGACAGGCGGGTCAGCCATAGTCACAGCTAAAGCAAAAGCCAAAGCCAAAGCCATTTTCTGCTGGCTGTTCTTCTTCCTTCTTCTGGATAAATTTACTCATTGCATGTGTCCGTCCGTGTCCAGTCCGCACAGTCTATCCGTCTGTCCGTCTGTCTGGTCTGGTGTGGAGCTGCTACGGAGATGGCTGTCATTGTAGAGAGTTGAGGAAACGAACTCCATACGCATGAGCATTGAGCAATGCTGAGTCTGAGTGTCCTCATCAAATGACATCCTTCAATTAATGCTTGAATTTTTGTATAGTTGTGTGATTGTGGCCAACAATATTGTAGCTAACATCAGAAACCCAAAGTAACCTCAACTGTATATACAGTCAACGGAATTTTATTGCCTATAAACCACATAAAGATAGCTGCTGTCGATTTGGGTGACATTTCTACTTGCTGCTGGTTGCGTGAGCTGCATTTTGACATTTGAGTTATTGTGACAGTTTGTGCAATTTTGTTGCATCAAATTGAGAAAGTTGGTTATATTCATTTTGCTTTGTGTGCAAATTTTATGGGTGCGGGTTTGAGCATTTGACCTTTTTTTCTCATATTTTTTTTAAAGAAAAAGTAAAAGGAAATGATCAAATCTTGGGAAAAGACTTGCGACAGGAAGTTAACAAACCCACATCAGTTATTTTGAAACTTATATTGAGGCGATGAATCCAAGATTTATTTCAGTGCGATTAATTTAAAATGATAAACGTATTTGGTACCATCAGCAGTATCATTACGGATAGAGTTACGATGCATAATGCATCTAGCATAATAGAAAAGAGCAAATGGAGAAGTTATTTTTTTGATCAAATATTATGTAGAGTTACGTACTAAAAATTTCAGCGAAATCGACCGGGACCTTGTTTTCATACATTTAATATGTGGTCCTTTCTCTATAGACAAACTAAAATATCAAAAAATTTAAACGATTGGTGAGCACAAAATATAGACTGGGATATGAAAAAAAAAACGGATTGGAGTCAAAATTCAAAAAATTCAGCTTCAAAATTAGCAAATTTCAAAATTCTTTTTTTTTTTTTTAAAACTTTAAAACAGAAAATTCTGTGTCTGTCCCAAAATTCTATTAATGCTGCTTTTTCAAAAATTATGGATTTCAATATTCTGTATCTAAGATTCTGTTAGAGATTAAAGAACACTTGTTTTGAGAGTGAAAAAATTGTTGATGGGAAATTTCATCGTGATTTCATAGTTTTTCTAATACGAGTACCAGTATTAGAAAAACTATATTCCATCTGAATTCTGGTCAGTTTATGGCAACCCTTAGAGTAGAACTCCTGAAAACTTATCTATGTAGAACTCAAAATCTTATAACACAGATTATCAGAAGATAAGGCCGGAATTTATAAGCTCATTGATAATCTTAGAATGAATACATTTGGTAAAAACAAATTTCATTTAAAAATAATAAAATAAAATATAATAGCCACAGAATATTAAAAAAGGTTTTTGTTCCTTTTTTTAATTTTTGTTTTTTTTTTTTATCTTTTGGTTTTTTTTTATAAATTTTAATTAATTTTTGTACAATATTTGTTAAACCGAGACTAAAAATCCTTCTTCGAAATTTTAAATTTAAAAAAATTATTTTGGAAAAAATAATTTACTAGAACAATTTTATTTGGCTTTAAGAAAATGCTTGGTCTTCTAACTGTTGCAATTGTTTTTTTTTATATTTGCATGTTTATGTTTTTTTCGATTTTTTTTAATTGTTTCTATCACTTGAACGGTTAAAGGCACTCCTCCTATAATATTTTTTTGTCTCGAAAGGTTCAGATCGTTTAAAATGAAATGTTTTAGACGAATACTCACCTGAAACCTGCAACAGGCCTTAAAAACATAACTATCACCATTCCTAACACATTTTTTAAAATAATAATTGTGATCTCTAAATCATTTTTGGTCGTACTGAAAAAATGATGACTCCAATATTAAGAGCCGAACCAGCACCACTTCGCTTCCATTTATGTATATTTAAAAATAATGAAGAATGGGGCATATTCGTAGCTGTTGATAAGATGACATCGGGGTTAGCCATTATAAGTTAGAAATAATATAAAATTGTATCTGTCCCGATATTTCCACTCCAACCTTTACACAACACTACCCAACTATCTATTATGATCTAAAGAACTGATGAATATGGAACATTTTTGGAAATAATAACTATGCCTCACAAATTTCAAGGGCGTCGGTGGTGTAATGGTTAGCATAGTTGCCTTCCAAGCAGTTGATCCGGGTTCGATTCCCGGCCGACGCACATTTTTTTTATTTTTTATGAGATTCATTAAATTTTCAGTGTTTTTCGTACAGACAAAATGTAAGTGGAGATGTACTAAATTATTTTTATTTTTTTTCGACATACAGATATAATTATTACATATAATAAAAACCTAGGTACTAGTATCTTCCTATAAACGAAATTCAACCATTTTTTATTAAACTTAAACTGCTTTAATTATAAAGAAAACATAGTTATTTCAGGTTTCGTGTTTAGGGTAACTTCACCATGAAATAAGATATTTTCCAGACCCAAATGGAGCAGTAAACAAAATGTTAATTCCAAGCTGTAGTTACCCTGAACATGGGAATTAGCAGAAAATCTATATTCTGCAAATCTACTTGAATTTTTTTTTTTTTGATAAGTTGCGTTTATTACCTGGAAAATGCTATTGCGGTGGCTAAATAGATCTCGTACATTGATATCGTACATGATATATGTAGAAGCCAAGTTTTTTGTGTAAAATCTGCTTGGAAAATAAAACCTTTATTAAATTACTATCAGTTCAGTTAAAATAAAATGTGACCTAGTTGGTTTTCTATATTTAATGCATTTTCAAAAGAAAGTGATTGTTTCTTCTATCTAAAATTTTGTCCACGGATTAATTAAACAGTTTAAAAAAATCTTTCAAGTGACTTTGTTAATTTTTTTTCATTTTTTAGCTTTTGTAGTCCAGTTCTAAAATGAAGTAATTTCTATCGTTTTTGAAAAGGAAAACTCTTTGTATATGAAAACTATAGTACTCTCATGGCGAGTTTTTTTTAGGGTTTCCCGGATCCTGGTGGTGGCGCTGCAAAATGTGAGGTGTAAAATTCGATTTGGTGAGTCTTTAAGCGTCGAAAATTGGTATTTTTTGGATAATTGCATCCAAAAAATATCAATAAATATAATTTAAAACCTCCATAAGCTCTCCGCAAAAAAAAAGAGTAAGGATTGCCGGCATACATTAGATGTCGCCCCATTCGACTTCCACCATGAGAGTACTATAGTTTTCATATACAAAGGAAAACTCAACCTTAAAATTGTGAAAAAGATTATGTTTTTTTTTTCAAAGTTATGAGACTATAACGTACTGAACTATGTTTTAAAAAAATGATCAAAAACGATAATAGATAATATGATGTTTGAACCTTTCTGCAGTAAATCCTTATTTTAACATTTTTCAAGAGAAAAATTACTTTTCGAGAATCGAGATACTTTGTGCACATAAATTGAGAGGGATGAAAAAATTTGTAAAATCAAAGGCTTTTGGAAAAATTCATGTCAAATATACCCACAGGCTGCCTCAAGGTGGGGTCAGAATAGCAAGTCTGGGAAATAACATCACATTTTAGCATATTTATTATCCTGTCTTGTCTCCTTTTTTTTAAGATCCTATCTATGACGCCATTCCTCAGCTTTATTTTCCATTGTTTAGTTTTTGTTAAAAATTATGCCTATTTTTCATAATTATTTTAAATATTAAAATATAAATTTTAAAATTTTAAATAATAATTTTAAATACCCAAACTGTATGTAGTTTATTCACTTTTGACTTAAGAAATTACATTAACTTTTCAAATCAAAATAATAATGGCGTTTTCAATTGACAATCTGGAAGCAGAAAAAAGCATTCTGAATGCGTTCAATTGGGCAAAAGTGACAGTTCTGATTCTAAAAAAAAGAGAATTTCTCTTCTGGATTTGAAATCAGAAGCAAAACCAGAATCACTCACACATTCAAAGATTTAAATGTCACACTTGGTTAATGTTTTTTTTTTTTTAATTTACAAATTGTGCGAACTGTGAAGAGATTGCTTGAAATACTAAATCATACCAAACTTCAGATTTTTCAGAATCGAAAAAAAACTGTTGGGATTCCGAATCTAAAACCAATTTCGGATTGCCAATGAAAACGCCATAAGTCTCTTTTATATTCTGACCTTAATTCAGGTGAAGTGTGACTTTTCTACACTTATAACTTCTGCAGCATTTAATACACTGCAAGTCATCAAAGTCTTAACATCTCATTGCTGGCTTCGGTAGCCAACAGTTTTAAGTTATTAAGAATTCTAACCTCCGTAACCTATCATTAGAATGTTGTGCCTTACGCATTTGTAAGTTCAAGATTTGTAAACAGCTGCCAATAGGCCAACATGAGGATTTAATTGTTGCGCTACTGGCCCAGATAAAGTTCTGAGCAAGCAATAATTTCCGATAATTTTGATCGTAATTTTTTTAGGTCCATTTATTTCATTAATTTTTTTTTTGTTTTTTTTTTTGTTTAAATGATAAGGAAGTATAAGTTTCAACACAAAATGGCAAATGCTGTTCATTTTACAAGATTTTACACTTTTATTTAATTTTAACATTTTGGTTGTAAATACAATTTAAATTATTTGGGAATTTTTAATATTTGTGAGAATTTACTCTTCCTAGCTTCAACAACCAAAAGTGCAAATCGTGAATCTGAGCGAATTTAGCTAAAATCATAAGTTTGTTTGCAATTTACATACAACTAAAATTTTGTTGGGTGAAAAACAAGTTTAATTGAAATACAAAAAAAAAAAAAGATGACATCCGTTGATAAAATTCCCATATCACTGATGGTCCTTGTATTGAGACTTCACTTTGATCTGAAATACAGTCATTAGCCGTATTTGTCCCACTTATACAATACTGCATCTTGTACTCGTATATTATCTAGGTTAACAGTTTATCGGTCTTGAAATTTCTCGCATCAAACCAAAACAAACAAAATAAAACAGTTTTGATGTTTGCGTATTATAAGAATTGACGACTTTTCAAGCAATAAGGTATAAGATGTACTGCAAAACGAAAAGTACAATAAAATTTCCATAAATTCCAATTGAAACCGCTAAAGTACCATTCATTCATAGCCAATCACAATAATTGGACACAAAAACTATCTATACCACATCAGGCAGCTCTGCAGTCCGGTTACGATTTGTGGGATATATCTACTATGACTGCGATGTATATTGAAGAACTCCATTGCTGTGATTTTTTCCCCAGAGTATTGAAAGGGTGCTCCTGGCGGGCAATAAAAATCAAATTCTCATTTTCTCATTTGCGTAATTTTATTACCCCAGAAACGGGTATCTTTTATACGAATAAATCGAATTGGGACTCTCTGACCGGTCCGAACGATCAACAGAGACGCACCAAGACTCCAAACAGCAACCGAGAAGAGACGTTTACTGGTCATTCAATTTATTTGCAGTATCGATCTCTTCCCGTACATGGACCACTGTGGCTTGGTCCAGGTTATGTAGTGGCACAACACACATATGGTTCAAATGCTATAGCCATGCGTCTTTGATCGATGCTATCTGACAGCGCGCAACAAATCGTCGAAATGTGTATGCCCGACGACCGCTGCCGCCATCCACGCCGCACATTCGCGAAAATAGTCATCATTATCGGGCCGTTGCTCGAGAGTCAGCTGCCTGACGAGGAGGATCATCGATATAGCTGGCGGATGGAAATCGTGGATATCTTAACAGCAGACAAGCTGGACTTTGGTATGGTGCGTGGAATGGACCGCCATCGCCATGCCGGCCGCCGCTTCGTCGTCATCGTTCGTCCACTCGGTGATACTATATGAAAAGATCACCGATCGCGTAGCTAATCACGATCGTGTTCACCTGCATTGTTACAGCGCAGCTCTGCGCGCGCGCACACACAATCCGTCCGTCGTCGTCGTCGTCGCGTCCGAGATCGGCGTGTTGCGCGTTTGGCTGAGTTTAATGCGAGAACGCGCACATTCCAATTACTTAATCGGCTTTTGGGCCATATACACACTGTGGTGCTCTTTCCAGTCCTTATAAGTCTGCGCTGCTGCGGTTGCTGTTGTTGCTGCAGCGTGTGTCGGAGATGAATCGATAAGTCAGACGTGATGTGATCTATGGGTTCACGTGTACAGAGATTATTTGCGGTTGTAAAATCCAATGGAGATGGAAAATTAAAAGACTATACTCTCCGGTGGTGATGTGATGGTGCTCTCTCTGACGATGTTTTGAGGAATTCCAAGGCGATGATTTTATGGCTGGGAACGTTTGGCCGGCCGGCCGTCGCTATTGCTATTGCTGCTGCCACTGCCGATCGTATGGTAGTCGGGTGCATTATTTCACCAAGAGGTCAGAGTGCTTCTGCGGAAGAGAGTGTAGCTGATTAAATTAATGATGTGTTAGACGAAATTGGTTTCAGTATCGTGCTAAAATTGTAATTGATGGACTTGGAGCGACTCGACTCCGGATCAAACGACATGTATTTCTAGGGAAATAATAACAAGAAAAAAAGGTATCTAGATATATAACGATAATAATTGACTGAAAATGTTTTTAGTTTGTAGTTTTAAGGCATTAAACATTTTGAGTTCGACTCATTTTTTTATTTAATGGAAAAATTCATGATTCAGCTCATACATGCCAGCTATTCAATTTGAGCATCAGTGTTTCCAAATTACAATCAGATATGTGTTTGGGTATTTGATCGTCTTTGAACTTGATGTTGAACATTGCAATGAACAAGGCAACTTTTAGTTCTGGTCGTTTATTTCCCAAAACTACAATTTTTTTTCAAATATTGTAGTCGAAATCAGTGAAATCGTTTTTTTCCTCTTCTTTTTATTGTTTTAAAGTAGTTGTGAGTTTAAAGGTAGTTTTTTTCAAAACCTATTGTTGAAAATATTTTGATTCCAAAAATAATGTGGGTAATAGGTTAGGTAAGATTTTATGTGCTAACAGTTGGTTTTGATAACGTCACACTTAGATCAATGCAGATCCACTGTGATACCCCGAAGTATTACAACTCCTTGAAATATTAATCTATGAATCCTATGGTTCGTCTTACCATTTGGAAGTTTTGACGAAATTCAGTAAGCTTTTGCTTGAGAGTTCTGATAGTTCTTCTAATTCGTTGAAGAAGTTATTGACTAGGGTTTTCTTCCTATAGTGTGACAGAGTTGTGGATATAGTAACAGAGAAAGTGAGCATTATTTTCATGCTCGTTATAATGCCTAAGGAATCTTAAAGAAGTTTTATTAAAAATTAAAATCCTATCGGACCTTTTCTTATCGTATCTAGGCCATTATAGGTCCGTGGTACTAACACCGGTTTCTAAGAGATTCCATCTTTCTTTGGATTTTTGAACAACAATGTTATCGACGTTTTGTTTCAGTTCGCATAGTGAGATTCCTATTCCTATTAGAGAGGGTTCAAGTGCTGAGCCTGCCCTTGCGAGTTCATCAGCTTTTTCGTTTAAGATTTTTTAACTCATTAATAATAAGAATTACTTACAAAATTACAGAAAAAAATTATCCACCGAAAACGTTTTTTTAACATTTGTATGGGAGGTACATACCGTTATTTTACAAAATAAAAACAATCTTTGGTTGAAGTATAAAAGACAGTATACTATACCGTTTTAGAAATACATACTTTTCAAAGAATAATAAAATAATAATTTTAATGTTTTTTTTTTCAAAACTCAAGATTTTCTATTTTAAACTTAACATGCCCTCGCGTTAAAATTTTGATTACAATCTAATAAATCAAAAAAGTGATTCTCTGGGATGTAACAGTACTTGCCATATTTTGGATTTTTTTCCATTCAAAGATAGCCAATATATTTTTCAATTTATTGGATTAAAAAAAAATTGTCGGAGCCTTTTTTCGACTCATCATAGTCAAGTCAAGTTTGATTAAAATTTTAAATTCGAATTTTTTGCGAATCCAAAACTTACCCTACAGTAACAGTATCACCAACATACAGTCGTAAATAAAATTTTGATGCTTTGCATACTCAACTTAACGTATTCAAAAAATTCGGTTGTACTAATATGTTTAACAAAAGAGTTTATTTCACCTGGAGTTTATGTTATTCCTAGACAATTTACACCCGGATCTAAAAGATAAACTGGAGCTCAATCCTTAAAAACGGCTGACTCTTTGACTAAGTTGATTTTTTCCATCTGTCATTAATGTATTGGATTTCAATGGAATGACAGGCAATAGTTCTAAAATTGTAGTAAAATTCAGTTTTTTACTAAACGGAGCCGCCAAATTCTTTATGAATAGCAGCTGTTTCTAACCTGTGTGTTAACTTTAGACTCAAAGCCAGTTGGACTCGGTTCTAAAGTTTGACTTTGCAGTAACGAAAATCATTCAAAATTGTATTTTTAAAACATAAAATTAAATGCTTCAATGTAGATATTAGACAGACTTTATTTATCTTTTAGACGAGACTTAATCAACCAAATCGAGACGAGAGTGAAAATCTTCAATCCTGGCCAGTCCTGCAGCTCTTGTTTTTAAGGAGAGGGAATATTATTAGGGATTTTTTAATATTTATCGTCTAGGAAAATTTAAACAAAAATTGTGGAACTATTAACTATAGGTGGTAAAAACTTCATCTTAAATTTTTGTATAAGTCTCGGTTGCAACTTCAGAAATTTTGAATTTTATAATACATACATAAATAATATAGAAAAGGAAAAAATTGTCATAACCAAGCTTAAACTGGTTTTTCAATTTCCACCTACTGTACTGGATCAATACAGTTCACCTCTACGAACCAACCTAAAATGAATGATACAATCAACTAACTTAATTAACCGAAGTTGCATCATCTATTTTATTTTTAAATAAAAGAAATGTCAACTCATCAATTTTTTTTTGTTTGGGAACATATAGAGTTACGTTTCAAAGCTTGATAAACATAAATAGCTGAAGGTAGGACGTTAGAAGAGTACATGTCGATTACAAATGATCAGTGTGCCATCTGCTGCTGCCAATCATTTTGCCAAAAAAAAAAACCGAAAAAATCGAGAACTCATTTATATTTTGTTCGTCCTTAAAATTCCTTTTATCTCTGGCATACAACAAAAGTTCCTAAAAGCAAAAAAAAATACACATGCATATATGTACATACATACATACACATGATGTAACTAAATTCCAACTGACAAAAAAAAACGAAGCGTTATGTACCGATCCAAGGTAGAGAGAGTAAAAAAAAATTTTACAGAAAACACACATCATAGTTAGATGGCCATTTGGTTTGTGTAGTTCGTTCCGGATGACAAAACTACCAAATTGCCACACACACACACACACTCTTAAAGCCAAGTTAAAAAACATCGATTGGGCTGTACATTGAACAACATGCTCATCCCTGCTCGTTCTCTATATTTTTTTTCTAATTACCAATCGACCAACTGGCATCTCTAGCGAAACAACATCATCACAAAAAAAAAATCGACGAGGAACTAAATGTTTTTTTTTTTGGTGCTGCGCTGAGGACACAAAATCTGCCTCCCATCCTGATGGATGCGTGTGTTCCCACATAGCTTCCTACATCCACCCAAAACATGTCTCTACCTCACCTATAGTCCTTGTGCACAATTGCTTTGCACACAGCACTATCAGCCAAATATGCCCATTTACTGCCAAGTCAAGAAAACCTCATCGTCCCTTTGCCCGATATCACATCCTTGTGTGGAAATAGCTGCAGAAAAAGAATGAACAAAACAAAAAAAAAAGTGAACGACAACGTTCGATATCGGACGTCAATCGGTTGACAGCCAAGAGGATATTGTGGGTTTTTATGGCGAAAATAGTTTTTTTTCCCAACACCCACTCACACTTCAACTGTAAATCCCCACGATCGGGTCTGGGGAAAAGCTCTTGGCTTTCATCATCATCATCATCATTATCATCGTCTTCATCATCATCAGCAGCAGGAGCAGCAGCAGCAGCGTGTTGTCATGTTCCTAGCTATGTTGCAAACGAAAGAGGGAAACAATGACATTGGGTCGCTACCATTACCACCCTCAACTTGGCCAATCACAAATGTACAAGTAGGAGTGGCTTAAATGCACTTTCTCCAACCCCATATCATTCCCAACCCCAAGCCCATCATACTCAGCCCTTATGGCGCTTTTTTGCGAAATGCGTTTTGCTCAATTTTTTGCACTTTCATTCTTCCACCATTTACCACCCACTCTCTCTCTCTCTGCAATGAGATGGTACGAACACACATTTTATTCCGATTCCTACAGGCCACATATCCGAATACCAGCCACCACCATCGCCACCCCCAATTGAAGGGTGAATATTAAGAGATGGAAAAAATGCATTCATTTTATTATTTTCTTTTGCATTTGGAAGGGTTGGTGATTTTTTGTGCTGTGTTGGGAGGTGAAAATGCACACACAGAGCAAAGTTGAGCAAAATGAAAAGGGAAAATGAAGTGTGGAGAAGGCGCGCAAAAGGCTCTTTTCGACTTTCCACACATAAACATCAACAGCACAGCAGGAAAAAGGAAAAAGGCGCCTGGGCATATTGGGTGTTCGAATGGTCATTTTAGTTTTAGTTTCATTTTTTTTCTACATTTTCATTTTGATTTTATTTTTGTTCTTGTTTTTGAAAGTGTTTTTCTTTATGTTTCCATTTTTCGCCTCAAAAAAATGGCGGGTGCATACAACGGTGGTGGTAGAAAACTGCAGATGATAGTGACAGTCATTGAGATGCGGGATACTATTTCTCAGAAGGTTTTTTTTTTCTTCATTTGAGTGTTATTTAGATTTTTTTTTGTTTGGGTTTTCTGAATGCCAAGTCATTTGATTGATGGTGACATTGAGGTTTTAAATTGCAGCCAAATAGGTTTTTTTTATATCTTTCTTTTATCTATTGGAACCTTTTAAGCTTTTACAATAGCAACTCAGGTTGGAAGTTTACCTTCCCATCAAAGGTGGGTAAATATTGAAACCAGTTTATCAAGTTAATCGGCTTTTAATCAAGGTTTTCTTTTCATGAAGGTAAGCAATAAGTACCTACATACATATATGTTATATATGTGTAAAAACCCTTTTTTTGAAAACTCATAAGCTTCGACTGTGGATTTCTCAGAAAATAATGGAGATATTCAAAGATTTTATGTGAACTTTGAAAAGTGGATATTGAACATAACATCTATAAAGATTTTTTTTTACATACATATATTTGATTCTGTTTTGCACAAACAAACTGAGGGAATATTTTTTTTTTAAATAATAAAAGTGCGTATACGCCCAAGTCCACTATAGCTACACCAGTTTATTTTTATAATTTTGTGAGACTACAGTTTTTTTTCTGTGGGTTGAAAACACTCATTAGAATATATTTTTGATCCTTTGCTTTTTAATTCTGCCGTAAGAACTCAAGTTTCAATTACAAACCTTGTACCTACATATTTCGGCAGTTGCAGCACGGTTGAAATACCAGATTTTTGAGAAATTATTTTTTTATAATTATTAACGCGGCATATTATGTTTAAGAAAAGTTTTCAATCATTCTTAAAATTAGATATACTAGTTTTCTTCTTAAAAAATTATTATAAATCTATCAAATATATTTTTTCAATATTCTGAGATATCACTGGCTTATATTAAAAAATATATATATAATATTATATGTATATGGTGCCAAAAAATAAACTAAGCTAAAAAATTACACTGAGAGTAAAACCGGAATATTTAAACTAATTTTTAAATAAAAAGATAAGTACTTTTAGGATTCATGAAATTTTATCTTGAAACAAAAATCACCCCAAATTGTTTTAATTTTCCAAGGGGTTCATCTTTTTTTGAGATTCAATTTGAGTTTAAAAAAGTTTTTTGAAAAAAAATTCCCTGTATTTATTATTTTATAATGCAAGGATTTTTTTTTCTATGAGTGTTTTTAATTTCCTAAAGGCATTAACAAGTACCTGATGTGATGGATTTTTCATATATAATTTCATCACACCAGAAAACCTTTAGAAAAACAGAATTAACCGGATAATGAAAAAGTTGTATCAAAAATGTTCCATTATAACCCAATAAAAATGTTCTCCACCTTGGTTTAGCCAAGTTCATCAAAATAAATTATTTTAAGTGTTTTCTTCGGCCTTTGTGTGACAAAATTTAACAGAAAGAATGATTTTTAAATTATATTAATTAAACCTGTTATACATACATATAACATATTTTTTTTATGTGTTTGATGTTTTTTCTAATTAATGACTGAGAAGTAATTTATCAAAACTCATATATTTCTTAACCACACATATTGATACTTACCCTACAACAGTCCTAACCATCAAGCCACAAATTACTATGGTGGATGTAACTTATATTTATTTTTATTATACATATAAAGAAATCATAACCAGTCGATACTCGAAGAGAGAATCGTTTCGTTAATTATAGTACTATACATATATTTATTTTATATATGTATTATTTTAAGACATTCATTATTCTTTAAAAAATGCGTAATTTTAAAATTTAAATGCCTCTTAAATATTGGTGCTTTAACACAAATCTTTTTTTAGAAAATACATTTTTTTCTTGTTTCATTCAACCCAACCTACGCAGAGTACCTATTACTGTTTCAAGGAATTGAAAAATCAATTGAGCCTATTAGTGCGTAGCCCATAAATTTCACTTTAGAGTTAAGACGTTACGACAGATTTAAGAAACAGGTTTTCTTTTGTATTTTCCCTTCGACATTTTTGATTAGTCTAAAAACATTGAAGAGTTTGAAAAAGAAAACATATTTTGTAAGCAGGATTTTTATTATTTCAACTCCATTTTTTGAAAAGTACGCCACTATATTGCATTTATGGTTTTCTGTAAAAATAAAGAACAAAGAAAGGTAACGCCAAATTTATTATATTATTTTTTCATAGTTTATAATTTAACAAAAAAATTATACATATATATACATATGTGTGTACATTTTTACTTATTTTGTCAATGGTTTTACTTCTCGTCTGATAAACTTGAAATATTGCGATCGGAACATTTGTTGACGATTTTGAATTATCGTAAAAAAGTGATGGATTAAATTGAAGCAGTTCAATTAAGTCTTTTTTATCATTTTTTATTTAAGCTGATTGAGTTTTTTTATATTAACAGACGATCTCTTTTTTACATTTACCTCTTCGAGTAAAACATCAATTTCATTCCAATATTTATAAAAAATTGAAAATGCTTTACCTTTTTCGAAGTGTAACCACTGAATTTTAATGAATGAGAAAATTACGTCAACCCAATCATCTGGGTCGAAGATATCTTTGTATAATTTTATATTCTTTTCTATTACGCCAAAATCTTGGTCACATGGCAAATAGGAATGGCCACTAACTAAAAATTTATGGTCCGTTTCTTCAACCATAAAATCGGGATGGGATAACAAAAATTGACAAAAAAGTTTTATATTTCTATTTTGGCCAACACATTGGACAGAATACATAATAATTTTCTTAGTCTATAAGACAAGATCCAATTCCTTGAGGTCCCCTAGACGCTGTAGACTCATCCCAAACATACATGTGAACTTTTTCACTGCCCATATTATGTATAACAAAGCAAAATGTCACAATCTATACCGAAGCAAACAGTTTTTAAGAATTATAAAAAGTAGGTAATAACAACTTTTTGAGTGCCATCTAGTTTTGAGTTTATATAGCTGCATAAAACTATTTTTGTATTAATATAGGTGTATTGAATGACCCATTTTTATGAAATTGATTTTTGAAAAAAAGTGTGTTACGCCACTATTGCAGTGATAGCCTCAATTAAAAGATCAATCAATAATTATTGAAGCATCTTCGAAAAAATTTGTATTTTGCATACAAAACTTATTGTAAGATAATCTTTGAGAATAGATGAAATACAGAAGTAATTATGTAACTGTTTTTAAGTTGATGTTGAAATAAATGGAAAAAGAATCCCCCCTTTGCGAGATATTGAGTTTGATTTATTTTTCTGAAAACTAGAAAAATATTTTTTTTTTAATTCTTGTTTCTAATATTGTTAAGATTAAGTAGATAGACTTCTTTCATAAAAATTTTGATGGTAATCCATTGAATAGTTTACGAGAAAATTGAAATGCCAAGTATAATAATAACAAATGTTTTTTGAAAAATGATGATCAAGTATTTTTTTTTACAAAAATCGAAAAAAAAGTTAATAAAGACATTTCGAGATAACACATTTTGTCATAGCAGTTATATGACAGATACCGTTAAAATCTATGTTTGAAGACAGACCTGAGACAGACGTAAGCCTGATTAATATCACAAATTTTTTTTACTGTGCATGTATATAAATAATAGGACTGTTGTTAGTAAAAAAAAATATGCAAAGATGCATATTTTAATTGTTCCATATAAAAAAAAATTGATAAGGTTTTCTAAAAGATTACGTAATCTACGAATTAAATTCTTGTTGCATTTTTCCTGACAATCTCTGTACACTCGGGCGTATACGCACTTTTCTTTTTAATTAAATTTCTTGCAAATTATTGTCTGAGCATACAATCATACATATAAGTTGGTTTATGTCAGTTAAAATATTATTATTTCAAGTAAAAATATATAACTTTAGATTTAAGAAAACTGTATACCTACGACTATAAGAGTCAATAATACGATATGAAAATCATTGAACAACTTTCAACAAAAAAAAAAAAACTTTATACAAATATTTTGGGTTTCCTTTGAATATGGAAATTCATTTTGTTGAGGAAATTTAGATATCTCCATTCTGTGTTATTATCTACAAAGATACATATTTTTACTTTATTTTTTAGTTTAAGAACTAAACTGTCCCAACTGAAAGGTAGAAATACTTATCCTTAAATACATTTTAGTCCCAAATGTGTCTCTTATTTCCATGTACATACATCCCCATAATCATTCTCCCAAGGTTTGTTCCTCACATAGAAACAAACATACATTTGTGTTTTGAGGGAAAGTAACGATGTCCTTCGAAGCTACCTAAATTCGTACATACCTAGACACCGGAACTACTTTATGGATCACCCTTTCGTAGTCGGAATCATCATTGTCGTTCCATCGTCGTCGTCGTCTCCTGTGTCTATTCTAAAGTAAATGTCTCCGTGAATAGAGTCCCTTGTGTGATTGTCTCTTGGTCTTCCTTTGAATCGTTTTGAAATTAGAAATCTTCTGCTTGTACAGTTTTAGCTCTCAGACAGAAGGCTTACCTAACCTATACGTTGATACTGCAGTGTATAGGTACATATATTCCTCAAACATAAAAGAGGATATTTTATCTGATTCAATATACGACTGAATGATTTCTGTTCGAAATTAGCCTTTTATGTTCTTCTCAATTTTATTACAAAAAAAAAAAAACAGAAGAAGAAAAAAAAACGAATGAAAACTATCCTTTTTACACCACAGACCACACAATTGACTTACTTAACCTATGGCAACTGATTTTGCGTTAATGTCCTTCCTCGAAAGTATTATTTATCGTTGGGAAACAACAAACTCAAGAAAAAATAAGAAAAAAGCATTATGTGGGTAAGTGGGTATAAAGAAATGAAGTATTTTCACATTATCCTTTTTCTTTTTAAATTTCTCTGAAGGGTGCATTCGTTTCTTTTTTGTTCTTGTCTTATGTAGAAGTATGTATATATAACGTCAAGGATGAACTTAATTTTTTGTAATTTAAGAGAGCATAACTTTAGTAAGTTTACAACTTCATGATAGTTTTTTTGTTTGTTGAAATGATTGGATAACATTTTTTTTTTTTTTTTCACTTATCATTGCAACGAGTCTTCATTAGAATCAATCAGCAGACAAGTTTTGTATAAAAAATCGATCACTCTGGTTTCTTTTACTTCAATTTTGAAGTGGAACGGACAAAAATTTATAGAGATTGGTCCAAATATTTATCACAAACGAGGAACACGTATATTCTTCTCGGTGAACCAATTCAACCAAAAATTGTTGAAGCCGTTTTCGAGATAAATATAAGTTTTGTCTTGAAGACAGCGCCAACTACATGGAGTGAGTTACTGTACCCACTCATTAAGAGTGCTTGGGAAATAGACAGCTTCCCTGAAGTGTGAAAGAAAGGAATGATTGTAAAAAAAGGAGAAGACTGTGGAAGAACTAGAACAAGGGTCGTCCTCAAGCGAGTAATAGAACACTTCGAAAACACTCAAAGCCGAACAAGTAGAATTCCACACTGGATCTTCCTATTTGGATCATATTTCCACCTTGTGGACGGTAATCAAACAGTGCGTTGATTATTTATCAAGACTGTGAAAGGCGTTTGATAGTGCCCGTTGATAATTGGGCTTGCTTTGCAAGATGGGTCTTAGCGTCACGTTCTAAAAGTCAAGTTCAAAAGTGGAGTCAGACAAATCTGTTAGTGTCACCAATATTGTTTCTGTTGGAATAGTGATGAGCTGCACGCTAGAGCTATTGATTTTAATAATTTTTCTTCCCTCTGCGAATCAGTCTATCATGATTATCTTCTTAAAATGGAGATTAGCCTTATTTCCGAATCGAAGCGTTTCTATCAATTTATAAATATAAAGAAAAAATCTGATGGTCTACCTACTACCTTCAATTTTTTCAACTCATCATCTTCTGAACCCCAAGTTATAGCTAATCTCTTTGCCAATTTTTTCGGTCAATCTTACAGTGATGTGATAAATGAACCTGACGTTGAATATTTTCGCTTCCTATCGAACAATGCTAATACGCCGCTTGTTTCAGTCAATATAACTCTTAGTACGGTGCGTGAAAAGATCAACTTATTGAAAGGCAATTTTTCTCCTGGTCCTGATGGTATCCCAGCCATATTTCTCAAAAAATGTGTTAATGCACTTTGCCAACCACTCACATCTTTTTTCTGCCTTTCGCTTTCGCAAGCAGTATTCCCTATTTGCTGGAAAAACTCGTTTTTTATCCCGATCCACAAAAAAGGTAGTAAAAATGATGTCTCAAATTATCACCCGATTGCAAAACTCTCGGCAATACCCAAGCTCTTTGAAAGTATTGTCTATGATTCTCTTAGCTTTCATTGTAAATCAATTGTTTCTACTTTTCAGCATGGTTTTTTAAAGGGTAGATCCTTTATGCTTTGGAAAGAGGCTATGATGTCGATGTAGTCACTACCGATTTCAGTAAAGCATTCGATAAAATCTCTCATCAAATCATTTACATTGAGCTCATAGCCTTTGGTTTTCCACCATTATTCATTTAATGGATTAAATCCTATTTAAAGAACAGTCTTCACAGGATATTGTTCAGATGCTCTGTATCCGAACCCATCTATACAACCTCAGGCGTTCCTCAGGGAAGCCATCTTGGCCCACTTCTTTTTATTCTTGCCATTAATGATGTTGATTGCATTACTTCTTACTCCGACCTTTCTATTTATGCTGATGATATAAAAATTATAAAGGTAATACATAACTCTCTTGATTCTTCCCTACTTCAACAAGATCTAAATTCTTTTCTTGCATGGTGTGATAAAAATTTCCTTGAACTCAATGTTAGTAAATGTCAGTCTATGAGCTTTTCTAGGAAACGCCTCCCCTTATTTCCTAGAACTTATTACTTCTGCAATGAACCCATTCCCGTACTTTCATCTAACTGCGATCTTGGCATTATATTGGATAAAGAGCTCAATTTCCGTAAGCATTTTCACGATATTATTTCAAAAGCTAATTCTAGTCTTGGTTTCATAAAGCGTTGCTCTAAGGAATTTTCTTATTCATATTCTTGCGTTACCAAGACACTCTTCACCACATATGTTAGACCCATTCTCGAATACGCCAGATAAGTATGGTCTCCATATCAATCCACTCACTCACATAGAATTGAGGCAGTGCAGCGTAGGTTTCTCCGCTTCACTTTACGTTATCTCCCTTGGTCCGATCCCCATATCTAACCCCCCTACGAACATCGATTACAATTAATCGACCTACACACCCTTGCTAAACGCCATGCTCTTGCTGACATAATCTTCATCCACCAACTAATCACCGGTGCCATAGACTCTCCAGCACTTCTTGAACAAACTCATAAGAACTCATAAGATCCTGGATCTCAGCAAAGCAGAAAACGTTGGCCCAAAGATGAATATGGCAAAAATAAAAAGGATCAACCTTGGAACTTCTTCATCCGTTCAAATTGATATTTCTGGACAACTAATTAAGGTGGTAGAAAATTTTCACTATTTTAGAAGAATTTTCTGACGATGCAACCAAATTATGTACTAACAGCTGAATCGAAAAAGTAAGGTCTGCGTTCAGAATGCTGTCCAAAACATGGAGAAACAACACAATAAGCACATAAGTGTATGCGAAACAGCTTGATCATGTCCTGGCCAGACCCCATCTCCATTGATATATTGATGAAGAGGAACCCTTGGCTTGAATGATACACAGATGTAAATGGAAATACACTCTCCGTACGCTTTTAAGAAGTAATGAGTGCATTGCTAGTGAAGCGTTACAAAGAAACCCTTTCACGCAGGGAGGCAGAAGGCGGCAAGCTAACTTAGAAAAACTTTGCGAAGAACGATCGAAATTTAAGAAGAGTTGAAGAGAGCTGAAATACATCTATAGGAACCGTACACGATGGCACGTAGGAGAAGAGGGAAACTAACACGATAAGATTTATTAATATACAAGATGCCTCAAAATAAAGTTTGTGTTTCGATACACGGTTTTCTTTTGAACGACCTTTCATAATAATCTTTATCGTTTTCGTTTTTGTATAACTGGCTACAGTCTAAATGGAATACCCTTATGACTTTCATTACATATTCCAATATCTTCACTGTTTGAAACACTACATATATACCTAAACAGTATTAAATACCTAACTTATAATCGGTTCGTTATCGATAAAAGTAAATAAAACAAACCCTGCCTGTCTCATCTCCCTTAAAAATGTCGATTAAAGCTAAATGCCATTGTTAGTATAAACGACATAAAACGAGCATTTTGGCTACAAGGACCACCCGTTGGAAATACCAACCGGGAACCAAACCCGTATAGTAGTAGCTATAACATTTGGCACTAATGCACATGGAGTGAATATTTTAGGATCAGTCTGCCACCCCCTTAATGAAATCGTAAATTAATTCTCCAACCCAGTTAAGTTGTTGTCGGTGGCCCGTTTTTCCATTGAATCCAATCCAGTTTGGTTCGTCGCGAGGCTCTTCATAATCCGTTTTTAATTTTTTCGCCTCTTGTGGTTTTTGTCGTCTGCTTGTCGCGCTGTCGTGTGGTCTTTCATAAACGTCTGGCCCATGTCTGGTTAATGTTTGTTACTGGTGGTAGGTACCTTGCTTTTACTCTTTTTCCTCGACTTTACCCATAAATGTTAACTTGTCGAGCTTTTATTTCCTTTATTACCTCAAGACCAACAAAATAGACGAAAAGAAAAAAAAACAAACATCGTTTAGAAGAAGTTGGGTGCCGGATTATAAATGTTAACCCTAAGAAATAGCGGACGAAAATATAAACTAAGTTAACTCCATGCATTTTAAAGAAACGGACAGCATAGCTGGATTATACGACGATTATTGGATTCCAACACGCGAAACAGTCAAGAAAAGCAGGCGTCAAATTAAATCAAAACCCATAGGTAGATATATATATAGGTAGGTACCGGTACCGGTGCATGAGTCTATTGGGCGCGCTATAAGCTTCCTGAGCTCTTATAACCAAACCAATGGAAAACCATGACTCTTTTGGAATACATAATTCTTTTATGGTGATGGAACACCCAAACATTGGCTCATTGCAGAAGTGGAAGGAAGAGATTAGTGACAACTAATTTCTTGGAATAAGTTTGAGTACTTTTGATCACACTCTCGAGTACCAGTTAAATAAAAATTCATCAAATCACAAGGAACAAGTTTTGCTGCCACTGCCACTGCCACCGCGCCGCCACTGCCACCGACCGTTAATGACATGGCGTGCTTTTCGAGGATTTTAAGGTTAATTTGGTTTCATATGGAGCTTTCTTAATTTCATTTGAAGTTTCCTTTAATGCTGATGAGTAAGTTAGTCAAAAGTAATTTGTTGTCACCTTATTTTGAATTAATTACATATATTTATACAAACGAATGACTGAAAGGTGTTTAAAGGTCAAGTTATATGTCATGTTTAAATACAATAAAATAAAATAAAATAAAATAAAATAAAATAAAATAAAATAAAATAAAATAAAATAAAATAAAATAAAATAAAATAAAATAAAATAAAATAAAATAAAATAAAATAAAATAAAATAAAATAAAATAAAATAAAATAAAATAAAATAAAATAAAATAAAATAAAATAAAATAAAATAAAATAAAATAAAATAAAATAAAATAAAATAAAATAAAATAAAATAAAATAAAATAAAATAAAATAAAATAAAATAAAATAAAATAAAATAAAATAAAATAAAATAAAATAAAATAAAATAAAATAAAATAAAATAAAATAAAATTAAATAAAATAAAATAAAATAAAATAAAATAAAATAAAATAAAATAAAATAAAATAAAATTAAATAAAATAAAATAAAATAAAATAAAATAAAATAAAATAAAATAAAATAAAATAAAATAAAATAAAATAAAATAAAATAAAATAAAATAAAATAAAATAAAATAAAATAAAATAAAATAAAATAAAATAAAATAAAATAAAATAAAATAAAATAAAATAAAATAAAATAAAATAAAATAAAATAAAATAAAATAAAATAAAATAAAATAAAATAAAATAAAATAAAATAAAATAAAATAAAATAAAATAAAATAAAATAAAATAAAATAAAATAAAATAAAATAAAATAAAATAAAATAAAATAAAATAAAATAAAATAAAATAAAATAAAATAAAATAAAATAAAATAAAATAAAATAAAATAAAATAAAATAAAATAAAATAAAATAAAATAAAATAAAATGAAATAAAATAAAATAAAAAAAAAGTGATAGAATAAAAAAATGCATTGAATGAAATTTTTTCAATTTAAAAATTACTTGCATCTGAAAAAATAATAAAATAAGAAATAAAAAAACTATGCTACATTTTAGAAGACAAAAACTGTGCCCCAAAAAAAAATTCTAAAAGCATACAAAACAAAATTTGGTAAACATATAAAATTTTATGCAAAAGAAATTTCTTAAAAGAAATTCGTCAAAAAAAAGTTGTCCGGGAACAACTAGATATCCTACAACTAGATATCCTTTTTTTCTGAACCGCCGGAATAAAAATTGGTTAAAAAATATAATTTAACATAAAAGTTTTGTCGAAAAAAATTTTCGTACTTAGTAAAATTGTTAATAAAAATGTTGTGAAACAAAAGAAATAAAATAATATTTTAAAATTCATCTTCTGAAGCAATATAGTTTTGCAAAAGTACTAAAATTATTTTCCTTTAACTGCAATCTTTTACACAGATGAAAAACTTATTACTATCCATACCAAACACGTTCATGTTCATTCAAAGGCAGAAATTAGAACCCACATAATTGAATGTTGGAATTTTTGCAAAATATTTTCATTGCTGCTTTATTTTTGACGCAATGCAAATAACTTTCAAATTTTATTTTGCTTTCATTCTAATGCAAGATTTTTTCCACTACATATTTCTTAAATTTTATTTGTAATCCAGAACTCAAATACCTCCTTTACTCATTCTTAGTTCGACTTCAAAATGCGACACAAAATTAATTTTTTTTTTTCTTTTCCAGTTGATGTAACAGTCAAATTGAGGAATGAGGAAAAAAATACAAAATCGAACAGACCTGCACAAACTAATACACAGTAGCCGTAGCCGCCACGCCATCGAAAACATGACCCTATCTCAACGGTATAAATAAAATCCTGGACGTCCTTGGGTGCGCGGTAGCCCGCTCCGTTAAAATTACTGCGCACCAACTCAAAGTAGTTAACGCAAACTCTTTTACTAGAAAGCTGTCATGTTTGGTATGTATGCGCAGCCACAGATCCCGGATTCCATTGGCTTTGGATAGTTTTTTTTTTTTTACTTGCTTTGTTGTTAGTCTAGGTGCAGCATCAGTTTGCTGTAGCAGTGCAGTGTCGGGCTGATGTTTACAAAGGTTCCGCGCAATCGGCACCCATTTCGGGACGTAACAATGAAGAGTAGTAAAGTAGCTTTTTTTGACTTCGGCTCCAACCTATACGACCACTAAGCGACAGGTAAACAACATGCGAGCGTTCCGTCACACGGGGGCATTCATACCTCTTGCTGTATTATACCTACCTAAAGTAGATACAGACAATTAACAATTGTTGTAAAACATTCAAATGACACTAATTAGTGGCGGCGGCGGCACAGCGCCACAGAGGCACAGAGGGCGCCCCAATCTGAAATTAATTTGTACACGAGTATTAATTGGAATTTTTGCCATCAGCCATCAGCATCAGGTACTAGGTAGGTATAGAGATTGAAACTTTAGATAGATGGATGCACAGATGCAGATGAAGATGATGCACGTCTAGGAGGTCTTTCGGTTTTATCGTTTTTGACTTAAGAGCTCGCTTTAGCTGTATTTAGAATCGCAAACAAAGCGGACATTATAACTAAGCACCATCAAACACTGGATGGAGTAGATGCTGCTGAACCATTGATAGTCGAAGACGTGATGGAATATGTGGAAACAAGCCATTTTAGTATCTTGATAAGTTAAGACTGCTATTAGATATGTGTAAATGTGCATAGCTCTGTAACTAAAGGTAATGTCAATTTGAACAAATATATTTTTGAAATTTCAACAAAATTTTAGGAGTAGAATTAACACACCAATTTAAGTTTCTTTGAAATATTTAAGCATACTTGTTGATATCTTCTTCGTAACGGACCAAATATGCTGTAAATCATTTTTTTTTAATGAAACTTAGGGCTAGTTTCAAAGAGGGAGTTTAAACTCTACTTTAAGTTTTAAATTAAGTTCAGCAATGAGTTCGTTCGACCCTTGACTTGAGCTGCATCTATAGTTTAAGTTAACCGAGTGTAAACTACCAATTAAACTTCAGTTCAACGTGGAAACCCGCTGAACATAATCATTCTCAAGTTTAATTTGACAGCTTGACCTTTCATAATATTGTTCATTGTTAAATTTGAATATCAAAGAAGCAAACAAAATATAAAGGGTGTTTTTTTTAGAGGTATAGAACTTGGAAATGCGAGTTTTAGGTATGTAGGAGGGGGTTTGAAAGGAGATGTCGGTGAACATTAGTCTTGAATTTCGTCACATCACAATGAGAGGAAAAGACAGAGCGTGTAATGGTGTTCCACATTCGTGTAGTACGGCTAAATAACGAATCCCTGCACTTAACAGTACGACCGAAGTTGGGTTCAAGAGTAAACTGATAGACATTCCTGGAAACGCGAGTTTTGTTTAAGGGGAGGAATGCAACTGGCTATTTCATTAGAGCACTTACCGATAAAAGAGTGAGAGATAGGAAATGTCACGCCGGTGTTTAAGTGACGTAAAAGTATCGATGATGTTCCTGTCTCTGATCATTTTGAAGGCTCGTCTTTGTAAACTGTCCAAGAGTCTTAAGTAAGTTGCTGGAGTACCAGCTCAGAGATGGGAGTTATACTCAAGCTTTGGACGTATACAACTTTTATAAACAATAGCCAGATCAGAAGGAGAAAAGAATTTCTTGTATTTCCAAAGGAAACTTTAACATCTTGCGGCATTTTTGGCGACGTTAAATATGTGATCATTCCACAAGAGAAGGTTTGTGAGACACATACCTAAAATCGCAAGCTGATTAGTTTCTACGATGCAAGTGTCGTCTCGTTTTAACGACAGAAGCATTGGGTTTTTGAAGCATTAAATTCTACGCAATTTTTTAATCTTCATTGTAGGTACAATGCTTTCTAAGTCAGAATTTCACGTAGGTACTTATCATATTTAGCCGTTTCAGTTCCACGTCCGAAGAGGAGGGATGTGAATCAGAAAACGAATATGAAAAGCTAAGGGTGCTATCGTCAGCGAAACAATTTATTGGATTAGTAGTTGCAGACAGGCGATCATTAATGAAAATGAGAAAAATGGCCGTATATCGACAATAACGCGTCATGATCCAAGTGATCAATAATTCTCTTATGAAAATCGGTCTCAACGGCAATCTTGATTTAGGTCCATACACCGTATTTGGAAGTGTTGTTCAGGCGTGAAACTATTCATGTTGAACTAAACACAAATCAATTAACAGGTTTTAATGGTCACCAGTTAAAAAAGAATTGCCAACTTAAAGTTTAATACACTCTAAAAACAAACACCCTTCATAAACCAACTCCGGTGTGTTTCAATTGAAAAATCAATTTGCAAAAGGTTAACTAAAGTATTTAACGTGTAACTATTTACATATTGTCTATACTTGCTGATTCGTCTAAAATATTTTTAATACAGATCACAGTTGTTATTGAATTATCATCTCAACATGAATGCATTATTCTGCACGCAAAGCAATTCATCAACCAGTTATCTATGAAAATAAAAAAAAAAAAAAACAATAACAAAATTCGCTTAAAATCATTCTTATTATTATTGCCAGTCCTTAACATCAATTCAACATTTAATCACATTGCGCATACATGCAGTTTAATTTCCCATTGGAATATCCCCCGAAGAAGTCACGAGGGATTCCGTGTCCGACAACAACTGCCCTGACAACTGAACACCGAGGCCGCATATTTATGGACACCATGTCGGACAATAAATTTCATTTCGATCACCGCCATGGGATTTGAACGATGAAAAGCGTGTTCCTTTAAATGCAAACGTCTATAAGTACAACAACGGGCCGGACGAACTAGAGGCGGGTGAAGGTAACAGCGGCATGGCGATGCGATGGCGTGGCGGAATCGGTCGGCGCATTGCACATCACAAACATACACTGCACACTATATGTCGAGAGACAGAATAATACTAGATCGCCTGTGTCCCTAGTGTGTGTGGCTGCGCAGTCCAATCGAATGGACAATTAAAATCCAATTAATTCTGACATTTATTACATTGTGGAAAAACAAAATGAACAAGAAAGAAAGAAAGAAACATTCGAAATTGAATGCTAGATCGAAAGTTGAGGATGGGGTTTTGGGTGGGAATGCATTGCATGCATATGGCTCGGACTTTGGTTAATCGATCTTCCCAGATAGAGATTAAACATTTCAGTTTTGATCATGACATTGACACTATGGTGGTGCAGTTTGCAATATGTCTATGGTATTGACATTGATAAGGAAATTTATGGCTAAAGAAAACTTTCAAGTATATTTATTTAGTGGTACCATTTATTGAAAAAGTATTGAACCGATTTCAAAAAAAATTATTTGGTTGAAAAGCTACAGTTTCGGAAGTGTGCAGAATTCAGCTGAAATATACTGGTTAACACACTGGAAGTACTGCAGATCACTGCGTATATTTAAAAGCTAGATTTAAAAACTAAATTTTAAGCAAATGAATCTTGAAAACATTGGCGTTCAGAGGGTTTGGTATAAGGGGGTCACTGTCCCTTAAAAATTAAAAATACAACGTTTCCGAAAAATTAAAATTTTTAAATCAATCTTTTGGGAAATAGGGCTGTTTTCATATTAAGCTTTTTTTTTATTTCGGAGTCCATGTGTACCTATGCCATCTTCTGGAAAAAATCCTGCGGGCATTAATTTTAATTTTTTAATTTAATTTTTTTTCTCCTTCGAAACGTCCGTGCTCAAAAGCGATTTAAAAATTTAATCTGTAGAGTAAATTTGATTTTTTCCCCTTTAACTACATATATGTTTCTGGGTAAGTTCCGTTTTGTTTCGTGGCATACCTATCATGAAAATTTAATTCTTTTTTAATTTTAGGACTATAACTCGAAAACATCAATTTTTAGTAAACGATGCCAGAGTACAACTGAAATTATATAAAATTGTCTACGAATTCAGTGTGAGCAAGTACATGTGAAAATCTTGTTTTCTCTGTAAACCGTTCGTTTTCAAGCTATCAATTGACCCAAACATTTGTCTGTCCAACATTAATTTGGTTTGTTGTGCAAACATCAATTTTGCAAAATTGTAGTGTAAAATGTATGTATTTTTGACATTTTGTAGATGTTATCACTTTAACAACATTTTAACAGAATTTTTAAATCAAAATTTTGAAAACAGAATTCATGCACTATGGCGCTAGACCAGAGAGCGTATTTTTGAATCAAGACTTACTGTGGTCTTTTCAGTAAAACAAACATTAAGAAATTACATTTCGGTTTAAATATTAGTCAGTTTTTAATTTTCTAAATGTTGTTCCTAATTTTTCCTATTTGAAAGAAAGACTATATCGAAACCGCCAATCGAAACCTATATGAGATCAATTCGAGACTCAGTCTTACAAGACGATATGAAACTGAAATTTTTCGACTTTCACGAGACAGAGGTGAGATTTACAAAAGTCTCTCCTGGACTCGTCTCTAAACTGCCCTTATTTTGTACAAATTACCCCTAGACCATATGACCCCAGCACGTGTCGGTTAAACACTGCAAGAACACAAAGCAGCAACACAAAACTAAAACTGCCTCAAAACTTTCCTTAAAAAAATACATTTTTAACTGACCACATTTTCAAACTGTTCTAAACCATAACCACAATTTTAGCATATTCAATTTTTGAACAAAAATTCCCTAGATCATTGACCTGAGACATACATAGGTGCGACAATACATGAATTAGCATATTTGAAACTTTTATACCTACGAACAGCGAGCCTAAACAAAAACAAATCACCTAATATTTCCTCATTGGCGCCAAAAAAAAAAAAAAAAACTTTTCTATTCCAAGCATAAATCTCTTTTATTTAATTTTTATTCGCTCTTCAATCATCATCTTCACCATACCATTGATTTAATCTGTCATATACTAGCTTCCGATCGAACAAAAAGAAAAAAAACAAACCATCACTATTCAATGACGATAAGAATTCTAATTAAAGTTCACAAAACAACACAAATGAAAACGTTAACCTGAATCCCAAAAACAAATTTCAAATTCAACATGCTTTTACATAAATAAAATGGTCAACAGATCCGACCTCTTTGTTTTTTTTAATAGATTCTTTTATTGACAGCTATTAATACCTACTGATACCAATTCACACTATCTCCCTTCACATAAAGAGTAGGTATATATATATTTGAAAAACATATCAAGTTAACCCTAAACAAGATTCAATGTATTTTAATAGAGATGATCAAAACAATACGTTTCACTAAAACAACAACAATAGCAACAAAAAAGTGAAATTCATTCAAATAAAAACAAAAAAAAATCAATCGGTCAATGACTTTGCGAACTGAAATCGTAATCATGCGAATTCTAAATTCGCACATACAAAAGTATTAACACGTGTGTTCACACTGAATCAAGACCTAATTTGGGATTTTTGTTTAGTTATTGGTCAATGATTCCCATGGTGCGTGTATTTATAAAGAAACAGGTTTCTTATTGTTGGTCAAAAATAAAAATATAAAAAGAAAAAAAAATTAGCTTATTTGAATGGGATAATGATAAATCAAAAATGTTGTAATTTATAAATCATTTTTAACTCGTGAATCAAAAATTTAAATTTTTACTTACGATATTTTGTCGGTTCAAGTAGGTACATACCTTAAACTCACAAGTTAAATATTGAAAAAAAATGTATTAGGCCAACTAGGCGTATGGTTTGAATCCCGATACAAACCGATAACCTGTGATAACGAAATAAAGCCAAATTGGTCTGATTTCGTTTTTGAAAGCGAAAATAATCGGTTCAACAGTAAAGGTCCCGTTGATCTGAATATCTCTGTTGACGAAACTCCATCAAAATAAACGCGAATCAACTCATTATTTTTATATTTTTTCAATACTTTTGGGGATTTCTAACGGTCTAGTCCGAAATGACCAGCTAACCCTGGTGCCGGTCACTATGAGTCGGTATTGGACCTTGCACCATTTTGCAATCAGACCGGCATTTTCTATAGATTGGTACAAACCAATTTTGGTTAACATTCGAAATGGCTGGCAGCCATCAAATGGTTGAACCCTTCGACCAGGCCCTGGTTGAGGTTCGTTCATTTAAGTTCAGATGGCGCGGCTTATAAAATTCTTCGATTTTATATTGGTTCTTGTGACTCTCCTGACAGCCAACTGTGCAAAAGTGCATGGCAGTGTTATCTACTGAGAATAGTTCAAAACATTTTTGTACAAAATTTCATTAGAATCGGTAGCCGTTAATGAGATTCAGAAAGTAATGAAGCAGTTCTATGGGTAGCACAGTTATTTTTAGTGTTAAGACAAGCATTTTCAAAACTCCTTTGGACAGTGCCAACAAAACGCTAAGTACCAAGTTTTATGAAAATCTATTCATCCGTTCAGTCCAAATGCATACAAATTGACAAGTTGACAAAACGGGTTGTGTATCATATCAGGTCAAAACCTTAAAATCGAGCCTTTTAACAACTACAAAAAATGTGCTCACTTTAGTGAAAAAATATCCAAATCTATGATTTTTCGATTATTTACGCTGATTTCTAGAAATTTTTTCTGTTAAATATTTCAATAAATTTTTTTTTAATTATTTTTTGATAGAAAATCTTACTCTCTACAAAAAGTCTCTTAAGTTAAATTTCCAAATTCGGCTTAGTTTTGGAGTTATACCAAAAGTATTGAAAAGTGACCAGTGTGACCATTCGCTCAGAAATGCACGGATGAATTTAGTAACATTTTTGATTGTAATCATCCCACACAAAATATGGTCAGTCTTTGTTTCTTTCTTCTCACAACTTTATTTGAAATGAAATATTTTACAATGAAATCTTTTTAAAAGCAATAAAACAAAAAAAAATATAAAACCAATTGGATTAATATAATGAAGAAAAATTTTATGAAATTTAATGAGATTTTCGTACTATTTTCTAAAAACTATGGCTTAAAATGTATATCAATAACATGAAAAATTTACTGTTTTAAGAAGTCAACTTATTTAAAATCAATCCTTACAAATGCAAAGTTCATAACATAACACTCTTGGAAAAAAGCTTACAAAAATTAACTTTACATGAGTCTGAATTTTCTGAATCTCAATTTTTTTTTGTACTATAATGGTGTATGATAATGGTGTGGTCTATAATCTTTACCTGAATCATTTTTCAATAGGTTTCACCATTTTCTAGTTAATTTTTTGAAAAACTGAAATTTTTGACACTGATCTTTCATAGAAAGTGATGCTCACGTCAGATCAACAGGCACCTTTCAACATGGGTTTCCCATTGATATATCATTAGTTCAATATCCGCAAAAAGTTTCAGCATTCCACGAACTTATATTCGATGGATAATCGATTTTCCAATTGAATTTGTGAAGCTAAAGTGTCAAATTTAAGTAGAGATGCCAATATAAATACAGGTTCACACATTACTGTAGCGTGTTTTATTGACTATACTGTCGTCAGACACTCTACTAACATCATTTGAACTCGTTACGCCTGCGTTTCCATAGAAATTCGATAGACATGTGAAAGATAAAGTTGTACATAGACATGTAGCCTTTAACCTGCCTGCTTTAATATACTTAAGGACAATGCCCCCATTCGTGTGTATTTCTTTAATCCTTATTGATTTCACAAAACAGACTGATAGGTAGGTATAGGTATAGGTACATTCGCCTTATGCCATCATATAATACACTAACCTCACGCTGTTTTTTGTTTATTTCTACAATATAAAAATCCTACCTACCAACCAACATATTTTATTCAGAGCCACGTGCTATTGCACGAAATCGGTCATTCAACCTTGCAGACACACAACCATCAAGAGAGGACTATTGCCACTACAACAAGAGGAACCCCAAAAAGTGCTTTTGCGAAAATGTTAAACATGTCCCTCTGGATCTTGAGTATTATAGAAGCAAAACAATGGCCCAACATAGTAGTAGATACATATACGTAAAATAAATACAAATGCGCAGAAAAAGGACGAAAAAAGGAACACACACTCGTCCAACAAAACAAATTTTGACGAAACAAAACTTACAAAAATAAAAATAAAGAGAGAAACATTTTTTTTTTTTTTTGTCAAGTTCAACGTTCGAATAAATTTTCAAACCCATCTAAGGTAATACTTCAACGGCAGGACATGTCAATTCATCCCTTCTATGGGATATCTCATTCTTCTTGTTCTTACTATGAGACCTACGCTATTACTTCGAGGTTGATGTTAGAGTCGGTTGGTGCGTAGCATAAGAAGCTCCCACAGTCATCATCCCTATATACGAAAGGTCCTTAAACTCAAATTAACCCAGGAGTCAGTCAAGTCAATGACGACGATGACGATGACGAGAACGACGCGACGGTGAATGAAGACCATGTCGTTGACTGCTGTTTCCATCTATATATATACACACCCACTATAAGGACACATGCAGCAAAACGAACGCGTACATTTCTGGGCGCAAAAGGATAATCAGATTGACTTGGATGTGGTGGAAACCCCCAAAAAAAAGGAGCAAAAAAATTTATATCGAAAAGGGAGCCACTGGCATTTTGCGAGTCAAAGACATTCAAGTCTTCAATACATCATCTCCACACGGACCACCTTCACCAACTCCGCGTATCTGCTCATCAGCCGGCATAGAACTCCTCCGCCTAAGCCATCATGCCACCGTGGTTGTCACTAATCGAAAGATTATTTGCGGTGGCATATGCAATCGCACAACGACAACGACGACGATGACGACGACGACGGTAGGACATTCAGCTGACGAAAAAAAATCATCTAGATTCACATACACCTTCATATCAGAGTCAGAGCACACAAAAAAGGACACAACACACAAAATTGATTTTCTCAACTTGCATAGCATATACGACGACGACAGCGACAACGACAACGGCAACGGCAATCAAGGACGAAGGACGACGACACGGGAGTTAAACGATTTTAGTTTGGGAAAGGTGGTAAGATCCTTGAACTTGGTTGAGTTATTTTTGGGAGCACAAAGAACTTTTCTCCCATGGAGTCCATATTCTACAAACTCTGTATTTCTAGGGTAGGTACTGTACCTATATATAACTAGATGCGTCCTGGGGCAGAAGGGGGGATCTAGAGAACTTCTCGTATATAATAAACTTATACTTTGCATGGGTTTCATTTTCTGCGCATTATCGTTGTTTGTGAAAGAATTGAAACAGATACAAAAAGTTATTCGTAGCGACCTATTGCACATCGGATGACGACGACGACGTTCTTAAAGAAACTGATACATCCTCTGATGTAGTCTTCTTCTTTAAAAAATTGGAACATTTTTGTAGAGGGCTTTAAGTTTTAACCTTTTAAAGCTATTTTTTCAAGAACTTTGATTTATCAAAGAAAAATGAAGAGTTAAAATAATTGTATGGTAAATTTAGTCCATAAAAATGTTTCAGTATGTTTTTAGATTTACTTATAGGACCGCGGACTTATGTATTGTTTCATGAACTTCTGCTACGTGCGGTCGTGTACGGTTTCTGGAGATATATATCAGCTCTCTATAACTTTTCCCCAGTTTTGCTGATTCCTCTTCAACAATTCTTCGTCAAGTGCTTCTACACCGATCCGTTCGTCTGCCTATCTGCGTGAGAGGGTTCCAAGTTCCAAGATATTGAAAATATTACACTTTCTCAACTGTTTGTCTAGAAATATTTATTTGAACAAATGAGGAAGTTCCAAGGCTGATCGTTTTGCCGCATTGATCTTTTGCTCCACGATTTCAGCTGCTGTCTCCGTTGTTGTCTCCTGTCATTTGATGGAAATTCTTGATCTTATGAGATAACAAGTATACGTCACGTCGTCTCCGTATTCTAGATGTTTGAGGTATGATCCTCCCTTTCCCTTTTAAAAAGCTGTGATTTACTGCAATAATAATCACTAAAAGAAACAGTATTGGTGATAGTATACAACCTTGTTTAAAACCACTTTGGATTTCAAATTTAGCTGATAACTTTCCTTTATGCAGAACGTGAAATTTGTATTCATCCTATATGTAGCGTTTAAAATAGCAATCAATTTATCTGGGATCCCCCTACTACAAGCACATAAATTTCCTATTGACACTATCGAACGATGAACAGCAGGTGAAGTAGTGATCAATTATCAGTGCACTGTTCGATGATGATCCGCAAGGTGTTAATGTGGTTCACGCAGGAAGATTCAATGTGGAATCCTGCGTGTTCTGCTTCGAGTTGGGTTTCGAAGTCTTCTTTAAAACTCTATGGCAGGAAGTCCTCAAATCCCTCTGCAGTTTTCTCATTTTGTTAGATCTCCTTTATTAGGAAGCTTTACAATCATTCCTTTTTTCCACTTTTCAGGAAAGATGACGATGTTGAAAACGATGAGTGACTTTCCTCGTCTAAGACCACACTCATACAATACGGCAGAGAGGATCTTATAGGCGATGTCAAGAATACTTTTACCTCTATAGCTGGTTCAGAGGATCTCCTTTCTTGAGGACCGGAGAAATAATTGCTGACGTTCAATTTATCGTGCATGCTTTCTTCCGACTTATTTTGCAGATGAGCTTGTGCACTCTCTTAACCAAGTCATCGCTTGCCGCTTTGGACAATTCTGCAGTGAGGATATCAGCTTTCTTGGACTTGAGCCCGGACCTGACTACTGCTATCACTTCGTCCAGTTCGGCCGGAATTGTTGGCTTACGTCACCTTAACCGAATGGTTCTATAGCGGAATTGGGTTCAACATCGACTTAATAGAGCTTGGATAAGTATTCTTTCCGTACTCTCAACATTTTATTTAAATATAACAACTTTTTTTCAAAGAAGAACAAACTCAAATCCAAAGATAAGCTGAATAAACAAACATATCTGAATCGGCTACAGTAGCTATGCATAGGGCCTTATCCTCCACATAAAATATTTCAGAAACTGAAATATTTCTGCACCACTTGACTGCATGCAATTTGTTTTTTTTTTTTTTCAACGGCATTAAACAAAAGACTGATTAATTGGATTCTATATGCAATAACAATTAGGGCCTTTACCACCAGTCGACTCCTATACCACCATCATGTCACATCCAGAAAAGGTTCTTACAGGAAATGATCCATGAAATCCAAAAACTCAGGCCTAGATCTAAATCCATGTGTTTATCGCTGCGTAAACGAAGCAGAAAAACCATCGTTTTTTTTTTGGTTTCTTTTATTTTTAACCTCACCATACAGAGAAGCTATAATACCCACATAAGTTCCTGGACGTACTGTTATGTTGCAGAGTTAACTACTCGTGAAGATCATAAATCCATTTTCAAGTTTAGAACCTTATACCTCTCGTACTCGTACTTCGTGATGTTTTTTTTTCCTTCATGAATTAGCACCAGTGATATTAAAAAACAAAGTTTCTGCTGTTTTACTTTTTTTCAGCTGAAAACCAGGTCATAAATTAGTATACCTTCGTCACTTTTGATGATGATTAAGTCAGTGTTTTGGCCGATCGCAAAACTTTTGCCTTACCTAATGCGATTCATTGCGGAATGGTTTTTCAATTTAAATTTAATTTTCGCACAAAATAAAAAAAATAAAAAAAAACAAAGTATCTCAATGAGTTATGTGTATCTTCTCTTTTGGAATCAGAGTCAATAGCCTTAAATAGGCCAACATAGATTTATCTCGTTGAGTTGATCTGAGTTAACCGGGCTTTCAGCATAGGCATGCTTTACCATCATCACCTGTAAATTGAAATTCATTATGTTTCTATACTCGCACACACTTTGTTCTTTACATTGTGGCGATCTTTATCCATATAGAAGAAAATTAGCATTCGAATTCACGATTCAAAGTCTTCAGTTACACACAGACTCTCGAAAAAGCTAAAAAATAATAATAGCAATAGTGGTTGGGTATATTTAGTTTGCGAAATTGACGATTAAGTTATTTTAAGACACAGAGGGTCAACGACCGATTTTTTGCGTAAAATTGTTTTTAATTTTATCTTTTCTTCTGATATAAGAACTAACCTTTCTTTGAAGGTTAAAACAAAATAAGATAGATCCGACATCATTAAGATATAGTGTGCACCGATAAAAAAAATAATTGACAGACTGCAGAGTTAAATTGTCGACTTTTCAAAAATTCGACTAAGATGAAACCTCGGGGAAATGTCAACTGTCAATATTAATAAAAAAAAGTAAATTTTGGCCTACATTTGCGGTATATTTTTGGCGCTTAGAATGTTTTTTGGATTTGAAAAAACCAACATTGGACTTTTAAAAACTCGATTTTCAAAATGTTAGTTTTTTTAAATGTCCACAATTTTCGAGATTTAAAAAATTTATATTTTAAAGGTTCTATTGAACAATAAAATTTCAGGGCTGTATCTTACATAAAATTATTTTTTTTATTATAAAATTTCGTAAGTGTTATTAGAAAGTACTTATACACTTAAAAAAAATTTTTTTTAAAAATCCACTAATTTTAGGAATTGAAATTGAATTGAATGAAAAAAAAGAATATTTTTTTTTCAAAAATGTATATAAACGGAGATTTTGATAGGCGAAGATAATATACAGTTTCATGACAACCAAATAAGTTTTAGATGCATATAAAGCTCAGAGAGAAACATTTATCAAAATCGAAAGAGTCGTTTTTGAAAAACAAAGTTTTGCCTTAACCGTTATATGGCAGGTAAAATCTCTTCAGTGGTTTAGGCTATTGCTCGAGTTATAAACATACAGATGAAATAAGTTAATAAAAAATAAAGGCAACACTTACCTATAAGCTATAATTCTTTTCTAAACAAAAACTCCATTCCTTAATTTGCTTTAAAAAAAAAGTCATTTTGAAATTCAACGAAGAAAATTTACTTTTTTTTTTCAAAACTTTGAATTTCAGAATCTTTACACCGGAAAAACTTGTTAAAGGAAGCGAATTTAATAACGGAGTATTGGCTTTTTGAAAATGCATTCAATAAAATTGTTTCCAGTAAAATCTGCACCTCCCACCAATAAAGAGAAAATATACGACTCTCGTTCCTTTTTTTTCCCGTCTAGTCTCAACTGTTACGTTCTTTTTCACGCGTTATGCAAATCACCTTTGCTTATGCATTTATTTTATATTCAGCTATTTTACACGTCAATTATAGACGTATAGTAAAAATATGCTTTCACGGAAATCGTTTAAAAATTAGGGAATATTTGTTTCTATTGGTGGAAATGATAGTCAGTTTAAAAAAACTTTATTTGAATAGGAGACAAAAGTTCACAACATTCCGCGCCGTTTAAAATACAATTAAAAAATCTGAATTCAAAAATTTGATGTTTTTTAGTGAAGACTTCAAATCATTCATTGTTCAGTTGGTATTGAATTGGTTTTCAAATTTTTTGCCCAACATTCATCTAGCTAGGTGAGACAGTACATATATTGTATATTTAAGAAAAATTTTTATAACATTTCTTTTTATTGCTTCTTAGTTCTAATAAAAATATATCCTTCACACTGTCATCATCGTCTTCATTTAAAATTTTTTTTTCGCAATGCTTATTCCCAAGTGCGATAAGATCTGCTTCTTCTCCGTGATGTGTATATACGGCGCGTCCGTTTTCCCCAAATATTTTCGGAACAACCAACCGTCTTCCTTTTGCTTTACGTGCATGCAATTTCTTCCCTATACAGGACATAGGAGTGATGTTAAATATATGTATGAACAACAGGCCAAGGAATGGCATACGTATACGCCTTAAGTATTTTTTCCTCCCAATCCCAAATCCTTAAGATTTTTTCTCTCCATTCCGTCAAGAATTATCAGCTGCAGCACAGCATCATCATCATCACCATCAAAGTCTAGGACATGTTAGGCATCTTGGTAGTTTTTTTTTTGACGAGATTTTGCCAAAAAAAAAGGAAAATATCCATTTTACCTGATGTTGATGAAAACAGAGAGCAAAACTGGTAAAAAAAAAGAACACCATGTCTCGTCTCTCGTTATGCAGGATAACGTTAGGGCTCTCTTTACTTCAAAATTGATGCGAAGTGTTGATGGAACAATTTTTTTTTTTTTTAAGATTTCTTTTCACATCTTCTTTTCACATCTTCTTTTCACCACTCTAACTATAGCAGACGAGACTGTGCCAGATTAAGCAATTGAGTGTTTCTTTTATTTTTGTATGTCAAATAACTAGGCGAATCTGACACTTGGTGACTTTGCGACTCGGAAACTTTAGCAACATGGCGATTTGGTGACTCGGCGTGGGGCTTGCCAACTTGACCACTAATGACTTGGTGACTCTGCAACTCATAAGACTTGGTGATTCGGTGACTTGGCAATTTGACTACTCGGTGACTTGGAATACGGAGACTCACTGACTTGGCTATTGGGTGTTTCAGCGGCCTGGCAACTGGGGCCTTAGATCTTGCTGTATCCAATCCGGCACTGATAACTAATACATATGTACACACACCCGAATTTCCTGTGGACTTTTGGGACACCCATCATTCATCTTGTACTATGATGATGCTGCTGCTGCCTTTGGGAGATTACATTCACTTTAGACATTTTCATCTCCGCTATCCAAATACAAGTATGAAGACAGGTATATTCTTCAGGCATATATATCTGTATAGAGGATAGAATCGAAAACGAGATATTCGGAAGCCTAGAATTGCTGATGCCCTTGCTCGTTTTCCCAACTCATGAAGACGAAAAAACGACCTTAAAGTAGAGTTTCACTTGCAAGAAAACGAAACGAAAAGGATTTCTCACAGGAATCCTTCTCTCAACAGTGCATTGGCATTAAGGGACAGATACCAGATAATTGTGAGGCAACTGAAAGAAAAACATCAAGACGGAATATTAAGAAAATTCTTCTAAAAATGTACAGAAGGATTTCACGAATTTTCTTTAATATTCTAGTTTCCTTACTTCTTTTTAAGTTTTTAGGTTTTTTTTGTGGTTTTCAATAAACGTGTAAGTATTTATGTAGAATATGTAAACATGCTATTCAATTTTCTTGTAACCTTTGATGGCCCTTAAGATCAACTTATAAGCAGCTATACGTATGTATATGTGATGTTTGATTTAAATATGATAACTCAAAGTTACTTATTTAAACTTTGTTAATTTTGTTCAGAAATAATGAAATAAATTATTCAATGTATACGTGTACTTAATTTGAAGCAAATCAGTCCAACCGTGTAAAGAGGTTGTCAGGCTTATACCAAAGACTATATTGAAAATTCAATTTCAATTTTTGATTAGTGAAATATGATAAACTACATAGTTAATTATATAATTTAACCCTTAGACCAATTTATACCAATTATTGGGAACTTTATATCATAACAAATATCTTATTTCTTCATTTTTTAGTTATTAGTTAATTTTTCAGTTCAAAATTTAAACTCAATAAGTGGTGGTTGCTTAAAAAACACTGTTTACCTGAAATTCAAAATTTATACCAGTCACATTAACTGCTTAACACTTTAAATGAATTGTGCAAAATCAATTGTGTCGTGGACATGGAGTAAGTAGAAATATTTTATTATTTAGGAAAAATGAAGAAGTTTGTTAATTTAATAATTATATTAGGGTTCAACAAATAAGTCCTCACTTCTCTGAATGGTATAAAAATCAAAATTATAATTGAAAACAATATAAGTATTGAATCATGATGCATCTTTCTAACAAGAGACATTTTCAAAATTCATATATTCCATTTTTTAGCTGATTGGTATAAATTTACGTAAAGTTGCGTTTTTCTGCCTTGAAACTTCCAACAAATAATTTTTAATTGTACCTGCTCCATTTGACTTGTTATTTCCTAGGCAGAAAAAATGTCATTGTTATTATTTATTTATTTTATTGGTCTAAGAAACATTTAGTTTGTAACTTAATGGTTTTAACAAGATTGCTTTGTAGTATCTATTTTAAATTCATTTGAGTTATTGGTATAAACTGGTTTACGATGTTCCGCATTATAAACTAAAGCGATATTTTTATACCTATCAGATTTTCGTTTATCTAATTGGTAAAAATTGATCTAAAACAGATTTTCTGATTGGTATAATGCCTTGAATTTTATGTGTAGTATTTCTCTGGAATTAGTTACAAAAAAAGATTTTACTTTTGATTGCTATGCGCCTTCAATAATTTACTAGAACCCCCCCTCTCTTTACAATTTCTTCTGATGTGACACATCCGGCCAAAAATAATCAAAATGGCGATGAGTTGCAATGCTGCAGCCCCCCAGCTGGGCATAGGAGAGGTCCCACAACTCCTCCAAACAAGACGAAAGAACCAGAATACAACATTTACTTACTACGACAACAACTTTTATAGACATCGACAGATAGTAATTTTCTTGCGGGTGTTTTTCTTTTCTTGTCATGCTTTTTCATTATACTATATCTATCCTCAACATCCTTGTTTCATTTTCTGCATTGCTTGCTTCTTATTTTCCCCCCAAAAACTACATGAGCCCAGGAAGGAAATGCACATTTTCCTTCGTTTATGACGATGATGCGGGGATTTTTCCCGCTCTCTATATCTTTCTCTCTGATGGGACGTAATGACAGTTGATTTTGGCGGCGGACTTAAGGGCCAAACGTGAAGGAAGGAGAAGAAAATGATTACAAAATAAAAAAAAAATGGTGACAAAAATTCGAACGGACTAGATAAGAAAAATTGTTGAAATATGTATATAGGTACACTTTTGTTCGTATTTTGTATTTATTTTATATAAGACATTGGGGAGCATGCATATCAGCTCTACAAATACCCACAATATTTTTTTGTATCTATAATTTTTTTCTGTAAATTTAGCATTTTTCGGTGAATAGGAAGATAGATGAGTATATTCTTGCGGGGATTACAAGATGATGAGTGCACTTTTCTGCATTATCTGTAAGAACATTTTTTATTTACTATTTTTTTCTTAAATACTCGTAGGTATATAGGTAGTGCACCTATGTATGTATGTGTAAGTGGGTATTTCTATATACATGGATTTTTTTTATCAGTATAAAGTGACATTGTTGTATCGCTATTGTCCGTTATTAATTAAAAATTGTCATACACGCTTATAGGATGGAGGGGGCGGCGCGGCGGCGGTTGACGGTTGACGCAGAAGAGAGCAATATCGTGAGAAATATTAATCTTGCAAGATGAATGGCATGAATGGGTGACGATGACGATGAAGATAATATATAGGGTACGGGGCATGAAATGAGGAGTGAAGAGGGATGGGATGGGGTGCTAGAGCGACTTTCATTGAGGATGAAAAATTGTCCATCAAAACCAAAACCGGAAGAAAGGGTGCGATGATGTGATGATTTTTTGGTGTGAAAAATTTTCAACAAGAAGTGGATGTTTAGTATTAGTGAATGTGTTGTTGAAAAAAAGGCTTAGATTATAAGAATGCTTAACAACAATGCTTGCTGACAATGGGGAATGGAGAAAAGATATTGTGTTGTGCAAGTCAACGGATCATAATCATTTTTTATATATTATATATTTTTTTTGTTTTTCAAATGCGGTTGTCACGCCTGAGAAGTAATTTTAAAACTTGATAAATGAGTTGAGGAAAAAATGATGGTGCTCCCAAGGCGTCTGATAGGTACCTCTGCCTAAATGGGGGTGTTCAATCCATATCATTTAAGAATTTTATTAAAAAAGCTTGAATCGCAGTAAAGTGGTCTTGTGCGAAATTTGAAAACGGTTTTCAGGATAGAAAGGTAGGGGAGAAGTTTCGATCGAAGGGATCGTTTGAGACTTGAAAAAATACCCAAATTATACTGTTATACTGCAAAACTGAATTGTGACTTGAATATTTTCAAAATACATATTGAGTTTTCAAAAAAAAAAAATAGATTTTTTTTCATAAATCCAAAACAAATATTATTTTGAAAAACTTGAAATACGATATTTTTGAAGATTAGTATACAGGACACATTTCTTAAAAATTTGTATCGCTATCCGGCAAACCATTGCATTGATAAGAAAATAATTAAAAACATTTCAATGGCAGGTACCGCTTAAAATATATTTTTTGAAAAGCATTTTTCACCAAATAATTTAAATTACTTACTTAACCCCACTAAAAAGTTTTAGAGATAAATAGGTACGTTTTGAGGTTAAAAATTCAATTTCTCCTCTAGAGAATCTCCTTAAAATATTAAGTCCGAAATTGAAGAGAAACCTTGTTGCAAAATCGGAGAACTTTTCACTTCATCAGATAGCTCGTTAAAGCCGAATATAAAAAATTAAACAAATTTTTCAATGTTCAAAATTTGTAATTTTAAGAATCAATTTATTTAAATTTTAAAAAGTGCGGACACACTTCGAAACATTATTGAAAAAAATGGTGTTTAATTAATAACTATTTTTTGACAACAAATTGAAATTTTGGAGGTCTATGATAAATTTCAAGTGCCATATAGTGTATACTTTAACCTTTACCAGAAGTAACTTTTCACTGTGGAATGATGTAATTTAAGCTTAATTAATAAAATAAAACTAGAAATTATTAGTAAATTTAATAAATTTAATTTAATATTGCAAGAAATGTCCATGTAAGAATGATTCGATATCTTCATATAAAATACTTGAAATTATTTCAATTTCTTTCATATTTTACGGGTCATGTTTTTTTTATTCTTAATATTAAAGTCTTAGAAAGCTATATCAAGGCTAAATAAATAAACTTTAAGAGTTCATTATCTATTCAAATTTTTACCTATTTTCTTTTTTTAAGAGAGAAATCATCCGCACGTAATATTTTCATCATCCCCATGTCTTCGAAAATCTACCTACCCAATAAAAAAAGAATCCATATCAAAACTCTCTTGCAACATTCAATTTCAAACTCGGCACTGAGCAGCATTTTCTGTCTATCAACATTTCGTTTTATGAAAAAAAAAACTTATTTTTATTAACCTCATAAAAAAATCCTGTCTACCCCCAAAAAAAAAAAAAAAGAAGTTCAACGAACTGTCGCAAACTGTGTACTACGCACTCAAGGGAGACACTTCTGAGCTCAGCCAGACAAAACAAAGGCCCACTTGCCAAAAATATTCGTATTTGCCACTCCGTGCTGCTGCTTCTTCCATATACAAAATAATAATAATATACAAGTCATCAACCTTAAGGTTCATCCCTTAAACCATGGCAAAAAGGACAACAAAAATTTTGAGAACTCCAGCAAACTTAGGAAAAGTTTCTACGTAAGTATTATTGGTCTTTTTAATATACCTACTGTTTGTTCACCATCCCAACACGAAATACATACATTCAACGAACCCAGCTAACACTTCACGTACACGCACAGCAATAAAATTCTCAGACGAAATTTATCGATCGGCTAAGAAGAGAAAATTATTTCGGTACCTATTCTTATAACGGGGTGTACATGACCTATCCCAAAAAGAATGTGCTTTAGAATATTGGGATAAGAAAAAAAAAAAGTGGGTAGAATATTGTATCTAGAGGGAAAGACTTGTGTTTGTTTGGTTGAAAGGAATAAAGGAATCTTGAACTTGGCGAAAAGTTTTGTTGTCATTTTTTAACTGGATCGATTTAAAGAAGTTTTATTAACAAGATTCACACATTTAAGCATAATAGGTTCTTAAAAATATGTAGTTAACTTTTTTAAACTGTTTTTTGTTTTTATATAAAATTTGTTCAAATTTTTGCTGTGTTAAATAACAATACATAAATGCTATACTTAATGCTTTAATATATTGCTCTATTTGGCAACATTTTTGCTTGGTGTTTGTGTCTCTACTTCTATGGCACAATATTTTTTTAAATCATGCGATGGATTTTTTAAAGCCAAAAATCTATTTTTTTATTTTAGGTTTGTGATTCAATAGTTTTGTTTATATGGAATAAAAGAATTTTCTGGTTTATTAAAAATCTGTTTAAGAATTTTTTAACAAAATTTTCTACACAGCTACAGCATTTGGTTTAAAATTTTCAACCCAAAATATATTAGAAGCAAATTGATTTTTTCTGGCAGATAAGAATTTGCATATAGCATTAAATTTTAAAGGAAATCGTTATTCAAGTTTTCTTTTAACCTTTCAACTGAAACAACTAAAGGGGCACCCGTGTTCTTATATAAGATCCGGATTTGAACCCATCCGGGTATTATTTACTTGTTATTAGTTCATCTGAATTTTAATAAATAATTCAAGTAATGGATTCGCCAAAAAGATCGACCTCGAGATATTAATAAGAAGTGATATTATGATTTAAGGGATTTGGAAAAAAGTAGATTTTATAAAGAAATCTACCAGTTCATGTCATACATATGTATAACCGTTAACGCAAAAGGTATTTAGCTCGAAAACGGCTGTTTATCTTTACAACACTTTTTTCGACATTTTCTTAAATATTTCTATTACTGTACCTTCCACGTTTGTTTTAAATGTTTGTTTTAACAGAATTCTACTACAATTTTAGTACTATTGCCTGTCAATGCATTGAAATCCAATCGATTTTTTGACAGATAGAAAAAACAACTCAGTCAAAGAGTCAGCCGTTTTTAAATTTTGAGCTCCAGTTTATCTTTTGGTACCGGGTTAAAATTGTCTTTGAATAACATAAACTCCAGGTTAGCTTAGAAGAGACAAAGAAAAAACTTGTCAGACGACTATGAATGTGCCCCATTATCCATAAGCAATGAAAGTCAGCAAAAGGACAACCTTGAGGTAGATAAGGGAAAGGCGATATGAGCTAATTAATGCATGCAGTTTTTTTGTTCAAACTGAATTGTTCTTCAAAATTTTTAACAAAAATTCGATTAAAAAATTTATTTAGTGAATGTTTCTTTTTTTTCAAAAACACGTCTTTCATTCATACCAAATCTTTGATATATGTAAGAATGAAAGTCAACCCATATATAGAGATAATTACCTCTCCAAGCACACTATAAAAAAGAAAAAGATTTGTATCTTAATTTTTTTTAGTTTCACCTTAAAATACACACCTATTTTTTGTTGTTCAAATAAAGGGCATATCTGTCACTTACTTTTTTTTCATCTAAGTAGTTTACCTCTTCCAGTAGGTGTACCTACTTACTTCTTTTTCAAAGACACAATAATTGTTTCTGACAAACGAAAATTATATTCGTTTTACATTTGACTGCAAACTATGAGGTAAATACATTTTCCACACATGTATACGTACCTACATTTGTAACTCTAAATCTTATAAAAGAATAATTCCTAAAACTGCATTTTACAAAACTTATATATAGAACTTAAAGTTGGTACATAATATATAAGTATAACAAGAGAGACACTCATGAGAGCGACAACAACGAACAGAAAGGAATCCCATTAATAGAGCCACCCCGATGCAACACAAAAGATCTCATTTCGAATCCAGCACTGTACAATTAAAATTAATTGCAACTAATTACAAGGTAATATGCTAATAAGGGCGCAAAAAGGCGAATTGTTTCTATTTTGCCGCGTATCCATCAACCACCATCCACCATCACCAGCGTACACAACACATATCTATACGTACCGTGTGTGTCATGTCGGGGAGAAAACAGAGCACAGCAGCCACCCTTTTATATGCCACGAAGTGAGTGCATATTTGCATTGCACACTCCTCCTAGATACATACATACATATATCATGGTTCCGTTTCGTGGCACAACAAAATGGACAAACAATGTGCAACCAACTTGACAAGGAAAAGGGGATCACTTCATTATTAAGTTACTATAAATCGCAGGGTATAAAGGGGGGGCATCTCTATATGCTTCTATGCCGCTCGGGCGAATTGGATTTAATTTTTCTCCATTTTGAGGCCATAAATCGAAAATTTCATCGCAAAATGCACAAATACACTGCCATTGGAGTTCGTTTGAATAAGAAAACTATTCGCACCGTGATTGCCATTGCCTGCCACGCCTCCCACCTCGCACCCACTGCCATTGTGTGTTGCTGCTGCTGCACATCACTTTGCAATTACTTTGATTAACATTCGTGTTTTGGTGGAAAATCCTAATTTGCATATATACACTTAGCGTTCGCGTCTTTGGTCGACGATATGTATTGAGTCGATTGCAGAACCGGATGCGAAAGTCAAAAGATGGATGCACCATGCACACACTAGCTCACACACACATTCATAGCAATTTGACGGATTTAGGGTGCGACAGGCAAACTACCAGGGATTAAAAGTAGATAAGATCACGCGAATCTCTCACATTGTAGATTCAGAAAAAACTGATGGATTAATTGTCATGAAGCCTGAAATAAGTCTAAATGAGTATGAGTACTTAGCTCAGTAAAAATGATGGGATGAGTGATGTTTTAGCTCAGGTTTGATAGATTCTTAAGTCTTAAGGCCCCAGATAAGCAGCCAATTTGTAAGCAAATTATTTTTAAACACCCAAGTAAATTGCTTTCTTTTTTTTGTATAATAAGCTTTAGCAAGAATTATGTATTTTTCTGTCGATAGGTTTTCGAAACAATGGATTTGGATGGGTTTTTTTTTTGTTGTTGTTGTGTTGTTTGTAATTTATTAAGACTAATCTGAATTTATATATAGTTCTTGGTAAATCCATCACTTAGACAATGATTCACATAGCAGCACAAAAAGGTGTCTGTGATATGCTCATTTAACTTTACAAATTGTTTTTTTTTTTAATCTCGATTTAATTTGATTGGGAATAATATTTTTACTTGTTCCCGAAGGCGAATTAATCTGTTGTTCAGTTATCTAGGAGAAGCTATTAGTAGGTTTAAGAATATTGAGGATATAACTAATCTTGTTTTTTTTTTCAAATATTCACATGCATGTTCTGTTTTAATAAACGTTACTTTTTTAATTGCACAGGGTCACTGACTTCTGTTTTGCCAGTCTTATTAATCAAACAAAGTACTTTTATTACATTGGAACATGGACAATGGACATGATTCAATGCTCGTACATAAGGTTCACTCCATTTTCAATTAAGTAAAAAATATTAATGAAAATATTTATACCAAACGATATTTTTGTTTATATTCTATTGTAAACAAAATATTTAGGGTCAATTTGTATGCTACTGTGAATTCCTGAAATTATAAAATTCTATTGACTCTTTAAGTAACAGTGATTGATAAAACCATACAAATATTTTTAGTGAAAATTAGAAAGAATTCAAATTTACACATTAACTAAAATATACAAAAAACGAAAACCAAACGCATCTTTTTCAGATTTTAAAGTAGTAAGAAATCGGCCTGAGGCAAGGCTGTAACTTAGGCCCTCAGCTATTTGCACTCTACATTGATGACAGCATCTAGGTATACAGAGAAGCTATATACAGCCATGTCTAGTTTTGGCATACATACCAAACTCGTCAGATTGTATAGGATGACGATGAAGAACGCACGCTGCTCCATCAGAGTCGGAAAAGATCTCACCGATTCGATGTCAAAAAAAAAAACTATTTTAGTCCCATTTACCAAACATTTTTGATAATAACTGTCTTCAAAACCAGAAACAGGTAAGATCTACCTGAAGACAGACAATACCCAATTTTGATGGACGCAAAAAATATCTTCATCATCATCATCGGCTCGACAACCAGGGTCCGGTCCTGGCCTCCCTCAACAAGTCTCTCCACCTATCCCGGTCTCAAGCCTACGCCATCCAGTTGAGCACCACAAGGCTTCCGGCGTCCTGGCCTATACGCCATCTCTGCACCGCAAGCATGGTCTACCACGCTACCGTCTACCATAGAATGAACCAAAAAGGACTTTTCGAGCCGGTTCCTCTTCACTCATGCGAGCTAGGTGCCCTGACCACCGGAGTCTACCGAGCCTAATTTTTGTCACTATGTCTGCTTCAAAGTAGATTGCGTACAATTCATGACTGTACCGTCTCCGGAATCGTCCTTCCTCACATATGGGGCCAACAAATCTCCTTAAGACTTTTCTTTCGAACGCGGCTGAGAGGTCGGAGTATCTTTTGCTAATCACCCAAATCTCGGATCCATACGTGAGTACTGGCAAAACCATGGTCCTGTACAGCAGCAGTTTTGAAGTTACCTATGGTGAGATTTCTGGATTTGAAGAGCTTTCACAAACTATAGTAGGCTCTGTTGGAATTGAGCAGCCTTAGAACATCGAAATGCATAACAAATTACAAAACTGGCGGAAATAGGAAGCGATAGAGAAAAAACGTGGTGGTTGAAACATTATAACTATTTTTAAATGGTTAATATTTTTTTATTAACAGGGCATTCTTGGTGCGTTTGGCGGGTTCCAAAAATTTTAAATTTTTTGGAGGCACTGCCCCTCTCACGCAATTCCGTTGCTTCGCTTAGGATATGTTCATGTTCAATATCTTGACAAGTGTCAAAGTAAACAGTTTTATTTTTATTAAAAGTACCTTGCCAGTAAATTTCTTGAGTTCCATTGGAATTTTATACAGAATAGTATTTTTAAAAACCATTATTTGCAAAGAAGAAAAGAAAAAATAGATTCGTTTAATTTAAAGTTTTGCAATTACCTATATCTACCTACCCAAAACTGAAAATCAGTTAGAACCTAAAAAACCATTAAAATTTCTGGTATTTTCTATTCCATCACATAAATACGAATATAGGCGTCAATTGTAGTGTAAATAAACTTTTTCCAGATTGAGATCACTCAATTTCCTCATGTTGCTATCCAAACAAAATTCTAAATCTAATGCCAAACAAAGTTTTTACCTACACAAAAAAAAAACCCAAAAAAAAGCAAAAATTAACTTATGCTTCACTCATGCATTACATCCAATCAACTCTTCATCCTTCATAATCCATTATATTGCCACCCTATACACAAAAGAGTTGTTCAAAAAAAAAACAAAATTATTAAATTCACCCTCTGCTAGTTTGAAGCAAATTCTAATTAAAACACGAATCCTGATCGCTTATCTTTTGATTTTTCATCTCCTAAGGTTTTTGAAAGACTTTTTTTTCGCTATGTTCATACATACATCCATAACTCCATATGGATGCTCTTAGCTTTGACTAACGTGGTCCAGGTGCAAAAATCTATATGTTTGCTCATAGAGCAATCTGTAAGAAAAATGCACCATAAACATGTGAGCTTATGTAGAAGGTGTGAGAAGCGAGTATGAAAATCACCATCATGGCAATCACCGCATCATCATCGTCATCGCTATCATCACTGTCAACATCAGCAATCAACCCTAATGATGAATGACAACCGCTTCTTGCTGATGCTGGTATATGGCAGTAGGGACACATGCAGCATCAACATCCAGGAACCATCCAGGACATGTTTAAAGACGGATACGAAAGACAGCTCAGCTTCGAGAGCCAAAAAAAAAAAAAAAAATTAGAGGTTTATGAACATCATCACGTCAAAAAGGATACATTAACTCTTGAGCCACGCAAGTTTGAAAATGAATGTATGTAGGAGTAGGTACATAAAACTACGAGTACGAGTATATTGGCTGAACCATGAACTTCTGGTGACTTTACTTGCTTCTAGCTCTTGTTAATGTAATGCAATAAAAAAAGGCTTTGACCATGAGATCTCACATTAAGACTTTCAAAGTTAACTTCAATCGTACCTATATGTCGAAAGTAAGCTATATGTTGTGTAATCTAACCGTTAAATAAAAAAAAATATTTTATGTTTAAAAATACATAGTGCTAAATTTCAAAATAACAACTTAAGAAACAGCTGTCCATAAAAACTTTTGGTCGACACAATAATATTTTGAATTATTTTTGTAAAAAAATGCCGAAAATAGTATTGAAAAAAAAAAACATTAAAAATTGTCCTCAGAAAAATTTTAAGTTTTTTTAATTAGATACAAAGCTTTAGAGATTTTCTACAGGGAAAGCAGAAATTTTTTCAATTCCAAAAATAATGGTATCTGTTATATAGCCGTTAAGACGAAACATATTTATATCTCAAAAACGTCTTTAACGATTTTGATAAAAAATTTTCAGTTGGGTTTTTTAAGTACATATGTATGTACCGAATTAAAATTATTTAGTAAAAATATTCTTGAGAAAATTTTTAGTGATGGTACTTTTTGCAATTTGTAAAATTATTATGTAATAACAAGATAAACAAATTTTCAACAAAATATTCCAGGATCTTCCTTGCGGTAGCAGATAATGTTCAAAAAAATGACTGAAAATGACCTCAAAAATGGCAAAAAAAACTCGTGAAGAGATTTTGAACTCGATTTCAAGTTAAGCATGAAAAATGATTTTAAAAAGTTTTGTTCGATTTGTCTCACAAAAACTTGTGGCCCAGTTTGTTTTAATTACTAATAAGTTAATAAGGTCATGGAAACGCTGATAAATTATCAGCTCAAGAAATATCTCCAAGATCGAAAGCTTCTTAATAACCTGCAATACGGCTTTCGCAGCAATAGGTCCACTGGTGACATGATAGTTTATCTCACCGAACAGTGGAACAAATCTTTACATCGTTTTGGAAAAAGTAAGATTATTGCACTTGATATTTCTAAAGCATTTGATAAAGTTTGGCATCCTGCTCTTTTATCGAAAATGCGTGCTTTTGGTATCGATCAAACCCTTCTTCGTTGGATTAGTAACTTTCTTTCGAATCGTTCTATACAAGTAGTATAAGACGGATTGAAGTCTGAAACTCACAACATAAATGCTGGTGTGCCACAGGGTTCCGTTTTGTCTCCGACCCTCTTTCTGATTTTCATTAATGATCTCCTGTCTGCAACTACTAATCCACTAAATTGTTTTGCTGACGATAGCACCCTTAGCTTTTCATATTCGTTTCCAGATTCACATCCCTACTCTTTGGACGTGGAACTGAAACGATTATATATGATAATACATTAAATTCTGACTTAGACAGCATTGTAAAATGGGGAATAAGAAATTGAGTAGAATTTAATGCTTCGAGAACCCAATGCTGCCTTCTGTCGTTAAAACGAGACGTACCCGCCCGCCATTATCTATGAGTGGCACTTGCATCGAAAAACTAATCAGCTTGATGCGATCTTAGGTATGTGTATCACAAACCATCTCTTGTAGAATGATCACATACTTAACGTCGCCAAAAATGCCGCAAGATGTTTAGGTTTCCTTTGGAAGTACAAGAAATTCTTTTCTCCTTCTGATCTGGCTGTTATCTACAAAAGTTATATACATATTCCCAAAGCTTGAGTATAACTGCCATCTCTGGGCTGGTGCTCCAACAACTTACTTAAGCCTCTTGGACAGTATACAAAGACGAGCCTTCAAAATGATCGGAGACAGGAGCATCATCGATAATTTTACGTCACTTGAACACAGGCGTAACGTTTCCTGTCTCTCACTCTTCTATCGATACTTTTACGGTAAGTCCTCTAATGAAATAGCCAGTTCCATTCCTGCCCTTAAACGATTCAACCGTAATACTCGCGCTTCCAAGAATGCTCATCAATTTACTCTTGAATCCAACTTCGGTCGTACTGTTAAATACAGGGATTCATTATTAAGCCGTACTACGCTAATGTGGAATAACCTTACATACTCTGTCTTACCCTCTGATTGTGATGTGACGAAATTCAAGACTAATGTTCACCGGCATCTCCTTTTAAATCCTCTCCTACTTACCTAAAGCTCGCAGTGTGTCTCTGACATATAAAGGGTACATAAAATCCCCTTTAGTGTGCGCTAAAAATATAAAAAAAAATAATAATTTTTAAAAATCTCTCACTTTGAACAAAACTTTTTTTAGTCTATTGAACTTTTATCATTTTGATTCTAGATATGTGTTGATTTCTATAAATGGAAGCTTTTTTTATGTGAAGTGAGATTTTATATTTTAACTGCAAACAAATTTAATTTTAAATCGTTAATTCCTAAATTTGAATACGAACTCTGTTTCTTTGAATTAAATGAGGGTTTACTCAGTTAAACATTAAAGTAGATAGCTACACACATATTATGTATTATGTAGTTATCTGCTTTTATAAAATAAATTATCACGTCTCATCTCAAAACATTAAGTTTTTTTTTTAATGAATTCCACCTTAGGTATTTTCCCTTCAATAAATTCACTCGGGCCTCAACAAAAAATAAATTCCTCTTCGCAATAAGTCTTAGCGTGAAAATCCTATGAGAGCTAACCTATATGGCATCCAATTATATCCAAAACACTTTCCATCATATAGACTTTGTTGCACACATAAATGCACTCAAGTGCCTATCATTCATCAAAATACCGCAAATTTTGTACTCACCTGGCAGGCGTGCGATTATATCCTTAATACTTTTTGCTGCCAAAATATTATATACCAAAATAAAACCCTATATCCTCCATTACTCGTATTTGTATAAAAGAAAAACCGCATCGCACATCCTTGGTCTCTCTTGGTGTGCGCTATGCTTAAAATGTCAAATGTAGAAAATTGCACGGCATCCTTCTTAACTCGCCTTCCCTCTGCTGCACAATGACAAATTATAGAATTTTGGCAAGAGGCATGGTATTGTTATCCTTATCTTTTGGCTTGGTTCAAGAATTTGGTAAACATAAACAGGAAATACAAAAACGAGCAATAGCAAAAAAAGAAAACATCCTTACACCACGCATCATTAATTGCAGGCTCATAGCGCTGCCAAACTCATTTCACTGCTCATTTATCTTTGGTGGCGCGATGCGCAGTGCTGTGCCACGGTTGCATTTTGCTTGTCTGACGTGTGTCACTTTGGTGGATGATGTTGACGATGATGGTGGCGGTGGTGGTTAAGCTAGCTGGTGGTTGATGGCGTTGGGCTTTTTTGTTTTGCGATGGAGGTTACGTCTTAATATTTACGTTTTTAAGCTGCTGCTGGTGGTTTCCTCGCAATGTTGTTATCCTGTTTATTTTAAGAAAAGCGTTGGCTTAATTGCACAGATGATGGAGGAAAGAGAACTGTGTACCTAGATATCTTTTGGCGTTATAGAAGACTCTGGCATTTTCAAAAAAACACTATGACGCAAGCAAAGTACCCTTATTGGTTTTTATAAGAACGAACATATTCCTTTTTTATCCTTTTCGCTCATTTAGATCCTTGAATTTTGTCAATTATCTTAATGCCATCCCAACCTTTTTCTACATATTTATATTTTTTATAGGTATTCAGAAAATTTAAATGTTGAAAAAAAATAAGGGAAAGGAATAAATTAATTGGGGTTAATTATTTTGAAGGATTTTTGGGCTCAAAATTTTAAATTCGTGTATTGAGCTTTTACCTGTTTTCTTTATAAAATAATTCTAATAAAATGCACAACTGGGTCGAACGTAGCTGCTCGAATGCACGTAGTGTCTAATTTAGCTATTCTCATTTGTTCAGTTATTGTTCAGTTACAGTTACTGTCCAGTTACATTTACATTACTTTTTTTTTAAAAGAACCGCCTTAAGTGCTGTTATTGTTATTGTTCTATGTCCAAACAGGCCAACCTTTTTAGACCATATTATACATTGCTCAGGTTTTTTTTTAAACATATTAACTTTTAAAAAACTGCAAAGACAACTCAAAATTTAAAAAACATGGGTAGATTAAAAAAATCTTTATATCAAAACTATTTTCGGAATTCCTTTCTTCATGTCCCCTCCTGCAGCATGATGCCCTGGGCTTTGTTCTTATAGTTTGCCCTAAGGTAATTCTAAAGCTTCATACAGTTGTTAAATTTCCCCCTGTTATCAAATATCTTAACTCTTCTATTCATAACGATAAATATCTTTTTCTAACACTGATAGACAGATTTTCTATCCAATTAGGTATCATTTAACAAAAATAAAAAACGCACACTTCTGTTTTATATTATATTTCCGCTTAGAGACACCCTCCATTAAAAGAAATGCAAACAACAAACAAAAAATTACCAATAAATCATACCTGGCGGCGCTAGTAGCCTCATTAAATTTTTCAACTCGCGTGAAAACAATAGCGGGAGGCTATAGGTACTCATAAATAATATTATTCTGCCATTTTCAGATATCTCCAATATACTTTAAGGATATATAAATGCAATCATACCTTTATTATGTTCCTATACTTTGGGGGCCCAATAAAATAGTGTGCGCCAAGCCCATATAATAATAATAATACATAACTTCGATAGGACAATAGAATTGGAAGTTCGAATCGAAAATGTGTTGCACATTTATTACCTCATCGCATAAATAACCCTTTTGTCTAGAACTATAGGCATTTTCATATCTGTTTTTTTCATTTTTTTTTTTCTTTTCAATACTTAAACTATGCAGTTTGGCCCTAAAGGTGTTTTCGCTTGAAAATAATCAAACCCTGATTTGCAGGACAACGTGTAAGTTTTATAATTTTTTTTTTTTTTAATGGAACATTTACAAGGCACGAATGAATGAAGTTAATGACTAATGTATATAATTTCTAGCAGGATCTTTAGAGTCTTTTACAAAATTTCACTTAGCTAAGTCATATAGGGTATTTTTTTCACACGTATAGAACTTTGGAATGGAAAACAACAACAATAAATCAATTGAAGCCACAGCTCCTGCACATCATGGTTGTTCAATTGAGGAACGAAAAAGTCAGTAGCTTTAAAACGGTCACCATTGACTGTAACTAGTGTTGACAGCTTAAAGTTCTATACCTCTAAAACAAAATACCACGTAAAAAATAAAAACGCTGACTAAGAAAAACTTGAGTTTATTCTATCTGATTCCATAACCTCACTATTTATGTATTTGGATGATTAACAAATTTTAATTTGATGTGCCAATTCTTACACATTTTTCTTTTCATGTCTACCGGTTTTGCGGCATTTTGTACCCCTCTTTTCCCGGTTATTTTATCATCCTTCCCTCAAATTAGTCTTTGACTATAAAATTACCTATATAAAACATGTAGCTAACAAACTATTGAGCACAATTCAACGAAGCTTTTATGGTTATCAAAAACTATTGGGTGTTGTCCTCTTAAGATACACACATGGAACATAAAAAGAGCCACCGGTAAATGGCTCCACTATTCCAATAGTCCTGGCTCCTGGTAATATTCAGAACGATTTCAGTTTTCAGATTACATATATTTTTGAAAAACCAAAAATGTGGAACATATTAATTTAGTGTTTTTGTTATCATTGTCAGTAGTTTCTATAATTTATATACTCTCGTATATGTATAGTACTAAAAAATTAGACATTCACTTGGAAAAAATTCCAACAAAGCTGAATTTTGGGTTAGCGCTTTTTTTGACGTTTAAGCAAGTCCTAAAAAATACCCTTATTTTCGACCGGAGGTTAACATTTTAGGGGATAACATGTTTGCCATTTTAATAGAAACGGGAGTTTAGCACATTTAGTCAATTTTTTTTTGTTTTCTATAGACAAAAAAAAAACAAAGCTAAAAAATAATCCGCCATCTTGAAATTTTAATTTTTTTCGATAGTTCCTTAGAAGTTTCGTTTTGTACAAAATGATTTGAAAACTGCTTGAAGAATGTTCATTTAACTACAAAATGACATATGAACAAGCTCCGTAGCCGTAGGTTAATCCGTTTTACAGTTATAGCTGTCCAAATGTTTTTTTAGATGTTTCGAATATTTTTAAATTTTTTGAAAAATTATTTTAGATCTGTTTTTAGTGCTCTTAACTTCCATTAACTCCAAAAATTACTTCAAAATGTACATTAAAATACAACAAAAATTTCTTATACCGTTATTTTGACCAATCACAATAAAATTATATGCATTCTATTGTTCCCACTTAAATCTTGATAAATACCTAACCTTTCTTTCCATTGATGTATAAAAGTGGATAATCTTCATGGTTTTTGAATAAGAATTACATTTCAGCAGAATTTTAAGAACATTGCAAGCAGATAAATTGAACTTACTTATCTGAATCAAAAATGCACATGCTTACCTATTGAATTCGTTTAACTAAAGAATGAGATAATCCTTTGACAATGTAAACAAAGGCTGAATAATACAAAATTAGACAACTAGGTACACGGTTAAAAATCTTGGACTAAAATTCAGTAATTCCTGTATTGTATATAGGACCACACCAAATTTTTATTAGAATTCAATACTTGCAATGGTTTAAAAATCTTTCGTATACTATCATCCTATTGAAATGTAATCATTGCTTGGAATACATAAAATTTCCCTTCCAATGGGATTTTTCAAATAATTGTTCCCTGGGTTCAATACAAAATAAATTATAATCTAGTACAATCTACTAATTTTCAAAATTAATTTCAATCCGAAATGGACTAGACTTAACGATTTTTTGGAATAATTTTTAATATTTAAAGAATATTATTTAATCTTAATGACTTTATTCAGTATAAAAAGCAAACCTTTTTGAAATGCCTTTTAATTGTGAATGCATTTATTTTGAATCTGAGTTGGATTACATTGTAAACCATTTTATTTTATCATCCAGTATTTTTTAAGCTCCTTTGTAGTAAAAATTCGTTTTGTTTTTAATTTACTTTGAATTAAATAACAGTGGAAGTAGAATTGTCGTGTAATACTATTTAAACTTATTTTAAGTACGATTTGGTTTGAATATCAATAAAATTTCAATTAACTGATAGTACGAATAGTATTACGATCTAGTAAAATTTACTGTTTAAATTCAATATAAAAAAGTTTTATTTGTAATAAATATTTAATTAGATTTTAGTAGGTATAAAACAGTTTTATGTAATTTTTCATTCAATTCAATTGGTCATTCAATTGGTCATACTATTAATTCAGTTTGAATTAAAAAAGTGCGATTAGTATTGAAAACCAATGAGATTAAGTAGGTACCTATTCAAATTTAATTGAAAAATTATTTTTTGATACGAACTATAAATTCTGAAAAAACGAAAAAGAATTGCAATGAAATATTTCTTTCACATAAATTTAATAGTTTTCCCTGAGAGTTTTACTTACTTTCAGATCAGGTTCCGTGGACTTCAAAATTATGCTAAATTTTTTAATTTGTCTTTAAATGTGAAAAAAAACATTTTTTATTTAATTCTTAAAAATTTATTTTTTTATTGTTAAAATTTGTTTCTTATGATTATATTACATATTCTTTTTTTAATAATCAATTAATGAAAGTGAATTAACTTAATTGCAGTATTTTTTGTTAAACAAAAGTGAATTAACTTAATTGCAGTATTTTTTGTTTAACAAAAAATACTGCAATTAAGTTAATTCAGTTTCAATGATTTAGAATTGACTTACTTGTCGCTATAACATCTTCGCTTGTTATATAAATGACGGATCAGTTTTTATGACTGCGAACACCTTCACCTCATGTCCCATTTTACAAGTTACCATTATAATTGTGTCCTCTACTAACAAAATTCCTATAATTAAGTCAAAAATGTAATCGATCAGAGGATTTCAAAAAATGATAAACAATAAAATTGAAAACAATATTTTTATAAAATGTCAAATTTTTAAATTTAATTAAGACTAATTTATAATTTCGTGCAATTAAAAAAAGATGTTAGATTTTTGTAACATTTTTAAATAAAAAATTAATAGAAATAATTCGTTACACTTACCCTTTGAAATTACACTTTTTCACAAATTTCGATGTTTTCACGTCAACTTTTTCTTTTAAATGAAAAGAAATGCAGGATTCGCGTTTCATCCGCTGCTGGTATAAATTGCATTCCAATTGTATTGCTTTTCAGACAGTATTGCATTCAATTTCAATACAAGATGTATACATTCAAAACAAATTGTATTCAATGGAATCGAAGTGCTTGAATAAAGTTCATAAATCAACGCGCTTTATGTTTTGGGACATTGGAGTGAATTTTATTCCAAATTGTATTTCCTTCTAAGCCCCAATATGCTGCATTGTAATACAAAATTTGTAAATTTAATACAATTAGTATTCAATGAGAATGTATTGCTGGAATAAAATTCATTCCAATTCGCTTTCCGTTAAGTAAAAGTACCGTTACAATAAGTGGTTCCTATTTGTGTTTCGAACGCTGGAATAAATTTCATTCCAAATTGTAATATTTTTTATACTACATTTACATATGTATATGTAGTAATAAATTTCAATTCAAGATTATTATATTCAATATCATTTTTTGATTACATTCCAAATTTGGGAATGTCCTTCTGGGAAATTTATTTGTGTGTAATCCTCGATGTACTCATATTAAGGACTTAGGTATTAGAATTAAATAAAGGCAATACAATTTTTAAGTATTAATGGTGTAAATCAAGGAAATTTCTACATTGAATACAAAAGCAAATACATTTTAATTCAAAATATATTGAAAAAAAAAATAATATTTGGCATGTTATTGAATTAAATACTGCAGGTATTGGAAATATGCAGTAATACTTTAGTATTACTAAAATTTAGTCCAAGATTTTTAACCGTGTAAGGAATACATTCTTCTGAATTCATTCTGAAATAATTGCCGCAAGCTGCACTTAATCGCTTTTAACATAAAAACACGTGTAAGCCTAGAAATGCGGTCAAACCCTTACTTTTTGTAATTTCAATTCACAAAGGTTAGGAAAGATACATAAGGGGATATTTATTGTATTCATACAAAAAAGCTTTACTCAAGATTTTTCTTAAACTTTTTTCTTATAGCTTTCAAAGAAATTTTAAAAAAAAAAACTATTTTAGTAGAGTAAAATTTTCCCGCATAACGGAAATACCGATTTGACGTATTTTGAAAATATATATTATGTCTTGGTTCAGCAATTTAGTTCATATTTTGATAATAAACTACGCTTCAGCTACAAGAGAGCAAGTTCATGCAACCCAAGTACATTTGTTTTTATTTTCCATAGATATTTATTTTATCTCAGTTATGCTGAATGCTCTTTTTTTTAATTCTATACAAATAAAAAGTATTTAAGCAAGTTGATACGACATGTTGGGGTATTTTATTTATTTTTAAGGATTTCGATTTCCAATTAAAACTAAGAATGCGTGTGTTATCCACGTTTCATTGAAACTAGGGTAAATTCTAAACAAAATAGTTTTAACTCCACTCGTTTGTATGTATATAGGTACTCTGTGTAAATAATACAAAGCTTTTTTGGAATGTTGTTCTTCTCATTTTGAAAAAAGAACTAAGCTGGCTTTCGGTAGAATTAAGCTGGCTGAGACATATTAAAATATAATATCTGGTTTATGTGTAGTGGGGTAGAATTACACAGTCCAACAAACAATTTTATTTCTGTAAGGGACTATCAAAGCTATGTACTACAAATTCATCAAAATTGAAATAGAGAAGTACATTTGGACAGTGTATTTTTAATTTTTAACTGTTGCCAGGAGCTGTTCAATATAATTTCCTTATGGACTTTTAAAGCAAATAACTTCCAAGCATTACAAAGGCTTTAACTTTCCAACAAAAAGGATTTACAAGCTCTTGCTTCTGGCAGAAAGCACAACTGCGTTGACACATTTCTAAAAACCTTTTGGTCCCATAAATGGTTAGTAGAAGTGGAATTAGTTTCCTAAGAACTTCGTTAAGGCTTCTCATTCACTAAATTTTATCGCAGTTCATTTAAGCGTGATCATCTGACTTTTTTGTTGAATGATTTTCTGGACTAAACTTTTTTTTTTCTTATATTTTATTTCTATAATATGTGTCTATTGCAAAATGTTTGAAGTATTTTCTCAGTAAAAAGAATATGTGTTTTGTGATACTAAAAAACCAAAAAAATTCTTGAAATGTTTTTTATTTTTAAATCCGAAGAGATCGTGGTGACGGGAGTAATATTCTTTGAAAATATTATGTTTGTGCCAGGCTTGAGTTCACAGGAAATAGAAATAGTTTACATCACTTCGCTAAAACTAACTATTAGAAAACAATGCTTCCCATGCTTCAATAGCTTCCAAATCAACCTTAAATATATTTTAAAGAAACTGTATATACAAATAATATCTGCGCCTTCGATACATAAACTCAGTACTAGTCCCACAAAAGTATCACCTTCAATAAATTGAAAGACTGAACCTTATAGAGGGAAAGTTTTTAGTTGGGAATGGTAAACACCCAATTGAAATTTTATTGACAAGAATTCGACCCGTTTTTATTACATATAGAAATATTAAGTAAACGATAAAAATAAAATTATTCGGTTAAAAGAAAACCTCTGAAAGGAAAAACGGTGGGTAAAAATAGATGACAAGCTTAATGAGCTGAAAACGTTTGAAAACTTCCACTTTTGACCTACTTTCATGTTGGGAAGTCAAGATATAATTGCAGAATAGTTTTTTTTCCTGTTGTTTTTATTCTCGATAATTTCGTTTTCTTATTATTTCTATTGTTTGTTAGTTTCAACATTAAAGCAAAACACTTTGTGGTTTATTCTTTCATGTCAAAGGGCAAAGCACCTTCATACGAGTAATTACTTAATCATATTTCTAACACAACAAAAATTTCCAAAGAAAACATCTCGTCTTGCAATCGCACTTGGGCTAATAGAGACGTTATATAGGAACATTTAAATAATGAATATTCATACCTACCTAGTTGCCTGTTCCCATAGCCAAGTGTCCGCACTACTTTTGCATTTTGAATCAAGAAGTGCATGTGGGAGATTCATATTCAATTCCGGGTAATTGGCAGCGACCAGTCCCGCAGTCAAACAGTCAAAGACCGCCCGGTAGTCTTCATATTATAAATAAGGAAAACAACTCCACAACTCGTACATCACCAATGGAAGACGAATGTGCGGGTCGATGGGAAGCATAAGTAATTCTAGATCTATGCGACACAACTTCACTGACGAACGGCTGGCTTTGCAAAATGAAATGTTGTTCTGTTCAATGGCCTCTTTATGAGGCGTTAGAAATTGCAACGACAACTACTACTGACGTTGGAAATAACCATTCGTACGTAGAATTTTTCGCCAAGGCTTTAAAAAAAAGGCATTTCGTGATGGTGAGTGCACTGAGAGGTTTACCGAGAATTATTGTTAATCGCAATTTGAAGAATATTGTTTGGTATTAATTTTTGATACCTACACTATGAATATAATCTCAAGCGGTTCGTATGACAAAATGAAGAGAAATTTAGAAGAATTTATTATTATTGTCTTTAGGGTCGAATTTGTTTTGTTTATTGCATCAATGCAATGACGAAAACGGACCACTGATCGATGGTGTGAATGAACTTACTGTTGCAATTTCCTCCATCTTCGATGAAACTCAGACCCCAAATTTCCAAATAATATGAAAAACAAACAATGATATTTTATACGAGTAGAAACGTTTAACTGAATTGTACGATTCTGCTGAATTAAAATAATAATCAATTAATTATGACTTAGAATTCAAAAATGAAATGTTAGGTATACATTATAATTTAATTTAAATAAAAGTTCAATCTAAAATCGTTTTGTATTTGATACAAAAACTTGTTCACAATGAAATTTTTAAACAATATTAAAAACACGAACTTTTCATTTATATACAAATTTTTTTTTTCTAAACGGGAGGTGATAAATATTTTCTTTTTTGAAACAAATAGATTTTTGTACAACAACAACAAGAACAGCTTGAATTATGAACATTCGAAAAATAACCCATCCGCAAATTGTTTCTCATGACAATTATCTGCATAGCAGTCATTTGATTATCAGAAGAGGAAGGTCGTTCTTTAGCGGTATCACATTGAGATTATTCCAAAAAATAAACTTTAAAAAAATCACCGAGACAAAAATAAAGCCAAAAGACAACTACAATTTTTTTTAAATACATCGTATCTCCTTTAGCCTCTAGAAATCCTACCGGTTTTAAGTGAATATTTCGAAAAATATCTATTTTCCACTTTTGAAATTCAAACATTCATTTCTCGAACTATGGTCTGCTTCTATGGTCTATCTATCTTCTTCAAAAAACAATATTTTTTATCACCTTCTGTTTTTAGTTTTTCGATCTTTTGAAGAAAATTTTCGAATTCATTGTAATGCCACAAATTAGATTCCAAATTTTCAATCCCTAGCAGAATTTCAGCTATTTTTTTTCATAAAGTGAATTAATTTTTTACGTATAATAACGGTGTGTTGATCTAAAAATGTATAGTTCATAATGTCGATTTACACAATCTCGACAAAAAAAAACTGTTGTCTAGTTAAAAGACCGATTGATCATTGATTTTTAAAATCAAGAATACAGTCGACATTTTCAAAATCGAGTATATAATAATCGACATTTTTAAAGCTTCCCTATATTCAAATTGGTCTTATTCATTTGTTCAAAAAAAAAAAAAAATATGAAACTCAAAAAAAATGAATCGGTCCCGAGACGAGATTGACATTTTTCGATGTTGACTTCTAATAGCTAACAATAAACGTTATTGGAATTGGAATAGAAATTAAGCTACTTTATTATAAATTCTTATTAAAAGCAACACAAAAATAGTTTTTCTAAATATTTTTATCGAGAGATCAGATTAATTTAATAAAGAGAAACTTATTAAAGTTTAATAAAATTATGTCGCAGTTTTTTAAAGAATGTAGGTGCGATACTGTAGTGATGACGAAAAAACAATAACCTGTTCTTGTCAATCATAACAGCTTGTTGATATTGTCGTATCCAAATGTTTCGCATTCTCCTAAGCAAGCCTTTAGTCTTTTTTTTTTTTAAATGAGAATCAAACCATTTTATTCTAGGAGTTGTCTAGTTCTTACATTGAAATACTCAATTTCATATTTTAGGTACACAATTTTCAATGATTTCCTTTACTAGAAACAATACCGAGACTCTCATTCCAAAAATGATGGCCTCGTCTCGGATACCAAGAAACGAGAGAAACTGGTCTTTGAAGAAATGAAGGCTCAATACTCAAATACATGAACTAATAATTTGAAAAAATGATCTTTAAATGTCAAACTAATAAATAAATAAATGCATTTTTATTTTATACTGGGTCCCATTTTTATTTGGTCAGTAAGAATTTCTCAACTAAATAGGTACTTTTATACAACTTTCTTCTTTTATAAAAAACCATATCAAAGTCTTTTAGTTTGAATTAGCTACCTATCTTTTGGAGTATTAATTTGTTTGCAGTCAAGAAAGAAAACTATGGTATTCAGCTGTGCATACTTATTGACTATTGTTAGAATTATTCGAACGACTTGTTTTTTACAGAACTATGGAAAACTTTGTACATATATGTAAGTACAACCAGATTGTTTTGTTTATTTATGAAAAGTTAAGATGTGGAAATTTGTCTTATGTATATCATTGCCATTAAACTATTTTTAAGAAGGAAGAAGCCCACAAAACCAGTGAAAAAATAAATAAAACTCAATATTATTATTCCTGGGTTTATGTTCAATTAACTAGTTGAACTAATCCCATCCCAACTTCCCACTTAGTAAAAATACATTAATCCCATAATATAAAATATATTACATACTTAAATTATACAACAATCGCCATTTCAAGAAAACCCCCACAAAATGGCGAACACAAAATCGGCTTAGCTTGCATCAGATAGGTATACAAAAAGTAAAAGAAGAAAAAATCCAAATTTAACTTTTGTATAGGTAGGTATATGAACATGAACATTTATGTATATGTATGTTAAAACCAACTCTTGCACAAGATGACTATTGGGCATTGGTCCCCTTTTTCCAAATATAACGGCCTCTGCACAAAACATGATTGTTTCACCCTCGCATCATCATGTGCATGTGCACAAAATTTTACAAAAGAAAAAGCATCCTGCGAATCCTGATACTGCTGTTGTTGCTATATTGCTGATGCCGATGCAAAACAAGAAACGCAGAAAAAATACAGAAAATACATATCTGCAGCCATTTTGAAAAGTTTTGCCCTCTAACGTCAGTTGTATCATACTACACACAAATACAACAGCCCTTCGAGCTTCAAATATAGGTATAGAACAAAAAAATAATAAAACCAAGCCAAAGGCCGACACATTCGGAAAATTCCCAAGGACTAAAACGATGAAATGTCAGTTCAGTATACCTTAGGTATAACCGTACTATAAACAGACACAGGACGAAAAAAAAAGAAATGAAAATAAGGAAAGTACCAAAACGTTCGAAGGATAACACACTCTTGCGAAATGGCAAACATCCCCTATACCATACTCTGACTCTCTACCAAATGCGAACCCTTTTCAACATGCCAGGCTTATATTGCATATATGCAGTTAGCCATATGCATGTGCAATAAACACACATACACTCGCTCTTTCGAACTCGAGATAGCTGCACCCAACCCACCAGCCAACCACTATTCATTAATTGATATCGCATCGTCTATACGTGGGCTTCGGTGTACGGTACGGCTTGGTACGTGCGAAATCACCACAGGGTTGGCAATGTCCTCCCGTATTCTCTTTTTTCCTGTCAAAATGTTAAGCTACCATTTTCAATGTGTTTTTGTTTCAAACATACCTACTGCTAAGGTATACCTACCTACATATATGTAGTTTGTGGCATAGTGGCAGTATGGTACCTATAGCTTACTATGCAGCACACGCAGATCTCCAAACACATAGAGAGATAAGCTCCCTCCAGGCTCTTCTCTAGAGCCTCCTCTTCTGAGCTCTGTGCTATGCCGAGAAAATCAATACACACGGACACACGCACATTCGAATATTCTCCGATCCCACATACAAGAGCAGCAGTGTTAGCCCGCCTCTTCTACTTCAGACTTCTAGCCGAATGCATTCGACAGTCATCAAAAAATATAGACCACCCTGTACCCAACCCTAGGCCAGTATCCTATTCAAGGATATCTTAGAAAAGGAGTTGATGATGTAGTGCGTTGGCCGTTGGGTGTGTGTGGGCATCAAGCGAGGATAGCAGTGGCACCAAGGCTTTTTATTTATGTAATAGGATTAACTCAAATGCACAAGGATATAAGAACTGTGGACCGACTCTGACTCCGACTCCGACTGACAACGACACGACGAAACCTACTAAACGACCGACAAACCCACCACCCACCCACCGACTGATGATGGTTTCATAAAATCCATTGCAAACAGGAAACAACTAGAGCCAGAGAACATGGCAGCAGAGCAAAAAGACCAAAATGGTCGAAAACAAAGGCAAAACACACACTATATAACTACCTAACGGTAGATGAGAAAGATTCATCAACCGATATACTAAATTCATTCGTTACGTTACCCTGTGATAGATGGGGAAAATGAGTAAGACCGACCGACGAAACGAAATACAGGAGACTTTTGGATACAGAGGTCTAGAGATGCGGGTGTATATGATCGGGGTTTGGGTTATGGACGTGCAGAATCACCCTTTAGGCATTATGGAGTCTCACGTCGAATTTGTGTACCTTTATCCGTCCGTGTCGTAGGAGGTTAGTTTTTTATGCATCGCTGGCAGAAATATACTGCACTACACTATCCTTACTCTGTGGGTACACATAGATTCTAATTTCTACGTCTATTAGTAATGACTGTGCCACCGCTACTTCCACCGGTATAGTTACTGTGGTTTATTAAGGATTCGAGGGAATAAGTACAACAAATTAAACAAAAAAAAAAAAAAACAGAACCCCAAAAACCCAAACTCTTCAGAGTATTATCGCATTTATAATCATTCAGCCGTCCATAGAGGATATACCTATCTATACGGAAAACGCTGCGATATAGAATTTATCTACTTCAAAAGGAATGAAAAGCAAGTTGAGGATGGTGATTGAGATGAGTACCTGCCTTAGTGCCTTCTTATATCTACCTACCTTTTGCCAGCGTTGCTCACGTTGTCATTATTTTTTTGTTCACTGAAATTGCGTAAAAATCTAGAAATGAGAAATATAAAGTTTAGTTTTATGTAAGTATTCGATATTCCGCAAGGGAGTAATCTAGGACCGCTTTTGTTGTTTTTTTTTAACAAGAACAAGATTTGATTCTATTTGTGGTACGCAGAAAGGAAAATTATAGTTTTCTGGAACACTTAAAATTGGTTTTGCATTTTTGTGATTTACGTTCCTTTGTATTCCAGATTTGTTTGTTCGTGAAATGGTACGACGGGTGATGTGGCTGCCAGCAAAACTTTTACATGATTGGTTCAGAAATTGGATTATTGTGATCGCTTAAGTCTCTTAAGTGGAGTCTATGTCTTTGGGATAGAGTAGGACAGAAACATGAACAACTGTTCTTACATCTTCCTCATCTATACAGCCTCTACCGGAAGTCTTTAGAATGTACGACAAGCCGTTTTTGTCTGAAGACTTCAGATTCCGTGTTGAAGAGAGCTTAGAACAGTCTTGAAATACAATCAAAAATGATAAGGAAAGGATACCAAACACGTAGCTAGCTTTGGTTTGTAGCGGCACAATTAGTGTTCTCAAGCTGGGTGATGCAGTGAAATATTCTAAGCGCGTTTCCAAATTCGATGTGAACAACCTTTATGTGAAAGCATGGGCTTTTGTTTGTGGGTGGAGTCTAACAAGAACCATGAGGACTGCCTGGGGACTTATCACTCGGAATGAAACTCAGATCGACTGCTATATGGTAGACCGGAAGAAATTTGGTTGACTTTGAAAATCATTAAACAGACGACCTTAAGATAATAGACACAATAAATTTTAGGTGCTGCCAGAAGTCACCAAAGATTTTTAAATCAACTTTCTCCAGGAGACTCTGAATCACCGTCAGTTAAAGATGAAAAAGAAGAACAACAAGAAAAGTGATAATATTAATAAAAATAAGAAGAAAAAGAAGAAGAAGAAAAAGAAGACAAAAAGAAGAAGAAGAAAAAGAAGAGGAGGAAGAAGAAGAAGACTGGATGAAGTAAGCTCAGAATCAAACAAAATACATTTCTTATGTATTTTCAATGAGAAAATTTAAACGCCTGAGGCGCCATCTAGAGGGAAAATTTTTTAATCGCTCACTCATAAAACTTCAAATAACAGACGTTATTTGAGGAATATCTCCAAAATGTTTTCTGGCAATAAGCTGCCATAATACCAAGATTATTTTATTATAATCGAAAAAGTCGTTGTGGCTAACACAATTCTAAATCGCAAGTTGCGTCGGTGGTGTAATGGTTAGCATAGTTGCCTTCCAAGCAGTTGATCCGGGTTCGATTCCCGGCCGACGCACAGTTTTTTTTTATTTTATTTTGAAAGTGGAATATAAATTTTTAATTATATTTATTTTTTAATAACTTGCATGATACAATGGACTTTTTTTAATCGTGATTTAAGACCTTAGCTAACAGATTCATAGATTTTCTTTGAACTTTATATCTATCTTTGGTAACTTAACGAACAAAGAGTAGACTATACTTAACATGCATTTCTGTATAGGTACACAGCAGAAAAAGAAGAAGAAAATTAAGAAGATGAGGATGATGATGAAGAACCAGAAGAAGAAGAAGAAGAAGAAGAAGAAGAATAAGAAGAAGAAGAATAAAAAGAAGAAAAATGAGATAGAAAAATATTTACAGAATTAAGAACTTGATATTTTTTTTACTATTGAGTACATAATATGTATTAACAAAAAATATTCGCAACCTATTGGCAACACTATGCAATTTTTGTTTTCCTTGCAAACCCCACCGACTGCCATATAGGTATATCGGAGACTTTCTTCCACCCGACTAGAGATCTCCTTGGAAATGCCCTCGCACACAAAGCATAAAAAACCAAATTGTGATGTGCGTTGTTTACTTCAAAAAAGGACTTCATCTGGAGCATGGTCGCCATCAGCATCCTTGTCGAAGTATACACCGCTCAATCTTCTCTTTCGTATACCTATACCCAAACATTTTCCTTGAACAATTTATCCATTTTACTTTCTTCTTACACCATCATACTTTAGCATACAGCCAGAGTAGAGCTAGCATGCTCCTTCAATTCCTTGCAAAAACATCATTTTGTAAGGATAAATGCTCGAGGAATGTCAAAAGGCACGAAACCGATACGATGCGATGGCGAAGGCGATGGCGATGGATGCATGCACTGCACAGCAGTTTGGGGGGTAGATATAGTAGGTATAGTTGTTATCCGAGAACCAAGACCAGACTTCCAATTCCAATGGATCTATTCCTTTTTGTACGTTAGCGGGTGTTTGTGTGTGTCCTGAGTGCGTCCTAAAAAACGATGTAATGGCTGTGCTCTTCTCTAAAAGCAAAACTACAATTTAGCCTACACACAAATGCAATCAATGGAGTATTTTTTATTCGAGGAAACCGAGGTGTGTGGAAAGTGGAGGTGGGGGTGTTGGGATAGTACTGCACCCCCGAAACTCTCTGGCCAAAAATAAAAACAAACTCGACAAGCAACAACAAAAAAAATGAAAACAATAAACAAAAATTAAAACAACAGCTTTGGAAATAAGCAACAAAAATTTGCTCTTGTTTAGGACTCTAGCGAAAGTTTTCCGCACACCAGCAACCAATCAGAAGCCAGTGTAAGGGTGTGGCCTTTTTAGCCAGAATACCCTTGTATCCTCGGCCGTCGCATCGTCCGTGCTGTATGAAAGCTGCATGTTTACTTCAGCACAGAGAGTCATGTTTCTGGTTTTCCTTTAACATTTATTTTTTTTTTTATTTTCTTGCGTCCCTAGTTATTTTGGTCCTTTAACCTTTTTTCGTCCTGGCTCTGTGTGTTCAAAGAGGGCAATAACATTCCCTTGCAACATGAGGAGCAAATTATGTTTTCTTGAGAAATATTTTCAATTTTTTTTTTCAATTTCATGGATCAGCTTACGGAAATTCCTGAACCGACCGACGGTGAAACGCGCTTTATGGAATTTGGTTGTCCAACGCCGACGGCGAAATGGAGGTGAATCCTTGTTTTTTTTTTTTTTTTGTTATTACTCAGCTCCGTTACGACTTGCTTAATGCGCGGGGTAGTGAGCGCAACTGCATCAAGGGACAGCATCATTTGCATTCGGAATGACTTTGGGTTGTCATTGAGAATGGAGTTTATGTTAATCACCTCACCCTAGTATAAGTATACTATATACCATAGCCGTGAAGCAGAGTTTTTCCGAAAACGGGATACTTGCAGTGCATTTGAGGTGTGATGGGAGGAAGTTATGTGCAAGGTATTTCAGTTTGTATTATGGCGAGGTTTATGTTTGTATATGAGAAAATGACGATGATTCTCGTTTTTCTTTGTGTATACCCACAAAGGAGTCGCTTTTCTCGTAATAACCTTGTAAACTTCCCAAGGTCGTTGCATCTGCTATTTTTTTTTATTTCTTTTTTTTTATTTATTTTAATACCTACTTGTGCTTTGTGGAAAAACTTTATCTTCTTTGGTTTGAATGTGCATCAGCAGATCCTTGATGAAAGTTGCGATGGTTAATCGTTTACGCTTGTTTATGTAAAGTTATTTAAGTCAAATGGGATGGACAATATTATTAGGTTGATAAAGTGTATAAGTATTTTAAAGAATATTGTTATGTAAATTAAGAGTTTTTGTTTTGTATATACTTTTGCGAAAGCTTATACTGCTCGATTAAAGACGCATAAGATGGTGGGTGGACTATATTTTTATTTGCATTATTATTTTTATTTGCTAATTTTTAAGATTTTTAAATTGATTGTTATTTATGCTATTTATAACCAGTTAGAAGCGTTTAGAGTCATAAGGTAAATTATTATTTTTGTAGTTAAAGCCGTTTAAATTTTTTTCATGAGAAGTTTGTTTTCCATTAAGTATTTTAAATTAAGATTAAACGCGTGGTTTTTACCAAAAAATGATCTGTCCATTGAATATATTGTTGAAAATTGCAAGTAAAAAAATGCACTATTCCAAAATGCACTATAAACATTTAACCAGCATGTTATGTTAGCTATGTTTTATTTTAGATTTTAATTCAATAACTGTACGAATACTTTTATGCAAACAAATATTTAAATATCTGAACTTATCAACCGAAGAAAATTAAAAACAAAGATACGATCGATGGTACACTCGGCGTATGTGGAACATTTTTCGCAGTATTAATTTTGCATTACTTGTAATTACTTCTCTAAAACTTCATTCGTTTATTTTGAATTTCAGTAATTTTAACTAAGTTTGAATTGAAAATTCTCGGTTTGAAATTTTTGACAAAAATTATGTATGTACATTAAGACTAAAAGTCATTTATTTCTTTTTTGAAAGCTTCAACTTTTGAGCACAAGTGGACAATAGAAAATCTAATATAAAATGTTAGCCGAGTTTTACTATCGCCAATAATCCACAAAGTTCTTCCTATCGGAGTAAGGGTTAATTTCTAATACCCAAAAATTAGTTCCCACATTGGCATCTTATTATTACCTCATGTACATATATACTCGTAGTATAATATGTGATTTTTCGGCCAAAAAAATGAAATGCAGTAATATTAATAACATCGGTTAAGAGTTTCATGAAAATTCTTAAGTTAGTCTTTGAGAAAATTGATATTTAAAGTAAAATAGAAATTATGTTCTGTTGAATGTTTTGTTAAGTTGAGAATACTTCGGCTTATTGTGCAACGATGATGCTCAAAAACTGAAAAAAAAAGCCTCAACATGAAAAAAGATTCTTTAGCTCAATATTTTAAACTTATGAGTATATAACTTTTGTGTGGTGTAAAACATTAATGAGGAATAAGACTGAACAGTTTTTTTCGATTCTGAAAAATTTGAAGTTTGGTGTGACTGTATAAGTATTTTAAGCAATCACTTCACAGTTCGCACAATTTGTAAATTAAAAAATATGACATTTATCAAGGGTGATGACGTTTAATCTTTGAATCTGTTTTTGCTTCTGATTTCAAATCCAGAAGAGAAATTCTCTTTTTTTTAGAATTAGAACTGTCACTTTTACCCAATTGAACGCATTCAGAATACTTTTTTCTGCTTCCAGATTGCCAATTGAAAACGACATTAAAAGCTGTCAATTGTGCCTTTGACATTCAAACCAGATAAACATGCATTTTGTACTCTGTGCTGTAAAAGTTTAAATTGAAATTTGTACGGATCCACCCGTTAGACAGTCCACAACATCAAATGTTTCCATTTCTACTTCTATTATTGTTAAATTAAATTTATTTATTCGATTTATTTGTACTTAGAGACCCCAGGTCTCAAAAAACACAAAATTTCATTGTTAGGGTGTGAGTTCAGGGCTCAACGAACAAACCTAATGTCTCAGTTCATTTTTCCACAAATTATGGGCTAATACATTTTTTTTTGGTTGATTCATAAAAATTGGCTACAAAATAAGTCTAATTCATGATTTTCCTTAATTGTCATACAAAACAGTCTACTTGGAGTGGATTCGGTGTAACTATTTGTGCTTCTAATATCAGTCTGCGCCGAACGCTTTTAACAATTTAACAATTAAAAATTAAATTTGCACATAACGATATTAGTGGACCATCCATTTGACTTGATGTAAAAATATAAAACTCTAAAAACTTGCCACAAAACAGAATTGAAGGTCCCACTGTGTTCATCTTCCTTTTTATCCAGAAACGTGTGTCATTTTCTTCTTCTTAAAAATTTGCCCATTACCTGTCTACTAAGGTGACCAAAGGTTTGAAACTCAACTTAATTATTAGATAAATTTAACCTTCACGTCAACTATAATAGTTTAGTGCGGTTCAAAACTATAATCTCGTTTATATTTTTTTTTACATTATTTTCTTTTCCATTGCCAATTTTCTTGAAAACATGCGAATAAAATATGCTTCTATAAATTTCCCCAAGCTAAATTTTGAAAATGGTAAAGTGCACTTATGATTCAGCCAAAACAGAGAACTAACAATCTTACATAGGTATACCCAAACCCCAGCAGAGTCACTGCCACCTACTCCTCCTTCATATAATGTCATTGGCAATACACGTCTTCTTTACCATCACCGACGTTGTCGTCGTCGTTACGTAACAGCACGTCTCGAAAACATTTTTTGGCAAAACATCGCACAAGAGACGTCAAATGTTATGCCACTCTTCCAAAAAACAAAAAAAAAAGGTTAAAACACCCACAAAAAAATAACGTAGGTATATAAAAAGCGAAAAATTGCAGTTAAGTTCTTGAATTTAATGCCACAAAGCTCGATACACATGGTTACCAGCAGCCTGCTACCATCAGCACCCACCTACCTCGCCTACCTTAGCTCCCACTACCCGTCATAAACCCACCCGCCTTTTATCCTATACCTATGGAATTTTTTCGAGAAATATTCGGCTATGGACAGGAATTCAAAAGGCGATATGAATGCAATGCAATAAAAAGTCCTTTCGTAACTCAGCAATCCCCCTGCGTCTTATTCACCCCTCAACATATAGGAGACTTGGCCCATCTCCAGGTGCGATACTTCGATATTTTATACTTTATTTTGTTTCGTGTGGTTACACTACACAACCATCGAAAGCAAAAACTCCCTCCATTTTTGCAATAAGCCTCAAAATTACAAAAAAGTATGTACAAAATTCAGTGGATCCCGAAAAAGGGATTCTAAACTAACCGCCCACATCGAATGCATACCAGAACTCTGAAACAAACCGATTATAAGGTTGTTATATGCGAAAGGATTTTCGGTTGGGGATTTTTGGTCGGAGCAATTGCGGCACGGGGTTTTTCCCTAAAAGTTTATTGAGAGATAATTTTTGTAACGCCCGTCACTCTGCGCCACGCTGCACCACCATAATCGCTGTATGGCTCGAAGGTTGGGCAGATTTGGGCAACCCTTATGCCAAGGACCCACATATCAGTTTTTGTGTGCAACGGAATTTTTATGGATAAAGTTTTGTTTGTTTCTTTTATATTTTTTTTTTCAAGTTATAGTATTATTTGAAATTTTTCCGAAATCATGTCCAAGATTGATATCTTTATGGTCCTTGAAAGGAATTGTGTTTACTAGCCGGATATATGGAGCACCATGACCAACTGAAAAACAGAGTGGGTGAAAGAGTTGAGATTTTCAAAATGAAAAAAAAAAACTACCATCCATAGGCGAAATGCATTTTTGATGGCTTTGCTCAATGTCGGGAATTTGTGCATGTTTCTTGTTTCAAAAGAAACATAACTTAAATTGAGTTTATGACGTTTGGCAAAGAATGAAAGTTATTTAAATATTTCGTATGAAATTTTTGTTCAAGAAATTGATGGTTACAGATAAAATCAATGGAGATAACATTTCTGAACAGCAAAAGATTCGAGGCAAAGAATTTTTGGTTTTTTGGAAAAAATTTAAAATAAAATAGGTAGGTATAATGTTGTAGTATATTTGTAAGTTAAATACCTTTTTTGTTATGAGTGTTCGCGGTTGAACAAAGCCAAATTAAAATTTTATACCAAATGATGCAATTTCAATATCAAATATAATAATAATAACTAAATTAAATTTATATACCTATGTTACTGTAAAAACCTGAAACACTAAAAAATGTATTTGCTAAATTTCAGTCAGGCGAAGTGTGTCAAGCAACAAGCAAGATACTTTTAATCGAACAAAAAATGTTTGCTTTGGCACTGCTGCCTGCCTGGCAACTTAATGGGGCATATTCATAATCGTCTGACAAGTTGTTTCTTTGTCTCTTTCTCTTTTAAGCTAACCTGGAGTTTATGTTATTCATAGACAATTTAGACCCAGGTCCAAAAGATAAACTGGAGCTCAATCCTTAAAAACGGTTGACTCTTTGACTGTTGTTTTTTTCTATCTGTCAAAAAATCGATTGGATTTCAATGGATTGACAGGCAATAGTACTAAAATTGTAGTAGAATTCTGTTTTTACTGATATTTACTAAATATACCCCAAATGTACTCTAAGCAGAGCAACGAAGTTGCGTGAGCGGAAAAGTTAGTTAAAATCCCTGGGACTTAGGAAGCGGCCGAGGTAGGTACTTTTGATTAAAAACGATTGCTGAAAAATTTTTAATTTTCTTCAAAAAATAACTACAGTCGACTCCCTCTTAATCGAACTCCCTTTAAGTCGAAGTTCCCTCTAACTCGAACACATTCTCTCGATTCTTGGCCTATTTTCTTTCCCTCTAAGTCGAATTTTTTTCTTTCGCCGAAAAAAAAATTAAAATAATCATTCTCTCTCAAATCGCAACTCTTTATTGTTTTTAATTCTTATTAAAACATCAAGGCAAGCACACACTCGAACACTTTGATTTAATAATTTAGTTGAACAAATATTTTTTTAAATATAATGGATTAATGAGTGAAAAAGCAAGAAGCTTAGCTTTATTTATTTATCTATGTTTAATTCAATAAATCAGCAAAAAAAAAAAAACTCTCGCTAACTCGAATTTTTCTAAGACTCCCTCTAACTCGAACTAGTTTTGATATCCCCTGAAAATTCGACTTAGAGGGAGTTGACTGTAGTTATTAAATAAATATAAAAAAAATATGAATTGGCTTTCAAAAATATTTAAAATTTACAAGCATTTTTATTTTGTTATTAAAATTTTTATTGGGTAGGAAATTTAAATTTTTCTTCGTTATTTTTTTTAATATTAAATTTTTTGTTATTGAAAGAATTTTCTAAATAAATGCAATAAATAAGCTAAATTTGCTTTACAAAAAAGCAACAAAAAACTTTATTTACTTAATTTTCTCAATTTCCCCCCTCAAAGTCGAGAGCGAATCAGCTTGCGGCATAAAAATTACCATGTTCATTTTGGGCCCTAAGCTGTCACAAATAAATAATTGAAGTGCAGCCTTTGACCTTTCATACCATTGAATAAGAAGTACAGGAAGAGGCATATCGAGAAAAAAGTGAAGTAGTTTTCATAATTGTGTGAGTTACACAAACACAAATGCATTGGCACAGGGTTGCAGTGAAGGTAGACTGCTATTTGCTGGGGCGCCGAAAGGAATATTTTGCTAAATTTTTTTTTGGGTGGTTTAGTAAAAATATTTGTAGCTAGAGGTACTGGAATATGATTTCCATTTTCTCAGAAGTACTTATTCACATACAAAGGAGCATAGCTATTACTGTAAGCCTTAAAAGAAAAAAACTTTTTTAATTTGGTTAAATTTATTCGATCAAATAAATAATTGAATGAGTTTTTTTTTGATTTATTTCTGGCTGGATTATAATATCGAATAAAGTACACTTGAAGTAATAAAATTAAACTTACCTCTTACAGGAACCTGAAAATTTTAAATGGATAAATGAAAATATAATTTTTAGTTTTATGTATAATTTTAATGAAAAAAAAAACTATCACAGATATTTTCCTTAGTCAAATGCATAATTTGAAATCACAATTTATTTAATACATAGATAGTTACATTCCTCTGAAGTGAACTGTTTTTGTCAATTTAGTTCTAAGTTCAACTCAAGAATTTTCATCCACTTTGGCGCTTTCCATTCATCTTTCGGAAATCTTGAAAATTATTAAAGTAGTAGAGCTTTTTTTACTTAATTAAAATCATCACAACTGGACACAAATACTTCTTGACGAAGATACAAAACCGAAACGATAGACATGGACAATCGCAGAAATATTGAAAATATTTCCAAAACTAAACCGCGGACAAATAACTGCACTACGGGCGCTTAACGTTTCTTAGCGCCTTGCCATCACCAACAAAAACCTATCCGTCCCTGTACTAAAATTTCTAATTTGACATTACAAGCTCATTTGTGCAACATGATTAAAGTATATTTTTATTTTGAACAATATTACTATTTTTATCTTAAAATACCATGAAATAACAATATAAAAGTATTCTAAGATAACGTATTTACCAAAACAACATCACTTTAAGTTACTATTTGTGGAATATGAGCCAAGACTTACTTGTGAAATGAAAACTTTTTGTTTTTCCGGTTATACAAGTTTTTAGAACTTTTCACGCAGCACCTCATTTTGATTTATATTTTAGTAATAATATGCTTTAATTTTCAACACAAATTGGTTTGTATTTCACTTTTTTATTAGTTATGTAGTACGTTTTTCACTTTTTTAAAATCTTTCTACTTCACAACACTAACTCTCAGCAAGGCAAAATGACAGATAGGGTTCACTTTTTTTTTTTTTTTTTAATTTTAATACTTCACTCACGTACACTGTATATGTGCCAAAAGCCTCTTCCTCTATTTCTTATTCAATGTTTCATACTTTTCATCATAGTTGAACACTATGTTCCAAAGTTTACCCTGGGTCCACACGAAAGTGCCCATGATGAAAAAAAAACAAAATCTTTTTTTTTAAATCAATAAGTGCATAATCTTTGAAAACCGGTAAATTATTTATTTGGAAATTTGGTTTGGTATTCCCCCTTCTAACGCTCGTCCCCCCCCCCCCCAAACATTTTGCTATTTTGATTTTTTTAATATTTTTTTTTCAATTTCTGTTGATTGGAGAAATGATATGTTCAGGTAACAAATATCCAACTTGTTCATGTCCAAAGAGATAGACATTAGACGGCCCTCCGACGCGACGGTTACCTCGATAGGGGCGAGAATGCGACAAAGCTTAACACATGATAGAAAAAACCCTTGGAAACTTTGTCGCCCTTTATCTTCTTAGGCACTAACTACAGAACGTCAGATAAAAAATTAAATGTTCAAAATTTTGTATCCAAAGTTAAAATTATTCTTTTGGACGTCTTGCACATACTTACTTTTTTTTTATTTTGTTGAAACTATCCACTAGCTTATGAAGTTCATTTCTTTCCCAGCGTCCATAAAGGTATATGATTTCTAAGTAGAATTTCTTTCCGTAAATACTTACTGTACATTTTTACGACCACACTAAAGACAAAATCCAAATTCTAGTAAATAAAAACACAATAAAATGTTTGTTTGGTAAATTTTCCAAGAAAAACCAAGAAAAATTTTCATTTTATTTATTAACTTTTTATCATCGTTTCATTCTCGTTATTTGTTATCTCTCTAACTATATCATCATATTCCATTGTGTTTGACTTGCATTTTTGTTTGTAATATTATTTATTTATTTTGTTTTTTTTTTTTTATATTATGTTCATCATTTCTATAATAATTAATATATTCATACCCTTAATTTCGACCTTATTTTTTTTTGTTTTGTTCTTCCTTTTACTTAAGCACAAGAAGAAGAAAAGACATTTAAAAGAACGTGAGAAAATAAAAAAAAAAATCATACACTATAATAAAGGACAAATAAATGATAATTAAATAATAGAAAAGTAAAGGAATAAAATATGTGGTTGGTTTTTTTTTGTTTGTTTGTTTAATTATTAATTGATGTATATCTCTCCTCTTCTTTAAGATGATGATTATTTTTTTTTATATAATTTATATTTTTTTTTTTTATTATTTCTTAATTATCGAATTTTGCACTGAAACCGCGCTTATTTGGCGGCAGCCGCAGCTCAGAACTCAGCTCAGTCTTCTACGGCATACTTCTGGGTCCATTCACGGGCATTTCGAATGGCCTCGGCCTCGTTCACCTTCCACAGTTCAGCGACATCATTTGCCAGTGGATCATCGGGATTTGGGGCGCTGAGGAGCGCCTGAATTGACAATAGTATGGTTCGGATTTGCAAAGCTGGACTCCATTTGTCTTTGAGCACATCCAAACAAATGCGACCCAAACGATCAATATTCGGATGGTAGATTTTTGTAATAAAACGGACTTTTGGTGCTGACATTGGATAGTCTTCGGGTAAAAAGAGTTCCAATTTGAAGACACCGCCTTCGAATGGTGAGTCATTTGGTCCGGTCACAATGACATGGAAATATCTGGCATTGTTTTCATCTGGGATTGCATTAATACCGGGGACTGGCTCTTGCATTAGACGTTGGGTTTCTTTGATGATGCGACGTGGTAGGCTGGACATTTTGAGTTAGTTTTTTTTTTATTTTGTATGGTTTTATTCTGCGATTGTTTAAGGAGCTAGATGCTGAATTCACACAGACACTCCCTAAAAATAAGGAGAAAATAAAATAAAAATGTTATTTGAGCAAAAGTAATTAGAATTTGAAAGAATAAAAAATTTATTAGGGCCAGAGTCTCACATCAAAAGGACTAGCTCTAAGTTTTAAAGTAAATTATACATTTTAATTAAATTTATCACCAATTTTTGTTCATAAATCATAATGAACTTTTGAAAATTCTTCTTCCACTTTATATTTCAGAACAAAAACAATAAGTTTTACTCTCACATCATCGCCTATTAAGCCACCCAACTTTTGTCATCCCTGCTTCCATAAGTACTCACCATAAAAAAAATATATAAAATATAAAAAAAATAACATCTTTTCACTTATTGTTATGACTTTCCCTTGTGCTTTTTTGAGTAAGGATGCAATGAAATTTTCCAAGGACAATTAACTGCATTCTCGGTCTTTTCAACTTACTATACTATATACGATGACGACAGCGGCAAGGACGTCGCCGTTCTACAACAACTTACATATGTGTGGTATATAAAGCAGAAAAGAGGAACAACTTTCACTAGTTGACTATAATACTACACCATCACCATCATTTCCAAACCATTCCAGCCAAGCCATATAAAACAGCCAGACAAAACTTTAAACGCGTTTAAAGTTCTCTCTTCTCACCGAGATAATGGGATGTAAATGAAACATAAACACTTTAAGTGAAATCTTCCGGTGTGGTGATGTGATACGAAAACCAGAGACCAGGAAAGGAGGTAGGATAAGGAGGAGGAGGATTCTCCTGCTAGAAAACTATACTATACTACTCTGGTGATGCACATCCTTAAAGTTTTGCAGTAGTTTACAATGCTTAAACACGCCGGGTACACGCTGCACCATCATATACATACATAGATGGAGGATGTGCTTTCGCTTTTTATCGGGAGTGAAATTAAGTTGGAGTGTCGAAGTAGAATTGATTCATATATGGAGACTATAATATGTATATAGGACGAGGAGGTAAAGGATATAGAACGAACAAGAAAACTAGTTCAGACGACTCACTGCAAAAGCAAACTTAACTGCTGCAGAGCAGAGCAGAAGAAAACTTTTGCACGTCCTTGAAGAAAACATCCAAGACCAAGAAACTTTTACGTTGGTGGCCAATGATGAAAAAGAAGAAAACGAACAAGAAGACGAGTGAAAAGATTCCTAGATTTTTATTCAAATGTTAAGCAGGAGAAAAAGTTATTTGATTGTTTTTTTTTTGTCGAAAATATAGTAACATGGAGTTTAAAGTTATGCACTTGCCACACAATTGTATTTTGGTTAAACGGTTTGATCTCAGATACGAATACGGCGATTAAGTTTGAATAAAAAAAAATATCATTTTCTCAATGAATGAATCCAGCTATGAGAGCTAGCGGAAAGTGCACAATGAGGATTATGATAGTTTATTGAGTTAAATGTAGAAATATTTAGAAGAGAAACGAAGTGAGTAAAGAGAAGTGAAATTTTATTCTTTTATTAAATTTTTAATTAAGATTTAAGTGACTTTATAAATGAAGGTAAAATTAAAAAGTAGTTTTTATGCAATTCAGAATGCAAAAAAAACAAGAGTTTTCGGAGAACCTACTATCACCTCACACTTTAAGTTTATTAATTAAATCACTTGAGTTTTTGTGATATAATTGGCTTCCAGAATTAATCTGCGTATTTTGGACAGAGTAGGTAATCTCCTTAGATAAATTATCAAGTAATACTCAGTTTACCTTTGTGCACACAAGACCAGTTCAACCTATTAAGTTGGATCAAACGGATTCGATGAATTAATTGGTTCCAAAATAAATTAGATACGTGAGATTGCCTTAAAAAATGCATTTGAAATCTTTCACAGACATAAGGCGCCCTACAACTTGATTATTGATCTCCACCAATCAATGATTAGCAGTTTTTAATTAATTACACTAGCCAAAACAGTTTAACTTTGCAATGGCATAAACTATGAGGGATGCCTTTTTTACATATCGTTTGAAGGTCATATGTATATCTATCAATTAATCCAACAGCAGTGAAAAATGTTATTTTTCCTGATATGTAGTATCTTTTAATTTTGATATATTGATGGGAGAGCTACATTTTCATTAAAAAAGTTGTATTTTAATAAATTTTTTATTTTCCAAAAAATCTGATCAAGGAGTTTGGTAAAATCGTCCATTTTTAGTCACATTGAGTTGAATATGTAGAAATGTATTGTAAAGACAACCTTCGTTCGGTTTTAACGCCATTGCTCTAAGTAGACGAAACCCAATCTGCTGAGTTAGCTGTATTATTATCTTTTATCGGGATCTTTTACACGCAATACAAAAACAATTTGGGATCCTCCTTTTTATTTGGATCTATTTCAAGATTCAAGAATTAGTTTGTAGGACCTGGATCGTTCTATTATCACAAGATGATCCATATGGATCTTGGTCGATAATAAAATGCGGCCTAAGATTTAAGTATTTTAAAAATAAAGTTTGTTCGAAACAACATCACTGGGTGGAGTTGCGTCTTGCCTAAAACAGATATAAACACAGCTCCAAAAACAGCTGACAAAATAATAGTTTGGTTCATAGGGCAAGATATTTGCACAGCTTTTTCTTTAAAATAGCTAAGTTCCACAGTTGTTCAGATACAAGATACACATATCCACTTTAGTAATTTATTGAATTTCTTTTTACACTAAGAATTAGTCAAAAAAGGAAAACACTGGGCTTAATGAATATCTAACTTATGTGACTGAATGTAAAATTAACGAAAATAAAATGCCCTAGAAGCCATCCGAAATGCCTTAGAACCATCGCACCTACAATGTTCTCGAAAAAAAAATATGTGTAGCTGGCATAAATTTATTTTTGTTCACTTTATTGGATAAGTTCACTCAACGAGATTCACTATTTCGAGCGTCTACTGTATTAAATTCATTTTTTTTTAAATTGCCAACATTTCTCCAGACCTAATGTTTTTGTCTTAAAACGACAAAGGAGGGAAATAAATCACCTCAAAAATAGTTCCGACTAGTTACGATTTTTTCCAGTTTGAAAAATTTCTTCAACATTTTCAGTTTACAAATAAATTTTTCAAAAAAAAATAATTTAAGTTTAAACTGACAGGAGTTTCCGTTTCCTTTGGAATTTGTTCCACCTTCGAAAGTTGTGAACCCAGAAGTATGGTCGCAGTTTGCCTCAAAATTTGTTAGGTTCGGGAATACATATTCCCGGATGATCGTTTTTGCATTGAAATACATACGTCAAATTTGAGCCTGCAAGGAGGAAATAGACTCTTCTCTCATAATTTTTTCTTGTTTTGGTGAAACCTACATGCTTAAGCCATTTCTCAAACACCCTGTATTTTAAACTGCTGTGTATTTAAAATTTGAAATATTGCAAATAAAATAAAAACTGGTTTTCAGGTGATTTGTATTGACATACAATGGAAACGGACCATAACCCCGAATATAGAACAAAATTTAAAAAAAAAATCTTTGTTTTCTTTTAAAATTAACATTAAATGGAGGGAAACTGCCTCTAATCCAGAGTGATCTTCTTCTTAGAATCTACCCAAGAATCATATCAAAATACCTGTGCATGTATGACAAATTAAGGACCACCCTGTTCTTCAGTAAAAAAAAAAAAAAAAACAACTGAGATTGTCGATTTCATCATAAATCTGATTCACGCATACGAAAATCTAATTAAGTAACATTAGCCTTTATCTATTGACCTTCAAATTTGATTTCGGCTCCCCGGAGGGTAGTTGACAATAATTCCCATTTCACGACTCACAAAGGATACATTAGCTTGAACTTTAGATTTCCATTGAGGTGTGGGTTCACATGCAAGCGGACGAGTGAACCAGCCTTGCCCGTTCACAAACACGACAGACAACAATGACCTTCGTGTAATAAAATTTAAAAAAAAATACAAAAATACAAATTCTGATTATGCGCTGGATGGATAATGATGATGATGACTCACTCACGATGCCAAACAAAAAAATCTAAACCAGAAAGTTAACTAAAACAATCCAAATATGAAAAAAGCTGAGAGAAACGTGTGCCAAGGGACGGAGTGGAATCCAAAGGCAGACACGAGGCAAAAACCTTCTGGAGAAGTGGGTTTTCTTTGTTTAAACAAATTATACCTACACTGCCATCTACCTGGCTGCCTTCAGTCGCAGTCTCAGTCCCAGGCCTCAGCCTCTGCCTCAGCACATAGCACAAACAAAGGAGAATCTTCGAATCGTGCGAATTTTCGAGAATCAAATTAGAAAACCGCTCATTCATGCACCCACTGTGATGCGGTGGGAAGGCGGAAGAGCAAGAGGGAGATAGGGAGGTACGGACAAAGGGGCAATCGTCAAGAAATACATAATGAAGCTTTTGTAACAATTTTTTTTTTCCAATAATTGGCGACGTAAAGGTAATCCATTGTATGGTCTCTCAAACAACAATTCAAGTGAACTGCAACGGCAGACATCGAGGAAACTTATTGATTTTTCCATCAAAGTAAATCGGCGCCTGCTCTAGCAACAAAGAATCATGGTCGTCGTCAAACAAGGAAAAAAAAAACTAAAGAAAAAATGAAGGGCCATTGCATAAATGCTCATTAATTGATTTTCCAATAGAAATCAAAGTGTTCTTCAATGAAATTAGCACAATTTAAGTTAATTTACTTCAATTTCACGCAGAAAAATGTAAGGAGAAAAGTCAAAATGGAGAATTCTCTTCTTTCCAACTACACGACGACGACGAACAAGAAGAACGACAATGATGTTGGTTGGTTTTGTGCCACACAGAAAATTATTTCAACGCAAATTTTCGGCGATTTTTTTCAATTGATTTAATAAATTTTTGGGCAACACATTTTATAACACAACACTTACCGATTAATGAGGATTGATTTTATTGCAACAAAAATAAATTATTTGCCGTGCAAATATTAAATATTTTAATAAACAACAAACAATAAAATTGAATTTTTTCAGACCGCACTTTGAATTCACTTTGAAAATGACACATCGATGGCAATATGGTGGGAACAGCTGTCTACCTTTTGCTCGTGGTAGAATGACAGGGGGTTTTCTTGCAATGCAGCTTGAGGTGAAGTTGGAATTTATTGTTTGCATGGGTTAACACTTTTGCGTATGAAAATATAAGTTTATTCTTGTCGGTAAATCATATGATGGATATTTCCATTGGTAAATATAAATTTCATTTAAAAAAATTGTTGTTTTTACTTGCCCAGGAAAAACCATTAAGATATCAATTTCTGCTGTTGTATTTCAGCACCAACTAATGGGCTAAACAATTTTATTTGCCGTGTGTAGTTTTAGCCTAGTATAAAGTTTTTACAGGAAAAAATATATAAAATTTTCATCAAAAAAAATTATCTGTCAAGCTCGATTTTTTTGCAGTGACATTGTTTTACGCAAAAAAAGTCGTAATGAAAAAAAAATTCATTTTTTCACAGTTCAATAAAAATATTTAAACGTCAAACATAAAAATTTTTTGCACAAAAATTTCTCCCATAAGATACATGAAATCTTTTTCCCTTTGAGAAAGTGTTTACTAGGCTTTCGATTAACTAAGAATTTTGTTACGATTTACTAGTTAAAAAGTTATGTATTTTTATAGTTCTTATATAGTCCTACCGAATGAAATAAAAATGCGTATGTTTGAATAAGAATATCATTAATGGACCAAACACTGATATAACGCTTGTCTGATATATTTATTGGAGTTTGTTTCAATAAGAAAATCTTTATTGAAGTAAACAGGCTGTTATAACACTTTCCTGTTGTATCTAATTTTCTAATTTTCAAGTTTTGATGCGACCCGGGTTCAATTCCAACACGAACCTAGTTTTTTTATATATTTTTTTTTAGTTTTCCAACTATGAACTCCTATTAGATTTCTTTAATGGATGCAGTCGTTGTTTTAACTGTTGGATTGCTAAAATAAATCAAATGGGATTGCTAGATACAAGGAACTCAAAAGTTTGTGTTTTAATGTAAACACTAAACAGAATGATCATCCGAAATCAGTTTAGGTAGGTACTATTACAAATGGGTCTTTATTTTAATAGATTTTGAAGTAAAGTTAAAAGCTTATGAATAATGATTAAATTCCCGTGGAAAAAATTTCAGAGGTTTCTTAATGCATCGTAGTCATTTTTGAATGAAATTTGATAGTTTATGGCTTGATATAGGTAGATGTTTTAGATTGCGTTTTCACTAGAAAAGTAGGTCCAACGCCCATCTGATGTAGGTAAGGGTTTTGAAGCATTTCATAAAAAGTGACTAAGAAGAGAAAAAAAAGACTATACTGAAAGCCAGACGTGTTACTAATCGAATACTTAAAACCAAACGGTTTTAGCTCTTCTATAGTTTTTGAAAAAATTAAAAATGACTATATCTTGGATTACTCACTTACCTTTTATAGGTGTAAAAGCCCAGAATAAACTGATTTTAAATTTTCTCAATACTTATAAATTAAAATATAAAACTATCTACTTAGTTGAACTCTTTTGGCCTTCGTTATTTTAAATTATTTTTTTTTTCATTCTTAGTACCTTTTTTATAAAACCGCCAAAGTACATAGATTTATATTTTCGAAAAGCTACGTGTCTACGTTAAGTTCCAAGGAATGCAATATGTAAGTAGTCTAAAAAGAAAAAGCATCGAAAAAATTTATGGAATACCTAAAAGTTTCTGTGCGCCGAGAATTTTTTCGTTTAGATATTAGACATACGAATTAATAAGCATGAGTCAGTACTTAAATATTTTAAATTATTAAACAGACTTGAACAATAGCCAAATCCTAAACAAATAATTTTTTAAAAAGTCAAACAATTGTTTTTTTTTTAACTTTTATTTTTTTTTTAAACACTTATGTTCTCCTCTGTCATGTTACAACCTATACATAATGGTAATTGTATATGACTTTTTTTTTGATTTAGTACGTTGATGATTTTTTTGCAAATACGATTTTAATTGATTGATTTTAAGATCTTTCGAAAACAGCAGTCTCCTTCTAACCTCAGATTGTGTTCTGGATAAAGTAGGTACTGATGCCAAATTACTAAGACGAAACGCAAAAGTTTTAAAAAAATGAAAAGAATAGAAATTTTGTAATCTTTTATAATGTTCTATTATATTGTAAAAGAACATATTCTGGTACAATTTGAAAAGAAAATATTTTTTTTTAAATTATGGGAGAGTCATCAGTGTGCGTAATCTTACTTTGACACTTTTTACATAGTAATGTACGCTAGGGCATGTACATGTACTCTCTTTTTTTTATGGATTTTAAATAAATTTAATTTTTTTTTCTTCTTTTTTATTCTATCCATATCTTTTTAATTGTTCTGCAAATGCTCAGTTTATACTGATTTTCGATTGACCTACTACACTAAAAAAAAATACTTCGTAAAATCACTACGAAAATCTTTAGAACCTACCTACTTACATTTGAACGAAATTTATTAAATAATTTAAAATTTAAATATTAATTTAATAATGAATTTTTTTTTGTTCAAATGACAAAATGTTTAACTACCGTTTTTGATTACTAAGTGTTCGCTTAGCGAAAAAAGTGTATTTGAACAAGAATTACCTACATATGTATGTATCTACTTACATAAGAAAAAAGAAATTAAACAATATTTTTTTATCTTTTAAAAATTGTACATATGTAGGTACCTACTAACATTTTAATAAAATTACATTTTTACAAAATAAAAAATGTCTATTTATTTAATTCAGTAGGCCGCCATTTCTTTTCATTATTTCTAGGTACAATAGATAGATAGATATATTTTATTTCGCAAAACAGTTTAAAGGCTATGTAACCGCTCATTTTACAATTCAGAGATATGATTAAGCTTATCTTACAACTGAAACATTATCGTAACTATATTATAGGAATTTATTTTGGGCAATAGTTTATCTGAAGGAAAATGCTTTAAAAACCTTCAATTTAAATTAAAAGAAAAAGAGAAAAAAAAATGACTAGAATGCAATAATTTAGAAATATGTACAACATTTTCCAATAATAATTAATATATAAAAAAATAATAAGGCAAAACAATATACAAACAACTCAAGAGTAATCAAGCTCGACAAACATATAAAAAAATAAAATAAAAAAAAATAAATAAATAACAAATAAATTAAATAAATAAACATATAAATAAATAAATAGATACGAAAATGAACATTCAATCAAATAAATTTATTATAAAAAAAAGCTTTTGTAATATTTAAGGAAAAATATGTTTTCGTAGAATTTATGTAGGTATGTTGATATGTATGTAGGTCTAAAATATTTAGACAAATATCTAGTACCTACTTATGTATAATGAACTAAAGTTTTGTTTGCAATATTTTGCCATTTGTTTTCTTAATCGGAAAATATTTTTACAGTTTACAAAAACATATTCGTTCCAATGTACAAAAAATCTGTTCGTGATTTTGTATATGACGAATTTTTCGTACAAATGGCGAAATTTGTAGAAAATACCTCGGAAGTAAAGAGATTATATAAATAAGTACTTATTTCTACACAATTATATTTTATTATGTCTTATATGAAAACCAAGGAAGATTACTATACTTGGCTCAATATAAAATCAATATTTTAATTTAAATTTTGCATTCACCTTACTTTTGATACATCCGATCTGACCGAAATATCAAAATCTGAATAGGTACCTTTGAGATAATCAAAAATTCTAAACCTAACCTATACCCACTCCCACAGTACACATAAAGAAGGTATTATCTTGCGCAGGTTTTCGCAAACGAGAAGTGTCAGAAGGAAATCCAAGATGGCTGAAATGGTGGTCTGAAGTTTAAGTGACAGTCATTTGTTGTGTTTCTTTCACAGTACACATAAAGAAACGAAACAAAAACGACCGAAAAAATTGTTTACAAAGAACACCATTGACGCCATTTTTTCTCTGATTTGACAGATGCGCAGAAACGAACGAAAATGAAAACTCTAATGATATTACCTTCTTTATGTACTTTATGTATTCTACTCTCCTAAAAAAATTCATTTATCGAAAAGACTTAGCCCTTCTTTATTAGATTTGTTGAATTATTTATTCAAAAAAGCTCGGTCCACAAATTAATTTATTCTATGATTAGATAATGACTTTTTGTTTGTTGAAAACTAATTACTTTTTTTTTATTAAAGTCCGCCTCCGCGAAGAACATGCGGAGTAGGTATAGGTACCTACCTACCATTGATTTTGTTTTATCACTTTTGAAATATTGAATTGGTTTGACAGTACGCCTTCAAATAGTCTTGGACCTATTTTTTTTTGTGAAGGAAAACAATTTTTTTTTAAAGCAATTGGTTATAGCGTCCGTTTCAGAATATTTGATTGCATCATTCATTGGTATTTAGATGAAAACCAATTGTAGATATCTTTTAATTTCTTGACATGATATTTTTATGTAGAATCTCTTCCAAAAAATAAACTGATCTACTTATATCTAACACTTAAAGTTTTTATAGTATGTTCAAAAATTACTTTGCCGTATACAATATAAGTATGTAGATGTACCTATCTACCTACGATGAAAAAATCAAATTTTTCTCAGAAGATATGGAAGCATATTTTATGCACGTAGGGAGGTAAGTAGGTACCAATAACGAAAAAAAAAGAAAAAAACTCCACGAAAAAAACAACGTACATACCTAGGTATATCTATACTTATATTAAAAACAGGATAAGATTCACATATTGAGCTAATTTAATATTAAAAGCAACAAAGCAAAATGTTTTTGCAAATATTTCTATAGAAAAATCGGATTGATTTAATTAAGAAAAACTTATTGAAATTTAATGAGATTTTTTTATTAAAAAATAGGTAAATCAATAATACAAAAAAAATCATTGTCACAAAAAGTTACTTATTTAAATTGAATTTTCACAAATGTAAACACGAGTTTTGAACACAGACAGAAAAATATTTTTTTTTGTGTATGCTTTTTAACGTGATTAACATTTAACACTTGAATTTTCTATTGCAAAATAGCACAGAGGTATACCTACCTATACATCTTACATCTTTCGGCAGGGAACTGGAAGGTCCCAGGTTCAATAAAGATAATTAACATTAATTTAGTTCAACAAATTTATAGTTTTGGCTTATCAACCCAATTTTTTTTACGAATGTAAATTTTCTAAATTCAAATTGAATTTTGAAAGAACTACATATGTAGGTACCTACATGCACTATATGTAGGTATAAAACATAGAATAGGTAGTTTACCTTTTTTAAATAACTTAAAATTTTGAAGACAACGTAACAAAAAATGTGTAAAGAAAAACTTTTCGTTTACATCGCTCGTAAGTTAAAAGTGAATTTTTGGTTAAGTCACACTCTTGTACTCCACCGCCTCATGTCATGTCTGAGTCATTTACAGAGATAGGTAGGTAGCTAGCTATATTATCTACCTAGAAAAAACGGAAAAGATTTGGAAAAGCTATATAAGTACTCCAACCGAAAACTTAAGATTCGTAGGTACCCATAGGTAGAATTATCTACTTATAACAAGTTCAAAAACTTCAAGTATAGGTAGATAAGTCATCATATTATTATCTACGATATAAGTAACTATGGTAGGTACACACGGTCGTATACGCACTTTCTTATTTATTGATTTTTTTCTGATAAAATAGGTAGGTACCTATAATGTTGCTCCATCTTCATTTAATTGAAATTCTAGATATTAGTCAAGTATGTACCTCCGTCTATGAGCCTACTTGAAAAAATATAGGTACTTATTTATAAAAAAAGTAGGATTTCTTTCAAAATGGCTTCAGCTGACAATGGGCTAAGCATTTCTTCTTACATACCTACCTATAGTTACCTGCTAACCTATTAGATCTTAAAACTATAAAATGAACAAAAATAAAAGCTTTTTATAAATATTGTGCTAGAGTAACCTTTTATACGGTATAGATACCTAGGTAAGGTACCTATACTTATCGACTATTGTCCAAAAGGGTGGAGGAACCTTTTACAACCATTAAGTTCTCTTCCTTCAAACTATAACAAGATACACTTCTAACTTTTATACTTATGTAGGTAGGTAAACCTACGTTGAGAAAAAAAAAAACTATAAATTAATTTTGAATTCTGGCTCCTACAACCATTAGAGAGGAGTAGGTAGATACACCTATGTAGATTGCTACATATACCCAAAACTATTTTCTCTGAAGTAATTCCAATAGGTAGAGGTAGGTATATCTATCTATGTATAAGAATAACCTACCTATACCTACATTGGTAGGTAACTAACTATTTTCCTTCAAAAAATATCCAACACAAAAGTCCTTGAACAAATAAAAGAAAAAAAAAACTAAAACACACCCCCAATCGAATTTTTTAGGCCCCCCAATCCACTCATATGTATGTATACCTACCTATCTATCTAAACTACCCTTCCTCATATGTACCTATAGGAAAAAAAACGCACTCTCAATCAATTGGGCGAATGAAAAACCAAAATGAACAAAAAAAAGAAACAAATGCACCAACAAAAGAAAAATAAAAACAAATGAAAAATGGCAAAAATGCACCTTCAATTATTACATACTCCCCACAATTCACCAATACCACAACCAATTTTCTTCCACCTTCTTTTTCCTCCACGGCCATCAGTTCAGCAGCGCAGCAACTCAAAATATCCCTTACGCATGCATCACAGCACAGCCTATGTATCGTACCACTCACACATACGCATCCCAACTAACTGGGCATTTTCTTCTGCATAAAAAAAAACGCATTTTCCTACCCTTTTCCCCCCCTTGCCACATCAATATACACACCACTTGGATTAGCCTTACAAATTACACTCGGTTAACGTTGTATATAAGAGCAGCACCAGGGAGTGGGGGCTAGCATGCACGGCCCACTCAACCCACTCCATTGGTGGCTCGGTGCGAATCCCAGAGAAAAAAAATGCACATGCACAACAACAACACGACAGGATGGCGACCATTGCGTTGCGATTTCCAATAGGTATCGTTGTCATATAGTTGTTGTTTTTGTGTTCCTTCTCTTCTTCCTCTCGCAACATACAAATAACACACACACACACACCCAATCAAGGCAATTGCATCCTATTCCCTCCTTCCTTATTCGTTTTCTCTCTCTCCCTTTCGCACACACTGCACCGGTGTTTTACATGCAAAGAAAAGGTCCAACGGCGTTTTTCTCCCTCCCCGACCGCTGGCCATTGAAAATATAAAAAAAACGCATCGAAAGGGAAAGAGAAAGAACGAGCGCGTGCAAGCAAAGACGAAAACCAAATTAAAACCCAACCCACCGATATGTGAGGCTAGCGAGCGAGGGTGCAATTGCAACAATATGCAGCAGTATGAGCGTCCACCAAACGCACCTATACACTCTCCGCTATAATCGCCACCGTACACTGTAACCGTAGTCGTGTTCGTCATTCTCGAAGAAAATGAGAAAGAAAATTCTTTCCCATCATACCTACCAACACTCCACAGCTAGGAGCTCGAAAAGTGCAAATAATTTCTGCACTCTCTTTTAAGTGCATTTTCTCTTTAGCCTCATGCATATATTCAGGAATGGGAAACAGCAGTTAATGAAGTGTTGTTGGGGAAATGTCAATGTTGCGTGCGCATAATGTTGCCAGTGACAGTTAGGTATTTTTTTTTGTAAGTAAACAATATTTCTCTTGCATTTAACACCTCATTACGTCATTTTAGTTGACACAGGAGGTGAATATACACAAATGCCAGAGTGCCATGTGCGTTTAAGTGCAATACAAAAATGAAATTTTTCATGGATAAGCTTCCTCTCGCTGCTGTGCGAATCGTTCTCCCACTATTTCAGAACAAAAAACTTCAAAAGGAAGGGGTGCATGGCGGGGGGATCTAGCCATGGTGCACATTTCAAAATGGCTAAAGTGGAGCGATGTGATGCGTCGTTTTTAGATACATAGATTGGTATATACCAAGAAAATGATTCATTTTTATCCTTGAAGAAAATACAAGGAAAAGTGGATACCTAGGTACCTACTTAAAGTTTCTTCTATGAGCAACCAAAAGTTTAACTTTTTCTATGCAAATAGTTTTGCAGGAAGAAGAAAGATGGAGGTACCTACTTTCTTAGACTGCGCGGAGACCGCAGCTATCTATACCTATGTACAAAAACAATATCTAAAGAAAATGATACTCATAGGTAGGTTAAGGAACATCTATAACTAAAAAATACAACATTATGCAGGAAGTTCTGCTGATCCTGTCCGTTGAAAGGAAAATTTATAAAATGAAAGGTCATTATAAAAAGCAGTGACATACATATGTACCTATATCTCTACAAACGAAAGAAAACGAGAGTTTATTCTTTCTTCATAATATTATACAATTTTCAACACATTTAAACTAAGATACGAATTAAAAATTAACTTTTAAAAATGTTTAATCTTAAAAATAATATTTCCGAGTTAGTATTTTAATGGTTTTGATTGATTTAACATCCGTTTTATTTTAGTCAAAATAATATTTTTAAACTAAAATAAACTAATGTAGCATGGACGTGTACATAAAATGTTTAGGTACCTACCTAAAAAATGAGGAAAATTTTTAAAAATATCAATTTAAAAAAAAATATGCGTATACGCTCTAGTGTACGAGTACATATGTAGGTATAGTGATTTCATTTATGTGTATGATTTAAACCACCTTACCGATTTTGATGAACATTTCAAGAGTATTAAAAATTAGTATATAGTTATGTGAAATATTACGGTGAATTTCCGCCCATTGATACCTACAACGAAAACTTAGGTTTCGTTCAGTCACAATATTATAGACAGTGTTTTTTTTAAGCAATTCACTCATACAAAGTTTTCTTTCCCACAATCACATGTTATTTTTTGTGCAGTTGTATACCTACTTTGTTCTTGTTGAAAATGATCTTTTGATCTTTCCAAATTGTAATGAAATTTTCTACCTTTAAGTACGAGTATTTATTTATTTATTTTAGTATTTTATCGAGTGCTCCGATAACTTGACACCTAAGTAGCAAGTCAGCACAAAAAAAACATAGTAGCGCGACAAAATTGAAATTTCCACAACTGATTTACAATAAATTGTTATAATCTTTTTTTAACTGTTAATTATAAGAAGTTTTTACACTTCTGAAGAGGAAGCTCTAATAATCCAGCTTCTTCTTCTCCTTTTACCGACGCCGACGGTATAGTCGTGGTCCAGAGAATCCTGTCGGGAAGAATGGGATCACAGCTCTCCCACTTCACTGTGGAGTTCTCCGGGTTGACCTCAGGAAATGTCGTCAGCCTTCCCATTTTAGGTTGTTCTACGCCTAAGGTCAACTAAATATAGATGGCGTTGTATTTGTTTTATCAAACTTCTTTTGCGCCTGCCTTTATTCTGATATTGTAAGAATGTTGTGTAGGTACAATTGCCTTTTGAACTGCGTTCTAAGAGCATCTTCTTTTTACATGACAGTACCAGGTAAGTTGGTCATGCTGGTCATTCACACGGGTCATACATTATTTGTCCAAGATGGTATTTTTGACGTGACCTCCTCAGATGGTATACAGAAATTTACAAAATAGGAAATCAGCCAATGAGAGAAGTTGCTTCGCTAACTTCTTTTTACAAATTGGCGTAGAATCAAAATAAACATAGAAAACATACAAGGACTATATTTATTTTGTCACAACTAATTAACGACTAATTATTCAAATAATGTTGTGTGGCTCTTACGATTTTTAACTACTTAAATGTTAGATCCATGAAAATCTAAAAGATAAACAAAAGTGTTTAAACTTGTTTCGCATTTGAATCTCCCAAAACTTTTGAATTGAATGTAAGGTTTGTACAGCTTGACTACCTTAAACAATGATTATTAGCGTCCAAAAATCTATTTCTATCTTTCTGGAGTATGTAGACGAAACATTTGAAGTGCACTTCGAAACATTTTGACTTTTGTTGAAAAGATCTCAAACAAATTAGATTACAAGTTGCAGTTTACCTTCGAGTATAAATTTTCTTAATGTAGGTAACTAAATCTTTACAAAAAGTACGACTGCTGATACAGTTATCCCATCCGGTAAATATTACAATACCGTTCGGAATTGGAATAATATTTAACTTATTTACAATAACCTAATGGTTGTTAAAAGAGTTTCTTAAAACTTTCTCGGAAAAAAATGTTAAAAAACAAGAATTGAGCTTGGAGTTTCATTAGATTTATGTTCTTAAACTTATAACTAGATGTATGCTAATCGACATTTTTGAAGATTTCGGAACTATTCCGATTAATTCAAAAGTCGGAAAATCAAAGCTACATTAAAAAAAAAAAAAATTAAGAAGAAAACGAGAAATTTTCAAAAATTATCTCGGATCTAAATTACTTACTTTCTAAAATTGAAAAAAAATGAGTTTCGATTTTTATACTATACCTAGGTACTATAGGTAGGTACACCAACATTTAAGAATAATGGAAAGGTAGGTTCCTATATAGATACCTATACGTATATAAAAATAAACCAAATGCCCAAAAATATGCATACTGCGTCACGCTTGAGTATAATATAAGGACAATGATCCCAAAATACTTCATGTGCAACCTGCTAAAAAAAGTTGCCAAAAATAAAACTCTTAACGCACATCCTTCCAATTTAACCCATTTGTAGCTTGTTCTGTAGGTACACAATCCATAGGCAAGGTATATTTTACCCTTTTTTTATAACATTTCAATTGCGAATGAAATAATATGTGTATCTTTGTCTGCCCAAAAATAAGTCGTAGATACTGTTATATACAAAAGAGTTCATTGTCTTCTTTCTATTTGTAAACTGTCTGCCTTTCTGTCCTATACCTATATACTACTACCCCAAAAAATTGCCTAAAATTATCCAAAAATAAAAAAAAAAGAACACACTCTGTCTTCTTTGGATTTTACTCTCTTAGAATTTCGTATCTAATTTCATCCCCTTTAAATAAAAAAAAAAAACGTCCTACACAATTCGTACAAATGTTGTTGTCTGGCAACAAAGTCGTTGTCCGTCGGTCTTTTCGTCTTCAAGACAAAAGGCTCCCCCCACAAAAAAGGATAAGCGCGGACCTCCCGCTATCGTCGCGTCGTCATCTTCGACGCCACCAGTATTACCTGCAACATGTTTACCCGCATGTTTATTGTATATTTACCTTTTTTACTTACATAGAGTCTCAGAAATACAAAACAAAAATCGTAACACGTATGTAAAGAGTACTTACATAATGCATATCCTAAAAAATGATATAAGGTACGTATCCCTTCCATGGTTCTTCCCAATCCCAATCAAATTGCAATCAAGGAATAATAGAAAGGTACAAAAATAAAAATACATAGGTATCTATGTACTTTCTATTATTTCTGGTTTATAAAAAATAAATGTTGAAACTTGAAAGGTATGCTAAAAAAGTAGATCAGCAATTTAAAATCCAGTACCTGGTACCTATGCAGGTATCTTCAGATATTTCTAAAGATGTAGGGTATAATAAGGTATACCTACCCCCTGTTATGGACTCTCCTATATAAAGATTTGATAGCTGAATCGGATTGATTAGAGGTAAAAAAGTAAATGATATAAGTCTAAGTAGATATAAAATCTATCTAGCTATACCTACTTACTCCACAACAGAGATTAGAGACGCACATTCTATTTAAGAATCAAAAGCTTTTCGATCTCATTCCATTTCTAGGAAGTTTTGTTTTATGCGGTAGGGTCTATATTCTTTGGTTATACTTCTACAAAAAAAATATTTAAAAGTTACAACGTTTAACCTATTCATAAATGTTTAAGCTTTTCTGAGCTTTCTTCCCGTTTTTAGCAATTTGTATTTATTTATTACCGATCTCGAAATTAAAATTGTTTATTTTAAAAACCACATTACTTTATTTTTATCACATTACATAATTTTTATGTAAAAATAAATTTAATTTTAAAGAGTAAAAATAAAAAGGAACAAGTATACGCCTGAGTGTCCCTTTTATATTTTTTTAGATGTGTGTTTGGTAACTCGAATTTTACAGCGAATTTGTAAGAAAAATAAGAACTTTCTACCAAAATAGTTAAGAAATAAACTGCAGCTCCCATGCTTTAAAGCTTAACGTAGTTATGTCAGTTATCATTTATAACTTTTTTGAGAAAAAAATAGAATAATTTATGGTACCAATTTAAGCAAAATCATTTGCTCCGTTGTAGGACAATGAATTTTGTGTTAGCAGTTATTATCACCGTTTCAAGTAAGAACTGAGAGCATATACCCAGAAATTAGGTGTATTATTTTTTGATTTTTTACTCAAGGTGTTTTTCTTTATTAGTTCAGAGCAAAAAAAAAATCGTGTTTCTTTTTCAGCTCAGAGCGTTCAGAGCTTCAATTTTGTGTTTCCTTTTTTGCATGTTCAGAGCGCGCTCTATGAGCTCCGAATAAAAGGATAGAGCAGACGGAGTTCAAAAGCTGAACACGAAAAAAAAATTTCCAAACACAAAAATGGCGGATGAAAACAGGAAAATGACAAAATGTGACAACAAATGAAAAAGGTGACAGTTGGTGAAGTGTGTTTTTTAAATAAATCGGAACACTCAGTACAGAGATCGTTCAGATTATAAGTACTCAGAGTGGATATTCTATTCAGAGCGCTATTCTGAACTAATAAAGAAAAACGTCCTTAGTTATTTATAAACTTCAACACCCAGCTTTTATCAGACGGTTAATATCAAAGCCCACTGATGGCGATGGTGCCTGAAGGTCCTACATTTTTTTTAAATTTTATAGATACATATTGAATTAGTTGGGTATAATGTCCTATAAATAAAACAAAATTGAATTTTTCAAATCTTATTTTCAGGTTAACTAATCCATGGATTAAAATTTTCTGGACTCAACGTAAATCACATCGGTTTATATTTTTATTAAATATTTAACAATTAATAAATTTGTATTGACAGGCTAATATATTTTATCGTGCAAAACCTCTGGATTTTTCGACAGTCAATATTCAAGACAAAAATAAAGTATATATTTGCAAAGAAATAAAAACACAACAATAAAGTGTCATTATGCAAAATTTTCATATTAGAACGACTTTGAGCGCAGGAATTTGTTAAATTTTTCAAATTCATCTTGTTATATATTTGATTTGATTTTCCAAAAATATATTTTTTCAGGAACCAAACTATTTTATGGAAAAAAAGTTACATTGTGTAGAAATTAAATAGCCTATGAAGTGAAATAGCGTTTTTGTTGCTTACAAAAAGTCTCTAATCTTTTTTTCAGTAAACATCTTTAACAGAATTTGCTAAGATGGTTCCTATTTTTAAACTACCTTTTACCTTTCTCTTTTTTAATATTTACTAAGCTTTTTTCATAACCAAGAAGCTTTAAAAGAAATCCAAAAAAGTTCATAGGTACCCTCATCTTGGAATCGTCGAATGTTAGGTTAATAAAGTAAGAACAGTTTTTCCAAACTCTAGAGGTTATATCTTATTTTTTTTTATTTCTTGTTTCTAAGCCATTTAATGTTACCCATGTACATATACATAGGTATCAACAAGAATGTATTCTCACAAAATTTTTAATTAATGACGAAAAAAAGCCTAAATTGAAAATAATCCGAAAGAGGGATTCTTTTATCATTAGGCTAATTTACTTTTATTTCAATTTTCAACCGCCAATCACATTTTCTTATATTATATACATTCGCTTCAAAAAATTTGTTTTGTTTTAACAACAGTGCCAACAATAAAAGGCTTAGGGCTAAAAAACATTGGTATGATGATATCAGTGAGGCGATATCATTTTTGTAAAATTGTGATTTGTGATTTGTCCTCTGTCGATAAAATACATAGAAATAATATCGACACACTCTGATATCGAAAAATAAAAAGATCAAATTTAGGATTTGGGATACCTACCCAATTTTTGTATTCACTTTTTTTTTACCAATACATAATTCGTTGATCCTTAGTTATTCTATAAGACCCAGACAAATATGTGCCAAAAATGAGTTAGATTAACTTGCTATTTCGATCTTTAATCTTAATCAATTAACTTATTGTACATAAACATTCATTAAAGGTACCTAAATAAAAATTTTGTTTTCAAAAAAATTAACGCTGCTATAAAAAACGTAGTAGGAACATGCCTTTACGCACTAAAACCTATCCAATACCAAATCATTCAATTCAACTCAATAATCAAAAATTACAAACGGACACAAAATTTCACTCGATTTATTATGGCGTTGAATAATTTTTAGTATGAAACCTCTTTGTAGGTTAAAAATTGTAATTTTCTAATTATAAACGAGTTCCGTACTTTTGAGTAAACTTTGTACTATACCTACGTTAAAATCACCCAATGCTTTTTTTATTTTTAAAGTTTCATACTACCTCCAACCCCACTTTAATTTTTTTAAATGTCAAAAATGTAGGCGTGTTTTAAGTTAATTAGGAATTATTCAAAATTGTAGGTAGGTATAACTTTTAAGGTTTTCGCGGCTGTTTGACTTAATTAATAAGTATTTTTCTGATTATATTTAAATAACGCTTATTTAAATACCTATAAAGATTGCAATTTACAACTCACCCCGAACGTTTCGCACGAAATTGCATTGAGCGTGGTCCCGGTCACCACGCGGCTAATCCGAAAAGTACCTACCTACTTATTAATTCAGTTCAAAATTAGTAAAAGTGTAACAGGTACTGTGTTGAAAAGTTAGGAAACTGCTAGTATTATCAAGAAATTGGTAGGTGTACCATTTGTTAAAAAATTGCCCCTAAATAATTTTTCGATTTTCAAATTGAAGTTCCTATAGAAGAGAACTTAATTTCCATTAGAATTAATTAGATATTTATTAATAATCTACCAATACCTATAGTATCTACAAACATACATATACATAAAATAATAATTTCCAATTCAAACAATTTAACTATATCTATCATTGAAATAAAATCCTCATTCCCAATTCAATCTCTCTATCTATTAAAATTATAGTTTCCAATTGCCGACGGCATTTAACACAATAAATATTTTTATAGGCATGTACATACCTAGGTATAATTCAAGTTCCCACTCAAGCAACTAAATTTCCCAACGGCATATAGCCTAAAATAATCTCTTCTGCTACAAAACACTGCCTTAAATGATTAGTAGGTACCTAGTTGGGTATATAAAATATACATACTTAACATTCTAAAATAGGATGCGGAAGAGAATTTTTTTCTTTACTCACCACAGACTATGTTGAATTATGTATTAACAAACAAAAATCTTTATAGGTACGTTTGGTGAATAAAGTCCTTTCAAAAAGAAAATATTTAAATGCAAACCGATTTTAAATTAACAATTCAAATTTTATTATTTCTTACAAAAATAAGTAAAAAAAATAGAGTAAAACGGGTCACACTCCCAAATTGCCAGTTAAAAACAGAATTAGAATAAAATCACAAATACTACAACAAGGAGACAACAAAAAACTAACTAAGTAGGTAGTTTGGTAGGTAGGTAGGCAACATGACATAAAAAAAGTTGCCAAAAAATCTTTTTTAAATAAAAAGAAAAACACACACCAAAAAAAAAACACTCCAACAACTTTTGGCCGTTCGCTCTAGTGATTGATTAAAATATATTTTTTTTCTTATTTCAAATATTTTTCGCACACAATTTACGCTATTTTCTATTTTTTTTTATTTTTGCAAAAAAAAAAATCTTATGTGCTAGCGAAATATCAAACTCAACACACACACAAACCTACCAACAACCTAACTCGCGATTAATCTATCAGATACTATATTTTTTTTTGTTGCTGCGTTGCGTCCACCACTTTACTAAAATCATACAAATGTGTGAGTAAGTTTTGCCGGCGTTTCTTGTTGTATTATTTGCCATTTTTTTTGCAAAAATAAAAAAAAAACAAACTTCGTACAAAAAAAAGATAAAAAAATATATGCAAAAAAAAAATGTTTCGCGATTTTGTTTTGTTTTGCAAATTCTCTTTCCCAAGTAGATAGGTATAGGTTGATTCGAAGAGAACTCATAATAAGAATGATAGATATTTTTTGTTGGTTGATTTTTGCAAATTTTTTTGCAAATTCGCTCATGTAGCTTGTGGGGTTTGGATGGTGTTTGGGGGGAGCAGATGAATCGTATATGATGGTGATAATGTTTATTAAGAGATGTGTGGGGAAAATGGCATAGGTATTCTACAAGAGTTTGCGAATTTTTTTTTTGTTTGATTTTGTTCAAACAAAACATTGGCAACATGACTATGTGTTCTTGCTTCTTGGTGGCAATTTTGCAGAAGAGAATACCAATTCTCTTGCACTTTTTTTTCATATTGGCGAATTTGCAAAAAAATAATTTTTTGCGTGTTGTAGCTGTTGTAGGGGAAGAAACAAGAGAATTCCAGTATGTTTGTGTTTGTATTTAAAGAAGCAAGAATTTTGCTCTTGAATGTTCGTCGTCCATTAGTGAATGTTGCAAGGAGAACACAAAAATAAAATAGCTACCTTTTTGTTGGGAAAAGAGTTTATTTGAACTAAGAAATGTTGCAAGAGAATGCATAATGTGCATGCGTAGGTTTTAAAATTGTGTATAGATTTGAGGGGGAGGGAAGCTTTTACCATTCAGCAAACAGGTGTTTGTTAGATACAACCCCATCTATAGAGTGTGTAGTGACGTTTTGTTTGGTGTATGAGTGCGTATGCACATGCAATGAGGGTAGTAATAATATAGCAAAACAAACTAAACAAAGCATGAATGAAAAATGTTGATAGGAAACATAGTTGGTATAGGTAAAATGTTGACAAAGAGAACCTCTAGTTAACAATGGAGGAGTTTGCTTTGGCTGTGGGGCTGTGGCCCCCCTAACAACATGATGTTATGGATGGCTAGGAGAATGGGACATTTTTCGCACACTTGCTTGTGGAAATATTCTCTTCGAAATCGGTAGGTATCCAAAAAAGTTGCAAAACATTGATTATAAAAGTATGAGTGTGCCTGGTCTGGGTCTGGGGCTCTTGGCTTGGCTGATGATGATGTTTCAGACAGTTTTATTTATTTTGATGGTATAAGTGAATGGATTGAATGTGGCTGGCGCTGGCTCGCAATGAAGGAAGAGAACTGCATTTGAAATTGGTATCGTGTAAGTGTTGGTTTGACTTGGGGGAAATAAAGAAGAGGACGGACAGAATTGGATGGAAAAGCGAGTCTGAAATAAAAAAAATCCAAAGGAAACAAGACAAAGTTTTTAACGGCCAGTCAGCAACATACTAGACGCCGCATCAGCAGCTACAGCAGCAGCAGCAGCACTATACTACTCCATCAGCAACCAAGAGGGGCTAGAGATTCTCTGATGAGATCGAGGCGTTTGGACGACCACGACGACGACGACGACTATTGCGGGCGCGACGGCGGATTCTATAACGAGGAGCATAGCCAGCAACAGAGCTCCATAGCAAGCCATTGGAGTAGTAGAGTAGAGGAGGCACGACTGACATTAACAACAGCAGCAGTCGCAGCAGTAGCACCAAGTGAAGCAGCACTCTAGCAACACACGGAACGCGGCGCACACAACCGGGCTTTCGTTGGTGGTGGTTTTTGTATCGTGAAGTAGGTACAAAAAAAAAAAAAAAAAAAATATTGCAAAAAATAAAAGAAGGCAAAAAAAAAAACGCATTGGTCTCGTATACATCGACTGACTTTGGACTGCTGCGTTGCGGGGTTCTAATCCACAAAACGTTCGGAACGTCAGTAGTGTCGTCAGTTCGATACAAGTCGCTGCTGCCTGCTCTCTAGAAATATCATTTTCGGTTAGTAACATTTTTGAACAAACACAATAAAAAAAAAAGATACAAAATATCTAAATAGAAAAATTGCATTCTGAGAGTCGGTATGAAATAAAAGATACATTTTTCACAAAAGTTATAGTTTAAAAAAAACTTAAGTTTTTTTTTTGTTTTCATCTAATATAATCGAAAAAGTATCTTTTTATCGGTTTTTGACTTTTATTATATTTTGTGTGAACGATTTTTCTTGTTAAAAAATTCTCACGTTCTGAACTTGTGATTGTTAAGAAGAAGAAACTTTTACGCGCTTATAACTCGCGCCAGAAACCCGGAAAAGATAAAAAGATACACAAAGAGTATCTTCTAAGTTTTGTTTTTTTTTTGTCTTGTGACGAGTACCTATATACTATCTATGAGAAGTTTAGAGAACATTCTTAATGGCGCCACAATATTGAACTTGATTCGTGTCGTTTTTTTTTCTGTGTTTTTGGTTTCCTTCTTAAAGCAAGCGAAAGTTATCATCTGGATCACACGGTTTTTCACAATCCACCAGCAAGGATAATGCTGAAAACAATAAATTGTTAGAACGCGCGCGGTTCCCGACTAACAAAAAAAAAATAACTGTTTTCGATATTGTTCGCCCAAAAAAAGTGATATTATGTGATTTTTTTGTTTTTTTTTTTAATTTTGTGATTTCATTTATTTTTTTACAGAAATTTTAAACAGCTAAATTTTAAACAAGGAAAAATATTTGTTTCAATGCAATAATAGTGAAGTGCAAACAAAAAAAAAAATATCGCGATAAAAAGCAAATAAATGTTGACGTTTATTTTGAAAATAAAAAAATTGCAAAAAAAAGATAAAAATATGCAAACCTAACTGTTTTTATTTTTATACAAAACAAAAATGAAAAATATTAAATATTAATGCAACAAACAAAAATAAAAAAATACGATTATTTTTAAAACTTACAAAAAAAAAAAACCTTCAATACAAAACATAAAAATATCGTTCGGCGTATGTCCTTATTTTTTTGGCCAGGAAAACAAAACAAATAAAATAAATTAAATGTGAAACAAAAGTAACAAAAAAAAAAACAAAACAATATTAAATTCAAGTGCGTGGAAGAATTTATTCAATATTTTAATCAAAATTTGATAATTCTTATTTTTTCATTCGGATTCGACGAGGACGACGCGTTTTAATTGTGTGTGGGTGATTTTTTTTGGATTTAATTTTCTTCTATTTCTGATCAACTATATAATTGATTATTTGTTTTATTTTTTGTTCACAAAAAAGTTGCTATTGTGGTTTTGTTGGAAAATACCTGCATATACCTAAAAAATAATAAATTGAATTTTGTTTAACTATTTCGGGCACGAAAATAAATTTCAACAAATTTTGTGTTACCGTTTGTTTATGTTTCAAACAAAACATCCGAAAAAACGGATTTTCGGGAAAGTGTTTTATTTTTTAAAAATTTATTTGATAAATCTAATAAATTAACTGTGAACGGACTTTGAAGATTTTTTGCAACGTAAATATTCAACTTTATTGCGTTGGCCTACCGGAAAAGGATTATCTTGGAATTTTTTTTAAAAACACAAAAAAAGAATTTTGTAAGTACCAGTCTTCGTATTTTTTTCATATATTTTTTATACATATGTAGGTTTAAAAGTAAAAGTGAAATTTCTCTTAAAGGATCTCGAAGAAGGATCGCTTTATTATTTGTACCTAAAAAAATTGTTAGTTTCATTGAGATTAAATTTTGATAAGATTTGAAAGATCTTATAAGAGTTTTGAAAAGATCAACAACAAGATCGAACTGGTAAAGATCTTTTTGGTATTTTGGAATTTCTATTAGAAAAAAGTTATAGTTAAGTTTTACTACACAAACTCCTCTTAGAATAGCATCAACAACGCGATTATTTCTGAAAATTAGAAAGTGATTTTAAGATCATTCTGTGTTTGACTTTTCTACGACATTTCTATAGACATTTCATGTTGTTGACCTCTAAAGAAATTTTCGTGCATTTTTCTTTGTCTTTTCTATTTTTTTTATTTTGATATTTGGACAGCAACAAAATCAAATCGATTACGTGTTGTACGATGGCAGCATTCAGCGATCTAAATTTTTCTACAGTAAGAACATATTTTGAAAATTTGGGAACTTGAAAATTGAGTAAATGTCACAAGACCATTATGAATTTGTAAACTTTTGTTATTATAAAAAAAGAAATGAAAAGCTTGATACGATTTTTCCATTACCTAAATAGGTCTCTTATTAAATCTATTTATATTTCACAGATATCGAAAGAAAATTTAGATTGGAAGTTTGAACTTTCAATGTTTATTTTATTATTCGAAATTAAAAGTGTAACAGCAAAATTTTTGTAATCTTTCTGTTGAAAATTATTTTGCATTACTAAAACGTCAAATTTTCCCTTTTTCAAAGAAATATTCACTTCATCTTCGAAAATCAGACTTCGAAACATTTTCTTTTCACTGGGTATTCCCCAATTATTTATTTCAAACTTCAGATTCGAATACCTTGATTTGTTTAGTGAAAAAGGTATCACAACAAATATGAACAGAAAAATTCAGAGTTTCGCGGTTAAATGCTGTAGATCAATTGTTAAGGATCAAGTGCTTAAGAAAGTTAATTTAATTTGATTGGAGTCACAAACATATTTTTTGTCCCCGGAAAATATAAATATTTTTAAACTTTTTAACTCCACCAATTCCAATAAATAATATTTATTACAAAATACATATTAAATTGAATGAGAGTGATGATAATAAACAAATTTATGTGATACTTTATCAGTTTTCTCACTCACTTTTGATCCTCAAAACTATACTCAGAAAATATTGTACCTGTGCGTTACAGATTTATTAAACAGACCAATTTCATCTAAAAACATTAATTTCTAGTTATCACTTGACAGATTTGGTTTTTGATTTTTTAAAATTTATTTTAATTGCCATATTTGTGTTCAAAATATTTAAGAAATCAGTAGATTAGATGATTTTGATAAATTTGGAATCACATATATGTAATTGAAAAGTGAAAAGTTGTAATAATTTTTTTAAATCACTATTGTAAGAAATTGAAGAGAAGATATTAAAAAAAAGGATTAGAACTTAGAAAGCATTTTAAAATGTGTTGATACAAATTTATTTATATTTCAAAAATGAATCAACATCGAATTACAAAATTGTGCAATTCAATAATTTTGTCACATCACCTGTAGTAAAGTTGCTCTTGATAATGTTAACAAACAGCTAATTTTTTTGTATTAAATTTTCAGAGCGTTTGGTGTTTTTTATTTAAGTTCGAAAAAATTTAATGTAGTTAAAGATTAGAAGTTTCAAAATTGAAAAAACACTATGCCCAGCAAAATTACTTGCTATTGAAGAAGCTGCCAATTCGAAATATTCGGTGACGAAGAAGAAACATGATTCATTACAGTACGACACAGTTATTTTTTTTAGTCGTCACTGAATGTTTCGCATCGGTTGTGGAAAAGTCTGTTCACTGAAAATACAGAATTTGTTGTAAAATTTTGTTTAAATAAATCAATTATATTGATATAATAAAATCATTTAAATAGCTTTCAGTTATCTTAAATATTTTCAAGCTAAAAATGAAGTTTTTATCAAAATGATTTTTAGTTGTTAAATGATCGTTGGAAAAAAAAACAACCTGCAACTGTTTTATCAACATGTTGCGAAATAGAATTACATTGTGTGTTCTTATGTTAATTCATATCGATAATGGTAGTTATTATTTTTGTTACAAAACCTACCTTTATTAGTGTTCAAAATCATTGTTTATTCAACATACAGCTATTCTGGTTCTATGATAAAATGAAGTAAAATATTATCGATGATAAATAAAATTCCAATTGATAAATTGTTAACAGAAATTTACACCTTTATAGAGAATAGTTAGTATTTCGAAATTAGATGGAATAGCGCTCCAGATCAAACTTTATATTGTTGAGACTTTTGAATAAAATTATTCTTTTTAAATGAATTGATCGCATGGGGAAATCTAAATTATTTTTTGGGCATAAAATTAAAAAATGTGTTTAAATAAATAAAGGTAAGAAAATAACCCGAAAAATGTTCCTGTCATTCGCATAAACGTAGTTTTGAAGTAAGGATGAAAATAATAGGTCCTCGATGATTGAGCTATAAACAATCTAAACAAGAACCGATGTTTACAGTCCAGAAAGTATGATTTCATCCATTGGACGAATCAAGAGCTCTGAATGAGATAATTTTATGCGAGATTTTATTTTTTATCGATGAGGATCACTTTTTAAAAAGAAAGAGTTTATAAATTAATAAAAAAAAAAGCGCGAATTTGCTTTACGCATCAATTTAAAGATACAAATACAAGTTATAGTCTTGTTCAGTTGTCAAGGAGTTTTGGAGAACTCCTTGGAGAACAACGGAGGTGACGCTAACAGTGAAGTGCACATAAGATACACATTGGAAAAAACATTTAAAAACAAGTGAACTAAATCTAGTTTACAAATTAAATCATTATTACTAAACAGTTTGTTGAGTTTAATAAAGTCAGAATTCCGAAGGATTTCGAATAACACGCCATTTGCAGAAATTGTAGATATTCCAATTAGTTCTAGGATAGCCACATAACCAGAGATACATCAGTCTGATATTTTTTTTGGACAGTTTCATAAGTTTTTGATTTTCGTTAAAACACTTTTTCTGGTAAAATTGATAAATATCGAAAAATTTAAAAAAAAAAAACGAAAAAACTTTCCTCCACACAAAAACTAAATTAAATTACATTCAAAACAGTTTTGAGTGCGATTTCGGCGGAGATTGAATTTCCCACAAATTTTTTGTTGTTGTTATGTGTAAATATTTATAAATGTTTTGAATCAGTGTGCTGTCACCTTTAAAATAAAATCTGAGTGGAACATCTATTTTTTAGTGATAGACAGATGCAGAAGAACCTGAAAAACTTATAAGTAAAGAAACAAACAGTTTTTTGAAGTTAATCCAGACATAACTGGAAAAACACAAAATCAAACAACAGGAGTATAAGACTCTTGAGGAAATAAAATTACATGCCTGAAGCTTTTTTAATTTGTATGATGTAATCTAAAATTTTGTTCTATAGACTAACTGTATTGTTTGTAGCTATATTAAAAAATAAACTAGTGATTATGTATTTAAATTATTAATACTCTTCCACCTTTAATTACTTATTCTTTAACTATATCTATCACACTTTTAATTTTAAATTTTCTGTTTTCTTGGAGTGATATGGTTACCTGACATTTACTATAATCTATAACCTTGATTGAAAGTTTTGAACATTATTATAATCTTAAATATAAAGGGTCCGCCAAATAACTTTTTTTTTTGAAAATGCTATATGAAAAACTACTGCATATTTTCTCAAATTTCTTATTTAATTTGAAAGTACAATCCTTCCGGTTAATAATGGAAAATAATTTCATTCAAATGGCTGCCTCGGCTGGCCATGCAGTAGCCTACACGATCGGTCCAATTTTTAAGCACATTATCGATTGTGTGCAGCTGTATGCCACCAATGGCTTCATGAATATTGTTCTGTAAAGCGTCAAGTGTCTCTGGCTTGTCGGCGTAACACTTATCTTTTACGACACCCCACAAATAATAGTCCAACGGTCCACAAATAATCGCAGCTCCGAGGTGGCTCTTCGGTTCATAATGCGATCTTCAAAAACAGGGCGCAAAACATAGAGTGTAGCTTCGGCTGTGTGGCACGTAGCGCCATCCTGTTGAAACCTAATGTTGCCAATATCCTCCTCTTCAATTTTTGTGAACAAAAATTCGTTCAACATGGCCCAGCGTTGTTCCAGCGTATACACAACCATATTCGTTCAGCGGAAAGATAAAACTAATTTTCAGTCAAATCAGACATGAGCTAAGTGTTACTCGTACCATTTACGAAATAAGCACTAGTTGAAAAAAAAAACGTTAGATGGCGGACCGGTTATGTAATTATCTAATCAAATAAAATTAGGTAATTTGAAATTGGAAACTCTTTCAAAATATCAGTTTTTGCAAAAAAAAATGACAAATTTGTTAAACATTTTTCAAAAACTTATATTGTTGATGCAAGATAAACTTTTTTGGAAAAATTCATATCAAATAATAACAGTTTTTGAAAATATTTAAAAACAAAAAATTGTCCTTAAACATCGTGCGATTTAACGATCATTTTTTAAAAACATCGATCCAGCTTCTTATTTAAAAAGGATGCCTCGCTTTGTGAAGACATTCAATGGCTGATTCTAAAATGTCACGATTAATTAACTTAAAATACTAAATAACCAATAACACCTTGGATCCCTAAAAGTTGGTCAGGAAAGTGTGACCATCCACGTTAAAAGACTTGAGATCATCCTCCGTTAATAAAACAACAACACAAATCCAAGTCACTAATTGTTTTATAATCATCATCGTCATCATCGTCATCATCGGCTCGACAACCGGGGTCCGATCCTGGTCTCCTTCAACAAGTCTCTCCACCTATCCAGGTCTTGAGCCGACGCCATCCAGTTGCGCACCCCAAGGCTTTGGGCGTCTTGGTCTACGCCATCTCTCCAGCGCAAGCATGGTTTACCACGCTGCCGTCTACCATAGAATGTACCACAAAGGACTTCCCGAGCCGGTTCCTCTTCATTCATGCGAGCTAGGTGCCCTGCCCGTGCCCACCGGAGTCTACCGAGCCTAATTTTTGTCACTATGTCTGCTTCAAGGTAGATTGCGTACAATTCATGATTGTACCGTCTCCGGAATCGTCCTTCCTCACATATGGGGCCAACAATTCTCCTTAAGACTTTTCTCTCGAACGCGGCTAAGAGGTCGGAGTGTCTTTTGCTAAGCACCCAAGTCTCGGATCGGATACGTGAGTACCATGGTCCTGTACAGCAGCAGTTTTGAAGTTATGGTGAGATTTCTGGATTTGAAGAGCTTTGATGGACTATAGTAGGCTCTGTTGGAACTGAGCAGCAGCCCGCGTATTTCTTCTTCTATATTATTATTGGCTGCTACTATTGACCCAAGATATTTGAAGGATTGCACCACTTCAAATTCGTACTCCGCTACCTTGATTGTTTGACCAACTGGTCTTCTTTTATAATCACGACCCTTAAATAAATAAAATAAATAGTCAAGTCAAATATCTCTATACACACACTTTTTCAATTCTAACAATATCAATAGGTACTTCATGGTTAATAATTGTATTACCTACTCCCGTCGGCATTTTTTTTTTTTAATAATATTAATATTTTTCTATAATCCCCAGATAAAACAAAAACGTTGCACACTGGCTTTAAATAAATTTTTCCTTATCTTAATGAATAATTATAAGTCTTAATAAAACAGGAGCATATTTTTACGCTTGAGCATTGGTTAATTGGTGTGTGGCCCATCCCATAGCATGTTCAATTGAACATCGAATTGAATTAATTTTTGCGTGTCATTATCATCGGCTTATTAATTGCAGCTTACAAGCTAAACAATGCCGTGCAAAAAAAATTCAAAAAAAAAAAAGAGAAGAGCAGAGTAGAGCAGAACAGAAAAAAAAAAATTAATAGTAGATCGCACATATGTATAAGCAATCGTATAATCATAATCACCTCCCTCTCAGAGAATACTAATTAATAATGATTACTTTAGCCACTATGGCTATGGCTATAACGAGCTTCCAAATGCTACCACCAATATATTGCTGGATGATTTTAAATTATGTAGGACTGGACATAAATCTGGGATAAAAAAGGTTTGAAATTTGGTTCGGAAAAGTACAAAGGAAATTTTTGACATAAAACTTTTATCCTGTTTTTTTTTTTTTAATAACAAATTAACAAAAAAAAAATCATGCATCGTATCTTCAAGAGAACATTTTTATTATTATTTTTATTATTAATTGATCAACGTCAAAAATGTTGGCTGCTAATCAAACATTCATCACTTCAAGAATTTAGTTCCGCTGAGAAAGTAATCATCTTCTTTTTTTTTTTAATTTATTTTAATATTATGAATGTACTTACAATGTACGCATATTTTTAATTCACTTTTGTATAACTTAATTAGTTTTGTCGTTGTTGTTGGTTTTTTTTTTGCAAAAAATCGCGTGATAATTATAAGAAAAAATCGAAATGCCAGGCATAATATTTCATTCTCGGAGAGTGCATTTATATAAATTGTCTGTCAACATTTGTGCCTTTTGTTTAAATTTTTTCAAAATTACATTATTATGTTTTTGTTGCGTTAACTTTCATTAATTAAGAGAATGATATAAACCTACTTTGTTGAAGGGTTAGGGTATTCGTATGAAATTCTTTTGGAAATGCAAGTTGATGAAACGTTTTTTTTATAATAATATAATAAAGGCCATTAAGAGAAAGATGTTTCTATTAATTAAGCTTGAAAAAAATAGAATTTTGAAATAATTTCAAATTGACATAAATAATGCATAGTATTGGATCAGAGGTCTTAAAAGTCGGTAAGTGAAATTATGTTAATCCCTTGCATGCTTGTGGTAAGTTAGAACATAAATATGTATGATTCCTTTGAGTAAGTAAACTAGTTTCAATTTCAAAACAAAAACAGAATCACTATCAATATCAATCTGTAAATTATGTTATAGCTAAGTTTTAAATGAATCTATTTTAGAGGAAGATTTCAGAAATATGTATTGATTTTCAAACTCAAAAACATTAAAAAAATATAATTTTCAAAATATTACGTTATTTAATACTATTTTTGTGGTCAATATTCTACTAACTATCTGTTAAAAAAAAAAGAAACTGTTAAACATTTCGTTATTAAAAGTTGAAAGTGTCAAGTTTTTTTTTTTTTTTTTAATTTAATTTTTGTTCTTTTCAATTTTTTCCACTGTCAAACTTGAAATCACTTGAATAGTTAATTGTTATTATTTTTTATACAGTTAGACAAAAAAATTAAAATTACCAATATTTTTGTTTCCACTGTTTTCTGATTTAATTAGTTTTAAAATATCCTGCAGTTATTATAAACACTTATGTTTTAAGAGGATTTAAATTGACAATTTCAGCATTATATTCTGAAACACCCTGTGAACATATTTTCTCAAAATTCACAAACTTTATAGCCTTGGAAATTCAAAAAATAAAGATTTGTAGGTGTTGTTGTAGTGTTTTAATAATTGACCCTTCCGATATTTTTCTGGCTTTAACTTAACCCAAATAAAATACCTTATTTGTCGAAATCCACACTGATTTGTAATACACTCTATAGTTAAATTTAACCTTTTATAAAATTGGCTTACCTATTTTTTTATTACATATTTACATTTTTTGAAATGAATTTTTAAAATTTGTCCAGAAATGTATCCCGCAACTCACTGCAGCTTTATTGGTAGGTACACCAGAGCGTATACGTACTTTTTTTAATTTTAAAATTGTTTGCACAAGTAACGTTTTGTATTGAAATATATTGTATTTTGAAGCTACACCTTGTTCAGTAAAAATTAAAAAAAAATACTACCAATTAATATGCTGCTGGCAACGCTAGCGCAGTGAATTTAGTGCTTGACTGCTAATTTAGTAAGTTTGATGTAAAGGGCGATTAAATTTTCAATAATTGATTTTTCGTTTTTAGAATTACATATGTGACTTTCTATCTACAAAAGGTCGGACATAAGAAGTGAAATATTCAAAATATAGAACAGGAGTAATGCGCCAGTTCTGTTTTTTATGTTATATTCGCTCAGATTGACTGTACTAGTTAATGGTAGAATATATTTTATGCATCAATCAACTTTTTAAAACTACATTTTAAGATATCACGATGTTGACAGTTAATTTTCATTCTGTTCTGGAAGATGTACTATGGTTCGCTGTAAGTAGAATATAAGAATAGAAGCTCATTAGACCTTTGTATATGAAAACTATAATACTATCATGGCGAGTTTTTTTTTAATGTTGTCCAAACCCTTGTGGTGGCGCTGCAAAATGTGAGGTGTAAAATGCGATTTTGGGAGTCTTTAAGCATCGGAAATCGGTGGTAGGGGCAAGAGGAGACGATTTTTTGGATTATTGCATCCAAAAAATATCAATAAATATCAATTAAAACCTCCATAAGCTCTCCGCAAAAAAAAAAAGAGTAAGGGTTGCCGGCGCACTTTAGATGTCGCCCCATTCGACTTCCACCATGAGAGTACTATAGTTTATATATACAAAGATTAGACCTCAAGTTATCAGACCAAAGTAAGCTGTTGCTTACAGTTGACGAAGTTTCTGAATCGATTGTGCTTAAATTACACTAATCACCTAATTACAAATCACCAGATTAGTTAAATCCATGTTCAAATTGTTGATTTAAAATTAGTTTAAGAACAGATTCTATGATTAACGATTTGGAATAGTCATAGATCAAATGAACTTTGGAAAAAGTTAATGAAGTTAGCAAAACGATTTACGAAAAACTTTAAAATCGCTAAACTTTTTTTTTTCACAACTAATCATAGCACGAACTTCTGAAAACCAAACATTTTTACAGAATCGATAGTTTAAGTTGTTGATCATGGATTAAGTTTATCAGCCGGTTGGGTAACAAAATTAAAATAATTTGTTTTACTTTAATTTGCTCTTTCTCAACAAGTTCAATATTTTTTCGACTCAAAAGTAAGTTCGAAAAATATGTAACTAATATATTTTAAAAATTTAAACAATAAATTCGCTTAATATATGAATTTTTATTTTTCCACGGAAACCCTGTTGGTGTCCTTAATAGAAAATAAAAATATCAAACGTTCGTGGATAACAGTACATTCACATTTTATTAATTGGAACTTTTACTGCTGACATTTTACTGTAAAATTAACAGTTTTTTCGTTGTAGTTAAAATTAATTATGAAGTATTTTTCACAAAAGCAATATTATCTGTTCTAATAAGATCCATTGCAATTTATTGCTTGTGAATCTTGTTACTAATTAAAATGATTTATTTCACAATAAACATAAAAATCAATCATCTCTAAGCCTTTTAACCTTTAAAACAAAAAGAAACAATATTTGAAGCGAATGTTTTTAAATAAATTTAATCCTAAAAATATTTAAATTATAATACAAACGTCAATTTATGTATATTTTTCGTATATTTATAAATAATATACATACATCTAAGAATAAATTCTTATTCATTACGTAAGTCTTAGAGTTAAGTTTTTTTTTTTTTTTTAACAAGCTGCCTATCAGGTCCTCTTGTTTATAGAGCTTAATTAAAACACGTTATATATTAATTGTTTGAACAAACGTGGCCTACAAACATTATCTTTGTGTTTTATATACTAGATATAACGGACTGAAAGAAAAACAGTGTGACAACGGGTTATTAAGATAACTCTTTAGCCTTTATAATATTTTATTGGTATTCAGTAAAATTGAATTTAAATAAACATTATTTTTTCTCTCTGCAAATTAATAATTTATAAATTCAATAAAAAGATTTGTTGGAAATTATTTAAAAAAAAAAATGTAACCTAAATTATGCAATGACAAGGAGTGCCATGGGTTTACAGAACAAGAACCTACAATACAACAAATTATAATTATATTGTATGAATTTATACCTGAATTAATTTAGACATGATTGACATTGTGGAAAGCTGAAGAATAGTATAAAATAAAAATTAATTGGATTAGCTATAAATATGAATATGTTGATAGGAATTTCAATACGAAAATACATATTTAGTTTAGTCATTACAATTAAGTTTCTGGATTTACATGTTGCAGTGCAAGCCAACATCGAAAAACAAAAATTCACCACTTACGCAGTTTTTTGCGCATAATTTTTTCCTGGGTGTATTTTAGCACTTCTTGTAAATATAATATTTGAAGTGTTTTTCTTTAAAAAAACAAATACCAGCATTCTATGAAGCTGCATTTTCTTTTTTTGCTAAATTTTCAGTATTTTCTTTCTTTAAAGCGCCATGACTTTTTAACATTTGATTTTAATGCACAACTCGTTGCAATCAATCTTGTAAAAAATTTATTATTTTCTCAAAGCTAAATTTCGTTGCAATTAATCTTGTAAAAAATTCAAAATTTTGTTCTTAGAAAATAGTGCTCATACGCCATGTATTACTTTTAAAAATACCACTTATTTTAAAATTTCAATTTTGAGCTGCAAAAATTGTTCTTTGCTCCATTTTTCCGAAAAAAAAATAGGTATTGAAGTAGCAATTTGAAAATGTGTTAAAAGGGGATAGGAACATAAGAAAGGAGAGAGGGCGATTCTGGTTGTATTGAATGAAAAAGTTCTTAGATCTACGATATTAGCCTATTCTTACACTTCTTTAAAATTCTTGAGTTTAATTCAAAAAATTCTGCCAGGAACGGGATTTGGGAAATCAGAGCTCCTCAAGCGGACTTGGGAAGAGGGACCATCGTAAACAGATCCAGCCAGGTACTGGCTACGCAGACGACATCGACACCATACAAGCTGTACACGATTCCTTCATCCACATCGAGCAGGTGGCACAAAATCTGGGGCTGCACAAAAGTAAAGGTAAAACAAAGTACATGGTGGCGTCGAATACGAGAAGAACAGTTTTAAAACTTTGGGTCAATAGTAACAGCCGATAACAATAAAGAAGAAGAAATACGCGGGCGGCTGCTCAATCCCAACAGAGCCTACTATAGTCTATCAAAGCTCTTCAAATCCAGAAATCTTACCATAACTTCAAAACTGCTGCTGTACAGGACCATGGTTTTGCCATGTATTCACGTAAGGATCTGAGACTTGGCTGCTTACCAAAAGACACTCCGACCTCTTAGCCGCGTTCGACAGAATTGTTGGCCCCATATGTGAAGAAGGACGATTCCGGAGACGGTACAATCATGAATTTTATGCTATCTACGAGTACCTTGAAGCAGATATAGTGACAAAAATTAAGCTCGGTAGACTCCGGTGGGCAGGGCACCTAGCTCGCATGAGTGAAGAGGAACCGGCTCGGAAAGTCCTTTGCGGTACATTCTATGGTAGACATCAGCGTGGTAGACCATGCTTGCACTGGAGAGATGGCATAGACCAGGACGCCCGAAGCTTTGGGGTGCGCAACTGGATTGCGTCGGCTCAACACCGGGATAGGTGGAGAGACTTGTTGAAGGAGGCCAGGCCCGGACAGGATCCCGCTTGCCGAGCCGATGATGATGATGGGGACTTGGCAAAATGGTGGACTAATACGTAGAATGATAAATAGTAAAATAAAATGCTAATGCAGCCCGAGACGATGTCAAACCAAAAACCCAGTCGGTAGATATTCTAATTGAACCAAATGTAATTTTCCCTTCAAACCGAACTTAATTGTATTTGGGTTCGGGTAAAATTTAACTCGAGTTGAACAAAAAAATCAAATCGTTACAACTTGATTTATTTATGTCTAACTTGGTTCGACTTGGTTTGATAGAGCAAGTTGACACATCATTATTTGGTATAAACATGGGACTGTCATAAATCTTCACCAAGTGATTTGCTCGGTGAATATTCCATACAGTTGAGAAAGTTCCACACAGTGTTTTCACCATTGAATTCTCATGAAATTATTCACTAGGAAAATCACTTGGTGAACGCCAATGAAACCCCAATGTTAATTCCATCGATGGATGCATTCCATATTTCCCGGGTGTAGCTTCTATTCTTTTCTGAATAAGCTGATGATTCTTCAGTGAATTTTTGAAATTTCCTACTGGGTTTACACATCAAATAAACAATATTTTTAAAAGAAAATCCTATCGAGTACTTTTGCGATTACTGGAGAATTACTGGTTGTCATAGTTGCTTAGAGTTTAAGCGGACTTATTTTTTTTTTCAGACTCACAGGTTCTTGGTATACTCGTTTTTGTAGGTACAAAAATATTTTTGTGAAAAATTGTTCATTACGCCAAACATTTCAAACTGTCATTGTTTATTTATTTGAATTCAAATATAAAATACATATACCTACCTATAGGTTTTTCGTACTAATATTATTGATTGCATAGCAACGCTCTTGATGCATATACCTACGCCCGTTCCCGTTCCCATTCGCACCTGTCCCTTTCCGTTATTCCTTATATTTGGGCTCTTTGAAGTATAGGTGGGTGGGTTACTGGGTAGGTAAAACTCTCTCAAAGCATTCATTATTTTCGTTCACTATACCCATTCGTTAGCAATAAATTGCTTCTGCTGTCATTTGTTGTAACATTTTTATTTTATACCTATCTATACGATTTAACAAAATAATACAAAAAAAAATTATCAAAAATATAAAAATAAATTGACAAGAAAAAGGATAACAGTCCGTTAAAAAAAAAATACCTACATACGTACATATGCATCGAAATATAAAAAAGAAAAATGATTATATAAAAGAAAAGGAAAAATCAAAAAATCCTTTTATAGATATTCCATTTGCATATAAACCCAAAACCCCATACCTCTAGCATGTGTGTGTCCCGAATTTTGCACTCGAATATCCTTGCGACCGTGTGTAAATATATTTTTTGCATGTAGATAGGTATGTATGTCGGTGTGTATTTATTTCTCGCTGTGCACACGCGAATGCACTGCACAACGGTGATCCGTTTGTTTTTGGATATTTTATTTTGTTTTTTTTTTTTTTTTTTTTTTGTTTTCGTCTCATTTTTGCATTTCGACAAGCAGCCCTTGTATAATTTATTTCTTGTTTTATTCCTTTTCTTTTCGTTGTAGGTAGGTTTCGGTATTTTTTTTTTTAAATTTTTTTGTTTAATTTTTTGGAGTTTTGTATTTTATTTCTCTTTATTTCGTTTTAAGTGGCAACCCGAAATAAAATTGCCAAAAATTTTCCCGTTGATTAATTGAAGTGCCAGGATAGCGCAGCGCGGAATACCAATATACTTACATATGTATAGTGGTATAGGTTGTTCCTTCACTTCTCTCCTCTACTCTTTCCCGTTTTTGGCTGCGCTTGCTTTATAAACCCTTATTTCGCGACTACTTGAACACATACCTATCGAAAGGAAACAAAAGGACGAAATGGGTATAAGAAAAAAAAAAAAAAAAAAAAGAAGTGCAAAATAATACCTCCACACCCGAAAATGTTTGCATTTCTTGGTCGTATCCTTGTAGCCGTCGTCGTTGTCGACGTCGTCATCGTCATCGTCGTAGTTCTTTTTCTTTGTAGAATGACATAGAAAGATAGAGGAGCAGACGATAGGAAAAAGGAAGGAGGTTTTGAAGGGGAGGGAAGGTAGAAAGAGGTGAACATTAAAATATTTCCATGCATATAAATTTTTATTATTTCATTTTTTGGCAATTGTGCCCCACCATGAGCCACCATCATCATCATCACCACTTCTCAGCTGCTATCACAATGCTGCACATTGCACCAGCAGGAGCAGGAGCAGGAACCAGGAAGGAACAAGACCCGACCCGGACCGCAGGAGAAGGAGCTGATGGTGGTCGGTCTTGGTCGGTATGTATAGTATATGTGTCTGTATACACTTCGTGTCAGTCTGCTGAAAGTCACTATATAGAAAAAAGGTTTGAATATGGCGGTTTTTTTTTTGAATTTTTTTTTTTTTTTGATCGTAAAGACCGAGCATTTTATATTCAACGAAATCCTGCGAATGTCCTTACGAATTACACAAAAAGAAATATCAAAAGAAAATTCATGCAAATAAAATTATTTGTATTTTGTATCTTTTTTTTTTGAGATCCTTTTTTGAAGAATTTTTGTTGTTGTTTTTTTTCCTCTGGTGAACGTACCACACACAGTTGCAAAAGATATACATACTTTTATGGGTAGGTATTCAAAAAATAACAAATGAACGCACCATCTTTTGTTTTTATTTGAAAAAATTACAGTCCTTTAAGTTTAATTTGGATTCGCATAAATGTGTGTGGGTTGCATTTGGTGTGAGTGAAATGCAGGATGCACAGAGAGATGATGCAAACGAGACACATCACAATGCACGTTGTTGCGTTTTCTTTCTTTTTTTTGTAGGTGGGTGGGAGTGAATGTATAGTGTAGGTGGATGTAGATGGTTTAATTTAAGCTTTTTACCATTTGAACAAAAATAATAACAAAAACAGAGAATTTGGTATGGAATGTGGTCTTATATACTATACTGTATGGGGTAGGGTTGGTTTGATTGAAGTGAGTTTTTTGGTAGAATCACTCATAAATAAGTATTTCTTTAAAATGTCTGGATAGGGTAAGTTTTCAGCATGAATCCATTTCTGATAAAAAAATAAAATTTTTCTGTCAATAACTCAATACTTCTACGAGTAAAGTTATCCAATGATTCATTTGAACGCGCAATTCAAAAACTTAAAATTGAAAAAGGAATCACTCAACATCCTTGGGAGTTTTGGATGGCTTAGGTAACTTTGGAGTAATTTATGTTGTTGGACTTGCGTAAAGGATATAGGTACCTCAGGAATCATAAAGCAATTCTGGATACAGAAAGTATTCAAAGTCTTATGTTCGGTTGCACCAATACTTAACGAGCTTTTAAGTTATAAAATGGCGTGGTTTTTTAATTTTTAAAAGACTGGTGCAACCAGCCATTAGAGATTCAGGCACTTACCTACTTAGTATAGCAATTTTAATGCTTTGGGCAGTAATAGTGTGTTTCTGGTAATACAAACAGTGGTAGATGAAGACATTTCTTAGATTGTAATATTATTAAAGCTTAGACAACTTGAACTGTGTGCTGTTAACTTGGGCCTTAATGTAAAAACACTTCAATAATTTTAAAGCTTTTGCAATTTACGATAAAAAAAACATTCTAACAATAGGGTTCACTGAGTAATTCATAACCAAAGTTCATTCTTCTGAAGGAAAAGTTAATCTGATGTTAAAGCTGGGTTCAGTCAGAGAGTTCGAGACGAAATACCTTCAATACCACAAATTTTGAAATTTCTAATTTCGGTCTTAGAAATATGCCAAAATAAAGTCTGCCACTCGTAGCTCTGTCGCTAAGGTTTTTATTTTTAATTTTTTTCTAAAAAGTATAACCTAGGTCTTAAAACCGGAGTGTAAAAGCTTTATGGCTAGCCAAAGTTTTATCCATTTAACGAAAAGGTCTAAAAATAAGTGGCCTACATATTTAGGGTTCGTATAGTCTTAAAGCACCTCACTTGAGGTATGCTCAGTCAGCACTTCATAGCTTGGTTTCAATCGGTTAGTGGATACGTCAATGTTATTAAACGTCAACTTAAATCAACTTAGCTTTGAGCTATTCTTTGTCTTTGCTTAACCCTGGAAATGTAAACTTTAACGATTCGACAAACATCAATTTAATTTTTTTTCTTTTTTCTCTTTGCTTCTTCTTCCGATTGCGCTATCTTTCTTCGTGTAACAAAAGCCATCTCTAAGTTTTTGTTGTGTGAGGACTTAGAGATGGTGTAATTGTTTTGCTTTTTTTTTTTAAAGCGAAACATTCGACTCGACGAATGGTCACCTGTAACGAACTAAAAAAATATGGTAACCCTTCTAGGTCAGTTTGATGACAGGAATAGAGTTTCTAATACCTGCAACTCAAACTATGGATTCTCAAAAAAAATGCTTTCCTAGTTCACATCCAAATTCTAGGATACGTGTTGGAAAAATTATGAATTAAAGATAAGGATAACCTACTGTGGGAAAACTGGCTTAAAGCATTGTACGGTGCTGATGCGAAATAATGATACCTACTCCTACAGAATGTAAACATTTTCAAAGAAAACGAATACAAAATATAAAAGACAGAGACAGGTTTTGATGAACGATACAAACCAAACAAAAAACCCCGACTAGAGCCCAAAATTTTTTGCACGCAATAAATGGTCTGCGAAATTATTTGTGTGCGAAAAGTGATTGAAGACTTTTCAAATTCCGCTCCTGGAATAGCGTTTGGCAGAACGAAATGCCAAATGACGTTGTGTCATTTTTGTATGAAATTTCGTTCGTTTTATACCAGCAGCGTACCTACTAGACATTAAAGAGGAAAAATATGGTTAAACCCCATCAAATCCATTGCAAAGTCATTGTCATATCCTACCCACCAATACCTATTTACATGCAATTTTTTTTAAATCCTATACCTACCTACGAACACATTTGTCCAATTCATTGAACTTCGAACGCATTTCTGTTCCAGACGCATTTTTTTGTATCAACTTCCTATATACTTGTATACAAAAAAAAAATGATACAAAAAGAGGACAAACACAAAAAATAAACCAAACCAGACGATACAAAACAAAAAACGAAAAATACTCCACAAACCCAAATAAGCAACAAAACTGGTAGGTAGGTAGGTAAGGTATCCTCCTGTCATTTGGGTGTATAATATACCGAAATGGTTTAGTATCTAACTACAGCCATATACCTATCTATAGGTAATCGAATACATTTTGGGGTAGCTATTGTGTCCATGTCCTAGCGACAAAGCAAACACGCAAAAAAAGGACACACACAAAAAAAAAAGAAAACAAAAAAAAAATCCTTAGCCGAAAGCCAGACGGACCAGACAAAAAAAAAAAACAACATACACGACGCGACGCAACGCACATGCACGCACGCACAACACAACTTTTGACACAACTCAAGAGAAATGAGATCCTGTCTGGGTCTGGGTTTGAGTTCGCCATCGCCACCAGAGGGATGGGTTGCTGTAGTATTCTCTAACAATAAAGCTACACACAACCAGACACTGGAATCAACAAAAAGAAATAAAAACAAAAACAAAAAAACATCATCAGACGCAAAACGTCAAAAATCGACCTGTAGAGAACACGCAACGCACAACACACAAAAAAAAGGACGAAAGTGTCCCAAAAGAAAATTGCACGGTTAAAAAAAAAAATTTGAATTTGACTGGGAGAACTTCCCAAATTATTCGTCGTCCTTCCTGTGCACTAGAAATGCATTGATGGAACGTCACACGGACGCGGTTGCCCGATACAATAAGTACAGTGCACCGCCATTCTACACAACACAAAAATTTGACGGTTTCAAGAATTGAGGATCAAGAAGAAGAGAAGTTAGGGGTTTTAAGGATTATTATCTAACAAAAGTGAAATAAAAAAAAAACCAAGACAAAATATGTGTGCAATGCACCGTTTGTTTCATATTTTTGTGTGTTTGCTTGCGTGACTGTGTGGGTGACGACCATGATGATGATGATGATGATGATGATGATGATGATGATGATGATGATGATGATTATAGGGTTTGAGTATGATGGTGGTTAAAATGATGGCTGCTGAAACAGACGCCACAGTCTGCAATAAATAGGAAGCAAACGGTTAAACGAAATTTCGGGGATTCTTTGCACGTTTGAGTTGTTGTCGTTTATTTTTTTTTTATTTTGTTTTTCAATTCTTTATGTTTTGTTTTGTATCGTTCTTCCTGGTTTTGGACCGAAACATGTTTGCAAATTGAACTGTGTGTCCCAGAAAAAGGATAAAACAGAAAAATTTATTTTTATGTAGGACGACAACGGTCCTGTGCCTACATTATATACTTATTCCTGGTAGATGGATTATTTTTTTTTCTTATTTTTGGTTCAAGCAGCATAAATTTATGTTTTTTTTTTTAAATGTATTACCTATGTAGATAGGTATTTTGCGAGTAACGCAACTTGTGAAGATTTTTATTGTTGTTGTAGTTCATAGAGACTGTTTAAGTGGGGTTTTTTCGTGCTGATTCCGTTTCATATATGTATACATTTTTTTTTTGGTTCTATGAAGTGGTGCATTTTATTTGAAGTGCATTACTTTTGAGCCCAGAGAAGGAATGGTAAGGGTGAAATCAATGATGTAAAAATATTAGAAATAAAGAACTAAGTCACTGACGACGCGCCGCTTCTGATGATGTAAAAGTAAAAGCAAATTGTTTAGAACGACAAAAATGCTTTTGCTTTTGAAGAGGGAGGCGACTTTTGCTTTCTATAAAGGGACTTACATATGTAGGTATTTCGTATTCACCCATTGAAAGATACACCAAATGGGATACTCGAAAGCTTCGTCGATTATTTTTTACACGCAAGAGTAAATTTAAAAAAATGGAAAGCTGCGATTTTTTATATGTTTGGCATATGATTGCACAAACTGAACACAAAACTCTCATATTCAAAAAGTATCATCCTTAAAAAATGCAAAATTTTCGAAAATTTCAAAAAAATTCTCGTTTCATAACATTTTTTTTTTGGTTAATCGAAAAGTACGGTGTTAATTTCGCCTTCTTCAAATCGTTAAAGTTACAAGATTCTATTTTTTTTTCTGTTTGCTTTCAGAACAGAAATTGAATAATTTAATTTTTGAAAATCAGTGTTTTTTTTTGTTTGAAAAATCAGATAGGTAGGTATTAAAATTCGATTTTTTTTTACTTTTTGAAAACCCAGTGTCGAAATTTAAGTAATTTGGCAAGTGAAATGAGAAGACTCGCTTTACTCGGTGACTCATCTCACTTTACTCGCAAAAGCGATTTAGCAATTAATTATGTCTGAATTTATGTTCTAACACTTCAAAGTAAGAGGGAGACAGAGATAAACAAATGAATGTTGCTTTTGTTGCGAAAATGTTAAGAACAGAACAGAAAATCGTTAAATCCCTTAAACATTTTTTTTATCAACTTAACCTCCTAATGAGCAATTCAACTAAAGATTGTTTTCATTTCTATAATTTCGAATTTTTCGGAATGCAGGTGCTTAAAGAGGAGACAACAACATTTATTTAAAATAAATGTCAATGAATAACATCCTCCCCATAACATAAATAAATTAACGTTAGTTTCCATTTTCGTTCGCATACATTTTTTTTTAAATTTAATTTCTTTCATAACAAACATTTTATTCGAAAATTTGTCTGTTTGTTTTTATATATTTTTTTTTATTGAACCCCTTTAGAACATGCACAAACGTTTTTAAGTTTGTTTTTTACCAAAATTAGCAACAACTGTCAGTAAAGAAGTGCGTGTTGCATCACTGAAATTATGTCCTGCTTTAAAAATTTGCAAAAAAAAAAAAAAAAAAAACAAAACAAGTGGTAGGTAAGTTAAATATATACAAACAAGGTGAAACAATAATAACACAAAACAAAAAAAAATAAGGAAAGAAGCATCAATAAGAAAGGGTTGCAACAAATTGCAATTTACCCTTTGGTTGCGCACCACGCATTTCAGACCATATCAGACACCCTTCCGCCACTCTGATGGGTTTGGAGGCATGTCTGCGGTTTTTTTTTTTATTTCTCGATAAGAAAATGAATATTTTTTGTCCATTTCCTTAGGAGTGTGTTTTTTTTTGTCCAGAACACCATTTTTCGTACCAAATAAAAAACGAAAATGGAAATTGTCGAAAGTTTTTTTTTTAAAAAAAAAAGGGGAAACCCAACTACGGCACTGTTTGTAAATTTTTTGTCTGCTGCGTATTTAGAGCGGAAAATAAAGTAAGACAGACAAGCTTGCTTAGGTAATATCAACAACAATTTGGCATTTTTTTTTTCGACGAAGATGTTGTTCGATGTCCTTCCTTACCACGCCGCTGTTCCATTGATGCGGTTTTGTTTGACATCAGCTATAGTTTGGTTTGGACAACAACTGTTTATCTATTGTGAGAGTGTATCAAACAATGTGACGATTCCGTTCCGTGGGTATAAATTTATTTTTGCTTTCGATTTTTAATATCATTAAAAATTAACCTTAAACACAAGAAGTGTTGGATGTGGTGGAGGGTTAATATAGGGTTGAAAATGCATAACGCATAATATGAATCAAGTACATATGTGTTGCATGATGTACATCAGTTCGTATGTTATTGAGTATTTATAAAGCTTTTTCTTAAGCTCTAATAAATGCTTTGTTATGAGGTTTATACTTATATATATTACGTTTGTACATACATGTGTGTACATCAGTATTATGACGTTCGGAAACGATGCGGAGGAGGATATGAAATCAATGTCAACGAATATTGTATACACGTGTCAGAAGTATGATGTAAGTGAATGCAGAGTAAATATTAAATTAATATAAATTCAATTTAAAGAGTAGGTATTTATGAATGTTTTTGGTGGCCGTACTGTACCGGATGCTAACCTATTTTCAACAGGCAAAAGGAAGAAGTAAAGAGGAAACTTAAATGAAGATTACATGCATTTAAATTGTATTATTTAATTTGGACTTGGTTAGAATTCATATTTTTACAAACCTTGGACGTATATATCTATATGTTGAAAGACCGTTTAGCTATAGTACTTTTGAATGGAAGTCAAATCGTTATTGGTGTAAATGTTGACATTTAGAGTTCCGTAGATATTCATAACATTAAGTGCTTCAATATTAAGGAAACAATAAGTATTTTATGCAATTAAAAAAACCTTATGGGACTAAACGATGATATAATAAATTTTCAGATATATTTATTGGAGTGAAAGCTGATACCTAATCATTCCTCGAAAATCGCTATTGAAATAAACGCGGATATAATTATTTCTACATGTCTTCATTGGAGTGCTTGCTCCAAAACTAAAGAAGCATTTCCTATAAGAAAATCACAATGGGAGTAAATGTAAATACGAAAAATTTCTCAGATATCTGAAATACCAGATGCCTCTAAATCACATTCTTCAATATCACGTGTCACTAAATCACAGTCTGACGTATTAGACGTCACTCAATGACATTCTCAGATATCGGATAGAAATGGCGACCCCATGCTCTCAGCTCCATGATCCAATAAGACTTAAGTCTGCACATTCTAATTATTTTTAATTTTTAGTCATTAGATGACAAACAAAAATAGAAAGTGTCACTTAATGACATTTCAATAAAGCAAACGTCACTAATACATCAGATGTCACTAAATCATCTGATCACATTTGACATTTGCCAGACTAGATCTCGTTATGTCACATATCCACTGAAAATGTGAAATATAGGATGTGTGTAATATTGTTTACTAGATTACAATTTGGGATAGCAAGTGTTTCTGAATCACGTTCTAAAATAGCACACGTCCCTAAAATATCAACCTGAAATATCAGATGTCACTTCATCATATCCTGATAAATCATGAGTCACAAAATCATGAGTTTGAGGTAGCAGACATCATTGACTTACTACTTCAAACCTGTGATTTCATTATCAATTCTCGTGTTTAGTCTTTTAAAAAGTGGTCTAGGTAATATTTCTAAAACTCGAAGAAATCGCACTTCATCAGTGATGGCTTCTGTAGTCTTAAGATGTAGGTAGTATCAAAAGGTGTTTTTTTTCTTTCAGTTGAATAAAAAACAAAAAGTAGTAGTACTTAGTAGGTATGCAATTTTATGAGAAAGTCTTATCTTTAAGTTTTGCATTTACTCCATAAAAACAACATTTAATTTGAACACAACACATGACACATGTCATTGCGTAATAGACAATAATGTCTTCCTCCCCAAAGCGCTAGCTAAGTATGCCAAGATTTTATTCGACCCTTTCATTTGTGTGTCGCATAAATCTGTAACAATGCCACCCTTGCTTGTGTGTCTTTTTCGATTTTTCTTTTTAATTTTTGTTGCGTTTGTAAGAAAATAATGTTTTTTTTTTTTATTTTTCCTATAAAGTGCTTGTCCTTCGAATAGAAAATCCATCTCCACATTACGCCTTTGTGATTGTGCGTCATATTTTGTTCTCACCATTCCCTTTTCTTTTTGTTAAATATACTGCAACTGCAAGGGAATCCTTGTGAAATCAAAAAAAAAAAGAAGAAAAATGTAAGCGCACTTCCCCATCGCATACACAAAGGATCACATCAACTGCAAAATATGTAAAATAAAAAAAAAGTGCATATAGGCAAGAAAGGGGTGCGTTTATATGCGAACAACTTGAGGTCTAATCCAAGTCAAGGATGACAGCAACAAAATGTAAATGGGGGTAGACCAGAGCTCATAGAATGAGTTTGAAACGCATATGCTAAGATGCATTTGAATGCAACTTGTAACCTACATCGTCTTGTTATCCTGATTAGTTTGTCCCCGCACACACAGTCAACCTCAAGTCCAATATCCATTGTGATGATGAGACGACTGAGACGACCAACCCCCCTGCAAAAGCTTCCGTTTTTTTTTCTTTATACAGCGCAGCGGTGCTCGTAGGTGCAAGCAAACGCATATTCATGATGCACAAACAAACTAACAATCATATAAATGATACCCTATATTATGCTGCTGATGCTGACAACAATGATGAGGATCATAATGATGATGATGTAATCTGAAAGAAAATGCGACTTTGCGTTTGTCTTTGATTATGTGTATGTGTGTGTATATGAATGTCCTTAATTATTATGCCGACTCTTTCGGCGGCATCCAGCAACAGCAACGTTTCTGTTACTTTTGCATCAGCATCAGTAAAAGTTCGTATATTTTTGCAACCTTTTGTGCAAAAGCGCTAGTTATATGCCTCAGAGGCCTCTTTGCACTGAAGTATCTTCTTCAAACTCTAGTTGATTCTACAGGAGGAGTAGCGAAGCTCGAAATATAGTCCTGCATTGGAAAGGATACAAAATACAAATTCAAACTTCAAAGGAATTTCCTTACACTTCTGCACTAATTCTGTGTGTTTGATTCTCAAAGTAAACGTTTGAAGACGCACTTTCTACAAAGCAACAAAAAAAAAAATATAAATATAGGAACCATACTTGTCTGTATGGATGCTGAAGCATCTCCAGTGTCAAAGGATTTTAAAAGATTGTGCTGCTGTGCAAACTCTAGTTTCCCTTAGAGAGACGAGAGACGAGCTATAAAGAGAGGGAATTTGAAATCCTGCAGTTCACTGTAATTATTATCATTATTCCTTTGCGAGTGCAAAATTTGTGTGTGCCAAAGTAATTTTCGTTTATAGGTAGGGGTAAACAGGGTGTCTTTTATTGTAAAAGAATGAGAAAACATAGAAATTCGCTGTGTGTGAGTGGCTTATTGGTTACCTATTTATTAATTTACTCGTTTGAGCTGTTCAAAAAAATGAATATTGCCTTAGTTGACGTTCACCCAACGAAATAACTTTCAGAAGGGAATAAGCTTAATTAATCTATGTGTTAAATTTTTTTGAGTATAGCTTTTTCAGTAATTAAAATTTTATGTTTATTGTTTTCCTCAATGAGTAAGGATAAGATCAACTTAACGAAACAAATTGAAAAAAAGAAGATAGAGATTGTACTGATTCTGCATGAAAACTTATTGCTAATTAATTACTTCCACATACAATTTCATTACCACTTTTTTTTCAACCACTAATCTGTTATATTAAAGTTAACTTAACGAAACATTTTATTAAACTTAATATTCTACACAACTATTATGCTAAAATTTGTCTTCGTTAAGTTGAGCATGAATACTACAACGAAATTTAATAGCTGGTGGTGTAGTAAGCTAGAAAGTAGCTTATTTTGAACTTAACGAAACATGAAATAACTCAGTTAAAAGTTCCCATTAATTATTGCTTAAAATAACTTAATGTATCGTTAAACGACGAAATATTCCCTACAAAATTATGTCAAATTTAACAGCTTTAAGCGTGGTTTAGTTCAGTTTAGAACAAATTTCTGGGCCAATAATAACCAATTTACCTAGCAATTATATTTTTTTTATCATGCACTTTCGTTAAGTTAGTTTCAAAGCAAGAAAATCTTTTTATTCTTATTTATTAAAATACTGCATGTGGAATTGACAGTCAATTAACTTAACTCTTTCCGAAAAATGTTTCGTTAAGTTGAAAAGAATTTAGTAAAATATCATTTTTTAGGGGACGAAAAGAACACTACCAGAACGTCAGTTCTTATCTTAATTATAAGTACTTAATTGTTTCGGTAAAATTAAACCAACTTAACGAAAACTTTTATTTTTTTTACAATCAAAAAAGAAAAATCAAAAAATTGTGTGAGTCTCTAAGAAATACAAGGGTTATATTTTTGCTATCTTAAACTTCGAAAATGCTTCGTTAAGTTTATATTTTTGTCGGTAAAGTATAATATACTTTCTTCGCTACGTAAAAACACCAATTTTTAATCTTATAGATAAGATGGTGATTTAAAAAAAAAAACTACTGTCACTTTTATTGGTATAGCACCCTGTGTTTATCCGTTTTCATTTGAAAGAACGTTATTTTTTTATGATACAATGTTTAATACATTTAATCCTTTGCGCGGGCGACCGTGTGTGTGTGTTTTGTAGTGTCTTATAGCTCGGCGCTCGGGATAACAGGCAAAGTTTAATCCTTGAAAGAGAAAATGATGCGTGCTTAAGTAGGCAGACCTTCTTGAACTTTTTTTTTCTCTTTTCTCTCGTACTATTCTAATTTTTTTTTTTTTCAAACTCAACGCGCTGTTTGTGAAGTGAGTTACATGAATCCTTGTATCCTTTCTCTTGATGATGGTTTATGCGCGTTTATTCCCATATATGTTAAAAGGACTAACATAGTTTTTCATATAATTTTTTTTTTTTAATTTTTATTTGTGTGTGTTCATCACTTCTTTACATTTTTCTTTTTTGTCAAAAGAAAGAAAGATACTTGAATAAAAAACAAAAAAAAAAAAGGATGCAAAAGGAATACATTGAGATGATATGTATGTGAATAATATAAAGCTGAGCATCGGTTTTATGTGCAATACAAAGTGCAGCGGTGATAGAGAGGAAGTGAGAACAAACAGAAATTGTTGTAAGGCATTGTTGAAGGACTTAGTGTTGCGTTTTGTTTAAAGACTACACTGCACACGGATATGTGCATGGAGTTTAGTTGTGATAGCCCAGCAGCTAGCTATCCAAACCAACCATCTACTATCCACTAAGCTGATTTGCATGAGGTTTTACTGGAAGTGCTTTCGATTGTTTAAACAAACAGTTAGTTAGTCTTTTGCTTGAAACAATAAAAAAAAACAAACTGTCTGGATAAAATGATCCTACTTTTTTAAACGATTTATTGAACTTAAAAATTTATTCAGGAACGTTTATAGAATTTTTTTTTCTTCCAAGGATTATAAAATTTATAGAAGGTAAATAAATAGGAAAAAGATGTTTTTCAAATAAAAATAGAAATATGAACTTTTGAAATACTTTGATGAAAAATTTGATTGATTGATTTTATGTTTTAGATGTACTGATTACATTTAATCTAGATGCATTGCACGGTACGTGTTATCAGCTCATAATACAACTACAGTTTTAAGTTGCATGACTCGCAAATTTTGCGAATGTAATCATTACATGTAAAGTGATGGTGGATTTTCTTCGGTTTTCTGTACATAAATGAAAATGTAATCAGTACACGTTAACTTTACTCAGTCAGTACCAACCTACGTTAAACTGTGATACAATTCTGTACTGGTTCTCTCTACACACATTTTTTATCTAAGCGATGAAGTGTTACAGATTTCTAACTAAAAAGCCTAGTTTTTGACACCAGAGTTTCCTTATTCTTATATTTTGTTTTTACTCAATAACTTCCAAAATTTACAAAAATCTTTTTCTCAAACAACTTTTCAGATTCAATTTTTTTATAATTTTGTTAATTCTAAGGATAAAGCATTTGAGGACCTCCCTGCGTTTTGATGGGTCACTTAGTCATCAGCATCCCAATGTCAAATGCATATTAAAAAAAAAAAAAAACATATACCTAATGATTCATCATTCACCAAAAGTTTGAATGCTTTTTTCTTGTTTAACGCCTTTTTTATAAGTTTTATGTTCTGTCAGATAAATCTTGTCAAAACATTATTTTCTTGATTGTGTGTATATATTTGGATGTACAATGCATATAATTTTATATGCACACATTTTATATAGATGTATCTGCAGTCAGCCACATAACCTAACGATATATCGACCTACAACACGCTAAACACATTTTTATATTATTATAATAATATGACCCTGACTTTGACTTTGAAGAGGGTCGATACGAAAAAAAAAAAAAATAAACCGGTCAGATTATTTTATCAGGGAGGGGGAGCCAAAACGCATTAACACACACCACACTGAGAAACAGAGCCACAATTAATATCTGGTGATTTTTTTTTTCTCCAAAAATTCAGTTTTTTTTTTATTTATTGTAGTTTGATTTTTGGTTGCAGAATAAAAAAGTATTAGTTGTTTGGCTTCTTACCTCAATCCAGACCGGAATGTGTGCAGCAGACAGTACCTTATTTTTTTTTGTTATTTTGTTAATGTGGTTCTTAAGTGATTTCTTAATTGTGGTCAGTATATGGCCATAATGAAGAATACGCATAAAAATACAAAAATCCTTACAAAAAAAAAATTAAAGGAATTCAAAAGGAAATATACTTCACAGACATTGTTGAAATACTTTTTTTTTGGTAATAAAAAAAAGAGTTAGATGCAACTGAATATCAAATATTTTTAGGATCATTTTCAAACACACAAGAAGTATGACGTAAGAATCCAGATGTTCAACAATTCGGATGAATAATTTAAATATTTTTGAAGGAGTTGTTTTTAAACTGCCGTTTAATTGGATACTTAAATAACGATTTTTACATTGAACTAGAATTATGGTATTAATGAATGTATGTTTACCGACTTATACAGATAATTGAATTTTTATTTTATTTTTGTGAAATTAATGTTCGTATAGGAACATACCAAGTTACACAGAGAACAAAGAACCATAGTAAATAGAAGTAAAACTATAAGATTTTAGCAAGGTTTTCATCCAAGAAGAAAGTTGTATTAAAACAATGAAGAAAATCTTATTAACTTCAAATTTATTTAGTTTTTTTGTTTTATTTTAGTTTTGATTATAGAAATAAACAAATAAAATAAAATAAAATAAAATAAAATAAAATAAAATAAAATAAAATAAAATAAAATAAAATAAAATAAAATAAAATAAAATAAAATAAAATAAAATAAAATAAAATAAAATAAAATAAAATAAAATAAAATAAAATAAAATAAAATAAAATAAAATAAAATAAAATAAAATAAAATAAAATAAAATAAAATAAAATAAAATAAAATAAAATAAAATAAAATAAAATAAAATAAAATAAAATAAAATAAAATAAAATAAAATAAAATAAAATAAAATAAAATAAAATAAAATAAAATAAAATAAAATAAAATAAAATAAAATAAAATAAAATAAAATAAAATAAAATAAAATAAAATAAAATAAAATAAAATAAAATAAAATAAAATAAAATAAAATGAAATAAAATAAAATAAAATAAAATAAAATAAAATAAAATAAAATAAAATAAAATAAAATGAAATAAAATAAAATAAAATAAAATAAAATAAAATAAAATAAAATAAAATAAAATAAAATAAAATAAAATAAAATAAAATAAAATAAAATAAAATAAAATAAAATAAAATAAAATAAAATAAAATAAAATAAAATAAAATAAAATAAAATAAAATAAAATAAAATAAAATAAAATAAAATAAAATAAAATAAAATAAAATAAAATATAGTAGAGTAAAAAAAATAAATATAGTAGAGTATAAAAAATAAATACATAAATATATAATGTAAAATAATAAGTAAAATAAATTAATAAAAATAATAAATTTAAAAAAATTAAAACATAATAAAAATTTCCAATTCTTAATTTACGACAAAACTATGTAGCTTAGAAAGGGCCATCGCTCCTCCATTAACAAGGCACAATTTTAAACTAGTTTGTCTTTTTTGACTGAAAAAAAGAGAGTGGCTGAAAACTAAGGGACATTTGGTTAAAAAAAAGTGCGTATACGCCATAGTTAACAATTGTTATAAATTTGGGTTAAAACATATTGTCATATTAATTAATAATTATTGAAAAAAAAAACACATCACAGCTTAAGAAAAAATTAAGCTACAACCTACAAATATAGAGCGCCTTGAAAAATTGAGTGCCAAGAGTATTTTTTAGATTCTTTAATTCTCCAACTTGAACTACCTAAGTCGCAATTACTCCATAATTATAATTCCTGAAAGAAATAAAAAAAAATTCCTTAAGTATGACTGTTGTATCTTCATCTTATATAGAACATAAATTAATTACGTGTTCAACTAGGTGCAAAAGTTAAAACGACGACAAACAAATATCATTCGGCCAAACTCTGGTGGCCAATCTCTCATCGACTGTGATGGTGGCATAAGCAGCGGAGGAACCTTTCCGTGCATGGCTCAGCAAAATAACAAAAATCAAAAAAAAAAAAAACAAAAACAAAAAAATTCTTAAAGACCCCAAAAATTCTTGGAATTGCTCTTGCGATGAACACCCTCCTGCCAATGAGGATTCGTTCATATGCATATATACATACATTTTTTTTGTTCTGTTGTTGTTGTTGCTACTTTTGATAATTCCACTGTTGCAGTTCTCCATTTTCAAGACATTTCATGTTCTTATGGCTGAGCACGACATGCGAAACCCGAGATTAAGTGAGCGACCCAGCAAAATTAAAAGTGCGAGGGGTGCAAGTGATATCCGATGTAAGTTAGCGTTAAATTAAAAAAATTAAAAAAAAAAATCGCCAGCGATATAACGCAATTAACGATTTAAATTAAAAACAATATATAGCAAGTGGTAATCTGTTTTTACTATCGGCTAAGTTGTGACCGAATGTATAGTAGTAGGTATATGGGAGGCCATGAAGATTCCTTTTTATTTATTTATTTTTTTTTATTATAGGGACTCCCTTATGGGGAAATAGGTAAACAATGGATGAGTGAGTTTTTTTTTGTTCGTCTTGTGATGTGACTTTTTTCGCGCGATGAGTTTTTTTTTTGATTTGCGGTTAATAGCACGTTCTCGTGTGGCAGTTCTATAAGTCTACGACGATGACGGTGACCATATAATGTAAGTAAGTTGATGGCTATAAAGTCTTTACATATTGTTGCGAGCTTCGGGAAATGTCACCACACCATTTTAAATTAAGTTAGGGTGTCAAATTATTATTTATTTATATTTTTTTTTTCGCTTGCTTGAGTTTGTGCTGTCACAAATTCCAAGTAAATTAGTTGACGTTTTTTAATCAGCCTGAGGTTGATGTCGATGGTTGTGCATAGGTAATTCAAAAATTTGTTAGTATTCAACTTCCGCTTTTATATTGATATCCGTTTTATTTCGAATTTTTAAAATCTGGATCTGTTTGAATTTATAGTAGACTTTGTTGTTGAGTTCGAAGAAAATTCTAGCAGTTCCTGATTTCTTAGTAAGGCAGATAGTGGGAATTTCAACTGGCCAACAAAATTCTATTCAAAAGCAGAAAAATAGAATTATTCTATTTCGAATTTATGCAGTAAAATGGCTTAAGTAATCTTATCTTTTGTCCTTCTGATATTTTCGTAGGCGATGTGTACTTTCTTATACTATATAACGAAAATCATTGGTGCGTTATTCCTTCAGCAAGTTTTTTTTTTCTCTTCGCGTCTTAATGCAAGCAATAATGGTGAATGGTGATGATGATGAGAAGGAGGACTATGATGATACAAAATGATGGTGCTACCAGCATCAACAGCTGCTGCTATACCAGCATCACCAGCAGCAGCAACAGCATCAACATCGTCTCTTGTATAGCACAACTCTTTGCAGCACTACCGCCACCAGATTATAGTGTATCATTAAGATCATTCATTAGGTTGTAATGAATCGCAATAAGCTGAGATGATTATGCGAATAAGAAAAATGAACAGATTTGATTTGCTTAGAGCCAAATGAGTGGATAACTGATTTTGTGAAAAGTTTAATAAACAAAAAAAAAAAAAGATCATTTTGAAAAATGGATTTGAATCGGTCAAAATAAAATATCGAAAATGACAGAGCATAGTTTGGTATTGGGAAAGAAATTAGAACTTATTGCATTCTTATGAAGGTTTTGCGTAGAGAAAAGTGAATGTGTCCAGCATGTCTTTGAAACAGAGGAATCTGCTTGGAATATGAGACATAAATATTGATTTGTGTGGCTAACGAGTAACAATGTAACACATTATGAGAATCCAGTTCTACCAATCAGCCAATATAAAAGAGTTGGACTTACCCACAGAGTTCTACAAAACCAAAAGTACACAGTCATCAAGTCTTCAATTAACTATTGTTTGAAGGCTCACCTAAAAATATTACCAACTCCTTAAAGTCTCATCTATAAACATCCTCTCATATCAATCATAAATACATCTCAGCTAAACCTTGCATAAATGATGTTAGATCCTACGCAAATTACTTTGTGAGCTTCTAAAGCAATCAATAATATTAATTTGTTCTGCCATATTCAAAAATATTTTTCAAAACTTTTCAGATTTGCAAACCTTACATTTTTTAATTTTTTTTATTTTTCAACAAATCTTCCAAAATAGTGACTTCTAGAACCAAAAAGATAAAAGAATTTATCCGATTGTTTTTTTTTTCAACTTCGCAAGTTTGCAGTGATAAAAAATTGAAATTTTGCATATTTAACGACCGAAAACAATTTTTGCGAAGCATAATATCGTTTAGTGGTGGTGTTACCACATGGTGCATTTACAAAGTTAGATTTGTTCAAAAAAATTAGAACTTTAAAAAAAATATCAGCTGTAAATAAACGATACAATCTAAGCAAAATTTGACTGCTGCATAAGTTAAGTTAAAAAAAACTGCACAAGAAGAATTTGAAAAAAAACTCCCCAAATTGACCTTTAAGACTATTTCGCAAAGTTCCGCATTTTCCGCATTTGGTGGAAGTATTTTTTCGAGAAATATTGCATTTTTGAAAAAAATCAAAATTTCTAAGTTTGTTGTTTGTTGTGTAACAATAATAATATTATTTTATTTTTGTTATTAGAAAATCGATCATTTGTACTTTCTGATTACCAATTTTGTGTTCGAATGCGTTATCTAAAAATTAATTCAAACTTAACGTAACGTAAAATTGCAAAATATCATTATTATATGTATTAGATATTTAAAAAATCCAAATGCAATGATTACAATGTATCCACACGGAACTCCTGTGTGTGTAGTAATCTTAAATGATTCGAAAAAATTTTTGCAATTGACTAGCTAGCTGTCTATGAAGTCGCAAAAATTTTGAAATTCCATGAACGCGCGATTCAAAATGACAACAACGCGTTTTTTTTTTCTTTCTTATTTTACTCACTCTGTGTGTAATTTTAATTTAATATAATTAAGCATTTACACGAGCCAGCAGCATGAAATGCAATTACCAACGACATCTCTGTTGTTGGAATATTATCTGTGTACATACAAACGTACTACCACAAAATAGGTAGGCAAGTTGGTATGTATGTATGTATATAAATGAAAATCATTTTGGACGACAACATCATGCGGTGAGATTGGCCAAGAGAGAGGCCTGTCCGAACAATTAATCAGTTTAAATTGGATCACTTCAAACTCAAAGTGGTTATAAGAATAATGGTATAGAAGGGAGTTGGTATTTTTGTTGTCGTTGTTTGATGGATATTTTTTTTTGTGTTTATTATTTTTGCATTTTTTAACTTACAATTAGTAATACAAAAATAATAATTAAAAAAAATGAAGTTTGTTAGGGATGTTATGTTAACAAAAAATTCAAGATTTTACACAAAGAATAATAAATTATTTGTATGCATATAAATTAAATTAAATTCTGGATTTTAAAAAATCGACACTGTTTTTCCCTTGTCTTGCTGTCCATGGAACATGTACATATGTATATGTACGTCAAAATTCATCCAATTTTCTGACTTTCCAACTACACTTTCTCCTGCAACAATAAAATAAGGGAAGAAAAAAAAACGAAAACATCCTAAATGAATACTTCTGGCAATTTTATGTTAACGTCTAGAAAACATGCAACATCATACCATCCGTCTATAATAATCCACCAACGTCTGTTTTTCCACTACATGCCCATTCTTTGAAACGGCCTTTTTCAATCGCTGCCGCAAACAATCATTCAGCACCACCCCCATATCGAGGTGACAACGCGTACAACCTGCTAGCCAAATTGGCTAAGACAAACTATATGGTGTATATATGTTATGTATATATAACATAAGAAGTGTCTTCCCAGCTACCACCTGTTTGGTTGCACATATCTTTGCTATAATCATCGTCTGGATGACTAGTCTGGCTGGTTCGCTTGAATTGAACTGACTAACTACATTAATATAACATAAAATTAGAATATCTGCAAGAATATTCAAAATCGCTTTGGAAACACCAAGTGAGTCAGACATTGGAAAACATTAAGAATCTCAGGGTTGAATTTTGGGGTTTATTGGCCTTTGCTTGGAAAAACTTATGAACTCAAAATATTGTTTTATAAAACTGCACCACATTAAATTATTACTTAATGATTATAAAAATTTTATTTGAATAATTTCTAAAAAAAAATAAAGTAAAATTAATTAAATACAACATAAAATTCTGTTCTCTTTATTACTTAGTAAATGATCGGAGACAGGAACATCATCGATACTTTTACGTCACTCGCACACCGGCGTAATGTTTCTTGTCTCTCGCTCTTTTATCGTTACTTTTACGGTAAGTGCTCAAATGAAATAGCCAGTTGCATTCCTCCCCTTAAACGATTCAACCGTAATACTCGCGCTTCCAGGAATGCTCATCAGTTTGCTCTTGAACCCAATTTCGGCCGTACTGTCAAGTACAGGGATTCGTTCTTTAGCCGTACTACGCGAATGCGGAATTCCCTTCCACGCTCTGTCTTTCCCTTTCATTGTGATATACTGAAATTCAAGACTAATGTTCACCGACATCTCCTTTCATATTCCCTCCTACTTACCTAAAGCTCGCACTGTGTTCTGACATATAAAGGGTACTTAAATCCCCTTGTGTGCGTGCTCATTATAAAAAAAAAAAAAAAAGTTTTTTATTTGCTAACATTTTCTTGTTTTTTTTTTTATTTTATTTTATTTTATTTTATTTTATTTTATTTTATTTTATTTTATTTTATTTTATTTTATTTTATTTTATTTTATTTTATTTTATTTTATTTTATTTTATTTTATTTTATTTTATTTTATTTTATTTTATTTTATTTTATTTTATTTTATTTTATTTTATTTTATTTTATTTTATTTTATTTTATTTTATTTTATTTTATTTTATTTTATTAACAATTGTTAAAAAAGAATAAAATTCTAAGGAACACAAAAAACTGAGTGACTTCTGAAACTTAAAATCCAAACACAGCAATGCGACCCTGAAATTCTGAATCCACTTTCGCATGAGAGTCGTAAGTTGTTTTTTTTTTTTTGCAGTTGTGTGCTACATATCTCTATGGACAGCAAAGGGCGTCCTGGCCTTCTTGTTCGTGTCTCCTTTGCAGTTCAACTCCTATGTACAGTCTACCTCACCACCGCATATATCGCCAATATCTTTAGCAGAGTCCTTAGCCAGATTTTCCTTGCTTTTCTGCATTTTCTTTGGTTAATGTGCGCGCACCTCCAGACCAGACCAGACCAGACACATCGATCGATAAACAAGCAAACAAAAACGAAAAAAGCAGAAGAAACACCGGCAAAAAAAAATATTAAATACCCACGTTTTAGGGGTTTGAGTTGTGTCGTATTAGTGTGTGCAATTCACCTGCGATAAAAAAACAAAAACAACAACATAGCAAAATAAAAAAAAAAAAAAAAAACTCCAGACATTGCAATTTCGCGTAAATTCATCAACCATCAACATAAGCGACGAAACAAATAAAATAAAAAAAAAAATAAATAAAACGACCCACGACTACGACACAACATAAAATGAAAAGGGAAAACAGTCAGTCAAAGACGATGAGGAACAAGGGCGTGCAATTTTATAAAGGGTGGGTCACCGGAAAAAAAGCAAAAGTGAAATAACCGTCTCGTTAGACATTTCTGTATAATTTTTTTTTTGTTTGTAAATTTGTTTTTTGTTTTTTTTTTGTATGCCACCCTATTCTTAGGATTCTTCAAAAAAAAAAAACCCGTCAGACAAACTCATCGACCGTCAAACGAAAGGGAAAGTGAAAAGCCCTTCACATATACAAACACATGCGTCGCTCTAAGTACCACGTTATGCATGTGTCTTGAATTTCTATATTCCTTCTTGGTTTTTTGATTTGCGAACTTTTTTTTGTTCCTTGTTTCGAATTTTTCTTCTTCTTTTTTTGTTTTTCTGTTTCTAACTTCAAGTCAAGCCCTTTCAAGTCAAAAATCATCAGCAAAATCCATCAAAAGGATTTTTTACCCAACAATATCTTCAATGGGTGGCTTAAAGGGCGGTGGGGGGGGGGGGTTGTTTTGGGGGATGGAATTAAAAATAAAACTCACAATCCGTGTACACTGTGTACTCGTACACCTGGAATATTTGAAGTTTTCTTGGATTTTATTTTATGTTAAGTTCCTTTTCTTTCTTAGCAGGCTTCTTCAGTTTGTACATAGGAATTAGTTTTTGGTATCTTCTTCCCATCTACGTCATCATCATCATTATCATCATCATAGTCGCGTCCATCTTCTATAATATCTACTTAAGGTTAGCTTGGCTACTTTACTAAGGTCGTTGTCGCCATTGTCCTCGTTGACAACACCGACGACGATGATGATGATGATGATGATGATGACGACAACGACGTCTGATGGTGGCGTCTCGGTCGACTTGTTGTTAAATAATAATTGCATTAATTAAATCGGCGGACAGTTTATGTGAGAATGAATGTTATTACTATTTTTTTTTTTGTTATGTTTTGGTTCCTTTCTGTTGTACCTACAATATGCAGGAAGCGCACTTTTCTTATTTAATTTTTGAGAGCATCTAGGCGAGACGGATACCCTCAAGGATTTAAATTATTAATTTATAAAAAAAGAATGGTGCAATGATTAAACATTTAAGGTATTTAAGCTGATGGGATTCTTTTCAAGATAGAGAAACAATTTTATTTTTTTTCCGGATAAAGTTAAGTAGGCTACGGTGGCGTATACGTATTTTTTTCTATTTTTTTACGGGTCCCTTAAAATAACATAATTACTTTTATTAAATTTGTTTTTTGGTTATATTAAGATGATGATATGTTGCTAAATATTTATTCAGATGTTAACCTATGAAATTGCGGTAAGGAAAAATTGGGCGATTGTAACCTGAAAACACAAAAGTCGGGAAATTTTAATTGAAAATAATGTTTTTTTTTATATTTTGCAAACAAATCGAATTTGAAATGAAATGCATTAAAAAATATGAACAGAAATGATAAATTAAAAAACTTTTAACTTCTATTTGTTATTAATTTTAATATTAAGGTTGCAGTGTTGCAATCAAATGAATAATTTTTATGGCGCTTATATTTATGTGGATAAACTTTATCTGTTATTGCAATTTAAGTAATACAAAAAAATATTTCTTTATCAAATAGATTCTTGGAACTGAATCGAATATTGTCGTTTAAACTTCAAACCATCTAAGAAAATTGTTCTCTGGCAATATATTCATCCAACCAACTCTGCGATTCTTATTACTTTTTTGTTGTTTTTTTTTACACTTAAGGCACTTAGGGTTTCATAAAAATTAATAAACAAAATTCAAAATGCCTTATATTTAATTTGCTTTTGTAAATTTTGAAAATAGCATCGTTTCACTAAGTAGGTAGAAATGGCGATTCCAAGGTAACCTAGCCTGTGATCCAATTGGCACTGTAGTGCGCCGTTTTGATACCATAACTCATTTGACCTATGATTGAAAGGGGAAAGGTTTACAGAGATGCTAGAGCCATTTGGTCTCATTGAGAAATAAGATCAGATCTCTGATCTTCGTCTCAGATAGCTCGTTGAGATCGTAGAAGAATGCCCTTCCAATGTTTGCCAAAGCAGGACATTTGCAGAGGAAATGGATTACCGTTTCCCTTTCGCGTTGGTCACCACAACTACGGCAAAACGAGTTGTAAGGAATGTCCAATTTCGCTGCATGTTCTCCTATAGGCCAATGTCCGGTACATACGGTCTTGCCTGGGCCTACATAGAAGATCGCTTAAACGGGTTTTAAAGTGGGCCATATCTTCTTTAAATTGCTCCACCTTCGATTTGATTCTGTTTGATAGATAGAAAAGATTTTTCCCTTCCCTTTTTTCCGTCGATACGAATATGACCTGGAACCCAGATCAGGGTGACAACGAGGTTAATTTTCAGGGTCGCAATCTCATCGCGACATTGCTGGACCAGTTTAGGCGACGATGTGGCTGGGTTGATGGCTTTGGCAGCTGCCTGATTGTCTGTAAAGATAGCTGTATTTCGGTTTTGGTTTGGGCTTTATTTCAGTAGCTTACATGTCTCAATTATTGCTAAAAATTCATTCAACGCCAGCAAAGTAAGGAAGCCGAAAGGATTTAGCTACTTTTAGAGACTCAGAACCAACACCACACTCCATCTTTGAGCCGTCAGTAAAGATGGTTGTTTCGAAGCGTATCATAACGATGTCATCTTCGCAATCCTTTCTGGTTGGGAAAATAACCTTAAAATCCTCACTGAGGCTCGAAGTAGGAGTGCAGTAGTTAGTGTTTGCCGAGATAATATCTGAAGGAATCAATTTCGTAGTATTGTTGTGGACGTATGGTTTTGAAAACCAACTATTAGATTCTTTCAGCCTAATCGCGCTGGAAGAAACTCGTTTCTCTATACTTTCAAAAATTAAAAGTTTTTATAAAATCATAATTTAAATATTAAATTTTTATAAGAAGTGTAAAATCATCAGATAAAAATTTACAATTTTTATTCCCTTTTTTTTACTTTTGAAATGAAATTTTGGAAATAAAAGTCACGATAAAAAAATAATTTCTAATTTTTTTGAGCAACTTTGTACGACATGGTTTATTGTTAAATTTTCTAATATTTTTCGACATATGTAAGCAACAATCGTGATCGTATTTCTATTGCACTCAAACTGCGAGTAAAGTAGTCAGATACACATGTTACTCCCAAAAGAGGCCTCCGGTTGCACTACAAAATAAGTGCGAGCGCTGTAGATATGTAGTTAAGGTGGCATATCATGAAGTGGTGTTTTCCATGTGTAACTCGATCAACATTATAAACAAAAAAAAAAAAAACCATTCGACCACAGAACGTACCCCTCATACTATTTAAATTATATATGTCGTTTTGTTATATTGAAATATAGAACTATTAGCGTTTTTTTTTATATTCTTAAAGAAACTTCTGAGGAAATGATTTTAATTGAATGCGTTTCGCATTCAAAAATTGCAATTGGAGTATATTTATTTTTTATTTGTTTATTTTTGCCAAGTCAGAAATAGACAAAGTGTCATTTTTTTATAGGGTAAGGTACCAGCGAGGTATGACCTATATTTGATTACAGAATGTTTTCTAAGAATGAAAAAAAGTTATAGGTGTAATAAGAATTTAAAGGTAATTGGAGAATAATAAGAAACGCTTTTGGAACTTTGTACATTGGTGCTTCTGTAAATAAACATATTGCAAAAAAATGGGTCAGGGAAAACATATACCTACACATTTTTTTGAAGAAATAGAAATATTCGCTTTCGCTTCATTGACACTTCAACTGAATAAGGTAGATTTGATTGGTGTTAGAATATAAAAAAAAATAAAAATATTCTTTACATGCTGGATCCCCCACTCAACATTAGTCTACTAGTAGCTCAAAGTTTAGTAATTTATTTTAATTCATTATGTTTTTGATAAAATGACAAAGATGTATTAAAGAACAGAGTCTTGAAAATGTAAACGGAAACTAAAATAGTATTGACTAAAATAAATTATTAGTTGAAAAAGAACCATTTCTTTTAAAATACTCCCAAAAAATATAAATCAATCAATTTGAGACCGGGTCAAAACTGCGTTATTCAAAATTCTCTTTGGCGAGAATTCTGCTTTTTTAATTCTGGATGTTAAGGTCTCATAATTTTGTTAATTAAAATTCAGTAAATGAAAAATTCGGCGTTAGACATTACGCAAAAATTTTTGTTCAGCTCAAATTTGGAAATATTGCACAAATTCAAATATGAGAAACTGAAATTTTTTAGTGATGCCAACCCCCTGGAAATATTTTTAATTTATCGAATTTTCCAATTTTTTGCCCTATATTTCCAAAGTAAAATTTTAATCAATCTTCGCGATTGTTGTACAATTATATATTTTGAGATTTTTGAAACTTAGAAATAGAACACAAAATTAAAAAAAAAATTTTGAGTGATATTTTCAAATTGATTTGGGTGTTTTTTTTCCTTGGACTTATTTTCGATTGAAATATTGCCAATATATTTTGAGTGTACATATGGAATAAGTTTTTGAAAAATTTCGAAGTTTGCACCTTAATGTTGGTAAATTTTCCAAGATTTATTTTCTTTTTTTTCAAAATAATTGGACAAAAATAATTTTTTTTTTGTTTCATCCCATTGGACAAAAACGCAGTTTGCTGAATATGCGAGAAACTGAAATTTTTTTAGTGATGCCAACCCCCTGGAAATATTTTTAATTTATCGAATTTTCCAATTTTTTGCCCTATATTTCCAAAGTAAAATTTTAATCAATCTTCGCGATTGTTGTACAATTATTTCTTTTCAGATTTTTGAAATTTAGAAATATGTAATAAGTTTTTGAAAAATTTCGATGTTTGCACCTTAATTTTGGGAAATTTTCCCAGGATTTATTTTCTTTTTTTCCAAAATAATTGGACAAATGTAATTTTTTTTTTGTTTCAGAATCCCATTGGACAAAAACGCAGTTAGTTTAGCAAAATTATATTGACAAGATTTTGATTTGTTTGTTTTTGGATATACAGAATTTTGTTCGAACAAAATATTAAAAAAACTAGTTTTAAAATGTTAGAAAAAGAAAAGAAAATTTTGCTGAAGTTTGACTCCAATCTTCTCTAGAAACTAATTAAAATACTTTGTACCATATTTGAAGCAAATCGGTCCAATTCTTTTTTTTTGGTTAAAAATAACTGCTGAAGAATGTAGAATATAGAAATTCGTTAAAATCAATTACCTACCTTTACAGAACGTTTTTTTAATAAAAATTAACAAGTGTCCAATTAGTAAAAAAACAAAGTTTTATAAAACAAAGAGTATCTCATGAAATTGAAAAATAAACGGTCTCATTCGAGTATTAGAAAGAAAAGTTACTATAAATGACTGGTTTTCTTCACTCCGGAATACTCTTCCACAACAAAACAACTAAAATCTCAAAATAATAAAATCAAATCAAAAGCAAGTGAACTCTCAATTCTTTGGTGAGAATAAAACTTTTGACGATACTACCCCCCGCAGGCATAATATCAACGTACCTGTAATCATTTTCAACTCATATAGAAATACCCACAAAAGTAAGTAATATTTGAAAAGTGTTGTTTTCAATGCTGTTGTATTCAAATAAATTACTGTGAAATTTTGTTTTTTCCAAAAATATGTAATACTACACCGATTTAAGGGTTTCATGTGTCATACGAAAATGACAGTGTAAACGAGTGATGGCAACAACCTTTGCACTGTAATCTGTATACTAAACCAAATACAATCAACCGTTCCGTATGATGCACCATTCAACCTTTGGGGTACAAAAAAAAAACGACCACGACAACATAATGCTTGCCATCATTTAAGACATGGGGGAGGGTAGAGGAGGGTTTTGTGAGTTTGCATATTAATGATGCTCCTTTCGTTTGTCACAAACACATGTGTGCCTGGTGTTGTGTCGTCTCGGCAAAGAGTTATGGGGTTTGAGTTTTGTTTTATAGAGGTGCATGTAATTAATGCAAAGAATGTGCACCCTGGATACGGTGTCTTGGGGTTGAAATCGTGAGTAAACTTTCACTCTCTTTTAATTACCACCCGAGAGGAGAATAAACGAGAAGTATGGGGAAATGATATATTTGAATAAAATATTGAAGGATATTATTTTACAAGGGTGGGGAGTAGTGGCAACTTTGTTAAATTTTGGACCGAAATATTAAAATTTTGTAGACCTGTCATGCCGGAGGTCTGGGTTCGATTCCCAATCTCAACCATCTAAAATATAATCAGAAATGATTTTTTTTTTTACAAGAGGCAGCACCTCTTGCGAGAATCTGACAAATTCTTCCAGGGTATCACTTGTCCATAAAAGACTGCTCCCCACCATAGCCGTTAGGGTTCGGCAAATAATTCCCCCAATAACACGCACACAGGAATGATTGAGTATTGTAATTTAGGCCCTGGTTCTTCGTAAAATGTCACGCCACCAAATTTAATTATTTAAATAGCTTGAAGAATTTTTACAATTACAAACTAGCCTGATTTGATTTTCTTAACAAGTTAATATCTAAATACAAATTTCTGCCTGTTTATATTTTCATTGTTTTATTTTTTTTCGTTTCAGAAGTCGTCTCTCTGTTTATTGTCATCGTCAAAGCAAATTATTGTTTGTTTTTTTTTTCAACTCTGCCCACGCAAGTTTAACCAAAAAAAAAAACAAAATACACAAAAAGACAGAAAGAAAGGAGCAACAGGAGTCTTAAAAATACAATTACATACAAAATTTAAATAAATTCAAAAAATAATAACAACAACAACTTTATAAAAACAAAAATAAGAATTAATACAACAAACAAAAATAAAAATTGGTGTGAATTTTGCGCGCTTATAAGGATTAGTAGCAGTTGCAGCCGCTGCGTCACCGCCACCAACGCTGTGCTGACGCCGCCACAAATCGTGTATTGTAAAATCACGGAGAAATCTGGCAACACGGCCAAGAAAAATTACTATCTTATGGATTGCTGGACGGGTAACGCCCGACTGGCGAGTGTTCTAGTTTAAGGTAAGTTTTTATTTTGTTTTTGTATTTTTAACTTTTATTTACGACTAAAGGTGACATTGTTTGAAAATATTTTGAATTTTCAGTTTGTAAATCCAAAAATGTAATAATTTTTGATTGCCTAAGGTGTGACTCTTTTTCTGAATCTTCGTTAGAGTGTAATAAAAATTCTTAATGCATTCAGAACTCTACCAAAAATTTGTCAACGATATTTGATTTTAACAATGAAGAAACTGAAACCCGCTCATCTGTCTACCTCTGCCTGCGCGAAGTTGTTCCACTGCATTGCTAGACTCGCAATGCACTCGTTAAACTTTCGAAGCGTATGTCCAATCGAGTGCCACTTGCCTGACCTGTGAGTGCCACTAATTTATTCGTATAAAAGAGTCAATGGGTCCCTGACCTAAATCAAAATTGTTGAGTTGAGTTTAACTTATTTTTTTAAGTTTCTGATAAGATAAATAAAATTGTTTTCAGAAGAAACCACTTTTTTAAGAAACAATTCAGCTATGGTAGAAGAAAGTTGGGTTCAAGTTGGAATCAACATGGTATATCCATTTCCCTCCACAACATCCATTCACAAATCAAGAGCTCGCTGTAAGGATTTTGGATCTTGACTTGAGTTTGCTCAAAGTTCTTGACTGACTCACTCAGTCAAGAACTTTAGTGAAAAGCAAGGGTCTCAATACGCTCTCCTGGGGTATACCATTTTTTGTGATCTCGTGATTGTCAATTTTCTTCTTTTTTAAAAATCAACCAATATAAAAATTAATTCTGGTATATTTTCATTCCGTTGATTTTATCAAAAGCAAAAGTGATTGTCAATTTTCTTCTTTTTTAAAAATCAAACAATATAAAAATGAATTCTGGTATATTTTCATTCCGTTGATTTTATCAAAAGCCTACCCCATACCCACTCAAGGATCTTCATGGTCTGTTACATCAGCTTTCAGGTTGCTATAAAATTTTGTATATCCCTATTGGAGGAAAGGTTTTGTTTCCTCTACTGACAAGGAGGCACTTGTTGGGCGATTGATTTTAAAGACTTCTGCCTATCCTTATCTTCTAAAGCAAATAAGCTTCGATATGGATGAGCTGATTCAAAAACCCCATTTGTTGTAAGATTCAAACAACTTGGTGATGTGAGTTCAAACTTTTCGGACAGCTATGTATATGATAATAGACACTCTTCTTCTCTGCTTCTTTCTACCTAGGTTGATTTAAGCGCAATCACTCATACTTTAAGAGGGGTTTCCCAATATTTTGATTCACACGATCTCTATTTCTGCAAAGAGCCGGAGGTATTCAATTTTTCATGAACTGATGACTATAGCAGTTTAAGTTCAACACAAATTCATGTAGAAATCCTCTTAAGGCACTTCACTTAAACATCAAAGATAAATATTCATCTTTCTAATGAACCCACAGAGTCGACCGACCCATTATCAAATTGTATTGCTTGAGGTCTTAAACAATTTTAATGGCCTTTCATAACATTTTTATTCGCAAGTTAAAGTCTCAAAACTCACAAAGGTAACAAATTGTAATCGTCTAAAATTAGTTTTTGAATAGTTTTACCACGTTTTATAGATATTCCTTAATAAAACTGCCAATGATATAAAAATAATTTCCTAGACTTCTTCCTGGGGGCTAAAAACCTCTTCACACGCACTTTTTCTGATTTTATTATTCCCATTGACGCAATTCAACTTCCCGCATAACTATAGGTTCGTTACGACCCAATAGCCTCTATGGAATCGGTTTGATTTTCTTTTACTACCTGTATAATAGTAGATACCTCAATTTCAACTCCAACCAGCTATATGCACATTCCACACACTATTTCCATCAAACCACAAACCGCTCTGAGATTAATGATGATCACATAAATCGCATTCACAATCGCCATTATTTATATCTGGGATTGTGTTATATTGTTGTTGCTATGTTGTGTTGTTCGCTTCCCCCCTGGACGAAGCGGAGATGAGAAATGATGATCACAACGATCATCGTTATCATGATCATGATTATCATCGTCGTCATCAACGCAAACAAACTTAAGTACAACCACAACTAGCAGTGGAGCAGCAGCAGCAGCGTCTCAACATGATGATCGTGCATGCATTGCGAATTATTATATTTTTTTTTTAGTTCCGCCATCCGCCACCACACCACACCACACATAGCACACATGCGAACTCTGTGCGACTTGGAATTATGATGATGATGTATATATGCAGGTGAGTTATGGCAGCACAATACACAAAAAACATGATGCGTCAAGCACGATCGCTCGTGAATCGCGATCGGTGGCAATGGCAGTGGCGGTGGTTTTTTTTTTTGGTTTTTTTGCTCGAGAGGTATGTAGGGAACGGAGCAGCAATGCTGATAAAACGAAAGCTTCCTCTAAATGAGCAAACAACAAAAAAAAAAAGAATATGGAACCTACTATATCAACATGAACGATCGGTAAGGCATGATCGGTGGCATACCACGATCTCACGAACCTGATCATCATCCCGGAAAGCTTTGACCGACTAACTGACTGACCAAGATGCTTCATTTAGTCGTGATCTTATCCGAGTTCACAGACAATGTTGCATGCACTCAGTTTAGCTGAGCTCAGACCAAGCTTATCATTTTTCGTTCGTTCTGTCTGTCTGGCTGGTTTTGCAGGGCTGAGTTCGTCTAAATTTTTGTTATGAAAAAGACGCAGAGCAAGATCGCATTCGTTTGTCATTCCCTCGTCCCTGCCTTGCCGCGCCGCCGCCGCCGCCGCCGCCGCTGCCATTCCCGTCATCATTATCGCTGTCAATCGTGCTTTAAATGGTATGGGTTATTATGATGGCCTTGGCCTTGAGCAAACGGATTTTTTTCTTTCATTTTTTTTTTGCATACAATTTTATACAGATGTCCGTTTTTTTATTTATTTTTAACTGACAAGACTTTTTATTTTTTTTCTGTGTTTGCTAAATTTGTTCCTCTTTTTTTTCTATACATAGTGATCCGTGTTTTGCATTAAATCTTATCTTCTCGTGTGTTGTATGCGCAAAGTCTTGAAGTTATGCAATCGTTCTATGGGCATTTATAGTTTTTGTTTTATTTATGATTTTTTTTTTATTTTTTTGTTATGGTGATTATAAATTTTGTTGCGTTACAATCCCATGACAGAGAAATGACAGCAGACACACAAGCGCAATGTGGTGATAGTTTTTATTTATTATTTTTTTTTTTTTGGTTATGTACATTTAGAAATGCTGATGAAGTTGACGAGATTTTGTGTACCTGATTTAAAGTGTCGCAGTTTTCTTTATCTCCTTCCCTGTCACTCCAATAGCTTGATCAGAAAGTTAAATAGTACATCGTATTAAACTTGAATACTTAGTAAGTTTTAAGCCGGTATTCACCAAGCGATCTCCCATTTAAATATCCAACCTCAGTAGTTAATTTTTATGACGTAATGAGGGAGAATTTTTGAGTTTAGATGAAGATGGGGAAGCAATAACTTACCCTTCCAAGGTTGCCATCATTTTTATTTAAAGATGGAGCTCGGGTTTTGTCATTTATTTATTTGGGAATCAAAGCTAAAAATACGGTACCAACGGCAAAAACAGTTAATTAAAAAATTAACTCAATAGTTAAAAGCAAAGAGAAACATTTCATTGAAAAAATAATGTCTCACGGTCCCCAAGAATGACATGAAGGCGCTAGTCTGCGGTTACTTTGAAACACCTTAAAAAAAATTAATTTTAAACCGTTATAAAAATTCAATAAAATACACAATTTTTTTCTTATTTCACGAATATTTTAAAATACACAAGATTTACAATTTTTTGATAAAAAAAATGTATAAGACTTGCGTTTTTGCATAAAACCGATGGATGAGGGCAACTCCCAAAGGTTAATTTATAAATTTGAGCAAATTGTAAATCTTAATCAAAGGACTGAAAAAAAATCATGGTTCAAAATCTGTGTTGGTATGTACTGAATATAATTTCTATCAGTCTTAAGATAGAACTATAAAAGTCGGACGTGGCTTAGCTTTCTGAACACTCAAATGGAGAAGTCAGCCATATTTTGTGCTTCAACCATTTTGATTTTTGCATCTATCTGTCAATTCACTTTGGCAGGAGCGGTCGATGAGCGCTATCGATAACGAAAGTTAACGAAGCCTAACGAAAGGCACCCAATCGCAATTATAGGCGCGTCATATAAATTCCTCGTAATCGCTTCGTTACTTAATACCACTTCAGTTGATGTTCGACGATTTATAGTTCTACCTTTAAACTTTCGACCCAATCGTACATTTTAGCCAACTCACGCTGCTCAGTTCTTAAATTTTTGTTTATTATTATCTGTACTCTTTTTTGCACCTACAAAATCTATATTCAATTCCCTATTGCGTAGATATAAGAATGCATGCATGGAGAATATGTTTATTTATAAATATTTATAAAAAATCGCGATATGCCTACATTGAATTACCTAAGCCATTTTTTTTTCTTTTGCCAAACAACAAGCAAACCAGCTGACTGCTATATTTAAATTACACCGGCTGGTTATCGCCATTCGAAATAATTTAGATATGAAAAAGAAAAAAAAAAATTACACCAACTACCATTATTATCTTCTTATTGCTTGAACGATAACGATTTCACCGTGCCGTTGTTGTTGTTGTTGTTCTATTTCAGTGGCGTAAAGTATTCAATTAAATCGCTGCAATTAGACGCACAATATGACGTCATTTTGTATTTCTTTAAATTTTGTTGCTATTTCTTTTTCTTTTTCGTTTTTGCTTTTGTTCCCGATGCATGCCATGAAAAATGACAAAAAAGTGTACTGCAATTAGTCACGTGACATATGTCACTATAATGTCGCTATAGTAATTGATGCAAAGTTTTTCTTTTTTTTTTTGTATTTTCTTAAGAGTAGGTACCCTATTTACGTGTGCACATATTTATAATGTATAAGTGGTGCATAAGGAAGTTAAGAGCCTACGTACGTATACATAACTATTTATTATAGGTCTCCTCATGGCGAGAACTTAAATTAGTAACTGTATGTTGGTTTTTTCTTAATAATTATAGGAAACGAGATAATTAGCAGGACTAGGTACATGTTGGATGATGGTTAGGTGCAACTTTGTTTTTTCTCTGTTAGCTAAACCTAATCACAGTTATATTTCACTGCGGTAAAAGGTCAAAGAAATGCAACAAAACATGAACAGGAACATATTTTTTGAATGATTGAAAACTGCTGTTTATTTTTCACATTGTTTATGGCTCCCGCTTCACTTCTAATGTCGGAAAAGTGTGTGCAAACAACAAGTTTACGTAATTGATATCTAAGTGTTGTGTATGCAACCATTTTTTATATTTTGTTTAACTAAACAAAAAAGAACAAACCTAAACAAATCACCAGTTTGTTAGACAAACTTACATATGTACATCATCTAATCCAGAGATGAAATTATGATGAGCTGTTGTATTTTGAAATAATTTTTAATTTTACTTCAAGTCTTCTTCAAGTCTTTTAAATTCAAGGTTATCTAATTGATATCGCATCGTGTAGGTGTTAAATAAAATTGACGCATGGTAAAGTTATAAAAATGACACATTCACACCTACAGATAGACACACCACACAATAGGGCGAACTGTCAGAACAGAGAATGGTGAATAATAATTATAATTTTGAAAAACAAGGTTGCCTCTCTGTCATTTTAGTATGAAGCAATTTGTTTCTAACCGAAAATAGAAAAATGAAAAATTTATGTTTTTTGGTTGCATTTTTTTTTATGAAAAATATTAATTTAGAAATATTTGACAGTAGCAGTAAAATACCTAAAAAAACAAAGAATATATTCATCTAACAAAACAAAGAGTTTTTCTAAATATTTCTAGAAAGAATTCGGATTGATTGAAAAGAGAAAACTTATTGAAATTTAAAACGATTTTAGTGTTATTTTAAGAAGAAGAATTTCAAAAACAAATTGTTTGAAGAAGTTTATCAATTAAAATTCAATCCATAAACCATACCTACATACATGGGTTCATTTAAGCGTCAGTAAGTTCACTGTTATATGAGTGTAAACAGCTGGAAAAATTTGTTTCACATTTGGGGGGAAAAAATTGTATTTTTATAATTTCATTAAATGTAAATACTATGGAAAACAGCTGGAATTGTAAATTCCAACAAAACATGAAAAAAAAAGATTGCACAATATACATAGTAAAAATAGTACGTATATGCCCAAGTTTATCATTCATAACACTGCTTTAAAGATTATGGTTAAACCAGCGCTTAGGGCTAATATTGACACGGTTTAATGAGTTATTTGAAATGACGATTAACATCAGGAAACCGAGTTGCCAAAAAATACCTCATAACTGTATTTGAAATATTATGAAATAAATAAATATGAGTTAAAAAAATAAATAGCCTCTTAAGTTAAACTCTCTTTGGCTTAGTTTTCGATTATTTTTAATTCTTTATTTAAAACAAAGAAATGGCAACACTTATGCAAGAACTTAGAAAAAGGGCATTCGGAGGGAATAAATTGTTAGCCCCAACATGGGAAAAAAAACTCAACCCGGACACATACTAGAAACATGCAATTAAAAGAAAACAAAAAGTACACAAGCACAAAACTTTATGTCAAAGAGAACTTTGCACTAAATTGCATCATTATTGCGTGTGTGCGTTTTTTGTGTTGCACTTGCTTGTGCAGCACCAGTGTGCTTTTCTCTCACTCACTATCTCTCTTTAACATGACAATTTGATCAAAAAGAGGTGTAATGCGATGGATGAAGGGGTATATTTAGTGGAGAGAAAACACCATACTTGATATGAAAGCGTGAGAAACTGCAAAAAGCTTTTTTTACAAGTATTCGCACACGTTGCACCTGCCTGCACCCACCATATATGCATAACAATACAGTGGGACACACAATTGCTTTTGCAACAAAAACAAAACAACAGCAACAAAATAATAATTAAACAAAAAAACATAAAAACATTTCTCTTGATTATTGTTTTGTGTTATTTTAATTGTTATTCCGATAGTTAATTCGTTTTTTCGTTTTGTTCTCTTATATTATTTTCGTTGCATTTTGTGTTTCATTTTTGTTTTATGTTTTTTTTGCTGATGATTTTTATCGCCGCGCCGCCGGCCGGGCACAAGTAAAAAAAGCGTAATTGGTAAGTTTAAATTATATATCTTCTGCCTCTTTATGCGAGTCAAAAAGCGACAAAGAATCGAACAAAGCTTTTCACATAAATGTAAGCAGGTTGCAGGTTGCAGGTATAGTTGATGGTTTTAAGTTGATGTGTGGTGCAAAACGAAGGCATTGCGTGCGAATAAAATCTGCGATGGATATCATTGGAAGGGCATACAAGAAAAAAAATATATAAAACACAACAACAACAACAAAAGAAAAACTATATCTCTCTCTAGGTAACTCTAATATGGAAAAATTAAAAAAAAAAAGAAAAAAAATTAAGCAAGACTCCCACGCGATTAAAAAATGTTCGTCCTCGCTGGGAGGTTGGTGTTATTAAATAAATTGTAATGGTTGATCATTATGCAAGTGTGTTTTGTCTGCGGTGGTGCGGTGCATATGTGTGTGAGTAAGGGGGAGTGTTATAGAGTGTGATTATGAGAGATAAAGTAAATTAGTTTTATGTATATGGACAACTACAAGGTTGATGCATCGGGTCGCTTTAATTTTCACGTGTTGTGTTTTTTTTTCCTTCATTTCTGTCGTCCCACCTTTTAGATATTCATGAAATCAAGATTGTTCTGGCATATAATATGTATGTGGCTTTTTCTAATATTAAAATGGCAAAGTGCCTACAAATTATCAATAATTTATGGTGAAATAAGGACATTAAACCTATTAAAATTTTAGCTGAGACTAATTTTATTTTGAGTAAAAAAAAAAAAAAAAATGTGAAAATCAACAATTTATTTGTGAAGCAATCTAATGAGTAGTTTAGATATGCACGACATTTTGTCGGATATTGGTATGTGTTGTGTATAGGTAGTTGATGCGTTTGAATGAAATTAAGATCTTGGGATTTATAATTCTTAAAAGGACAATTAATGATAATTGAAATCAGATAGGAAGCCATTGTAATTAGTTTAAAAGGAATAAATGTGTTATTATATTCTTTTATACTAATGGCAGCTGTAGATTTACTAATTGTACTTTGGTGATAAAATATAAAATGAAAGAAATAGTTCGCTAGTATTTTTGGAGACAGAAAACCTTTTTGAACTGTTAATTAAGAAGTTGTGTTGTTTTAAAAATGAAAACAGACGCCATTTAAACCACCATTTTAGTTGAATTATTCTAGTAGGCATGTAATTTGAGATAGGTATTTACTATCCAATCATTTTGAGCTTTAAAATTCGGCTGAATTTAAAAACGTTTTTGCTTTATTTGAAGGAATTTTGACTAAATTAAAATTAACTAATTTAAAATTAAATTAAATTAAATAAATAAGTTTTGTGTTAACGCTTGATATGTAATTATTTTAAAGTAAGTTTTTTGCTCCAATTATTCTTTCTAAAATGAAATTCCAATTCTCTTAAGATACCCATTTATGATGCCTTAAAATCCTAAGGGTCACTTCTACCATAAATTCAAGTTCTCAATTTTCGAAGAAGGATGAAATTCCATAGAATAGTTTTTTATCTGTTATACGCATCCTCTAATCAATAAATTAACAATAAAAAACACCCTACAAAAAAAAATTAGCGACAGCTAAAAAGTTCCATTTCAAATAAATTCAAAACTGATGGGGTGTTCCATCCATTCAAAACAAAAGCCAGCTATTTCCTCCTATCTACATATAACTTTATGCTTTGTTGCTATACTAATATACAAATCAAATACATTCTCAGTGCCGTACAACAAATAATTAACCAATTTAAACAACAATGCGTATCTCTACATCTTTAAAGCAAAACTACAACAACAATTTAAAAAAATATATACAATACAAAACCATTCAGCAAATAAACTAACATTAGCTATAGAAGCTAAAAAAAAAAAAAAAAAAATATTCGCAAATGTGTCAAGGACGTAAAATTTGCGAAAAAGTTCGTTCGACTCAAGGCAAAAATTTACCGTTCAAATATTTGCGTACAGTTTTTTTTTTTTGATGTGTGCTTGTGCGTGTGTGTTTGTTATAGCTTGCCTATCTTTCACGCATTGCGTAAGCATAGCCCAGCTAGCATGTGTGATTAGATACGAACGACAAATTGTTTAGGTTATTGTTGGGGATCGGGGTTGAAGTGTGTTGCGGAAAGGCAGCACAGTATCTATCTATCTACTACACGCATACGCATCGCTTGGCAAAACTAGGTCATAGATAAATTAGCAACATTTAATATAGACATTAGCACACAAAGCTATTAATATACATAACTCATATACCTATAACACTTATGTTATGTATGTACTTGGAGCGAGGGCGAAATGTGACTAGAGAGGGGGTTGCGTTTACGCATTTTTTCTTCTGATCATCAGTCGAAGCGATTCATATACCTAGCTAAGCTATACTATACATCAAACAGTTAGTTTAGTTATTAATTTTTTATTTCCGCGTTTATGACGATCATCATAAAAATATTGTGCGAAAATTTATTTCGCTTTTCGAAAGAAAAAAAAATGTGTGTCATTATGAGAGTGGTTGTGCACGCGTTTGGGCGAAAGGTTAGAATGTAGTGTTCATATATTTTGAAGATAAGACGAGCGATATTAATCAATGTTTATTATTTATGATGAACATCACAGTTTATCTTTTGGGTCTGAGTTTTTTTTTTTTGTTTGCTCTGGAAATTACCATGACAGCTTATTTGATATTTAGATAAATTTATAGTTTGATGTTCTTGAGGAAAATGAATATCGCATTAGCTCGAAAAAGACCACACAGGACTATTCTGGACATCTATTTGAAATTTGAACAGTGCTTCCCAAGTGAGAATACTTTAAATATCTTGAATCATAGATCAATAGCTAAGGATCTTGTGATGATGACATCGAACATCGCATAGGCGTAAAGTGGATGAAGTGGCGGGAAAACTCAGCCATCTTCTGCGATCGAAAAGTTCCACTAAGCTGATGAAGAGCTCTGCACGGTAGTTATTCGTCCAGCATTTACATACATTCACGTTGTTGGACAAGGTACAAGAAGTATGGGAATAAATTGAGAGGCTGAAATGGGAATGATTCGCATTACAGCAGGAATGACAGAGTGTGTTGGAATAAGAGGCTAGAAATTCCGAGGAAGTGTTGACGTCAAAAGTGCCATTTTGCAGAAAATACAGAATGACCCAATAAGCTGATATTGTTGTGTAAAAATAAGAAGCCCTGAGAACCCAGCTTAAAAGAAAGGCAGGCGCAAAAACTCCTAGATCAAGCAATTGCAAGTTGCAACAACACCTGCATTAAGTTGGCCTCAGACATGAAACAATCCAAAACCGGGAGACCTTTCGACGTTTCCTGAGGTCAACCCGGCAAACCCCACAAGTGAAGCCTTAGAGTGACGTGGAAGAGTTGTGGTCCCAGTACTCTAGACAAAAGGCTTTGGACCATGAACACCTTCCTTTAAAGTAGAAGAAGACGTATACCAACAAAGCTATATGAGAAAATGTTCTGTTGCGCTAAATTTTCATTGTCTTCCAACCTTATTTAATTTAAAAACAAATATTTTCAATCAATTTTGTAGACAAGTTCTTAATATAATATTATTTTCGAAAGGAGGGGTGAGGAACTCCAGGGGGAAAATACAATAAAAATTGTAGCATTTGTCAAAAGTTATTATTAAAATTTAATTAAAATGTTGACAAACTACATATAAAAGCTTGAAGAAGGGAAAGTTAGTCAGTTGCCCCTTCTCTCCCTTTTTTAATTATGGTCCTCACAATTCGGTACACCGATTTTCTTGTCTTTTTTCTGAAGTAGTTCATGGCCCTATTACTCCTCGAAAAAATTGGAGTCCCTATTTTATTGTATATTCATGTATTACTGCAAAAAGCTTGAATATCACAATTTTAGAATTTACCTGTAAGCCCTAAAATATTTAAGCAACACTGGTACTTTTATTTATGTAAGCTGACGAAGAGACTGTCACACAAATTTTTTTGCTAGCTTAGACGACTTGACTTTTCTCGTGTTGCATAATCTCTACATCTCTAATCTCTAATCTCTCTCTGAAAATGTCGAACTGAGAGAATAGTTCTGAGCTTGGATTCCAGTTAAAATGCAAACATTTCCTAACGCTGCTACGTGTTACAAAAACATCGATAAAAAGTTTTTCTGATTTTTTTTAAATTTTCAATCGAGAATATCTCAAAAAACAGATGTGCTGTAATTTTTCCAAATCCAGATTCGGATTCAGCTCACAAAAACCTTCAGAAAAATATAATTTGGTTTTAATGACCAACAAAAAACTTAAAATTGCTGACCAGCGAAAGTTTATTTCAATTTCACCAAAAATGTTAACTCTTTTATGCGATTTTCTTTTTGGCACAAAATGTTTTTATTTGCATTCTTATTTTTCAATAAAATCAAAGTAAAAAAAAAAGAAAACTAATAAAATGTGAAATAAAATTACCACAATAAATAACAACTCTCCCTAATTTATTTAAAACATCAAAAAAACATCAACTTACAAAATTCAACAAAAAAAAAACTAAAACCTGAAATAGTTTGTTAAATAAGGTAGAAGATAGATATATGTATACCTACACAAGTTTGGCCCAAATACGTTTAGATATTCAACCAAAATTATATTGGCTTTTATAAGGTTTAATTAAATTTTAATCAACACCAATTAGGCACAAAGCTATAAACTATCTAACACTACAAAAATAAAAAAACCGAAAAATAAAACTATGTATAGTTACGAATGTACATATTTATCTAGGTATATATATTTTCTAGCCACAAAATAGATTAATATGGAACACACACAAAAGCACGCATTTAAAGATTAGGTACAGCACATGAGACAAAAAAAAACAACCAAAGCCAATAAAAAATTCTAACATAAAAACTACAACAAACTATTGAAGCGTTTGCGAAAAAGGTTATTGACCCGAATGGAAACAACGCCAAATCTATTTGTTAAATCAACAATTTTGTTATTTGTGTGCGTATTTACCACGCACCATGTGCTGTAGCGAGCTGTCAAAAGTGCGTAGACCCCGTAGAGTGCGTAGACCCCAAAAAGTGCGTAGACCTCATCAAATCTCAATTTTCGTTTCTGTTTCTGCTTAATTTTATTTTTTTTTTATTCGTGTATGAATATGATTCACAAAAAAATTTAATAGTAACCGTTTAGTGTATAGGTATAGTTTAAAAAAAAAAAATTAAGAGATCTTTGCAAAAATATATTTCTCTTAAAATTTATATTTATTGTTGCTGAAATTTTTGCAAACATGTTTGAGTTAGTTAGATTGTTTCAAATAGAAACTACGAGAATAAGTAGGAATTTTTTTTTTTAGAAACTTCTTACGTAATATTTAAATAAAATGATTTAAGTGTTCTTTTGGTTAGGTTAATATTTTTGGAAGAGTTAAATAGATGATGTTGTTAAAAGCTAAACATAATCCAGTCACTGAAGAATGTGCCTGAGGTATGCCAGCAGGTGTATTCGATTGATACGCTTTTGGAAATTGATTTCTTGAAATAGGAAGTGTGAATACGTTTGCTATTTCTGAAGATTGAAAAGAAGAATGTGAAGACTAAGTTTTTCTCGTCGAGTTTAAAACAAAAAAAAAAGATACTGTACCTTGCGTAATGCTGATATCAGAGTACAACAATGTATAGTGAATATATCATTCTACATTTGGTATAATTTGAATATTGGGTTGTAGTATATACCTGGTGACGATATATGTATGTTTAGTATATAAACAAATTAATTGTTTGTACAAGAAAAAAGGTGGTACATTATATTCTGCTATAAAGTATTTATGAAAAAAAAAACCTAAAACATTTCAAAAGTTAAACTTTCTTATTGTATAGAGTATAATATTATAGTTTCCAGCAGGACCGCTTAAAGAAATCCCGGCCCGGAATCATTCCGTCTGGGCCTCCATACAAAAACAAATACAATTCATTTTTTTAACACGACTTTTACAGACCTTAAATTATTGAAATGCAACTTTAATTCCACGGCACTAGTAAAAATGAATAGAAGGAAAAAATTGTTTTTTGTTAACACGTGAAATAAGAAAAACGGTTTTTACGGAGACTTTCTCTGCCTCCAAACATTTGGCGTCTCCAAATTCTGAGAAGAAATTACATTCAGCAAAGACAATGGGGCATATTCATATTTAAACTTTAGACCCGAGTCCAACTGGCCTCGAGTCTAAAGTTAACACACAGGTTAGAAACAGCTGCTATTCATAAAGAATTTGGTAGCTCTGTTTAGTAAACAGAATTCTACTACAATTTTAGTACTATTGTCTGTCAAGCCATTAAAATCCAATCCATTTTTTGACAGTTAGAAAAAAAAACAACTTAGTCAAAGAGTCAGCCGTTATTAAAGTTTGAGCTCCAGTTTATTTTTTTGTACCGTGTCTAAATTGTCTATGAATAATATAAACTTCAGGTTAGTTTAGAAGATGGTTACATTCTGTTTAAATTCTAACTGATTCTTCTTCCAAATTCTTTATGCATTTTCAATTAGTACTAAAGATAAAAATGGGACAGTTGGGTCAAAATAGAAAAAGTAGTATTCAAATTTTGCATGGCATCGAAAAGACGTAAAAGGTGTTTTCTTTTTGAAATTTAGTTCTTCGTCGATTTATATTTAATCAATGCTTTCATTTTTTCCAAAATGTCTGTTTATTGTATTTTTCGGGTCTATGAAAACGGTAATAAAATATCTCCAATCCGGTGTCCAGTTGCCACTGCTTTGCCTTCCAATTATTTTCAATCCCATTGGTTGCGCACCAACTGCAAAATTTTAAAATTTTCCTCATAATAAAAAGTACCGAAATATCAAAAACAATAATATCAAAACAATCTTCCTAAATCATATTGAATAATTTAGACATTTAAAAGGACAAATTGTTAATATTTAGTCGGGCATCAACTCGGGCAAATTACTTTTTTCTATTCTTTTTTTTTCCATTTTTTAATTTGAAAATAAATACAAAATATAAACTAGAACGTCTCTCAAGATTAGGCGTATCGATATGTTTAAGTCTGTTGTGGTAAGGAAACAGATCGAAAAAATTATTTCACCAACACTCTTCCTCAGCCCAAATCTTGCATTTCTTCAAGTCTGGCTATATGGGAAGTGTGATTTGGTTCCCTAACTTGACAATAAAAAGTATACGACCTAAATGGCTATCTTGAGGTATTCCAGAGTTGAAGTTAAAAATTTTAAAAGTAAAATAAAACAAAGATAAGATTGAAACCAATTAATAAAGTGGTCGTTGAATAAAAGCTTTTTCAAATAACATATGATTTTTGAATCAATATTTCAATATTTGCCCTTAATACCAATACCATACCTACATTCCCAGTACTAGGCTTTCTTTTAGAAGAAAAAAATGTAGTTTTTATCTAAGCAAAGTTTTCAAAAACACAAAATTCTATCTCTTCTATAGAAAACCTTGAAACTTCTTACACCTTACATTTTCGTTTGCATGCAAGAAAAAAAAATGTTTTCATGAAACTTAAAATAATAATATAAATCATTTCTTATTGCCTCGTGATTTATGAGAATTTGTCTAAAAACATAGGGTATATCATAATTCATACCAGACACACCATTAGTATTTCTTTTCTATATTTTACACATTTTATTTTGTCTTTTGTCTGTGATAGTTAATCACACATTTTTCGTTTCATTCTATTTATTCATCTCAAAATTTTTGTTATTTCAGCAGCGCGTTACGCCAAAATAAAAAAAAATTCAAAAAAAAAAAAACATTCGCATTCGCACTTTAACATCGATGAAGATCAGTTGTGTGATTCTAGCTCGGTAACGATCGCCAATACTTGAAATATTCTCTGTTCGCTTTTATGCATTTTATTTTATGTACTTTTTTTTCTTTTTTTCTTTTTTACTGCGTGATACTTGTCAAGTTTATAGAAAGTCATAATAATCACCATTGGTGCTGCAACGTGCATCGAACACTGATACAGAAATATATATAACAAATAAGTTTGAGGGTAGAGCGGGGGTGTGTGTGATTGGCGGTTGGAAGCTCGGCGAGCATTTAAAAGTTCATTATCAATGCCAACAAGTGAACAGGCAAAATGAATTAAATTAAAAGTCTAAGAAAATATTCTATATACTCGTACTTGCGCGGGCTCGGCAAATGTCATTTTAAATAAAACAAAAATGTTACACGGCAGAGAAGAAAATAAGAAAAAAAAATTATTAGAGAGCTGAAAACTGTCAGAGTGACGATTATTATGCCGTAAAATTATCATAGAATAATTTAAATTCAGATTAAACCGAAAGAAAAAAAACAAACACTTCTTTTTTTTTTAGTTGGAATTAAATTTAAAGCTTCTTGGTTTATTTTAAGAGAATTATTTGCAGCCAATTTTGATGTGAGAATTCAATTGCTGTGGTACACACATTTTTTTTTTATGAGTATATGCGAATATTATCTGAAAAAAAAACTATTTTTAGAACACGCCTTAGGAGTCAGAAATGCGATTAAATAGATTTTGGTATAAAAAAAGTGTATATGTAGAAATGTTTTGTAGAAATGTCGATTTTATTGCGTAAGATTGCAAAATGAGATTTGGTTTTAAAGTTTTCAATGAAAGCATTTCTATTTATTTATGGTGGGCGTGGATTTTATGTATTTACATAAATGTCGTATGGGGGCGTATACGTAATATTTGTACCTTTGTTTTTATGATGTGAAAGGCTTGATTATTTTATGGTTTTTATGAACATATGTAAATTTTATATTAAAATTTGGAAAGGTTAGTTCTTTTTTTAATTAAAATTTATATTATGATGTGATTTAGAAAGTCGAGTCGTTGAGTATTAAAGCACAAAGTTGAAGAGCGGTGTATGAATTTTTATTATACCGAAGCATTTAAAATGTTTCCTTAAATTTTTCTTTTAAGGAAGAGTGTTTTGATTCAAGTTTTGTGTGATTTTTTTTCCTTATTATTTCGACGGTTTGCCGACGGCTGTTCATTTTCTCTTGAGAGCATAGATATGTTATATTTTATTCGAGAAATATTTATACATTTTAACAGATTTATGAAATAAAACTGCTCCTAAATGTTGAGAAGGGATATTCATTTTAGGAATTTAAGCTGGCTGTATTTTTGTTGAAGATATTTAAACCATATTGAAAAATTCTAACAAAAAAAGGAAAAACGGAAGGATTCTGTTCAATTTTCCATGAGTTTCCTCCGATTTGTCGTATTGTCCAACAATTTTTATAAAGTGTTTTCCTAAAAGCCTAGTTGGGAAAAATATTATTTATGGTTAGAAAAAAGTGTTTTCGTAAAAAATTTCCTGTCAATTCCATTATTTTTTTGCATGAGCCAGAGTTTCCATAAATCTACGGCTCTATTCTGAGAATTTTTTTAATAGCGAGAATGATGCAGATTGTTATGAATCACAAGAATTTTAAAAGTTATAAAAAAATTGTTGATCAGATCTTAAGATTATGGAATATAAGTTATTAAACTTCATAGGGCCCACAAAGAACTATTTAAAAAAAACTAAAGCCACTTTTGCACTAAAAGTTTCAATTTGAAGCATATTCCTGGCAGTGGTTTCAATTCCCAAACTCCATTTGACAGATAGGTATGGCAAAATAAAAATAAAAATTATGAGAGCATTTAACCATAGTCTGAACCAACATCAAAACATTCAAGTTTTTTTTTTTTATTTTTATTTTTTTCAAAGTTGACATTAATTTATATAAAAAAATGTATTTTTTCGTCGTGATCGTTCAATAAAATGAAAACCATTCCATTTCCTTTAATGGACCCCAGATCATATTTAACTCGTTTGAGCAAATAGACAAAAAACGTATTACCAATGGCCCCCGGAAATCAAATTCAACCTACAATAATTAAAATCCCATAGAAATAACTACAAAATTCTTTTTTCTTTTTAATTTACTTGTAAAATAACAACAATGTAGTAGAGAAGTATATCACTTAATATTGTAATGGTCCAGTATATAGATATATTCCATTCATGCACTTGTTAATTTCCAAAACCTCCAGTTATTAGATTTATTATCCACCATATACTGACAAAACAACTGATCGACATTCTCAATAAATTGATTCCCCCACCAAATAAATCTCAACTATAATTTACTTATACATAAAACCAGCATCAACTTCGACTTTAACTTAAAATATATATATATAACTATAACCTAACTATCTAGCATATACAATTTATAATACCACAATCCAATCTATAAAACAACATTATCTAATCAAAGATACTGGCACTAAATAATTGACCATTGGTCATTTCTGTTCAATTTTCACAAAGCCCATAGTATTAATATCCAGCAACATGACTCCCAACAAACGATAAACGCCAAACCAAGTCGATATATGTATATAACTTTTCCAAACAGAGTTCCATTGGTATAGACATACCACAAAACGGTCGGCGTCCGTCGTTAAAAGTCGACGTGTCAAAAGCAAAATAAAATGTGTTAACTTGAGAAAATTACAACAAATCTTATTCAAAAAAAAAAAGTAAGAAAAAAAATTCCTTTGCAATGTTGCGGTTGCAAATCGCCATCGCATATAAATAAATACCAGCCAGCGTGCTGTCATATAATAATCGCAAAAGAATTTACGTATATAAATTTCAAAAATATCGACAGCATATTGCCACCGATCGTCGCGTCGCCTCGCGACACCACTAATGGTTTGATCTTACCAACCATCGCGCATCGTCGCTATATTCTATAAATTAAATTAATTTTTTTTTTATTTAAATTAAAATGTTACCTACATCTACAACAAACATTATCCAAATGCAACTTGTATCTATAATAAATTTAATTAATCAATTTGTGTGTGCAACAAGAAGAAATTGAGTGCACCACTTGGCCGAGATACAATTATTTTAGGTGCATTCTCAGTGCAGAAACACAGATTTCCTATGCAAATCAATGCAGCAAAGATTTATATTATTGTATCTTCCTTCACTTATATTTGTATTTATAAAGCTTCTGACACTGACATTGAATTGAATCTTTTATATATTTTTTTTTCTAATTCTATATGCAGCCGAGAATTTTTATGTGAATATAAAAGAGAGAGAAAGAAAGAGAGAGAGACCATTTCAAGGTTATGGGCATAAGTCGTTAAAACAAGAAAAAACTAAATTTATTAACACAAAACTTGTTGCATATACGAGTTTAAAATAATGCGATAGATTCGTTCTAATAAAACACCGCCAAAGCTTGATCGTCGTCGTTGCTCGATTGTACAAAAGATCCATCAACAAATAAAACAATAAAAATGCGAGAAAAAAAAGAAACATGCACACGAACCGAGACACTAAAATGATAATAAATACAAAAAAAAAACCAACAATCATAAAAATCTTAAATAATAAAAAAAGAATGCAAAATAAATGAATAAATAGTCGTTAAACAACGCAGCGTGAATTACATTTTTTTTTTCTTCTTAAAGTTGCACTGTTGGATACACAACACACGTAGTCAAACAGAAAAATAAAATTAAAAAAAAATAGCATTTATATATTCAACAAGATCGTTTGTTATTGTTATAACAAAATGTGTGCTTTTTTAACACTCGCTAAGATACAGAGATATAAAGTGAAACAGAGAACAAACTTCCTCCTTCAATTTTATATCTTTGAATCTGAACATTTAGATATCTCTATATATGTCAATTTAGCAGGGTTGCCAGACCTAAAGAGATTAAATTTGTTTTTTTTTTTTATTGAACATTAACCAATCTATTTTTTTTTTTTTAAAAAAGAATGTATTCAAATTGCAGCTAATGTTTCACGTTCCCATTTAAAATTTTGGCAAACCATTTTTTTAAAGGGCTATTAAAATGTTTCCTGGTAAATCAGAGACTATTTTCGAACTGCAGCGGTTGTAGGGACCGAATTTTTTAATTAACCTATTTTAATTAACTTTTCTCTGGTCTAATATTATCTCGTATAATCTTTTTAAAACTTTTGCTTAATTAACATAGAGAGAACGTTTACGTTCCAAAAAAATGAAAAGTCAATGCCGGCATGGACAAATGCTTATCACATGCTTCTGGATAAGTTTATGAAACAATCATGAATGTCATTTCTTGTACTTTTTTCAAAAAACAAAATTTTCTTCAATCGTATCTTTTAGGAATTCAGCTTTAGTTTTTGAAACTGGTCTTAGATTTTGTGATTATGTGTCATCTTTTTTTGTCGATATTTGCGCTATTTTTTGAGATTGCGTTAAACAGTATGTCTTAAAGAAAATAGTAAAAATGATTTATTGAGTTCTGGGGAGTCAATATTTTCTTGACCAGCACGATGCAGGAGAAGTGTAGTTCCCATGCGCGCCGCACGTTGAAATTCACGGTTTCACTTGAAAAGGGAAAAGAAGGCAGGATTTTCTGTCATAATATGATTGAATTCTGAAAAATTTTGATTTTGTTTTTTCAAATTCACGAATCGCAGCCTCTTTAAAATCACTTTAAAAAATCTAAAAAACTGTTCGATACATGTCTTATCAGCTTTTAAAAACAAATTAATTTTCGCCCCAAAACTAGCCAACATAAATATAATGTTTAGTACTGATATGTTTAAGAGTGCTGGCAACCCTGCCAAATGAGAAAGTGATGTAACCTTTTATTCGCACGCTTTTTTTTATGTTCTGCACGCTGCTGTACACACAAGCATTGCATTTTATTTTTTTCAAAACTGAAACACACAAAATGAAATGAAAGAAAAAAAGTTAAAAAGCTCAACTAAGTGCGCGCTTGGATACCTAAACCGATTCTTAGAGAAACAAGGGTGGGTTGGTTGGTAGATTGGCTTTTTTTTTAATTTTTTTTATTTCACACAAGGGAAGCTAACATTAACTGTACCCCGATCGCAGTCGCAATAAAAACAAGTCTCCCGCGCAGAATTTATACTTACACACAAACTGCTGTGCTGTTTTATATCTACTTTAAAAGCTTTCTTCATAAAGAATAGGAAAATAACGTTATAAAAATAGCACAGACATTTTTTTGTTGTTGTTATTCATTGAATATTTTATTCTGTTTAAAGATGAAAAAGAAATTCAAAAGCTTTTATGGTGCGCGAGCTTCTTTTTTAGATTTCGAGCAATTCTAGAATATGTTCACGTTCATGATCATCAGCACAAAGTCATTTATCTTCTGGATATTGTATTGTTTTGTTTTAAGCTGTATTTCAGGAATGCTTTTTGTTTCGGTGGCAAAATATACATAGGTAGGCATAATCTGCATAGACTATCAGTTGTTCATTATGATTTTTTAGAATCTGCACGCAACTTACGCTCGACGCAGCGATAATTGTACTTAATTAATTAGTTGATTTAATAATGGTTGGTGGTTTTAATGGTAATTATTGTACCTAGGCAAATATTTTTTGTTTATGAAATTATTGTGTGTAACGCAATTAGCTGCATGGATTATTGTTAAATGAGCTTTGTCTTTCAATGGGGTTAAATAATATGGGTCGCCTTTCTATGCAAGGTGCATAGCACTTATTTTATCGAAATCAAATATATATTTTTTACATTTTCTAGTAAAAATCTTAACTGCTTTGAGAATAAACTAAACACAATTTTATTTTATATACACAAACATATAGATACCAACCTATTCTAAATAACACACGTTTGTTATTTTTTTTTACGATGCGTTAAAGCTAAGTATAAGTGTGTGGCGAAATACTATATACTCGTATACCTGGGAGGTGATGTCATTGGGTGATAAATTTGCAGTGTGTCGGCACAATTCAAAAAAAAAAATTAATTATAGTAAATTAGTTACGCAATTTTATTTCAGGGACGAAGTTCGAGAGAGTAGGAGTTATACACAAAGGCATTTTTATTAAAAAAAAAACTAACAAGTTTTTGTTTTATAAAAAAGAATAAAATTGAAATAATAAAGAGAAGAACGTGAATAAAATTTTAAACGCATTTATCTGATTTTAATAAGCTTGATCTGTCTCCCGAATATGTCTGAACTTTATTTGTATACCTACTACCTACCTAACTATATGTTTTGTTATAGTAATAATATTTTTTTATTTTATTAATGTTTATCTTAATTCTTAGAAGGTATTTAAATGTTGAGTTTTTATTTAACTAAAATAGAGTGAATAGAATAGTTGAGGAAAATTAGTTATTTTTATTTATATATTAAGATAGAAATGCTTGTATTTGGAACAGGCGAATTTTTGACCAACGACCACCTACCCTTGGTAGGGTTTCCGCCATATTTGGTTAATTTTTTTTAAAGAAAGTTTTCCAATAATTTGAATAAAAAAATTATTAACAATTTTCAAAAATTTTCAATTTTTTTCGGAAACCAGTTTCAGGTGACTTAAAGAGTTGAAATTTCGTATTCTCTTTTTTTTATGTAATTAAATAAAAATCTTTAAAAAAAATTGAAAAGCTTTTGGTTTTCCAAAAAAAAAAAACGTTGAGTGTTTACAACGCTGCGCTCGCGAAATGGGACATTAAAAGCACTGAAATAAAATTGTCTTATGGGTAGAAAAACGATCTCTGAAATAAAACGAAATGATAATTAAATATTAAAATTGTAGGCCAATTATTTTATTTTCAAAAATTAATAAAAATATAAAAAAAAAATTGCTTTTTTAAAACGTAAAAATATGAAAGAAAATTAAATACAAACAAGTCTATTAGATAAAATTTAACTAACTCTCTAATTGACAGTTGCATTTTTCTAAATTTATAATAAGTTCAGTTCCAGACGTCGCGTCGCCAGATATGACTTTCTGTTTTTGTACTTTTCCGATGAAATCTAAACTGTTGTTATTATACTACCCACAATCTTAAGCAAATTATTATAATAAAAATGGTGCGTATACGCCCAAGTGCACCAAAGTTACATCTTGGTTTTAATGGGGGGAGGTGGAAACTTCGGCTATCTAATTGCTTATAAATTCTAATTTAAAAGAATTATTTTTCCTTCTCATTTAATATGTCTTTAGTTTTAAACAAAAATATTATTTTTTTCAAATTGTTTTTTTATTTTTTCAGTTTCTTACATCAATTTATCTAACTCCTACATATATATTTTTTGAGTCTCGCCATTGTGTGGTGTGAATTTTATCACAATTTTTTAATTTGCCCTTCACTATCCCACATCATCAACCCAACTATACAATTCAAGGGATGTTTTACCCTGCTGCTATAAGAGTTTAAAAAAAAGAGAAGTTTAGACTACACTATTATCATAACAAAAAATATATAATAAAGTAACTCCTCTTTTAAAGCACAATGGCGTAAAAAAACATACAAAAAAAAAAAAAAAAGAAGTACAACAAGGGAGGGTTGGTATGGTAAAACTACCCCCCAAACGACCAACTCTGACTACGCCGACAACAAAACAATGTCTAATATGTCAACGGAATAGAATTTCGCATGGCGGCGCGCGACAACATTGCACATAGTACGCGCGTTTCTGCTAAGCCCATCCCACATTTTTTTTTCTTCTTATACTTCTTCCAAGGAAGAAGGGACAAAATTTATACATATATATGTATATATATATAAAAAAATAGTTTATTCCGTTGGGTAGGTATACTTTGCTGGGTATGGTAGAAGGAAGAAAAAAAAAACCTAAAAGAGAAGAAATCCAACCCTAACTTTTTTATTATGATTGCCAACTGGGATGAATTTAATATTTTGCTCAAATCCAGATCTAAAACACTTGATTAGAAATGCTTGCTTTTTTATCAAAACAATCAGAAAATTTTGTTGTTTAAGGTGAAAAAGTAAAAAAAGAAAAAAATGTTGCTTAAATAAAAAAAAAACATAAAATTCAAAATTTGAAGTACCAGAGATGTTGACATGGACTTGACATTGTATAATAACTGAAAAATTTAATGTGTGTCTGTGTGCTTACAAAATAACATCAACAGTATTTTTTTATGCTCCTGTAGAAATTTACAAAATATGACAATAGATATCTAAAATTTATTATTTTTAAACATTATAGTTATTTATATTTGGTCAAAATAATTTTGCAAAAAAACTTTTTCAATATTTCAAAATAACCTATTTACTTGCAACTTTGCATTTGGTTTAAAAAAATATCCTAACAAAGCAAAGTAAATCAAAAAGTGCAAAGTGAAAAGTGGTGAAATAGAGCCTTAGTATGGATTTTTTTCTTAAAAATATAAAAAAATAATAAAATAATAAAATCTGATAAGTGAATTAGATTTTATAATTAATTGCATCTGTTTTAATGTTTTAATGATGTTACCAACAACGCCATCTTGTGTTCAAATATATAAACTTGAAAGTGTGCAACAGAAATCCCAAGAAAAATTCAACGGTCATTTCAAATCAAACTTTCATCACTTCTGTTTGTGATTTGACGAAGCCAACGACCATACGACATAACTTTTATCAATTTTGTTAAATTTTGAGTGATCTCTTTTTATTTTCGGTACCTATACCTACAATTTTATTTTAGTGCGATTGGAGATTTCAAATTTGTGGATTTAAAAAATTGTGGGCCCCGTTGTTCGTCCATTCTAAAAACAAAACTAGCTAGCAACATCTCAATTCATTAAGTTTAGGGCGCACTTAAATACCAATTAGTATGGAAACAAAACAGGCCAAAGTGTTCAGCCTTATGGTATTTCACTTTGAATTTCAAATCTTTCTAGAAAATAGTTAATTCATTGCTAAGCTTTTAAAATATTGTCTTAGGTATTCAAGACTAAATTGCAGAAATACAAACTTGCCTAAAACTATTTAATGTTGAGACAACACATTGAGAATATTTAAATTTTTGTTTACTCTATTAAAATCCCAAAACAGATTAGTTTAATAATTGATTTTTTGATCATACCTGGCATTCATATTCCTAGACCTACCCTTCCATCAGCTATACCTTTGCTTAAGAGAGTTTTGTTAAAAGTGACTTCTCAGCTATCCCAGGATTCTATTTCTTTCTGTTATTTTTTTTTGTTTTTTATTTCTTCTCTGTGTATTATTCATTTTCTTCATTTTTGTTGATTGCCTCGCCCTCTTGGCATTCCATGGTTTTCCATGCATTGCTATATCGTCTTATCACAACCCCTGCCAATGTTCGTTGTCGTCGTCGTCGTCGTCGACGTCTCTAAAACGTACTCTTTATATTCTATGTACCGTACCTATACTTCCTAGAACAAGAATTTGGGGTTGTTGTTGTTGTTGTTGATGTTGGTTGGATTTTAGGGATGGTATAGATATGGAAATGGCTGGTGGAGAATGGCTAGTGCATATTGTTAGTTTTATCATGTACTCACACGCAAATATAAGCCGTCGAGAGAATATTTAAAAAAAAAAATTAAAAAAAGAAAATATCCCCTAAAAGTTACTATAGCTACGAAAACTTAACAAACTCTTGACTGCCATTATGGTTTTTTTTTCCAACAACCCCTCTTTTATATTCTTGACACTCAGAATGTTAGGTATAGGTACATATACGAGTATGTATGTAAATAGGTTTAAACATAGGTATGTATGGTATATAATATGATTTTTTTTTCTCGCCGAGTTTTATGCGATTAGGTGCGAATAGCGACCGAGCAGGTAAGGTTTATATTACCTGTCTTTATTTAAAGGTGCACGCCTCGCAAATCTCTATATTTCCACTTATATTTCTAATGGGGATTGAATATTATGTATGCAGCTGTAGATATGTACTAAAATAGGTATGTATATGTAAATATTCGAGGACTGTTAAGTTAACGTAATAAATATACATAGATGGGTTCCTCTGCATAGGTATGCAGAGTTTCTTCGAGAATTAAAGAAATTTCGTTTTGATGGGACACGAGGTGGACTTTAGAGGTGAATGCCATTCTGACTTGAGATGATATCATTACTGGAATCCCCTTTCCTTAATTGTTATGAGAATTGAAATTTTTTCTAAATTGTATTTTTCTACACACGTTGATGAATTAATCATGATTCTTAGAGGAAGAAATTATGTCTTTGACTTATGGAAGATAAAATGCAATATTATTTTATTTTATTTTATTTTATTTTATTTTATTTTATTTTATTTTATTTTATTTTATTTTATTTTATTTTATTTTATTTTATTTTATTTTATTTTATTTTATTTTATTTTATTTTATTTTATTTTATTTTATTTTATTTTATTTTATTTTATTTTATTTTATTTTATTTTATTTTATTTTATTTTATTTTATTTTATTTTATTTTATTTTATTTTATTTTATTTTATTTTATTTTATTTTATTTTATTTTATTTTATTTTATTTTATTTTATTTTATTTTATTTTATTTTATTTTATTTTATTTTATTTTATTTTATTTTATTTTATTTTATTTTATTTTATTTTATTTTATTTTATTTTATTTTATTTTATTTTATTTTAGATTTTTGGTAGATTTATTTTTGTGTTTTCGAAATTTCTAAAAAATATTCCTGAACTTAGAAAGAAATTTTGAGATTTTGAAAGCTTTATTTGTAAATTTCTGTCGAAATGTTTTTTTTAGACCATGAATAACTGTATCTGCATTTCATATTTTTTTTTGCCTTTTTGGAAAACCCGATTTTTCTCGAAAGTGACTTCGCTGATTTCCAAAAAAATATCTATATGTGTAAATAAATTTGGACTCACTTTTAAAAAATTTCAAAATCTACTTCGCATACATACGTAGAATAAGTTAAATTAAAATTTTTTTTTTTTTGAAAATTAATTATTTTCGTCGATTTTTTTTCACAAAATTGATATATTTCGAGAAAAATGGTCCATAAGGTTATAGTTGTATTTTGTCGGGAAAATTTAATAAAAGTATGGATTGCAAAGTACCTGCTAAACTAAATATTGTATAGACTTAAAAACAATATTGTTATAAGAACAGGGATGTCATTAGAGAAAGAGTCAAATACTTTGCTATGAAAAACTGCCATCCGATGGTTTTTAAAAATATGAATTGATAAAATGAAAAAATATACATACACTCAAAATACAATACAAACATATAACAAATTTTGGAAGGAAAAAGTTGAATCACTTTAGTTTTAGAAGTGATTTCTGCACTTCAGGTCTCAAAACCAACTAACTTTCATGATCAAATAAATGAAAATATTATCTTATCATTACCATAAGAATTTATCCCGAAGACCTCATTTTTTTTTTTTACTCAAAACCAAACAATGTTGCCCGCAATCGATTTTTTATTCAAAGTTTTTTACATTTTTCACTCAAAATTCACCGTAATTTTCTAATTTTTTCTTTCATTGCAGGTAAGAAGACTTTCAACATTTTCCTTCTTTGTTTTGGTATCTTCGTATACTCAGTTAAACATATAGGAATACATCAATATGTTTCTATTTCTTGGGTTTGGGTAAGTATCGTTTGAAGCGGTATAACCAATGTGCGCCCACACCAAACCAAATATCTCCAATCCACCTACGAGCTTCCCAAATGGTAAATAAATGCTATATTCGTTCACTGACACTCAAAAAAGCCTCAATACCCCGCACGTCTATCTCCCTATATGCAATTCACATTAGTCGCTTTAAAGTTTCACGCGGGCAGCAACTGGTGCGCTCGCGCGCGCATTTGAATTACAAAGTGCGTGATTTGCGTGATTTTCATAGATATTTTCCCTCAATCTCACATTCTAAGCGACGGACAACGACGACGAAGGACCCCCTACCTACAATTGCGCATACCTCATAAGCTCTGGGGGCGACTCTTCTATTTTATATATATATGCACTGTAAGATGGATGATAGAAGATTTGCAATAAGGAAAAGCGTGACCACATGCGTGATGGAAAACCGCCGCACTGCAGCATCAACATCAGCATCAGAAGCAGCAGCTAGAGCAACATCAGCAGCAGTAACAGCATCGCGCGCAGCAAACACCACCAATGGCCATGACGTGATGTACATTATTCTTCACACTTGTATCTGGAATATGAAACTTTACAGGTTCACATCTTCTTCTTGTAGGTACCTCTATATGCATAAATGGGCTTAGAGGCTTTTATGGGTTTCTATGGGAATCGTGTGGTACTATATCCATCTAGCCACCCACCCAATCGGCCCACGTTTTTTTTTTTTTCTTATTTTTTTGTTTCAGATTTGCGTTGAACTCTGTGCGTGTCGGAAAGCCGCTGGCAAGGAGCAGCAGCAGCTCAACGCTAGCCAACAACGAACACGACAGACGGGAGAAGTGATGAGCCAAAATCATTCTTTTGCAATGATGCGTTTCGAATCTAAGGCGCACTAGCTGAAGTTTAAAGAACCCACCAAATTACATTCGCATATCCTATACCTACGAGTAAAAATCGTGCTCCACAGCGAAATGACAGAGTCTGGTCGCGTATATTGAAAAAGAAGAACATAACCACGTAGCGAATTTGTTCGGCGAAGAACCATAAAATCGTGGTGAAGTTTAGGGATAGACGGTTGAAGTCGGGGTGTGGTTATGGTTGGGCTATAGATATTTTTTATGTCCAGGAGGTTATTTTAAGTCTAAAACGTGATTGCATAGTGTGTGCCGCGTTGAAGTCAGTGCAGTGCAATGCAGATGCGGCAATCATCTGCAAAACGCAACGTAACAATTGACGTACTACGCGTTTTTTTTGCTTTTGTGACATGATACAGTATGTGCGTCAGAAACTGATGACAACTCAACAGCGAGAAATAAATGTATGCATTAAACACCTAAGTGTGTTAACTTATATCAAATTTGGTAATCATTACATGTTAGCTTTGTACTGATCACATACATTTATTAGCAGGAATTTAGCCATAATATAACTGCAAAAAAGTGTTATTTGGACGGCTTGTGTAGGGTTTGAAGTAGGATAAGTAGTCATTACATATATGCAAAAAATGTGTATTCAATACATTGTTGAAGACTGAGAATAGCAATGTATTGGGTGCATATCCAATACATGCATGCTGTGAAATACATTTTGACTGACGTAGTCTTTGATTTATTACTTTACGAGTATATTTGAAGTGTAGCCATTACACGTCGAATGTAATCAATGTAAACAATACAATACATTTTTTGTTTACAAGACTGTATTCTTTAAACGTCACAAGATAACACTTAAATTGAGGGACCCCAGAAGCGGACACTATTGGACATGAACTCTATGCGCATCGTCTTGTTTTTCTCATATTCCAAAGGCATCAAAAGCAAAATTACAAACTACCCATCACCTCTAAAAAAAAGAGACCGGCATGGTGCGGCGCGGCGGCGCACCATGTGCACCACAATTGGCCGCTGGTTAAATGTGATTCTTAGTAAAAAAAAAAAGTATCTGCTCGTGTATACTCTACTCATGTCTCCCTCGCTTATATCCAATTCATCCACCTTCTTCATGCCTACCACTAAGTTCTCCCAACTTCCAAAACTAAACTAGGCTCTACCTATATAGTATAGCTCCAATCTGAATGGCGCAAGCGTAGCGCATTGTAATCAATGCGCATTATTCATGGAAAGAAAGAGAGATCGTGTGATGGGATCAAATATATTCTTTAATTCACATAATTTCGTGTGTGCGGCTGTAGTGCTGGTGATATAGCAGCGCCTCGTCGCGTCACGTCGGTGCGGGAGACGCAATATTTTGTATTGTGGTGCAGCTATAGCACAAAGTGCAATCCTTGCAGCACGCAATTTTTTATCTTTTTGTTTGTAGTTTTTTTTTGTTGTTGTTTTTGTGTATCTTTTGTTAGCTGCAATGAATGGATCTATACAATTGTACACATTGTATAGATACATCTTCTCCTTCCCTTGACTATCGTATCAGAGCCTATTTGAGGCCGTCAGTGCAATAGTGGCGTAACCCACTTTTTGCCAAAAATGAGTTTTTCATGAAAATGGGTCCCTTAATATATCTATTTTAATACAAAAATAGTTTTATGCAGCTATCTACACTCAAAACCAGATGGCACTCAAAAAGGTATTATTGCATTTTATAATTTGATCATAGTTTGAGTGCAATAGTGGCGTAACCTTCATACTTCTCTTAGAAACTGTTTGCTTCGGTATAGATTGTGACCATTTCCTTTGGTGTACATATAATATGGGCAGTGAAAAAGATCACACGTATGTTTGGGAAGAGTCTACAACGTCAAGGGGGCCTCAAGAAATTGGATCTTGTTTTATGTAATATTTTAAGAACGTAGAACAGTCTAAGAAAATTATTATGTATTCTGATCAATGTGAGGGCCAAAATATAAATATAAAACTTTCCCTGTTGTGCCAATTAGTGGTATACTATACCGATTTTATTGTTAAAGAAATGAACCGAAAATTTTTAGTTAGTGGCCATTCCTATTTGCCATCTGACCATTTTGGTTTAATAGAGAATAATAAAAAATTTTATAAGGATTTATTCGTCCCAAATGATTGGGTAAATGTCACTTTCTCGGCCAAAAAGAGAAACCCATTTGAAATTTTAAAAATGACTTCATCTGATTTTTTTTCCTCAAAATCTCTGGAAGAAAATATCACAAACAGGAAAATGTCCATTTCCAATTCCAAGGTTGAATGGCTTGAAATTCAGTAATTACATTTCGAAAAAAATAGAACATTTTCAATTTTTTTATAAGTATTCCAATGAAATTGATGTTTTATTCGAAGAGGTAAATGTAAATAAAAGACAATCCGTGGATATTAAAAAACCTCAACCAGCTTGAGAAACCTAAAATAAATGATAAAAAAAGAGAGACTTAATAGAACTGCTTCAATTTATACCACCAATCCATCACTTTTTTTTATAATAATTTAAAAACGTCAACAGGTGTTCCAATTGAAAAATTTGAAGTTTTATCAGACAAGGAATAAAATCATTAAAAAATAAGTAAAAATGTACACATAATTTTTTGTTGTTGAAATATTGAACTATGGAAGAAATAAAAAAATAATATAATAAATTTGGCGTAACCTTTCTTTTTTCTTTATTTTTAATGAAAACCATGAATGCAATAGTGGCGTAACCCACTTTTTTTTCCAAAATAATGTTGAATTAAAAAAAAAGAAGCTTGCCCTACAAAGTATGTCCCTTTTCAAACTCTTCCACGTTTTTAGATTAATCAAAAATGTCAAAGGGAAAATACAAAAAATGTTTAAAGAAACCCTGTTTCTTAAATCTCCCGTAGCTCTAAAGTGAATTTTATGGGTTACGCCACTATTGCTCTCACGGCCTCATTTGTAACTTTGTCTTAACTTCGTATATATGTATGCAGGTAAGGTATAGCTAACTAGTGCTTACCTGAGATGGAGTTTGTGTATTTCTCCGTTTTGGGCTAAACAAATGGAGACGTGATCTTATTTTAATTCGGCAGCAAAGAAATACTGATTTCCATGGCGTGCCTAGCTATGTTTCATTTGTTTTTTCTTGTCTATAGCACTGCCTATGCATTTTGTGTGAGCTTGTATGGTCTCTGGTAAAGGGTGTTTTTTTTATGTATGGTTATAGATGCGAGAAAAAAGTTTTGTACTTTTCTTTTTTATTGTTTATAAAACTTATGCGGACTGCGTAGCAAAAGTTTTATTTAGTGAACAAAAATTTAAAAATAATTTGGATACTGATTTTGAAACTTCAAAATTTTGATGTATCAAACTAAAAAAAAGATGTCATTTCACAAAATTTACTTAGATTACGTCAGGGAAATCGATGATTGCTATTTAATTATTTAATTTAAACAATTTTTTAACTAAAAAAAGATATGAGAATTTTTTGATTTATCTTGTTTGAAAAAAAACACCCTTTAGTGGTAAAAATTCAAGTAATGTCCATAAGTATAGACATACATCATATCTACATCTTGAGATCGGTTCTCTTGTGTCTTTATGAATGCCTCTGTTTTAATTGTTGTAATTATGTTCGCTGTAATTATTGTTAATTATTTGTTTTGATTTCCAAGGCAGCTGCGGAAACAACCACAATAACAACAAAGGTGGAGTCAAATTAATTTTATACAAATATTTTTTTTTACTGTCGACGAATATGCATACAAACATATGAGAATTTTACAAAAAAAAAAAATAGAAATGTAATTATTGTTGAAGGTGTGGTGATATATTTTTTGATAATTTTTTTTTTGTATTTTCTTTAAAATAATTGCTTTAAATTAATTGTTTTAGTTTGTGAAAAAAAAATTGTTATATCCCAGAAAATAATAGGGTTTGGAAAGTGAAAGTAAGGTTATAAAAAAATACCAAATAAATAAATCTATGATATTAGATCAGAAATACTTGGTAGCTTAAATATAGAGTGTGTTTCTTGAGTTTTCTCGTCTCTTGTGATGGGTTGGGTTCACACAATACCAAACAAGTTCATACCGAGAGACAATTCATAGCAAAAGAAAAACAAAATTAAAAGACAAAATTGAGAGAAGGGGGAAGTGCCCCTTTCTGGGCACACTATAGGATTTCTGGTAGGTGCAAGGATTTGTGTACTACGAGTATGGACATTGGTATGAACTATTCCTGGGTATGAAGTGTCCTTCGACATGAAATGTTCTTTAGTATGAAATGTCCCACGGTATGAACTGGGTTCTGGTTAAGCCCGTACTGGTACGAACTATGGTTGTATTTATTTTAGTAATTTATTACAGGTATATAACTTTAAGTTGGCAGCACTTTTTTACTGGCGGCCATTTTAACGGCTATAAAGTGATTTGTATTTAGTTTTGTTTGGCATTTATTCCGATCCCGATTTTCTTAGAAGAATTTTGTTTAGTCAATGATGATCGCTGTTCAGAGCCATGATTACTGACATTTTTGTTCCTCAATTTAACGACCATGATGTGCAGGAGCTGTGGTTTAAACAAGACGGCGCAACTTGTCACACAGCACGTGCCTCAATCGAATTATAGAAGGCAAAGTTTGGTAACCGCGTAGTTTCACGTTTCGGACCCGTGAATTGGGCTCCAAGATCGTACAATTTTGAAACGAAATGCAATTCTTGTTTCATTCCAGTTCAAAGCTCTATACCTCTGAAAAAAACACCTGTTTTTGTATGAAAGTTAGTATTTCATTAATACAGTATTTCATACAGAATTTGAAAAGCAGAATTATGTTCCGCTCTCAACAAAAGTTGGTGGATATTTTACGAAGGCAACTTCTCTTTCTCTATAAGAAAAAAGAACATACCGCGTTGATTAACTTTATCTTTTTAATATTTATTTAAATCAAAATGGCGATTTAACGCACATTTCAACTTCAATTTTTAATTTGAAACATTGCTTGTGTATAGTAAAATTAAATTCGCTAATAAACGTGGGAAATTATTTAAAATTTTATAAAAATATACCTATCAAATTTCCCACTTTAAAAGAAAGATTAAATCAAATAGAGAGTGAATAAATTTGTAAGAGACTTCATCTCTTACATGCAATATAAACTATTTATATTATTTGATAAATTAAATTAATAACAATAACGTACGGCAACGCGAATTTACGATATAATGTTTCATGTTTTATGTTCCATTTTATTATTATTATTATTATTGAGAGCAAGAAGAGCTTTTTTATAATGCATATGTTTCTTTCGAAATATTAACTGTTTAAATATAAAAGAGCTTAATGCAAAACTCTTTCTCAAGAAATCGAATGATTTTTAACCTGTTCTTATGTACTGTTCAAATAACGTTCTTATGTAAAAGCTTTTCTCTTATTTTAAGAAAATGATATTATGTTTTATGTTATAAGTCACACTCTGAATAAAGAAGTCGAATGGACAAGTTGAATGTTTCTTTTGATTTAGTTTGCTTGCTTTATTTTTTTGCTTAAATTTTAATAAGTATTTTGCTTTTGCTCGCATGGTTTTGCTTTTACTATTTTTATTAAATTGTAATAAAATTTGCATGAAAGAACCTTACAATTAATCAGAAGTGCGATAAAGAACTTGCAACGTAGTTAATTTGCTAATTTTTGCCAAAATTTTTTGTGAAAATCTTATGTATGGAGATGAATGCTACTGCACGTGCGTCGAGATTTGTGGAAATTTCCACGGTTCAGAATCTTAAGTTAAAATTGGCCGAAATGGATTTATCCACACTTGGCTTGAAATCTGCGCTTAAGGCACGCTTAAATGAAGCCATTGCTTTACTTGAGCCACACGAACTTGATGGTTTATTCCCTGCCGACGCTGCGAATGATAATGATGGTGGTGAAGGTGAAGGTGATGACGACGACGCCGACGGCGACGGTGACAATTTGGTCAACGAAGAAAATTTAGTCCAACAACGTTTAGTTCGACTTCGTGAGGTGCTTCGCAAAAAAGAAGAAATTCGGGCACTCGAAAAACGTTTGGCTGAACTAAATAGCCATAGCCCTGCTAGAGAGGTTCGTCCTACAGCTGGATGCACAGCACGTGACATTGAAGACTCGCTGCCTACGTTCTCTGGTGATGATGAATACCCGATCACAAAATGGTTAGAGAATATTGAGGACGCTGTTGTCACCTACCACTTAAGTGAGTCCGAGTCATTTATTTATTTTAAGCGATTGCTCAGAGGTACTGCAAAGTTATTCGCAAGGTCAAAGTCATTTCGATCCTGGATCGAGCTTAAGGATGCGCTTTTGACAGAGTTTCATCAGCATACAACTGCGACCGATGTGCATAATGCGTTGCGAAAGCGAAGGAAACATAAGGATGAGAGTTTCCAGCAATACGTCCTGGCTATGCAGGAGATAGCTTCTTCAACTGAAATCGATGAGCAAGACGTAATTGCTTACATTATCAAGGGAATTCCAGATTCCGTTTTCAACAAGCAGCTTATGCTTACGGCAAACACAATCGCTGAGTTGAAAACTATACTCCGAAGGTATGAAAAAATGAAGTCTGAATTTCAACCATCGACTTCCTCGTTCAATAGGCCTGTGCAGCAATCAAAGCCTTTGTCACGTGTCGACACAAAAATTAAATGCTACAACTGCAACGAGTTGGACCACATTTCACCAAAGTGTCCAAAACCCCGTCGACCAAAAGGCTCATGCTTTCGTTGCGGTAAGATGGGCCATACTGTGAACGATTGTCCCCAATCATCTTCTGTCCTTATGGTTCAAAAAGATAACCAACTATCTACAACGGATATTGCAACATTGTTGAATGACTTCCATGGAGTTTTGGAGTTCCAGTTTACGAGTCCTGAAGCGGAAAATGTTCGAGGTAACATGTATTTGATGACAACTATAGATACCGGCAGCCCTATCAGTTTTGTCCAACGGCAATACGTGCCACCTTATATGATGACTTCTTTGGAATCACCGAATTATGGATTTTATGGTATAAATAACTCAAGACTGAATATTTTAGGTAAATTTGCATGTTTTGTTAGTTTTAATGGTGAACTTGTCAATTTATGTATTTATGTTGTTAATGATGGAACTATGAAAGATCCACTTGTCTTAGGACGAGATTTTTTGATTAAATCTAAAGTTAAATTAATAGTCAATGAAACAAATACGAACAAAATTAAAGAACAAACAAATTATTATGAAAACGATTATGAAAATTATGATGAAAATGGTTTTAAAAATGATCATAAATATGATATCGATGATTTAGATTTTGAAGACAAAATTTTAAAAATTGATGTTTGCGATGTGCATGATGATATTTCGTTAAAAATTAATGAAAATTTGAATTATTATGAAAAAGTTAAATTAAAAAGTTTAGTTTCCGAGAGTGTTTCAAAAAGTAATGCTAATTATCCGGATGATTACGAAATGAAAATTGTTTTATCTGACCCTAACAGTTATTTTAATTGCGCGCCTCGACGTCTACCGTATTCTCATAAAATTGAATTGCAAAATATTTTAGACGATTTACTTGCAAATAATGTTATTCGTGAGAGTAATTCTCCTTTTGCTTCTCCAATTGTGTTGACTCGAAAGAAAACAGGTGAATTGCGGCTATGCGTTGATTACCGCAATTTAAATAAAATAACCGTAAAAGATAACTTTCCATTACCACTTATTGAGGACCATCTAGATAGATTACGAAATAAAAAATATTTTTCGCTCCTCGACCTCAAAACCGGTTTTCACCATGTGAAAATGGCCGAGGACTCTATAAGGTTTACATCCTTTGTAACACCTATGGGGCAATTCGAATATACGCGTATGCCTTTCGGGTTAAAAAACGCCCCCTCGGTTTTTCAACGCTTCATTAATAAAACCTTCAAAGAACTTATTGGTGATGGAAAGCTATTGGTTTACATTGATGACTTGTTGATTGCGTCCGAAACTAAAGATGAACACTTTATGATTTTGAAAGAGGTTTTAGATATTATTTCGAAAAAAAACTTACAACTACGTCTTGATAAGTGCGTATTTATGTACGAAAAAATTAAATATCTCGGGTACGAAGTTTCGGCAAATGGTATTGGTGTTAATAGTGATGGTATAAAAGCCGTCTCAGATTTCCCCATACCAATAAATCAAAAGAAGTTGCACTCATTTATAGGCCTGTGTTCTTACTTTCGCAAGTTTATTAAAGATTTTTCTTTATTAGCCCAACCTTTAAACGACCTTTTGAAAAAAGATGCGAAGTTTGAATTCGGCGAAAAACAATTGAATACTTTTAATTTATTAAAAGAAAAACTTTTGAGTGCTCCTCTTTTAAGAATTTTTAATCCAAAAGCCGATACAGAACTACACTGTGACGCGAGTAGTATAGGCTTTGGCGCTGTGTTGTTGCAACGTCAAGATGACAATAAATTTCATCCAATTTTCTTTTTTTCGAAGCGTTCAACTGATCAAGAATCAAGATACCATTCTTACGAATTGGAAACACTCGCTATAATTTATGCCTTAAGAAGGTTCCGAATTTATTTAACGGGAATCAGATTTAAAATTGTCACCGACTGCAAGTCGCTGACCCAAACTCTAAATAAAAAGATTTTGAATCCAAGAATTTCTCGATGGGCCTTAGAGCTTTCTGATTTTGACTACGTCATCGAACATAGAGATGGAAAGAGGATGGGCCATGTCGACGCGCTCAGCAGGTGCCACAACATTTTAACTGTCGAAACTGAGTCCTTTGAACACGCACTTGCAGCAGCTCAAGGAAAGGATTCAGTTTTGAAAAGAATTGTTGAGATGTTGGAGCAAAGGGATAGCCCCTCTTATGAGCTTATAAATGGGCTCGTTTATCGAAAAATCAATAAACAACCATTTTTTTATGTTCCTCCAAATATGGAGAGAAATATCATTCAAACTCACCACGAAGCATTGTGCCATTTGAGTGTAGAAAAATGCTTTAATTTTTTGAGGAAAACATATTGGTTTCCTAATATGAAAAAGAAAATTAAGGAACACATAGGTAGTTGTTTAAAGTGCATGCATTTCTCACAACCAAGCGGAAAAAAGGAGGCGGTGTTGCATAATATCCCTAAAGGAGACAAGCCTTTTGAAACAATCCACGTTGATCATTATGGTCCTTTACCAGCTTCTACTAGCAATAGTAAAAAACACATTTTTGTAATCGTAGACGGCTTTTCAAAATTCACGAAATTATATGCGGTGAAAAGTACGACAACGAAAGAAGTTATTCAATGCCTCGATTTATATTTTTCTTTCTATAGCAAACCAACACGTATAATTTCGGATAGGGGAACATGTTTCACATCTGATGACTTTTCAACTTTTTGCGAAAAATATGCCATTAAGCACATCAAAGTTGCAACAAGTTCGCCGCAATCAAATGGCCAAGTTGAAAGGATCAACAGGTGCCTTACCCCCATGCTTTCGAAAGAGAGTGAAGTTGATTCGAGTTGTTGGGTTAAGTCTTTGCGAAACGTTGAATTTGCTTTAAATAATACAATAAACAAAAGCACAGGTGTAAGTCCGAGCATTCTACTTTTTGGAGTTGATCAAAAGGGAATTATTAAAGATAACATTAAAGACTATTTAGAAGAAAACATTATCGAACCAAAACCTAGAGACTTAAAAGAACTTAGAGCGCATGCAAACGAAAGAACTGTTAAGAGTCAGGAAAACAATAAAATTATTTTTGACAAACACCACAAAAATCCTATTAAATATGCAATTGGCAATCTTGTTTTAATTAAAAATACTGTAAACACTCCCGGACTAAATAAGAAATTTTTACCTAAGTATAAAGGACCTTATGAGGTCGTCAAAATTTTGCCAAACGACCGGTACTTAATTAAAGATTTGAAAAATATGCAAGTGTCTCGTATACCATACGAAGGCGTTTGCTGTCCAGAAAATATGAAACTCTATCTTTTGAAATAAGCCATCTATTTGCATGCATCAATCTTTAATAATTTTTTTTAATCCTTTATTGTTGAATTTCAAATAATTTCTTAAAATATGCTGAACTAGAAAAATCACAATCATTATGTAATTAAATAGCATAACCAATTAAAAAAAAAATGAACAAAAAAAAATTTCTTTGAAAAAGTAAACAAACGAAAATAACAAAAAAAAAATCGATTAAAAAAAAAAACATACAAATATTATATGATAAAATCAAAGAATAATAATGTTTAATAAATGTAATCTTATAAATGAAAATACCGAAAAATGAAATTAATTACTATGTAAATTCAAATAAATACACATTCATATGTATTTCAAAATTTAAATGAAAAATGTACTTAAATATTCATTTTATTTAATATACCTATCTAAATTTTTATTTTATTGTATTCATAAATGTATGTACAAACATGATATCGTAAATCGAGGACGATTTAAGGTCAGGATGACCGAGCTGTAAGAGACTTCATCTCTTACATGCAATATAAACTATTTATATTATTTGATAAATTAAATTAATAACAATAACGTACGGCAACGCGAATTTACGATATAATGTTTCATGTTTTATGTTCCATTTTATTATTATTATTATTATTGAGAGCAAGAAGAGCTTTTTTATAATGCATATGTTTCTTTCGAAATATTAACTGTTTAAATATAAAAGAGCTTAATGCAAAACTCTTTCTCAAGAAATCGAATGATTTTTAACCTGTTCTTATGTACTGTTCAAATAACGTTCTTATGTAAAAGCTTTTCTCTTATTTTAAGAAAATGATATTATGTTTTATGTTATAAGTCACACTCTGAATAAAGAAGTCGAATGGACAAGTTGAATGTTTCTTTTGATTTAGTTTGCTTGCTTTATTTTTTTGCTTAAATTTTAATAAGTATTTTGCTTTTGCTCGCATGGTTTTGCTTTTACTATTTTTATTAAATTGTAATAAAATTTGCATGAAAGAACCTTACAAATTGGACCTTAATTCACATTCATTTCACAAAATCAATAAAAACCATACACAGAGTTAACAAACACTTTTTTTTTCCTTGTCAATTTTCCAAATAAGAAATCCCCCAAATGCCGATCAGTGTCTCTTTAAATGCATCAAAAACCATCACCAACATGTTCAATCAAACACGTATTGCGGAAAAAAAAATTTCAAAAGCGAAATAATACAAAAAAAAAAACTTTTCTTTTTCTGAGGAATTCCCTCGATATGGTGACAAACAACTCAAGACACCTCATTAAGAGGTGGCGTTACGATCACTCCGTCTACAGAGAGAGAGAGAGAGTAAAAAGAACTTCAAACACAACCAACCACTTCACCACGTCCAATTGAGGCAAATGCCACCAAGAAGTCTCAACTTTTTGTTTGTTAAGAAAACCTTAAAGAAGAAACAAAGACGATCCATTCAAACTTCGCGACAATATCAACACACAACCAACAACAACAACCACAATAAAATAACAAAATGATGAAGTGACAACTTCGTATAAGCTCAGCTGCAGGCAAGATCCATTGAGCAAAATGCCTACTAAAAAAAAACGCAACCTAGCAGCAGTGGCAGTGCGGCAGCGATAGAAAAATGAGGAGGAACAAATGGAATCGCACATTTCGTGTGACACTTTGACAGGCGCGTGATAAACTGCGGATTTTTAACCGCGCTTCCACCCCTGCGCGATGTGCTTGTGCATCAGTTGCCATATAGCTGCCATGATTACGTAAGTCATCATTCTCATTAAATCGAATGTGCCGCATAGGCAGCATCTTAGAGCTGCAGCCAAGCAGCAGCCGCATTATAACAGTCACAGGGCCCAGCAAGTGTCGTTGTTTGCTATCAACGAATCCTACAGATGCATCTGCAGCAATGCTCCTCGTCGAGCACACATGCGGATAAATTCCTCAGCGATCCATGGCGGGCTGCGGGATTGAATGACATCAACGGCTGACGCGACGATGAGAGACGAAGTTGGATGCGGGCAACGGGCAACAGTAAGCATAAGCATCACATACGATGACGGATTGTCGTCAAATAATGTGAACGCGCGCACATGCGCGCGTAGGCGCGACTTGGTGTGTATCTTATTTTCTTTGGATGTCATGTTCCATGGGGATCTGTGGATGCAGATAGGAGGAGATCCTAATCTGATCACTAGAACACGCACGCGGAACTAAATTTAGCCTCTCTATAAGCTGGTCTCGCGCGGTCTTAGCTCTCTCAGTTCAAAACCCAACTCAACCAGCACACGCATGATTTCCTCGTTTGTCACAGGAGGTCTATGTTGTGTGTTTGTAGTCAATCAGTCTGCTGGGGGCTTCCACCTCCATTTTTTTTTTTTTTTTTTTTGGAGACGTGGATATATATGGACTCCTTCACCTGGAGCTAGTGCTGCTCTTGAACGCGACGATCATGATGGTTTTGTTGTCATTTTGTGATTCGCGTATGTCATGGGAATGAATGGGAACTGCTTTAATAGCACTATGCAGGTATGGGGAATTATTGTGATGCATAAATTAAATTCCGCGCCTGTTGCATTTCTCGATTGCGGGCGGTTTTAAGAAGTAAACTGCTTGATGCGATGGATGTCGCAAAATATGATAGGGGGGGTTGATATATAGAAAATTTATTTCTATAATCTTTGATGTGCCTTCACAATGGAATGGGAACTTTGTTCGACTAGGTATAATTTTTCCTTGAAGTAAAAGAGTCAAGAAAAAACCCACGCAGTTATTACACAAGGATTTAGCTATTATTTTGATTTGTTTAAGATATCAGAGGTTCGTTGTTGTTTTGTTTTGTTTTTGCTTTTTTTGTTTTGTGAAAGAGATGTGTGTGATGTGTGTATAGATAAAAGAAATTGCTTAGAGATTCATAGATAAAAAATGAACCTTCAAATGAGGGTAAGTATCAATATAAGTTGTTGTTTTTAGAGACAACGACAAAGTCTGTAATTTAGGGAACATAATGTTTGTGGATCGTGGGAGGTTAGTTGTTGTTTAAACCGACCTTTCACTTAATGAAAGTAAGGCTAAGGAATTCTAGAGAATTGAGTTGTCAAAATGACAATATTAATTCAATATTTTTTTGTAGAACAGTTAAGATAAGAACGTAAGCACTAAAGTGGGTTGTTTTACGTGGTACATGGGGAACAATAAATGCTGTACTTCGGGAGATTCGTGGCTTAACGTTTGGTTCTATGCCTGGCGCATCATTTCAACGGTGAAAATATGGAATACTGGAGAATCCTCTACGCGCTACATTCGCCAATCACCGGTTTTGAAAACTATCGCTAGCACAACATACGGTTTCCTCTCGAGAAAGGTTGAATTCCCAAGAGCAAGGCCTCTTCCCGATTTTAGATTGGTGTATAACTGAGGCCAACTAAATGCAAGTGTTGTTACATTTGTTGGATCCAGGAGTTTTGGCTTCTGTTTTTCTTCCACGATGGTATTGGAGTGTCGTTTGCTATTGCATTTTGAACTAAGATCTCAGAACTTCATCTTCTTACATGACAGTATCAGCTTAGTTCGTCATGCTGTATTTTATACAAGATAGAATTTTTGACGCGAAGTCTTCTTCGGAATTTCTTGTTTTTTCCAATATGTTCAAAAATTTTGCCCTTGGGAAACCCAGTTCCATTTAAAAAGATGTCCGGAATAGGTCTATATAGTATGGGTATTTGGTTTTTTCGCGCTAATGGGGTACCATCCATGATCTTCACTTATGATGCCTCAGAGAATTGCTGATTCACTTTGGGGTCCGTTACGTTATGCTCAAGTAGAAAATGCAGGTCCAAGAGATTAGGTCACAAGACGCTTCTCTGGTGCACACTTTTACTCTAATTTTGAACTATTTTGTGATTTCTGCAGTGCATCTAAACTTAATTTTAACTTGCTCGCACCTAGACTGCCATCCAATATCCGCTCAACAATATTCATGGTGTCCAACATTAGCTTGATTGAACAGTAGCTGTCGCAATTTCGTGTATCACCTTTCCTCTTGGAAGATGGTAACTTTCTTTCCACTGATTAAGTATTTGGCCAACACTGATAGGTTTCGACCAACTTCTTTGACTGTGGGTCCGGTGCAGCTATTGGAAATGTTCATTTAATGGACCTTCACGATACTGTTTCTACCTGTGCAGAAAAATTATCAGGCATTTTATTTCTAAAAATATCACGAGTTTCAGTTGACCTATCACAAAAGTCTTGCCCTGAACGTCCTTTTTTCAAGACCAAAATAAAAACAAGAAACAACAATCCAAACAGGAAACTGCATCAAAAATCCAGAATAAACCCTTCAATTCATTCACAAAAAACAAACAACAACTGCATTAGTTGTTTGGCCGGAAAAAAAAAATAAATCAGCTAGAAAGAAATCAAGTCCCAAACATTTGCTACTACCTTACCTACATTCTACAAAACCTTCTCGTCCTTGTTTTAATTCAAAAATATATTTTTTTTTTCATTTTTTTCGTATGTCTGTCTATGCTTCTTCTAACAAAAGACAGAGACTACATCGACATTACAAAAACAAAACTGAAAATCTCGTTAGGGCCGCAAAACCGCCAAAATATGTCCCATAAAAAAGAAACCAAGAAAATAAAAAATGAGACAAAAAAAAAAAAACAAGGAACACAAAACTCTCTTCGACTTATACTCTTGCCATCCCTCCTATTCATAAATTAATTGAAAGAATCACTTCCGGTTTCAACTCTACAACGATCATGATGATGACGATGACTATGACTACGACGACGACAGACCAAAGAATAACCAAAATAACAACAAACAAACAAAAAAAAAAAAAACAACAGCAACTTAAATAGAAACCCAGTCAACCGAAACCAAGTTTACGTTCCACAGGAGTCCTTTATCACTTTTTTCCGTTTCGTTTTACTTGGTAAATTCATTTCTCAATATGGCCAACAAAAAAATCAAAAAAAAAAACCGAACGTCCAGAGAAACTTTTTCGGGATTGCATGTAGGTCCAACAACATCCTATAGAATGACCACCACCAATAACCAGAAAAAAAAGAATTCCACCTTCTAACTCATGAGCTTGTTATCCTTGTTCCCATCATTGAGTGTGAAGTGTTGTTGAAGATGATGTAACCAGCCGCGCTGAATCACTTAATATACGTGTCCACGTCCAGTTCATATCGTGTTCAGCGCCACCGAAATGTTGTCCCAATAAAAATCAAAAAAAAAAAAAAATATAAAAAAAGGAAAGAAAACATCCTTCTCCAGATGCAACAAACAACATAAAACATGCAGCAGACCCTTCTAATGACATAAAGAACACAAAATATGGTAGGATCTCAGCGGAAGGTCGATGATACCTCCACCAGCCGCGGCAATGCAGTTTTTTTTTTGCTTTTTGCTTTAATTTTTTTGCTCAAAGAATATTTCTCGACTTCGTCATGGTCCAATTTTGGGTGTTTCTTTTTTCTTCGTTTTCCTTTCCTTGACCATTTACGGGTCGGGACGTTCCAGTATGCCGCTGCTGTTTTCTCTGATTGAGTTTGTCTGAAAAATCCCTAAAAAAAAAGAAGAAGAAGAAATCCTCTTCTTGGCGAAGAAGTCCCCCCGCCGAGCGAATGCATTTGACCAATATGCGTTCCAATTTAACACCGATAACTCCCAACACGTCTGTCGCTTTAGGTAGGTATAAAGGTTGCTCTGTTTTTTTTTTGGAGAGGGGGGATTTGAATTGGGAATGCATCTCGCACACTTTGTGTCGGCAATGGTAGTGGCAATGGTTGGTTATGTTGTCCACGTTCCTTGCCAGATGATAAATCAAAAATTTCGCAGATTTTTCGGTGGCGCTTTAGGATGCGAGTTTGGGATTTTTTTCGTTTTTTTTTTGTACGGATGTGTTTTGTATCTCTGTAGGTACATACATATATGTATATCTGCGGGCGATGCATCTGGATCTGGATGGTTGCACAAGAGATGATGCTGTGGCTGACGAAGGCTCATCTCATATCTCTGTGCTGTGGATAGTTGGTGTGCATGAATTCATTTTGGCGTTGTGGAGGTGGCCGGACAAAACTGCGCCAAGAATTAACATGTTTACCTCTTTAACCTCCCATCTTTGGATATATGGGTTTGGTATTTTTTTTGTTGCTGTTTTTGTTGTTTCTATACTCACTCTGAGCGATTGGTTTTAAGTGGCCGGTTGATATAAGAGGCTGGGGAATTTCACATGGTGGTCCGCGCGAGTACTGGACTTGGTTTTTTTTTTTCGTATTGAGAAGGCATTTTTTTCTTGATGCTGTTTTTGTTTAGGTTTTTTTTTTTGTTGAATCGTCGTCGTCGTCGTCCATCGGTGTGGTCAAGATTTTGATTACTTAATAAGAATGGCCGGGAGATGCATTTAGATTTCATAATCATGAAGCTTCGCGGGGATTGAGTTGCATTTATTGCATCGTCGTCGATGATTTTTGTATGATGATGATAATGATGGAAATGTTGAAAAGGGATTTTATTTATAGCCAACGGGAAGCGCAAGTTATGGTTCGATTAATAAATTTTTGTTAATCAACTTTTAACAGAAAATGAAAACAAGAACTTGATCAAAGTTTTTACAATTTTTATTTAACAGAACATGAATGCACTACTGCCAAGCTTAGACTGACTGTTTCTAACAGTTGATACATACATATTTTACTAATTGTAATATTCATAACATAATAATTATAGAAATGTATAACATAATTCATAACAGGTTTTTGGTATTCAACTTTCCTAAACTACTGCTTTTGCTTGGTGTGTTGTTTGTACATTTAGCATAATGTTTCGTGATAACTATTATAATTATTCGTACTTGTGCATATTATGATAGTTTAGGTTGTGGGGTATGGTGTATACATAACTCCTCCGCCCCGAGATTCAGGTGTTTGCCATGGCAGTGATGAACAGCTGATGTATCGTTAAGGTCGTTGACTTATGAGTACTTACATAGGTTTCTGTTTTTTTTTTTTTTTGTTTGATTTAAAACGATGATTAGCTTAAAATAAACTTTGCTTATTCGCCGATGGGTGATGGCTCATGGGTCATGGGTATATGTTATATCATTAAAGTTATTTTACTTTAACTCAATTTACATTTCATAATGGTTAATTAATTAATTAATAGCACTTATTCTAATTGATTTTACACATAGGTATTGACTTTTAGTACGTAGTCTATACATAGGTTTTATAGGTAGGTACATTATTATAATTTATCTTTTATGGATATAGGTACATTAATCGTAAGTTAATGTATTAATGTAAATATGTAATTTTCCTTATAATATTTGATCTTCTTTTTTTTCAATTTTTATTAATTTTACATAGATTAAGTGGTTTCTTAAGCACAATTCAAACAAATAAGCTTAATAATTAGAAAATATAATATAGATTTAATAATTATCAATTTATTAACTCTTTTTTTTTTTTTTTTTTTTTTTTTGTTGCAAATTGTATGCCACAGAGTGAGTGAAGTAAAGTAAAGTAAAGAAATTATATCTTCACGTTGAAATTTTTAACAGTATTTAACAGTCAGCTTATCATCTGAATTAGGTCTAGTTAGTTAAGTTATATTTTTATAATTTTAGGTTTGATTTTTTTTTTTTTTTCAAGGTACACAAGTTCAAGGTATGCAGGGTGTTATTTGAATTTACGCTTTCTTTTGATTTTGTTTTTATGCGATTTCCTATTTTGTGGTGTTATGATTACATTTTTTTTATCTGATTTAACTTTTAATATTTTAGCTCGAGGGGTTAGTTTGTTACGTCTATTGTTAAATTCGTAAATAGTATCATTTTCGTGAAAAGTTGGTGGATCTTCCCTATTTTCATTTAATTTGTTAATTATGGCACTGTTTTGTTGGTCTATTTTGGTTTTTATTTTATCAAAAAGATTAGTTTGAAAATATTGTAATTTGTTAAGATAGTCATGTTTAGATTCATAATTTATGTTTTTAATAAACTTAGGTGTCCTGCCGGTCAATAGTTCTATTGGGGTTAAATTGGTAACAGAGTGAATACTGTTATTGTAGGTTGTAAGGGCTTCGTTAAGTATGTCTTTGCATATTTGTTTCTTGTCTTTGTCATAAATAATTCTGTATATTTCCGTTAATGTGGAATGGAATCTTTCGACTGGTGAATTCCCCGTAGAGTTTTGGGGTGTTGTGATGTGTAATATAATTTCATATCGATCACAAAATTCTTTAAATAAATTGGAATTGAATTCCGATCCAGGATCACAGACTATTTTTTTCGGTGGACCGTGGTGAGAAAAAAATTCTCTTAGGGATTGAATTATACTAAAACTGTTACGAGCTGGTAAGATATAGGCGGATGCAAACTTTGAAAACTTGTCAATAATCGTCAAAATTTGTTGATTATGTATTGCGTACACGTCGATGTGTAAAGTATCTAATGGTAGGCTAGGTGTTTCGGTAACCTCATACTTAACTTTCGGGGGATGTCTCTCATATTTGAGTATTTGACATTTTTCGCAATTATTTATAATTTTTGTTATTTTAGTTCTCATGTTAGGAAAATAATAAATTCGGCGAAGATGTTGAAATGTTTCGTTTATACCTCGATGGTTAGATTTTAAATGATATTCGTTTATTTTCGCGTCTTGTTCATCACTGTCTGTTAAGTCTATTAACATTTCTTTACAACGAATAAGTTTAAATATTTTACTGTTAGAAAAAAGTTTTGAAAAGACTATTTGAACGACTCTAAAAGTGTCGTCATCGGTGTATAATGCCATCAGTCTCTTTGGAAAGATGTTATCTTTAAGAATGGATGTTATTTTTTGTTCGTTGTATAAATCGAATTGTCTAAAAACTCTTCGACGTTTTGTTTGAAATAATATTTTATAAGACATATTTGGAGTCATTTGGCAAGTAGTTCTTGTGAGGATTAGTTGATCGGTGAACTCATTTAATGGGCGTTCTGAAATTGCAATTCCATCGTCTAAATTTTCTAAGGCAGAATGAACGGTTGATACATTGGAACTTATATCCAGGTCATTTACGTGATTTTCTAAGGATTCGTTTATATTTATTTCAATGCGACTTAAAGCGTCAGCATTCGTATTAAACAAACCTTTCTTGTAATGTATTTCATAATCGAATTCTTCCAGCTTAAGTCGCCATCTTATGAGTTTAGAATTAGGGTCTTTTAAGGAAAACAGCCAAGTCAACGGTTTATGGTCTGTAACTATATGAAATTTGCGTCCATAAAGATATGGACGAAAGTGCTTGGTTGCCCAAACAATAGCAAGTAGCTCCTTTTCCACTGTACTGTAGTTGATTTCTGAGTCTGATAATGTGCGTGAAGCATAAGATATCGGTTTGTCAGAACCAATTGGACCTTGGCTCAAAACAGCACCTATGGCGAAATTGCTCGCGTCTGTTGTCAAATTAAAAGGTTTGGAAAAATCCGGATATTGCAAAAGGGGGTCATTACTAAGAATGTCCTTGCAATGCTCAAAACAATTACGGTATCGTTCATCTAATGTTATATTTTTGCCTTTTTTCAAGCATTCTGTCAATGGTTTTGTAAGTTTTGCAAAATCCTGTATAAATTTCCTGTAATACCCTAACAGACCAAGAAAAGATTTGATTTGCTTTTGGGTTCGAGGAATTGGAAATTTTTTTATTGATTGTATTTTTTCTGGGTTTGGTTTTACACCCTGTGGCGTAACAATATGTCCAAGAAAGGCTACCTCCTTTCTCAAAAATTCGGACTTATTAAGTTGAACTTTGAGGTTAGCTTCCTGCAACCTGGAGAAAACTTTTTTAAGATTTTCTAGATGCTCTTGGAGCGAGGTGGAAAACACAATTATATCGTCCATATAGATCAGACATATTCTCCCCTGCAAATCCCTCAAAACATTATCCATGACTCTCTGAAACGTACATGGGGCGTTTTTAAGCCCGAATGGCATTCTTACAAATTCATAGTGGCCATTGTCTACTGTGAACGCTGTTTTACTAATATCCTTGTTATCTATTTCAATTTGATGAAAACCGGATGCTAAATCGAGAGTAGTAAAATACATACTCCTTCCAAGCTTATCCAAAATATCTTCAATGTTAGGTAGTGGATATCGATCGCCCACAGTTTTTTCGTTCAGCTTTCGATAATCCACTACAAGCCTCCACTTTTGTTTGTTCGAAGCATCTTTCTTTTTGGGTACAATCCATATTGGGCTACTCCATGGCGAATAACTCGGTCTTATAATTCCTTGTTTTAAAAGATCTTGTATTTGATTTTGGATCTCTTCTTTGTGGATCTCCGGATATCTGTACGATTTTGTATGTATGGGTATTTCATCATTCGTTTTAATGCGGTGTTTTATTGCATTCGTAAATGTCAGTGTATTGCCTTCTTTAAAAAATATATCATCATACTGTCTACAGAGTTTAAAAAGTTGTTCTTTTTCCTCTACATTCATATGTTCTGTTCGCAGTAAGTTTGTAATATCATTATGTGATATTTGTTCCGTTTGGTATGGGTCGTATTTAATGTTAATATTATTTACCTCATGAAAATTGTTAAAAGTTTCAACTTTCAAAGGTTGTTCTAAAAATAATGTTTGATCTTCATCTGACATATTTATCACTTCTATGAGGCTATACCAATTGAAGGATCTATAAATGCCCTCGGGTATTTTTAAAAATTTACTAACCATTGTGGGTTTTATATAGATATCTCCGTTTTCTATATCTACAGGTAGAGTAGCTATAATTTTTGAATTTGGAGGGATATTGTAAATTTTTGAAGAGTAGTTGGGTTTGAATTGAAGGGGTATTATGGCACTATTTGTTTCCAAAAGTTTATCTTTGAGGTTGACTCTAGCTTGTAAACGTTTCAAAATCTCTAAACCTATTAAACCGTCGAAATAGGAATGAAATTTAAAAACTATAAATCTAAATTTCTCGTCCGTGTTTAATTCTTTAAATGCGGGGAGTGTAACTTGTTTGTTTAGTTTGTATTTGGTAAAAACAGTGGTTATTGACACGGGTTCAATAATTTCATGTGTGTTAGGATTTGTTATCTCTGGATTAATAAAGTTAACTGAAGCTCCTGTATCTATAAGGAACTTTAGTGGTCTGCCTGAGACAGACATAATGGAAATATATGGTAATGAATCTGTGTACTGTTTATTTATATCAATATATCCTACTTGTTTTCCGAGGCAATAAACCGAAAATTTGTATCATCTATTTCATTATTTATTTCATGGTTACAATTATAAAGTTCATCTGAATTACTTTGATGTTCAATAGGAATATACTGGTCTAGTTCTGGATAATAATATGGTTCAGAGTAAAAGTCTACATAGTCTGATGCGTTATGATAGTACGTGGGATCTTGTTGTATGTTATATACTGCTTTGGAGTTGGTAGAGTTAGTGTTGTTGTTGCTAGTATTATTGTTGTTGTTGTTGGTATTATTGTTGTTATGGTTGTTGCTATTGGGATTTTTATTGAAAGAGTTGGGGTTTCTAAAATTTGACTGTTGAGTCCTAGTATTTCGGGTTGTACCGCTGGATATATCCATTGGGGTTGGGTTTGCTGTGAGTTGGGTGTAACTCGATGATCTGGGTGCTATATTTTGATTCTGATTGGGGGTGTATTGATTATTGATGGGAACATATTGAGAAGAATTCATTTGTCTAGTTGGTAACACATTTTGATTTTGATATGTAAGCTGACTACCCACGTTTTGATTTTGTCGTTGATTATAGTATGAAGGGGGGTTTTCAAAACACCCATTGTTACTTTGAGAGATCGGTTGCATATTTTGTCGAGAAAGAAATGAGTTTGACCTTTGAGCCAGAGATGTATTTCCTTGGCTAAACCTAAAATGATTTTGATTTGTCCGTTCCAAATAATTTGACCTAAATGAATTGTCAATAGGAACATTTGGAGTAGTATATTTCATATAATAAGAATTTTGCTCTCTTATGCAAAAACTAAATGCTTCCTGAAGAGTGTTTGGTCTCATAGCCCTAATGGTTGAACCAATTGGTTCCCTAAGGCCAATAATAAATGTGTTGAGACACATTTCTGAATAAAGTTGGACTTTTGCTGAAACAACATTAGAGTTTCCTTCATGAATTTTCAAATGGTTATTTAGTGTTGACAAAACTTCTATAATTTTTGAATAATATACCTCGATAGTATCATTAAATTGTCTTATATTATGTAGGTCTCTTATAAGTGACGTTTCACATCTCTTATCAGAGTAATGCAAAATCAGATTTGCCTTAATTAAAGGCCAGTCTAAAGGTGTTCCAAACATATTTAAAACTTCATTGGCTTCACCGGTAATTTTGTTTCGTATTGCTCTCATTATAATTCGAGCATACGGTGTGTTGTTTATACTACCCATGAAACTTAAAATTTCCTCAACATTATTTAAAAATTCGTAGAGTAGTCTACGATTGCCATTAAATTGTGGAAGATCTTTAACGGCATCTGGAATTTTCAAAGCGTTGAATATATTACTAACTTGAGCAATGTTCATAGCACTGCTTAAACTATTTGTATTATTATCTAGGTTATTATTTAAGTTAGTATTGCTGGATACATTACTTGAACTGCTGTTGGAATTTTGAAAGCCGTTATATAAACTACTGCCGTTAATTGTACTATTTAATAACACATTATTATCTAGACCCACGCCAGAAGGCATAACTGGATTATTATTTTCCGTTGCATTATCGTTCGACATTGCGATTGAAAAATTAAGTGCGTCTTCTTCACTATCACTATCTGGTATACAATAAGGTCTATATATATTTGAATTTTTCTTACTATGAATGTTCAACTTATGTCTACGCATAAGTAAAGATATGTCAGTATTTAGTAACGATAACTTAATAATAGTTGTAATATTAAATTGAAATAATAATAACGATATGAAATGAAAATAATTAAATATATATAAATTTGTATCAAAATATCAAAAAAAAATATATACTTGAGCTTTTAAACGATATTCCTTCGTTTATGACTTACATATACCCATTAAAAAAAAATTAATATTATTCTTAATTATATTAAATTGTAGTTCTTTTAATCTGTTCAGCAAATGTTCGTCCGGGGCCAATGAATAAAAATTCTCCACACGAGGTGTGCCCTGGTCCTCTATTTCACAAATTTCCACTTAGCACCAATGTTATCTTGATGTGAAGCTCACGTACATGTAGGTACAGTCAAAACTAAATAACGACTTTAATTATACGTAGCTTTCCAGAAATTTGTAAAAAAAACCGACTGCGCCAGTTATGGTTCGATTAATAAATTTTTGTTAATCAACTTTTAACAGAAAATGAAAACAAGAACTTGATCAAAGTTTTTACAATTTTTATTTAACAGAACATGAATGCACTACTGCCAAGCTTAGACTGACTGTTTCTAACAGTTGATACATACATATTTTACTAATTGTAATATTCATAACATAATAATTATAGAAATGTATAACATAATTCATAACAGGTTTTTGGTATTCAACTTTCCTAAACTACTGCTTTTGCTTGGTGTGTTGTTTGTACATTTAGCATAATGTTTCGTGATAACTATTATAATTATTCGTACTTGTGCATATTATGATAGTTTAGGTTGTGGGGTATGGTGTATACATAACTCGCATCATATGAGGATGGGTAATTGTTTAGAGTGGGTGGATATAATTTGCATTATTGTTTTAAGATTAGGCATAAACCTAACCAATGTAAATGTTTTAGGTTATGTTTTGGTTACGATAGTTGATTTTTTTTTTATTGATCGATCAATTATGATGATGAGAATGCCCAGAAGGAAATATGTTACAACCTCTTCTTAAACTTACTCAGCAATCTTTGAAGAAATTAGTTCCTCGAGGACTTAACTTAAACTATTGTTCATATTTTTTTTTATTGCTGAATGTTTTTGGATCATCAATTTTATTTGCTTAAAGCATAGACGGAAAAGTTATAATTAAATTTAAGTTGTTGTTGACATGAGTAGAGTATATGACAGCGTAAAAAAATTGTTAAAGAGGTTACAGAAATCACAAACAAACGTAGAAAGTTTCTATTAAGACACTCAAGCCTTGTTGTTTTTGAACAACTGATAATTTTCGAGATGATAAAACAATTCGTTTTTATAATACAGCCCTATTCTGCTATCCGATCGAATCTTTAGATTCACGTGAATATTTCACTTACCCGTAATTGTTCACTCTTTATTTTCAAAAGTCTTCTATCTTTTGAGTTCAAAGATTAACCAATATTTTTTTTTAAGATTCTTAATAGAATTTAATCTTAAAATTTATTTTGAATCAAAATTTATATGCTTTTTGGAACAATCCGTTTTTACCGTCAAATAGCCAGAATACAAATATTCACGTGAACGTTTAACAGAATGGGGCTGATAAAGAAAATCATAAATTTGCAAACTGTACAAACTTGAAATAGCAAATGTCTAAAATTTAGCTTGCTTAACCTTCTGCAATATTCAAAATGATTACAATTTTGAACATGAATTGATTATATGTTTATAAAAATATTTTTCATCTAATATAATAAAAAGTTAGCATACGTCACATCAAAAGTTTACACTTTTATTCGAAGTTAACTAAAATTTAGAAATCTAAATATATTTTATAACCCAGTTCCTAGAACATGATAGTTGTTAAAAATGCAACAAAACAAAATGTGACGAAAACGGGTTAAAAAAGAAGAAAAAAAATGATTGCCGTGTTTTCAATATTTTCTGAATTTTGGGATTTTAAGTTTGCTATCATTTTAGGTTTCCTAAATTTCTGATTTATTTGATTTCTTCATTATCTATTTCGGGGAGCTCAAAATCAGAAAAACCCAACATACCAAAAATCAAAAAAATCCGAAAATTTCAAGATTTAAAAAAATTATATACATAAATAGAAAATTGAAAGAAATATACTGAATTTGGGGGACTAAGGGTTCTTGCGATTTTGGGTTTCCTAAACATTATATTTCTCAGATTATTAGTTTTCAGAATTTTAGGGTTCCTTATAAATTTAAATATTGCAGTTATTTCACTGTCTGGCAATATGTGCAATAAGAAAAAAATACAAACATTTTTCAAACAATGGAAAATCTAAGAGCTAAATAAAAAAAACTTTTGTTTCCAATACCATAAACTATTTATAACAGAATCCTTGACAAGCTGTCAATTCTGGTATGTACCAGTACCTATTACTATATGTGAAATCATTAGCCTTAAATGTCATCTCAAATGTCCCTTTACCAGACAAAATCCAAATGTGAACATTAAAAAAAAAAAAACAAACAACCTCAACCTCAACGTTGCGTTGCGAGCGATACAAAATTCAATCAATCCAAGTAGAAACAAATCCATCGGCGCCCATTTAACTCCTATTTTAGTGTTCATTACCGCAATCGTTTAAGCCAAAGCCATGTCCATCGAGCCACCTATAGCCACTCAGTCATCTTAGTCATGCGCAAGTCCCAGCTATTCTAGGGGAGACTATAACATAGATGGCTTCAAAGCCAGCCACTGCGAGCTGCGCTGCCGGAATGACTGACAAACGTGCAACAACTTAATTGTCACTCTCGATTTGGTGCGGTTGTGTATTTTTATTTACTCTTTGTTTGGTGGAGTTTCTTTTTTATTCAAAAAAAAAAAAACTATCAAGCACAAGGGTCAATTCTTGGTCCAGCATTATTATAGTCTCAAGTGTCCATAGGGCATCGGGTTTGATCTAAGAATCTCTGATGGTGGCACATTGGAATGTTTTGGCTTTGGCTCTCTATGTGCTTTTTTATCGATCCACCTGGACTGGACTGGACGTGAACGACAACAACGCAGCGACTTCCATGGTGCGCATGCGCACGCTCAACCTCAATTTTATGAAATTCCAATCTGCATGGTTTGAACTAAACGAACGTTGTCGTTTTGTTGGTTTGCTTGCTTAAGCAAAGACTAACTGTTGTTTATTCAAAAATATTTGAATGATGTTATTTCCTGAGGAATCATATAAAACGAATGCTCGTACAATGTTGCAAGTTTTTTTTGCTGTGTTGTTGTTTGCACAGTTATGAAGAAGTCCTTTAACGAAAATGCAAAGAAGACAAATTTTTGATTATAAATTGGTTAGTGGAACACAATAAAATAGAAATAAAAAGAAAATGAAAAATACGGAAATGGAAATTGGCAACGACTTTGTAGGTATAATAGAAATAGCTTTTTATTTACACCTAAAAAAATCATTTGAACATTCTAAGAATAAGAAAAATGGTTTGCGTTGGGCGCCATTTTGAATTATTTTTAAATCTTGTAAATGCTTATGAGATCATTTTGCTCAAATTTGGTTCAGTTGTCGAAATGATGAAATTAGTACAAATAATGAATGAAAAAATGAATAAATGTACATAAATCAGCGCATTGGAGGTAGGCATAAAAAGCTCCCAGCAACAAATAAATAAAGGACTCTAAATAAAATAAAAGAAAATATGAAAATGAGAAAAGGGAAAGGAAAAATGGAAATCAAATCTAAAAGATTATACCTTCTTATGTCGACATTTTCTGATGTCACCCGAGCTTGTACTAATATATAATAATACAAAACAGTTAGATTTTACTGCCTGGAATTATAGCTATTACAGGTCTGCCATGCTTTCAGTGATGCTTGGCTTTCAATGGTTCAATATTAATTGTAAAACTTTTGTTTGGCTGACCGGGACTTGAACCTACCCAAGTACCCTCAAAGCCATATGAACTACGCATTGCGCCACAAAGTTCACGTGATCAGCTTCATCAACTTGCTAAAAAACTTGCCTTAGTGTACCTAGTATAGTTGTATTGTCATACTTTTCATAAACATTTCATCTAAGCCGAATCCGTTTAAAGTTTTTTTTGAAAACAATAGATTTAGGGAATTTTCATAGAATTATGATGATTTTTCTAAAACCAAAAATGATAATTCTACATTTCAAAAAAAGACTTCCTTCCAAAAATAAAATAAAATTTCTTATTTACTCTATTTATACATATTTCCAAATAAAACAATAAGTAACGAAACCAACTAATCTTGCATTTTACTGCCTTGTCAAATAGGCTTATCTGCCTCAAGGTCTTTTCTTCAAACACATTTATTCTTTTCAAATGTTTTTTTTTTTCATTGAATTTATAGGCAATATTAATCCATGCACACAAGTTGAAACTTTTTTTATCTTCATCTCATCTGTTATGGAATTTCCTCCGCCCAAAAAGAAAACAAATGTATGCAAAAACAAAAATAGGAAAACAATATTTTCGCATCCCACAAAATATACAAATTCATTTATATTCTAAAAATATCTAACCTAGAACCCTAAACAGAATATCTCAACAAAAAAAAAAAAAATGTTTAAAAATATAAATTAGAAACGCACGCGTACTAACACACCCACATGGCACAGCGACGCCGACGACGACGCCAAATGCTGAACGCCACCAACGACTACAACTTGCACCCATAGGAATAAAAACGGAATGTCTATATGCGTTGCGTCCGTACTTTCCAGACCCTCGCTCTCTTCTCATAGCTCTCATCCATTAGACCCATTCTATACCGTACCGATAGCCCGAATCGCATCGTTACGTTACACAACATTCCACCCTCTTGCTCTCTTGTTGAGGCAGCTCTTATCACTCTGTCAAAGGGGTAAACGAGGATAGACGGGCACGGGGTTAATCAGCAGTGAGCGGCAACGAAAAACTACATCAGCGTAGCTCCAATGCATTTGCGTTCATCGTTCAGCTCTAACCATCCGTCCGTTCAAGTGCAATATGTTATAAATAACTAGTCTCAGTCCTACCAAGCAAACGGAACGGAAACTGTGCCATATCTTTTAACACAGTGTATGTGATGTGTCACTGTGTCGACAAAATGCGCACTGCTGCACACTCGCCCCTCTGTGACAACCCTCGAGTGGCCCAGTTTTTGCGCCCACAAATCAATTAAACTCGCTTGCGCATATTTGCTTTTTGCGGTTGTGATGCGGGGTTGCCAGAATTCATATGTTGATAAAATTCAAATACATATAGAAAAATAAGCCCTATTTATTTTTTAACTAAAGTCACTTATTTCCCCATCAATTGAATTTTTTTCAAAATGAAGATTCCGATGAATCGAGCTGATCATTTTGTTGTTAAATAACCTCCTGATGGCAACTCTGTTGATTTATATTTGCTCTCTTTATGCGGAGACGGCAATAACTGACGTTGTGATTGCGAAACTGCGAAAAATTCATTGTCAAGGTCAAATATTATTCTGTTCTGTTATATACTCTTATCGCTATATATATATACACCACTTGTCCACACTATAACGATCACCACCACATGGCATCAAAGCTAAAATCAGATGATTTAAATGGGAGCAGCAATGATGAGTAGTAGTATATTATGTTGGTGGAAGGAGGAGGGGTTGTTTGAAAAATGGCAAACATTATATCAGCAATATAGTACTTACGAGTGTAGAGGGAGAGATACGCCGACGCTTTAAGTAAACAAAAAATTAACTCATGTGAGAGTGTATATGGAAACGATCACATATATATGAACTTGTTGAATTTCTTGCGTATTTGTTTGTAATGAGAACGGATCTAGGGGATTATTCAGTGCAACATTAAAACAAAGTATAATCAATTGGATTAAAAGCTTCAGATAAGGGCTTAGAAAAATTATCTTAGAGTTTATTGTTGATACATAATTAAAGTTTTACATGCATCCACAATTTAGCTTTTCCTATAAATGTTGAAGGTTTAAATGTAACAATAAAAAATAAGAAAAAACTAAAGGCTAAGAACCATAGAAGGATTCTTTCTTGGTACTTGTATTTTTGTACATTCAATTGGCTCGGAATAGAATCCGTATGACTGTCATGTCACCTATAAAAAAAAACCCGAGCAAGGGGTAGCTCTTGGGAGGAATTGACAAATCCTACAAAAATATTGGATATGTAAGTATTTCATTTTAATCCTCTAAACTCGGAAAAAAAATTTAAGTCCTCTCCTTCATCATCATCATCATCGACGGCCCTGGTCTCCTTCACCAAGTCTCTCCACCTATCCCGGTCTTGAGCCGACGCCATTCAGTTGCGCACCCCAAGGCCTCGGGCGTCCTGGTCTACGCCATCTCTCCAGTGCAAGCATGGTCTACCACGCTGCCGTCTACCATAGAATATACCACAAAAGACTTTCCGAGGCGGTTCCTTTTCGCTCATGCGAGCTAGGTCCCCTCCTTATTCCTGCCAATACCCACACTCAGTATCTAATAGTTGAGAGTTGTAAGTCAAGTTTGTATTCTAATCTGGAATGTGCTTTTTAAATGTTCATAATCTGTTCTCCCTTGCACTTTCGTTTTGCTTTTTTTGCTGGGTGAAATTCATCCGGTATCCGTCTGCCTATCATCAAACGCAACGCGATCCACTTCACAGCGAACAAAAATCATACATAACTCAACTCAACACCACGAATACGTAATAGCAGCGCAGCCCCGAACCAAACCGAACACAGCAATCACAGTGGTTGATCGTTCAAGTGCTATAGCAGTGTATTGTATTGGGTGCGCTTATCAAAAAAGAGAAAGAGTAAAAGAGAGATGCGCTACTGCTACCCTATATTTCTCACTACTCGAATATATAAAATAAATTAAGCTTTTTTATTTTGCAGTCAAGTTCGGGGTTACACTCTGAGTTCTGGGGGTGTATAATACATTAGCAGCACATACACACACCGCACCGGTAGATGATGTACTTGAAAAGTGCATGCACTATTTATGGTGCATTATTTGTGGGTATCTAGAAGCAGGAAAAAAAGCTCCACTAGTCGAGGGTGTTACAAGGGCACGCGGCTATTTACGTAGCATGTGTATAGAGTAATACACTTAAGCCGTGAGAAAAAGAAATTAAATGTTCCTTATCATCTCTCTGTCTCTCTTTTTTTAGCAAAGGTTTGCCAACATAGAGGGCGCTAATGAGGGATGGTTATAGAACACCGATCTTGAACTAGAAAAACTCAAAAAAGCTATTAAGTCAGCATTTCAAAAGCATGCACTGCGTTTGCGTTTGTATTTAAATAACAAAAAAAAAAAAAAAAAAAATTGTAGGTAGGTAGTTGACTCAGTTGACGAGAGAGAATTATATGCACATACGTGAATGAGAAAACAAAAATTCGCAGCACTACCGCACCGCCGCACTGCCACTCGCTGCTACCCTGCGCTCAAGCGTGTGTGCAATGTGCCATCCATCCATCGCTCAGTTGTGTAGTGCTGCACTATCGATAAAACGCAGTGAAAGGATTCTCGAGCTTTCACTTCTAGAAAGAAAAAAAAAAATTTAATAAAATAAAAAAGCAAAATTGACGAACTTGTTCTCTATAGCGATCTTCAAGTTCATCAAACGCGCCGCCAGTAGCAAGTAACTTCAGTGGCCGCCACCCCTTATGTCAGTGCAAATTTATTTTTTTCTCATCTCAGTGGTGGTGGTGGTTCTTTTTGGTTCGATTGGTTCCTCTTTTTGTCTTTTGCGTGATATTTAAAGTTTCTTACCAATAATCTCCAAACGACCTTAACGTCATCTCCGCCGCTGCCGCCGCAAGGATTGTCGGTTTCCATTTCTGTAATTTGTTGTGATAAAACCTATGTACCTACCTACTTTTTCGGCGTTTCGTGTGAATCATGGAAAAGTAGAAAATTATCGAGATATCTGATTTGTGTCGAAAATTTCGAGCAAACAGCGATTTTAGTGTCAAAATTGTGAAAATTCAAAAAAAAAAAAATAGCTTACAGCTCACTCAGCTGATTTATTGTAAAAGTTCAAGAGTCTCCATTTTCTTCCACCATCTGTTAAAAAGTTCTAATTGGAAATATTCAAATATTCATCATTAGAATCATCGAACTTCCTCCTCTGTTGATTTTGAATTGCTTGCTGCAGAAGATCTCTGCTAGTTTCTTCTCCCTTCCATCACATCAAACAAGGGTAAGAACATGTTTGCTTTTTTTTTGTCTGACATTTGCAGTATAGGCATCTTCAATTTTCCTTCCATCTCTAGATATAGTGAAATTAATATTTATTTTTTTTTTTCAAAAATAGTTTCTCGTGTGTTAGAAATATAAAAATATTTATATGCAATTATTTTTATATTTTTTGACAGTGCGGCGACAAGCAGACTATCTGTTTTCGGACGCAGCTAAAGCAATGTGATTATTTTTTCTTCAGTTTTTGAAGATATGCACGTATATGAAATTTGTGTTATATGCACACATATTTTTGTTTCTAATTTTAACGCTTATTTAATAATAAAAAAAATAAATAACTGATAAGAAGGTTGAGCAAACCTTTGTTAATTCTGAAATTGATAAGCGAAAAAATGATAAAAATAAATTTAATGTTTTTAAATTTTTGCTCACTGATTTTGTATTTGAAGCTTCGAAAGATGCTATAACTCATTTGGCTTGTCAGCTAGACATAACGTAACGATGACATAATCTTCAAAGTTGGTGTGTGTTTTATTGAACGACACCACAGCATCAAGTTGCATAGGTACAATAATATTAACAGGGATAGCAATTAGAGAGGGTTTTTTTTAGAAAATTAATTTAAGGAACGGGATATAATGTTATTTTTACTTTAACTCAAAAAATTAAGGGTATTGTAACAAAATTCAAAAAGTTATGATGATTAATCTGTCACATATGCATATCGTGGAATATGATCATCGTTTGGGTTCAGAACAAATATATATGATGATATTAAAATTTAAAATCCGTTTGAATCGTTAGGTTTAAAAAAAAGTATTAGATAACTTTTAGAAAATAGGCGGGGAGCCAATTGTTTATGTCAGATCACCTAGCTCTTTAGAGAAAGTAGAATTGAGCAATAAAAAAAATCAACGCTTTCTACCAAAATTTTGTCTTAAAATGGCCATTTTAATGGATAAAATTAAGCTGATAGTGTAAACTATCCAAATCTTGCTGAAATGAAAAAAAAAAAAAGTGGGGACGTTAAGAAACGATATTTTGGCAAAATTGGCAGTATTATACATGAAGAGTTGATTTTCTGTACACTTTTAGAACATTTCTTAAGATTGATTTTGAAAAGTGTAGTTGCAGCATTGCAGATGAGGTGGGTTACAATCAACTGTATTAAAAAAAAAACTCCCAATTGCTAACAAATTTTTGTGAAGTGACAAACCACACAATTATCTATATATAACTTTATCTTTTATAAAATAAGAAAATCTGGAATAAAACCAAAAAAAACTATGGCAACCGCATATATTGAAATGTCCCATTATATTTACTGTAGCTTTATAATTCAAAATCCACATTATGGTTTCAAATTTGCTCTATGAACCTTCGCTAAAATGCTCATAATTTTGTGTGTATGACTATAGAAGCCTTATGGAAGCCGTATGGAAGCTTTATACAAACCTTACGGTATTTCAATATTTTTTGAATAAAAAGAGCTAATTTGGGTTGCTAACTTAAAAAAAAAATTGTACAAAATCTTTCGAATTGAACTTAGATCCTTCTCTAAATAAGGTTTGTTTTACTTTCTAAAATAATATGATGTCTTTCTAAGGAACATTAAGAAAACAGTACGTATACGTCACAGTGCACCATTATACATCGCACTGATCCACCCGCATTTTGCTCAGAAAAATTAAAATATTAAAAAAAAAACATTAACATTCAATTTATTTGGGACCACTTCTATTTTTTTTTCAGTTTTTTTTTTTAATTTTTCACTCTTGGGTGAAATTTCATTTCAAGTTAAAAATATTTATTTTGCAAAACAAAATTGTTGATTTTTTTTTGCATGGCGATATTATTTTTGGAGGTACCTGAAGATGTTTTTTATCTTCTGAAGCATAGAAATAATTTAAATAATTTAAAGTTAATCCCTTCTTTCATAAATTAACTTGGAATTCCAATAACGGAAGAACTAAAATAAAAGGTTTTGCTTTGAAAAAAGGATTTTTTTGTTATTTTTTAATTTCTCAAAAACTACAAGACTTTGGTGGATTTGGTTTTATTTGGGTTTGATTAAGAAAAAAAATTAACAGGAGCATTGAAAGTTGGAAAAAAAAATGTTCTTAATAACGTACAATTGTGAGAATAAAAAAAAAACAACTTAATTTAAAAAGAAAATTAAAGAATAGATATCTGAATTTTCAAAAGTATATTTGTGTAATGACTTTGTAAATGTTGGCGTAATTTTTAGTAATTTTTTTCTGGTCACACCTAATACATATCACCCTGTATATAATCTTAAAAAATAAAATCATGGCATTCAATTTTTTTTCGACAAAATAATTATTAAATTTTCGCAAAGAAAAAAATATCATCAAAATTGTTAAAGACATTTTCTAGAAAATTGTTGAGTTGAGTGAGAAAATGAGATTGATTTTGGAAAAATTATATTTTTAAATTAATATCAAAAATTTTAATTTAAGGAATTCCATTACTAGTGAAAGATCCAAATAAAACAAAAAAAAAACTAAAATCCAAAAACCAAAAACAAAATCAATTTGAAAAGGAAGTACATCCCAATGCAATTATTCATCCAATGTCTATGCGTATTTTCTTCCTACGAGCATGTGGATCTTCGAAATCAAATAAATTGAATAAATTATAGTAATACCTATCTATTCACTAATCATTAATAAATTAATCAAGAAGAAAGTTCATTTTGTTTGATGCATTAGCCAGCAATTCAATTAAAAACTATTATACAAACAATATCAAAATTCTGTTGTAATTCTTCCATTAAAGCAAAGTCATTCATTTTCTTCCTAAACTTAAAATTGTTTTTTTTTCAAGTCTCAAAGCTTTTGTATAAAGAAGAGGTACACTCTTTTGTATTATAAAATTGTATCCTTTGTACAATTCTCAGCTATCTAATTAAATCCTCACTACACATTCATATCAAATATACTTGGTATCGTAAAAACTAAAATAAGTGTGCAAAAAAAAAAAACAATAAAATAAAAGGAATTCTTTTTAAAAAGGAACCGCGCGCGTGTGTATGAAACTTTTGCCACTTTGGTAATTTTTTTTTCTTAATTTCTTTTAAAATCTCATTAAATACTAACTAACACACACCTTTATGTTTTGTGTATTTCTATATACACGCCGGAGAATGGTTTTATTTTTCATCACTGCATTACTATGTACATACCTAAGCTACATACATATGTATAAATGTGTATAAGAAAAAAAAATATATAGATATAATTGCAAACCAAATTCAAGGTCTTCATCTCCTTCATCACATTTTATTGATGCTTCTCTATAGAGCGCTTTGATGCTGATGATTCTGCTTCGCTGCTGCTGTTGCTGCACAGCACATCCGCAGCAATAATAATTGTCTGTGTTTGGTTGATTAACGCAAATCACCGTCATCATCATCATCTACTCACCAAACCCTATGTTCGGTTTTAGTTCGGCTCGAATGGATATCTCAGAAGATTGAGAGGATGCGAGGGATGCGGGGTTTCGAATTTGGGGGACTGCGCGGGAACATCATCATGGAGGCTGGTTTGCCAACAACAAATCAATCGAAATAATGATTTTCAATTTGAAAAGAGCGCGCGCAGATATCCGTCATTTCTCGTCGTCGTCGTAGTCGCGTGAATTGTATGTGACTGTAGGCTGCCGCTGCTGGTGCTGCTGCAAGGCATATCTATAACTAACTTTGCCTATATCAACGATTTCCAAAGCTATACAAACACACAAAATGAATAAAGTAGTATCTAACTATCTAAGTAAAGGTTTAATACAGTTCATTGTGTGTGCATAAAGCAGAGATACACATGGCTAGATAGACAAATAGATAGATGGATGAATGGATACAGTTGGACGTTTTGGAATCTCATAAAAAAAAATTAAAAAAAAAAATTGAAGAAAATACGGACGCATTTATGTAACCGACCGCATCTCAAGTGATTTTTCACGCGTCGCGCACACACAGCAATCAAATGAAACGCGCATAAATTTTCAAGCTTATAAACAAACAAAAAATATATATTGATGAAATTCGAAGAAAAACTGTAACTATGACATGACAATAAATACGCGATGATGATGGAATATGTCTATGAATGGATAGGTTCGAAGCATGTTAAAAAGATATTTGCATTAAACATTGCACCTTAGCAAATGAAATCATCAATCGAATACTATTTGTTTGTATTAAAAAGAAGAATAGTTAAAAAAAAGTACTTATACGTCACAGTGTACCATTTTTCATTGAACTGGTATATTAAATCATTTGGGAGTTATTTCGTATGACCTTTTTTTTCTCCAATTGTTTCAATAATTTTTTTTCGAAACATAAATTTCAAATCTAAAAATTTTACAAATAAATGTCAAAAACTTGAAATTGGTTTTTTTAATTCGTAAGAATTTGCATCGAATTGAAAATGAGAACAGAGGTAATAATTTTACTCTTGTATTTACATCAATAGAGGAGAAAGGATTCTCTCCTTGCAAATTGTTACATGAGTAAATTTCTCACTTTTAGGTTTTTTTTTAACATGTCATAAAATACAAATTCGAAATTCGATAAAATTTGACGTCTGGAAAGAGATTTAGGAAATTTATTAATTTTAAAAAAATGTATTTTTGAATATTTTTTAAAAAACAATTTTAACATTTAATATTTTTTTGTACGTCTACGTTGGAAAAAAAAAGGTTTTAAAAATTGTGTTTTTAAGTTTTGTTTTCTCCAAAATTTGAATTTGAAGGACAGAATTGCATTTAATTTTTTTCCTCAAGTACTCTAATTATTTTATATTTAACACAATTTCTCTTTTATTTTTATTTTCAGGTGAGTGGCAACTTAAAACCAATGCTTAAAAAGCATATCAGCAGTAAGTAAATGCTCAAAAACACTTAAACCATACAAAAATGTTGACACCTTACTTTTATTTTTTAAAAGATTATTTTATATTAAAAGTCAATTGAATTATGAACAATATTTTAAGGTTGGCATAGAATCCTGGAAATCCTAAAAAAAAATCAAAAATTCCAAGAACAACCATTTTGAAAATCCAATATCCCAAAAATTCAAAATAATAATTTTTGATTCTGGTTTCTAAATCTTGGATTACGGAATTCTTTCCATAACTCGCACAACATAAACGCTTAAAAGTAAAATTATTAATAAAAATCCAACAAATTTATATTGAAAATGATTTATCAGCTCTTATTGACATGCTTTCAATTTGTTCTTAATAAATGACTTTCAAAATTTTCTGTTATGCCAATATGTAAGTAAATTTACCCACTCTTTACAGAGTTTCCATTCAATTAGGGAACATAAACTTATTTTTTTTATTGCTTTTTTTTTAAATATATATCTCAACACTTCCGCCTCCTGCTGCATTCCATATTAAAATACAATTACAATACTGCTCCAGCATTGTTTCCCACGCCCACTTGCCAATTCGTTTAATTCATATTCATTCCCAATCAGGGAAATACAAAAAAAAAAAAAACTGAATTTTCTGACAACACTATACACAGACACACTAGGTAATATAACAACAACAACAATAACAACAACTAGCAAGCAAGAGTAACAAAAATATTGTTAAAATGGGAAAAACCACTCACCGCTCAATTAATTATTATTTTCCAATGTTGTGGCAGTGAGTTGTTTGTGCGGCAGCGGCACAGCGCGGCGGCCCCAACTTGCAATATATGTGCTGGGCTAGCTGCTAAGCTATGTGCCTAGAAATACCATACAGAACCAACACCCCAACAACATCACTTACAACAAAAAAAAAAAAAAACAACAACAACAGTGACTTGAAACTGTATCTACACCATCCAAGAAGTACATTTGCAAATTTATGCAAAAAGCCCTCCTTTATAAACACTTTTAGAATGTTGTATAGAAATGTAGATATATGGAGTTCAAATTGTTGTTGTTATATTTTTGCCCACTTTACTTGGCGATCAATTGTGTGAACATTGCCCCTTCTAGCCCTGTTTTTCACTAACTTTATAGTTTGAATGCGTAGAGTTGCAAATTCAAAAATCAAAATTTATTAATATGACAAAGAATGCCGTAAACAAGACAGTACCCTGTGGTACCCCATGTTGTGGATCTGTTTGCCATAAAAATTGAAAGGGAGAAAATGATATTGCATGCCGAAAGAAGCTTCTAACCTTTCAGCTTTGAGATGTTGCTGATCTTGGTAAAAGAGGTAGGATAGGTGTTGAAATAGAGACAAGGATTCAATTCTAACAGCCTCACTAAAAATTGTATTTGGACGTCAGAATGAAATGAGTTTGGTTCCTTTCTCTCTCTTCTGGCAGAACTAAAAAATTCTTCCAAAATGGCAGCTTCTCCTGTTTTAGGTTCGTCTTCGAACCAGTCAACTGTTCGAAAATGCAACTTAACTCAACCAAACTATAAGATTGAACTCTACGTCCGAGCCAAGAGAGCGAGTATGGTGTTACTTTGACTTGTTGTCTTGTTATTTTAATGAAATTTATTTAAAATTCATCATATTCACCGATTTTTCTCAGATATCTACCATCACAATGGGAATAGTGTGATGTTGTATGGAGAAGGTGGGTCTTTTAGGAGGTTGATGGGAACATCAAAAAAAAAAAACTACTTGGATCCTATTCTGTGACCACTAGGTAGGTACCTACTACTAGTACTGACAACAACCACAACGACGACGACGACAGAAGACGACGAAGACTCTGCCGTTTGCAAACTTGGAACAGCAAAACAAATGAATAGGTGAACAGTGCAAAACTTGTTGCAAATTTGCATTTCTAATTGTTTAACCAGAGGAGAACCACACCAAGTGCAATATAGCGAGAGATGGTTCCACCGTGCTGAGCTGCCGACCAAACTACCGACGACGACTTAAAACAGTGGTATTGCAATCTGGCTGAACTGAACGGATGATGATGATGATGGTGGAAAAGCTTGGGAGTTCCACATCCACATGATTCGACTAGCGCACAATCTGTTAACATATGTTTTGTGATGTTTTGCAAGTGTAGCGCGTCATCTGCCATCATCATATATTGAAGAAAAACATAAGGATGTAATATTGTATAGTTGATGCGTTTCTACCTTGCCCCGCCCCTAATATTTACTAGGCCATGGTTCATTTACAATAATATGGCTTATGACAGTTTAGATATAGAAGGTTGCGTTTACTTAAAAATGTCAACAGCATTTGAGGGTAGAAAATTGTTGCTTGTTTTATGTGTTTACATCCGGATAAGAGCTTACCCTGCCATCACGAGCAACCCTCCTAAGCCTATATCAACCTCTGACAAGTTGCATTTAACTGTCATAACTTTTCCATGATGATTCGCATGATTACTGTTTTGATGATGATGATGATGATACTTTTATTACGATTATGCGTTGAGTTGTTGTTGTTATTGTTCATTTTAATGTAAATATAGAGTTACATATGTAGGTAGTAGCTGAATGGTAGTACTCTTCAAATGCACGCAGTCTTGAAATGAAACGTCATATTTTTGTTGGTGACATGTCATGCGAATTGCCTTGGTTGGTTGCGCGTCAGTTATTATTATTGTTCACTTGATACATTATTTATATGCCTTTGTACATATTTATATTTTTTTTATATGAGACTAACTGCAGACAAAACAACTGAACAAAAATGACCCCGCTTGATGTGACGTATATTATATGCAATGGAGCTTTGTTTGGGATTAATAGACAGATACTAATGGAGCGAGCATGAAAGTACTTTAAATAATTTTAAGGCAAACAAAATTTCAATTTCAATTTTTTTTTTTGGCTCCAAATTTGCAGTTTATTCTACAGTTGAACAAAATATGAAGCCCAGGTAAAGTTTTTCGGAAAAAAATATTGTTTATACTTACTTAATGTGAAGTTAGCTGGATACATTTCGTTTTCCAGACAAAACTTAGTTGGCTTGATATTTGAAATAAGGTTTCATATTGCAGTTTTTTGTCTATTCGAAAAAAAACTTCAATCCGAATTTTGAAGTCGTGATTGAAAAAAAATTATCACTAGAAAGTTTTCTCGACAATCGATTGCACTAAGAACATGAAAAAGTGCTTCAGTTTTTCATGTTCCATTAGAAAAACTTCAATTTTGAAGTCGAAATTTAAAAAGAAAATGCATACTTCATCGTTTACTTCACCTTAAATGTGGCATTAAAAAAGTTCTCTCAGAAATCTCTTGGCTAGGATCCAGGAATTTGAAAATAGTTCAGTAAAATATGAAGCCTCAAATTTTGAAGTCCTCTTAAAAACAACAATTACTTAGGTTTCTTATCACTGATTTCCAAAAAAAAAGAAAATGATACCGAAAAAAAGTTGAGACAGGAACGAGACTACACCGAGACAAGACTTAACGATACTGAGACGAGACTAGTTTTGATTTCGAAGAAACCGAAGTCTTCAAAATTTTGTCTCGTAGCCGGCCCTAGACTTAACTATGTAGTAAGCAGGTTATACCTTTTTTCAGATATTAAGTAGTCTTAGAGCTTAAAATAAGGCTTCAATTTAGCAGTTGTTTTGTCTCCCAAGAATAAATAAAGTCTTGAAGCCTTTAAGTCCTCATAACCATCATTATTTTACACCCTTATGATTCAGCAGGACATACTCTTTCCTCAAACCATAATTAAGCTACGAACTTGAAGTAAAGCTCCACATTTGCTGCTCAGTTTACGCTCTGCAGAATGAAAATCTTCGTAAAAATAACGCCAATTTCGCAATAGATTTCAAGCCCATGGCTGATGCTATGATAATAAGTTGTATCATTTCTGAACAATGCTAAAAGTTGAGCCAAATTGAATGTCCTTTGTAAGTAAAAATCAGTTACTTTTTCAAAACAGTTCCTTAACAAAATCCTACTCCAACAAGTGACCAATTTCACAATAAAGTCGTAGATAAAATAAAATATTTGAAATTTTTTTTTTTCAACAAAACTTAAAAACTTAAAACACAGTGACTTCACTGTAGCAGAGCAGTATAAAATTTGGGCCTTTATTCTAGTACCTAGCTCAAATGGTGGCTGAAAAAAGAACTAACTTCACAGTATAGTTACCAATACAGACGATTACACCCATTTTTTGATGACTTGCAAATTCCGAAAGGATCGAAGTTATTCAATATTCGGTGCTCTTGTCAATTCAACCCAATAATTCAAAATCCGCTCCAATCGTCAAAATAAAAATTTGAAAAACGTAGGACTAAATTTTTGAATAATAATTTTTCTACATACATACTATCAAAAATCTGTCAAAATGGCCTCTCAAATCACCGATTGATAATGTGAAAAAAAAGGATTTCAACATTCCAAATCTCCACAAACTCTTTAAAAGAAAAAAAAAAGTAAAAACTAATCAACCCAATGCATTCACAGCATACCTACGTGCTTAACCCGACAATCAATAATGCATTGAACTTTTGTTCAGGCACGATTTTATATACCTACCTACTTCGAAAGAATGTTTGTTTTAAATTTCTCATAACGTAAACTTCAATACAGCAGAATATATTAGAAATGAAAAAAAAAATTTAAATAAACATATTGCTAATGCTTATGATAGGGTATATGTAAAAATAACCGATCGTGTAAACCCATTAATTAAAAAATATACATATTATGTTTTTTTTTTTAAATATACATAGTTCTTTGTTGAATTTTTTTTTCTCTTTTATTTTTATCACATTTTCCCCCGCATTCGGAAACTATACCAAAAGACCTTGCACTTGAATTTTTATTCAAAAGAAATTAAAATAAAAGTATCAACAAAAACAACAACAACAACAACAAATAAACTGTAAACCAACTGTGTAGAGGCAAATGATTACGAAAGCTCTTTGTGTAGATAAAGTTTGTTGATTTGATGAACAGCCAGCTAGTCAGAGTCAAAGAGGGTGAAGAACAGAGAGAAAGAGAGAGAGAGCGAGCGAGAGAACCCATTACACAAAAAAGTCACAGCTATAGCTTAACAATCGTTCAAGTTCAAGATCGCCTTCATAGCGATCGCAGAGGCAGACCGCTTCAGCATTAAAAAAAAACACTCCATTGCCTGCTTTTCGATTGTTCGTTTGTTTCATTCGACACGGCGACTACGAGCGACGACGTTCACTCGCTCATCATCATCCTCGTAATTTTTAGCAGTGCAGTGAGTTGACGGAGAGACGCGGTTCGCGGTTGGCAGCAGCACAGAGGGTGGTGGTGGTTTTGTATAGTTGTTGTGCCAAGCGGATTACCTTGAGCTTGAAATGAAATTAAAAACCAAACGATCGCGGTGATTACATATAATGTAGGTGCCCCGGTCTGCTAATACGCTCGCTACCTGAAGACTGTTGTATTTCTATGTTATATTGTGCTTGCAGTCAGCCACCCACTTTTAAAGTTTAGCTGGTTTTAGAAATATTTTTCCGTAACAGGTTGGGAGGGGGGTTGGAGGATTCGAAGGGGGAAAGTGTTTTTTAAGTAGAATGCCAACGTTTTTTTTTTTTTGTTTCTTTTTGTTTTTACTCAAAGAAGTGATCTAAGTTGATCGAATGGCAATCTTTTGTTGGATTTCTATCTAAACGATTATCATTCTTTATGTTCATTGTCATCATCGTCTATATATGTTGCTATTTGTAGTTGAACTCGTAGCCGATTCAAAAAGATACATACATGTACTATAGATAGATAGTTACAATGGGTTGATGAATAGATATAGATACAAGATAGTTTTGAGTAAATAAATGGTGTGGATGTGAATGCATAGAACGGGGGGCGAACAATAAATAAATAAAAACAGCGACATTTACCCGCATTGACATTTGTGTGTTGCTGGCATTTCTCTCTATATTCTGCAGCTTTGATGGCTTGTTTTATTCTTTATTCGTGCGCAAAGATTCATTCTTTTTCTTCTTCTTCTTCTTTTTCTACTTGTTTAATTCTTCCACATCGTTTTTTTTTTCTTGTTTGTTATGCAAGTTCATTTGCATATAGAAATGTTTTAGCTTTAACTTAAGCCACCACGTGCGTTTAATTGTGATTTAAATTTTAAACAAAAAAAAACATAAATAAATAAATAAACGAAACACTGAGAAGCATTTGAATGATACATTCACTTTTTATTTTTTTTTTTTTTGTTCTTGAGAAGGTAAAGTTGGCGATGATCCAAACATTTTTTTTTATTCTTACCTCTATACTAGATGTAGGTAAGGTAGTTTTAAAGAAGAGAGATGTAGGTACGTGAAGGAAGGAAATGACTTTTGATGCACTTCGTAAAAGCAAAATGGATGATGGTGATGTGTTTTTTAGTTTTTTTAGCAAGGGACAAAGATGAGAATTTTTTCTGACTAGAGTGGTAGAGAGTAGTTCTGTCATCACTATTTCTTGATCTTAAGTCAAAGTCCAATTTAAGATAGAAAAATAAAACCTATCTTAAATGAAAAGACAAAGAAATATCTCTTTTAAGATGCCAAATTGCCACTAAGTGCGTTGAATAAGTTTTAGATGTTCTTTGGGTTATTGATGGAATTTCTTCATGTTGATGCAAAATCACGAAGTATGGAATTTATAGAATTCAAAATCTTTTAAAAAAATATTGATAATCTACAAATCATAATACTACGCTAACACTGAAAAACAACTTTTGAGATGATATTATATCAGTTTTGGAAAATAGACAGTTCGTCTGCTTTAAAAATGTAAACTTGTTATGCAACTTGCGGAACATAATTTATTAGCCAACAGTTTGGGCATAGTATACAAACAGTAAGAGATCATTTTTTGACAATAACTTAAACCTTTGTATTAGAAAATGTATTACTTTAGCTGAAACTGTAATACATTTGGTTACATCAGAACATCATATTTGGTTCACTATGGCGTATGTGGAATATTTTTTTTATGTAATTATTTATTTTAGTAATTCATCGATTTTTTTAATTTGAGAAAATTAAAAAAATTTGTACTACACAAGATGGCTCAAAGATGAGTTTCTATGTGTTAAAAATTCTTAGGCAGGCATTCACCAAGCACCCATAAAAGTATGAGACTCACACCTCAGGAAAAACCCGCCTTCAGTAGCTCATGAAAAGGAAATAAATATAAGCTGAGTAGGGAGATTTTTTTTTAAATTATGAGTCTCATATTTTTGTGTGATGTGTTATTTATAATAGTTTTGGCTATCTACAGAATCTACAGAATCTTATCTTCAAAAATTTCCACACAAAACTTCTATGATCAAAAACATGCCATGCTTAGACAAAATGTATTGCTTGAACTGAATTGTTCCTAGACATAAATTAGACTTGGAATCCATTTTTAATAATTGATTCAAACATAGATTTCAATGCAGAAATGTATAGGAACAGGAGACAAAAGCCACTTTTGTACTTACAGCCTCATATATTTTGTTATTTTTTCGAAATGTAAATAATATAAATATATACATAGGTATATGCCTTTTACCCGACCTTTGTATTCAAATTTTAAATTTAAATATTCCCCCAATTTCTTTTTCTTTCCACCTGTCTGTTAATGTTAATCACGTTTAACGGTACTTTCTCCAAACTCTTAGGAATGCAAACAGTTTATTCACTTTTTTTTAATTTTATCAACTCAACCATGTAATGATAACAGTTCTTTTCCCCTTCTTCTTTCACTTAACTGTTATTATTAGTTCGGAAAGCATTTTTTAATATATTGTTTTTACCGCTATTTTGTGTTTTTATTTTTGTAATTTATATTCAGTGACAAATTGCTGTAATTTCACTCCCTAATTTTGTCCCAAATAAAAAGTACAAAAGAAAGTCCCTTGTAAACAAAATATAGGTAATACCAAAAATTATGCACCTTTAACTTTCATCTTGAATTCAATTATGTAGAGTGAGTTAACCCCTTTAATAAACCTACCACCCAATATTTCGCTCTTCCTCTCCCTCTCTCTCTCTTACAGTTTTCATCATCCAACTGTCATGGGTGAAGTTTTAAAATTCAAGATGTTCTTCAACCTCCAAAAAAAAAAAATGATTCCGAAACAAGAACATTTACACTAAGCTCTTGAGAATGCCTTCCTACGCTATGCAAAATTAGGGATCAGTTTTTTTTTTTTTTTTTTTTTTGAAAGGTAGGTAAATTTAGCAACTGCGACTTTTGCTTATATGTGTATATCTGCAGAACACCATCTGCAACACACAGATACACATCCACACGCAATCAAACTCGCGGAAACTCTACACTGTCATCAAAGTGCACCAAAAAACCTAACCAAAAAAAAAAAATTAGGGTTGATGCACTGCCAAAAAATTTGGCTAAAGTTCGGACCGTTTTTATTTGGGGGTTCGATTTTCGTAACACTCGAAAGAGTACACGTTTTTCCAAAGGCCTTCACCGTTCTTCGGTCGGAGAACATCCATGAAAAAAAAATATTCAACCCTTGAACACGTAACATACAGTCAAGACACACAAGCTGACTAAACTCACGATGCAAAAAAGGACATGAAAAAGGACGAATACGGCAATCGCGAGGAAGATTAAACAAAAAATACCAAAAAATTCGAGTTACATCTTCTTCCCTTATAATACAGCTCGATTTTTTTTTGGGGGGTTACTATGTTACGTTGCATCGCGTCTATATATTTTTGCAATGTGGATTTTTGGCAACGGTTTTTATAACGGTGCTGTGTGCATGTGTTGCCGTTCTTATTTGTGTTACGCAAAACAAAAATCGATAGGGATGCATGCATAAGGATGCAGGCCAAAAATTTCCTCGAAACTGGGTCAGGATAACGATGATGATGATGAAACGCAACGCAACGACGACGACGACTGATAAAGTCAGAGTCGTATTTTTTTTTTTTTTGTTGTTTTTTGGAACAACCCTTACACGAGCTGTTAAGAGGTAGGTTTTTGTAGTTAAGGTACACACAGTATGTTGATGATGGAATTTTTGGGCATTTAATCGTTGAAAGTGATGTTGGCTCTTGGACGGAGAAAGGTCGTCCTTTGTTATGAGGGATATGTGCTCGCCTCCTGGTCGCTGTACACCTACAAGATGCAAACAACATGTGTTTTTCGATAATTTATTTCATACCTAGTTATATTTATAATATTAAAACTGTGTGTGCAGTGTGATGGCATGTGGATGCAGAGCGCGCATGCAAGAATAATGTTTTCTGGTGCAGCAGGTGGGATAAATGACCAAAAACTGCTTAAAGGACATAAAAGCTTGTTTGGCAAGCAACCAGTTTGACTAAAGGATTTATGAACTAAAATTAAGAAAATTAATCAAGCAATTGGGGTTGTTTATACATTGGTGGGCACAATTCATAGAAATATGTTTTGTGGTATCTAAGGTTCTTATAATTTGGCAAACAATGTGCAAAAGCATTCAAAGTTTTTCAGTTAAAAAACAAATATTTTTTTAAGCAAAACAATTTTTGAAATTATAAATGTTCGAAAGTATTAGATTAAACGAAATTTGGAGAGAATCCTGAAATTTCTAGCTCATCAAATCTTACCAATTAGTCCTAACAAACCGACAATCTTGGGGGCTTAAATTATTGGTCAACTCGTTACTTACTTATTGAGGCCCTTGGACATAATAATGTCCGTGGATTTTCCCTCCACTACCGTGTACGGTTCCTGGGAGACATTCCAGCTCTCTGTACCTCTTCCCCGAAGGTCTGATCGCTTGTCTGCTGGCCTCCATGAGAAGGTTTCATTTCATCACTTGACTAGCAATGCACTTGTTGCCCTTTTGAAGCTAATGGTCAATAGGTTACTTAGTGACATAGGAATGAAGTTCATCGTTGTTGGGCCAGAAAATCCTTAAAATGTTTAACGAACTTTTGCAGTTTTTTTGTGATATTAAATGTTACTTATAAAGTTCTGCACCCGTTAAGAACCACGGGTTCAACATTGGGGCAGTACAAGCGCTCAGAGGTATATCTCCATATTTTGGAAATCATTCCGAATGCAGCCTTTACTCTACCGATTCCACTGTTACTGTCAAATTCAGTTCTGTCATTAGTAAAGATAGTAATTAAAAATCTCTACCATTTCAACTAGTCCAGAACTATCTACTTGAACAGAAGAAAAAGTTCCAAGGTCTTTTTTTCATTGCCGAATTGACTTGAATTGATCTTAAGCCCAGCACTTGATGGAGTTCCATGATCCTATGAGAGGTATGATTACACAGTCCAGTGAATTCCGTTTCTAGTTGACAAAGCTACTTGCAGTACAAAACTAATGTACTGCATGCAGCTTTGTCACCAACACGAATCATATTGATGACAGTATAAAGTCATGCCTAACCCCACTTTGGATTTCAAACTCCTTTGATAACCTTCCCTTGAATCCATTCAATGAATTTATAAAGGAATTGGGATCTAATGTTAACTCTTTCGAACGCCTTTTGCGAAATTGAAGAACAGCTGGTGAAGTGGTAATTGATCTTTAAAGCGTTTAACAGCAGCTCAGCCTAACAGAAATTGTAGAATCTTCATCCGCTTTCACCAAATCATTAAAGTGCTTTGATGGGAACACTTATTGGTTGCAGGGTAGTTCCGCGACCACGATGGGTTGTCAAAAACATATCGACAGAGTTAGATTTAAGTGAAGAACTTTATCTTTCTTTTCCTTGTTCGGGAAATAATTATTTTTGAAACATTATTTTTCAAAAAAATACTTACGAGTACATATTTACCTGTAGATAAAATGAATTCCCTAAAACCTTTCTTCAATATCTCATCTTATCATCTAACTGCGCCAACAATAATTATATCTTTGGGAAGGGAATTAAAGTAGCTCTGATGAAGAGAGAAAACCAAAACAATCAAACAATACCAAAACAAAACCAAACCAAACAAAAAAAAACACATCCTTACTAAAATTTATCACCATACTTCTTTGCATTTGCTGTTCCCAGTTTCAGTTCGTTCGACCTTCAGTATATATCGCGCGATATTTTCACAGCACATTTCCGATGGCCTACTTATCCAATCAACCATAGCCTAGCCTCAGACCGTCAGACAATTGTTTCCTTGCATCATCCAAAGAGCCAGCAATCGCCTGTTATGTTTTGTGTTATAGTATATATAGCATTGCTGCACCGCCAGGCATTGTTGTCCTCTTCATATCCCTTCTGGCGACCAGCCAGCGAAACAAATTGAAAAATGCCAGGAATAATAATAATACAAAAAAAAAAAAAAAACACAACAATAACAACAACAGAGTCTGCAACCAACCATCTCATGAGCACCTTTTCCGTGTCGCGGTGGTAGGCAAACGAGGTTGGACACCTCAGCCAAGTTAGTACAAGGCACAATACTTCTATACCACAGATATTCCCTACCTATACATCATGACCGGACCGCACCAACTTAAGCGCTGAGAATATACCGATACCGAATGCTTTTGTCCTCGTTCTCCTTCTTCAATCGTCGCGTCGCGTCGCAACAAAAAAACGAAGATGACGACGACAACGGATACGATTCGGTGAGTGAAATTCATTGACTCCTCTGTACTCCCTGGATCTCCCTTCTTCCTCTAAACTAGATGGTTATACTCGCACTCTTGCTCCGCTACCGTTTAACATGTGTCAGCGTGCGTTCCCTGACTTTTTCTTTTATTCCCTTTCGGTTTCAGGTCAAAACTTTAGATATCGTTGGTACCCGAAAAGGGGCATAGGAGCACAAACGCGAGGAATCCTTTCCTTACCCTTTAATTCAACGCAACATTGATGTCCGCATTTGGAAGACTAAACCGACAAAATAATAAAACAACAACAACAACAAATAAAAACCCGACCAGGCCAAAAGACAACGCGTTGCAATTCCTGCTGCCACCGCTACTGCTGCTGCTGCTGCTGCTGTGAGAACAAATTTATGAGATCGATTTTTGCTTAATGCATTCCCGTGTTGTTGTTGGCGGCATCAACGGAATCGGAATCGACTTCGGCTTCGGCATAGTCCCCAAAAAAGCGTCCCACATCTAAAATAACACACACTTCAATATTGTGTTAGCGCACTAACTGCTTATGGTCCAGATGTATGTGCTATGCCTTCTTGATGGTGCAAGGGGAGAGCTCTGGCTGTGATGTTCTCCATAAAAAGCGCCAAAGGAGCAATTAGGAGGTGCATACGTTGTTCTGTTGTTTTGCTTTATGCTATGGTTGTATAGTGCTCTGTTGTTTGTTTAAGTTAGGACAGACTAGATACTTTTTTGAGTTTCCCGTTATCACCTGCAGTGGCAGAGAGAAGACTGTAATGCGGACGACGACGCGACGGGCTCGTTCTCCTTAGAGGCAGATTACCGCCGCCACATATTCATCGTTGGGCTAAAATCAGGAGTGGATTTATTCGTATGGTAAACAGTTATAGTTTTAAATGGAACCTACCAGAATCCTATTCTCAAATTTAAGGCTGAGCGAAGGTCACAATCTCCTGTCCCAACCAAGTTGTCTTCAATTTCGGAGTTTGAATGTCTAGTTGGTTATGACTATCTTCTTATTTCGTTCCCTAATTGAAACATGGTCTTCACCTACTGTTTCTCCCTCGGACACACTGAACTTCAACCGTCGCTATAGTTCGGAGTGTGATTCGAGAGCTTTTCTCAGGAAGCTCGTTCTCAACCTAGTTCCAGTTTTTGGTGCCAATATTCCCCTGCTACACCTGCCTGAGGTAACTGTTTTTCAGTTTCAGTTCTCTCCAACTTTTTAGACCAATCATCACTTCTGGCCCGGCCCGGTCGTCTTGTAATGAACTCGTTATTCTGTCGAAGTGTGGCCGTACACTTCGACAGAATAACGAGTTCATTACAAGACGACATTACACTTACGTCTTCGTATGATAGAATCAATTCCTTCCGTTCATAGTGCTTACTGTTTACCTATTTGATGTAAGCCAGGCCTTCAAAAAAAAGTGGTTCTTCCCACTAGCTAAGTCCTATCCTCCGATTTGGTTGAGATACTCCTCCAACTGCGTTTGTCTATTTTATCAGCATTTCTTTACTTCAAACTACTCTGATGCCTCAAGCAACAAGTTTCCTTAAAGCCAACCCGGTCCGATATCAAACTGTTTCGATAAGTTTCGAATTTTTTTACTATTTCGTCGGTTCACTAAAACGAATAGTTCGCATAACTTAGTTTTTTGGAGGATAATCTCAAATTTCCGATGTTCCGCGGGGGTCTTAAACACCTCTGAGGCTATACTGAGCTGAGAATTTCTCGAGCTTAGGAGAGTAGGGAATCCACGAGAACACACTGTCGCTAGAAATTCACTTTAATAACAATTTCAAACATAAATTTTGAAAACTCTAATCCAGCCCTGCTCATTATTTTGCAACAATTGAATCGCTGACTTGACCGCAAAAGCCGTATAACCCAGCCTCCTTTGAAACTAGTACATAGTTTTATAAAATTATATCTATACATTATTTTGTCCAAAACTGCGTCCTATTCAGCATGATCCTTTTACCTAGCCAAAGGGAAGTAAAGAAAAATCACTCAGCCGATGCGTGCGTGGGTGGGTTGAACAACAAACGCAGCAACCAACAACGTTCGTGTGGCTTGTTGATTCATGTAGGATGTTGCAATGTTGCTCTAGAGTATAGTATAGTCCACTCTATATAGAGCCAACAGCAGCATAATATGTAACTCCCTGCTTCATCTTTTGGAATGGGAGAAGTAACAGCAGTAGCGACACCCGTCGTCCTCTTCTCAGATCCGGGAAAAAGACAAACTTGACATGATGGAGGTTTGTGTTGATTATGCGGTTCAGTTTGGTGTTTGGCATAAATCTTCTGCTGCTCCTGCTTCTGATGCTGCTGTTGCTCCCATCAGTGATGGTTGTTGTATTGGATATAGTGCGGTAAGGTAAGTGGTGGTTGGTTGTTTTTTTTTTTTTTTCGTTTGTCGTTTGTCGTCCTCCTCATTGCGTCGTTGTCGTATATATTTTGAGAGGTGACATATCTGGAATTGGTACCCAGTTGTTTAGTTTTTTTTTTTTTTTGTATTATTTTTAGTCTTTGAAATTGTTTTGGAATGTTTGTGTATGAGGAAATCAACCATCGAAACGTTAGAGATACGACACGACTATACACTGTGATCGTTAACGATGTCAAACGCCCTTCTCACGAGGTGAGCCGCACGGTTTGTTCCCCACAAAAAGATCTTGGTGGCAATTAATTTCAATCGCCTCTGGCGCTGCAATGACATGTGCGCACATGTTGCTGTTGCTGTTGCTGCTGCAGCTACTACTGTAGTTGTTGTTATACCGATGTTGATTCTTGGTTTCTGTATGCGGAATTGAATTTTAGCCAAATGACCAAATGGAATGTGGCGCATGCGAATAAATGTCACACATGTTAGCTTAAAGTCATACAAAAAGAGAAATTGGATTCTTAAGGTTTTTATTTTGTTTTTCTGTTTGGCATATGAGGAACTCACCACTTAAGACAGATGGCTGATGGGTGAATTCGAAACTAGAACTTAATTGTTAGAACATTGGCTAGATAGGTAGGTGGTAGTTGCAAAAGAAACAGTTATGAAAGTGTGAAGTTTCAATTTGATATAGGTAACCTACTGCCAAATTGTCATTACTCGATTGGGCTGAATGAGGTTCTGCAGTCAAACGCCACTACCAGGCACCAGAGCCAACAGATGTACCAGCCAACAAATTTTTGTCAGTCAGCTCAGTACCGGTTCTTAACAATAGCTGTCTACAAAATAACTTTGGGACTAGACTAAGATTAAACTGACCTGAAACTAAGACAAAGCTGAGACGAGATTGAGATGAGACAATACTAAGATGTGGCAGAGAAGGGACTGAGAAGAGACTGAGAAGAGACTGAGACGAGTTTGAGGTGAGATTGGGACGAGACTTTGACGAGACTAAGATGAGACTGAGACGGGACTGAGATAAGACTGAGTTAATACTGAGACGAGATTTAAAGGAGACTCAGGCTTAGACGAGACTGAAGCGGGACTAAGACAAAACTGAGATGAAACTGAGACAAAAATCAATTTTTCGATTTTAACGAGACCAAGAAGAAGCTACAAAAGTCTCCCCAGCCCCCAATGAATATCATGATTCTGAAAAATTCTTCCTTTATTCTTCAGTCTTTATTCTTTTCTTTTCCTATTCTTCTTCTTAGAAATCGTCGCGTCGTCGGCAAGCTTCCCGATTTTGGATAGATTCATGTTCAAATCCCAAATTATTAAAAGTATCGCTAAATTTGTTTGATCCATTAATTTTTGAACCTGCGAGTGTCGTTTTTTAATAGCTAAATATATTTGGTCATTGATCGCTTATCTTTTCTTCTTATATCGGCAACCCTGCTTCAGTGTTGTATACTTTTTCGTAGTAGTTCTTTCCGAAACAATTAAGGTGACTTTAAAGAGTCCTCAAAATTTCAAGTTCTTCAACATTGCATTTCACCTACTCATTCGGGAATTGTGATGACCTACAAAACATTACATTAGTCTATCCAAGATTCTTTTGCAACTATGCAGTACAGATGCATCTATTACTGCTGCATCTTTTTCTCTTTCTCGTGCGTGCCTTTAGTCTCATATTCTACCATTGCATCGGATCATCGTGTATCTAATGTGCATGTCCAAGTTTTGTATCCACATAGATAAATAAAAACTAAAACAACATTTTTACAAATGACTAATATCCGCATCAACCCACACACCATGGCAATATTATGCCTTATGATAAATTGTACCTTTACCGTATAGTCATTACCTCTCTGTGCAGCAAAATGGTCTTATATCTGCTATAATATAAGAGATCCCCTCCTCCCACTAGCCATCGAATGCAGCACCACCACAGCCACCGTCATTTACCATTTGTAAAATTGCACACATTACAACCGATAACACCCCAAAAACACATAAATCCTCACTCTCGGTCGGTTGGGACCATATACAACAAGTAGGTAAATACAATAACAACAAACTGGCAACAACCAACAACCGATCGAAGTGCTACTTTTTTTTTATTGATTGATCCTTTTTGCAGCTGCAATTACCAAGCAAATAAGTAGTAGAGGTATGTCTATATGGGTATTGGGTATATTTGCGTGTGTGAGGTGAAACATATGTGGAATGTACTGCCTTAATTACATGACGCACTGAACAATTAGAAAAAAATACCATACAGATTGCCTCGACACGGTATTGGGGTGGGGTGTTGGTCAAGCTAGAGATGATCACAAGTGTTGCCACATTTTTTTATAAAAAAAAACTGCCCCAAAATAAATCCATTAAATCTTTAATATTTTTTTCAACAAATTTAAATTTAAATTAATTTTCTCACGTTTTTAATGGTTGGCTTGGAAGACTCGTCGTAATGTGTACATTGTACAGCTCTTAGTGAAAAACAAAATGATTAGCCATGAGCGTCCCAAGTTTTAAAAAAAATGTCTTATTAATTTCATTCGGATTTAGTTCCTGTAAAAGTATGTTCCATGTTACAAAAACTAAGCGCCAGTTTAAATTAAAAATATTGTTGAATATTTTTCATATAAAATACTTGTCCTAAGTTTGTGACACTGACAGAAATAGGTTTTCCATACTACATTATACACTGTCCCAAAGCCTTGTCTATGGAAACTCATGTGCCATAGCAATTTTAAACTTCGTTGTCCCAAATTTTGTTAATTTGGATCAAGTTAGCAATTAAAATTTAAAATATTTTAGTATATATGAATATTGGTTCAAATTTGTGACACTGTTTAAAAGAGGTGTCTACAGAAAAAATTTATTATTTTAGATTTTTGTTAAAAAAAATCTGATTTAATAAAACAAATGCATTGCCAAAGAAAAAACAGTTGTCACAAAAATTTTATCATTACATTCCTAGAAAAAATTTGTTTATTGTAAAATCAATGAGATGTAGAAATTATAAAAGTTTCAGGGAAAAGAAATTGTCGTTAACTCTGGGACACCGATTCAAACGAAAAAAAAGTTTTTTTTTTTATACATAAACTCTTAACTTGTCCCAAATTTCATCGCATTGTTTGATAATCTATTTGAAAGTTCATTTTATTACATCATTAAATTCTATTTAAACTCAAATTTGTTAATTTTCGAAAAAAATTCTGTCCCAAATTTAATTCAACTTTGCCTGCTCTCTAAACATTCACTTTCATAAGAACAAGAAAAGAAAAAAAAGTAAATGTTCTAAATTTTCACCTTAAAAAAAAATTCAAATTCACTGTCCCCAATTTCCGAAAAACTAATACCTTTTGATTGTACACACTAATAAGTTGTCCCAAATTTAAAGAAAATTATTCCCAAACTACAACGGTTACCTCGAACAAAAAAAACCTCTCTACGTCAGCTTTGGTCTTTGTATATTTGTCATTTCTAATTTTGGGACAACAACCTAAATACCTTACCTACATAACCAAATCTATTTTTAGATTATTTTCCGACGTCTTTTGATATAATTTTGAACTTCCGTTCGTGTGAACAAAATCTTCGCAGCTGGCATCACTCAGCTTCCTTTTCAGCACCATCAACATCACCAAACACCAAGCACCATCATCATCATCATCATCATCATCATCATCATCATCATCATCATCATCATCATGTTTTTGGTTCATTCAGTTGAACTAGCCACCATTCTCGCGTGTGCTGATCGAGTGCATTTTTATATCGCATATCTCGTAATCTCTAATTTATTGCATTCAATAAAGTAGCGAAAAGAATATTGTTGTCGGTTGGTTATGTGCTGCTGCTGCAGTTTCATTTATTATTATTGTTGCTGTTGTTGTTGTTTTTGTTATGGCTTTTGTATAATTTTCATCTCGTTCTTTTTCTCTACATTCATCTTTCATTCTCTTTTTGTTTCTATCTCTTGTTCTGGCATTTGAAGGTCACACGCGCAATTTCATCGCGAGGAACCGACTACACTGCGACCAACATCATACAGGCTTTCAGCAAACGATAAAAATATCTATACAAAAAAAACAAATGTATATCAGCTATAGAACGCGAGGTATCTCTAATGCATTCTATTAGCGGTTTATATTATATATTATATGCTGAAATGTGTGTGCTACAAACAATTTTATAATTAATTGTGAAAGTCGTATACCTACCCAACCCCCATCACTATCTTCACCACTAATCGGTTTGTTTAATTTATGCAAGCTTCCGTCAATGTCAGGGCACGCACATTTTGAGCGCTTTTCCGTATATGAGTTTGTTTGTAAGCACCGATGCAACTTTGACGCAGCAGAGTAAGCCACGTTTCTCAATCACATACACACTCCGTTGATTCTGCCCCCGCATAGCAGGGGTTGGAAAAAAAATGGTTTATTATGTGTAGGCCAGGCCGTTGGCTCAGTTATATTGCTGTGCGGCAATGGCAACACGTGTGTCACGTTAGTTGTTGTCCGTCCGTCCGTTCGTATGTCCATTTGGTATGTTTCTGTCTTGTCGTATAGTGTGTTGATTGTGTGTGCCTATGCCTATAAATGTGTGATGCAACTTAATTCACGACTTCAATTAGCTGCCTGACATGGTTCTTTTTTTTTTGTTGTATTTTTTTTTTTTTTATTGAGCTGTTTTCCGTTGCATTTATTGTATACCTACCTACTTCTACTTATGTTTAAATGCCTTAAGTGCACGCGGTTGTAATATCAGCATATTTGTTGTAATTGTTCACTGGCGACCGCACATGTTGATTTGGACAGAGTTCGACTAAAAAAGCTTGGCCTAGCTCTCTAGGTGAGGTAGATATGGCTGACTGCAGCAGCAGTTTACGTTTAAGAGGTGGCGCAAACTGTTAGTTAGATTTTAATCATTTTAGATGGCAAAGAAGGAATATTGTTTCCTTGTTAAAATTGTATCTAAATTTGTATGGTAGACTTTATTGTGACTAGCTGAACTTTACTTGCTAAAGTTTTAAATTTAAAAAAGAGCTGAACGCTTAAAACTAAATAAGAATTAAAATAACTAAGAATTTATTCGAAACTAGTTAAATCTATGTTAAAACAGAGATGATCAATTGGTTAACTCTTAGACGTCTAAGAAACGTCAAATTATGTTCAAATAAACATTTATTTTTCATGCGTTGACGGTTGCGTTTAAATATTTACACAATATATTTAAAATTAATTGACAGCGATGACTAAGATTGAGACAGTCAATAGATCAAAATGACGTCAATTTCTATCACTAAGCCACCAAGTCTTGTAATTGTTTACATCTGCGTTTACATATGCTAACATATTGAATTTGAAATAAATCGATAATTTTATGTTGACGCTGCAATTAGACATAAGATGATCACCGAAAATAGTTAATGCGTCAAATCTATGTTGAATTACTCCCTAAAATCGTGTGATTATTTGCGCTAAATAAGATTGATGTATTGGCTGCTGCGTTTACATGTTTAGACGATGGGTTTATGAAAAATGGAGAATGGAGAATGGTTAATGCTTTAATACTTTGAAATGAAATATACGAAATTTCACCCCAAATCTGCTGCGACGTCTGATTGCCTGTGCAGAGTACTTTATATGCGTTGACTGCTGCATGTAAACGTGCAAGCGCTTTATAGTTGAGGTCAATTTTTATAGTCTTGGTAAGTTGGTAAACGCATATGGACTAAACGCTAACTCTCTGACATCAAAAATGCGTTGAGTCACTGACGTCAAAACGAAGTTAAATTCTGTTATCAAGTTGTGTGATCATGAACCCAAAATACTCTAAAGGCATTTCAAAACCTGCGCTCTATACTCTAAATGATTTTGACACGAATTAATAGTTTATACAAAGTTTAAAGTACGTTTACATGTGTTCAATGCGTTCATTATCTGATGCGTTCATTCTACGCCGAATATTCTTCTGCGTTTACATTACAAGCGTCAAACTAAACTTCCCGGCGTATTTCCAAAAATGGAACCCTACAAGACTGACTCTTAAGACGACTATTGCTTTTTGTTGTGAGTTGTGACAGAATTCTTTTATTCCATGCTCATATTGAATTTCAGTATGTGGAGCAAATAGTTTTAAAAAATTGACCTCTGATTTTTTTAAAATAACTTCATCGAGCAAAAGTTATCCCTTAAACATTTTATGATATGCAATCCATTTAAAGTTACCAACATATATCTTTCAACTAAGTGCTTTAAAGCATATTATAATCTTTTGAAACCACTGCGCCGTTTTCTCCTAGTTACATTTGAAAAGCGTTTATCAAAAAAAAAAAAAAATACCCGCCTCCCGCACTCAATTTAAATTGCAACAAATTCACGATCAAAACCCCTGATTAAGCGCGCGCACATAAAATTACATAAACATCGCGCTCTCTTACAAATCTAAACCACACAATAGAATCGCAAAAGGTATAGCCTATTCCCAACTATAGATATCTAACTCTATCTCTTTGGTGGGTAGGTAAAAAAAACTCCAAAAGCTATATAGAGCTCAAGGACGCAGCATCTACGCAACAAAAACAGCCATGATGTCGAGCCTGTGATTGTGTTCCAAAAGATTTACTGCACCATAGTTTACGCGAGCTTAAGTGTGGCTTATGTGCGAACATGCACCCAACTCACAGCTGCTGCTGCTGCTGCTGTTTTATATCCACATTTTCAAGAAAAGAATGAGGAACCTTAAGCCCCACGAGATAAATGCCACCACCCGCTCCACTGAACTATGCTCCGTAACAAATATGCTGCCCCCTATGTGATGATTGCATAAGCTTACCGGTGCACCGGTGGTGTGGTGGAGTGGCGATCGGTATGGTGCGGTGCGATTCTGTGTGTGGTGTGCGCGCGCATATTTGTGTGTTAAGATCAACGCAACTAGGTTGGGTTGACGACAAGCCACATACAACACTATATGTGCATTGTGCAGTGCAATACAGCGCCCCCTGGCGTACGATTATGGTTACACAATGTGACAAGTGAAACTTCATATTATATGCTCACGTTGTGTTGTGCATTTTTGCCGGTGGCTGCTGGCGCGACGTGTCGGTTGTAATCTGTATCTGCAGTGTCATACGTGACATATCACAAGCGCATCCATATGAACAGTGAAATGTGTACCCATTTATAGAATGCGATGATGAGGGAGAACTGCACTGATGTACTGTAATATCAACTGCAACACACAACACACAAAACAACCAAAAAAAAAGCCTCATTAAACGCAAGCGCGTTCCGCAAAAGATCATCTCGTAAATCACACGCGGCCAACGCCAATCGAGCATTGCGCACCTGTTCAGTTTGTCGTTGGTCGGTTAGGTTGTGCTGTGCTCTGTGCTGCTCCATGTTGTGCCATGTTAAGTGTTCCGTGTTGTTTTACGCTAAAGCTGAGTAGGTTGGAACTTGGAACCCAGTGGCACAGTGGTCGCGGACTGTCATGGGGTATCTCAATGGAATTTTTTTGTATTTCTCAACATGCGCACTTGGCACACAGAACCAACAACATTATGTATATGCGCATGCGTTACCGACTATGGGCTTTGTTTCCACATTTTGTATGATGTATACCGGTGCACATTTACAAATTCCACAAAAAGAAAAAAAAAATAAACTCTAAAAATAAATGCAACAAGAAAAAAGTTGGTTCCGTATAAGTTTTATTATTTCTAATAAAATTGTCTTCCCACCAGAAGCCAGTTAACATGCCGACTCCCGTAGACAACGACTATGATGCTGCTGCTGCTGCTGCTGCGCTGCTTTAGCTTGGTCACCTTGACTTTTGACAGGCCGCGTAAGTAAGTGCGCATTTTAAATTTCACATTCTCTTGGTAAAGTTTGTAAAAAAAAAAAAGTTACACATTACCGATATAGAACACGGAGTGAATTATAAAATCGCCACAAGGAAGTATTTTTGATTTACAATTAGATAGATTACAGAGATTTTGAAGAACTAAGGTTATTGTAGTCTTCTTCAGCACTATAATTTTCTATTCCCGACTTGGAGCAATACGACTTAAGTAAATATTACTTTTGTAAAATTTGAACGAAAAGATAATTGCGAAGTTGAAGCCATCATGACATATTGTTTATTTGCATCTGGTTGCTGATATGGTTTATGGGTTGCTAGGTTCTGTACATGTTCTTGCTTCTCATTCGATCACGCTTTGTAGTTCCTGTTTTTATATGAAGCACCTCCATTTCGGCAGTCGTCAATTTACACTCATATGTCTTGCAACTTACCAACTTTGTAAGCAGTATGTGCTGGACAAACAGTTGGCCGTGTTTTCGGTCATAAAAGATCCCACCTAAGTTCACATTATTCGTGATGTCTGGTCCATTATCACAAAAACTTTTTCTCTTGGAAAACGCTGTTCCGTTCAAATAAATGGTGATTGGCAACTCCTTGGTGACTCTAGCGGGGCATCGTCTTTGTTTTGATTTGCTTGATCATGTCCATAATAATCTCTTTGGATTCAAAATTTTCAGCATTCCGAAATTTTGTTTTCCCGAATCGACTGATAATATCTAGTTCGGTTCCGCCATCAGTAGAGAGCTCAATGCTTTCAGCTTCTCTCTTCTTTAATGGAAATCCATAATCCTTTGAGAGAGCAAACATGCGTCGACTTCGTAGTTTAGGTGTTTGAGATCCATTAAATTTCTTCGTTTCTTTCCACAAGGCTTGATACATCCTCAATGACTAATCACTAACAGGAACAATATTGGTGCCAGTATTCAGCCCTGCGTGCACCCATTTTTGATTTAAAAACTCTTCCGACAATTTTCTATTATGCAGAATGTAACATTTGGATCCATCATATGATACCTATACAATTTTTGTTTGGGATCTTGGGCAAACCAAGATAGCTTGAATTGACAATGTTAAACGACTTTTCGAAGTTGAAGAACTGCAGGTGAAGTGCTGATCACTTCAACACGATTGTATTGTCCTTGTTTCCTTTTTGGAAAGTCGGTGTGTCATTTTTTCCCTTCTGTTCGTAATGTTTCCAAGCATGTTTCAATGATTCCTACATATGTATAGACCTGGGCTTCAATTCAAAGGGAAATTGAGCCGGATAAACATCATTAGTTAACCAAGTACTTTAACCTTGATGGATCTGGGAACATCACCGTTAATTCCAACTAGATTATTCTGTCATATTTGGAATGGGAACACTCCGTTTGACTCGTCCAAGTGAGGTACTGAATTGACCTAAAGGTCAGCTTGCAGCTGGAAACGCCACATGCTTTATCGTCGATCGTTTGATAACCTTTGTAGGAACAATCTTTCGTTGCAAAATAATAATGAGTATACAAATCCTTATTCATCTATCAAACAAATGCAATTGTCAACTGTAGCAGAAATCAAATAATAAAAGTAAAATATTTCGTAAAAAAGTGCGTTTGCTGAAATAACAGACAACGTTGCCATTTTGAATTCTCTTCCAATTAAATTAAATTAAAATTCCTTAGTAAATGAGATGCATTTCACTATCAATCATCAAAGCAGATGGCGCTATTTAACCATGTTTAAACAAGTTCCATTTGCGCAAACGACCGGAACTGACCCACTTCTCATTAACAACTCATCACTATTGACTCATTGAGTCATTATATCCAGAAAAAGAAGAAAAAAAACGCATAAAAAATATAAAATGCCAATCGACGCCGTCCGCATTTACGCAAGTCATTACCAAGGACTTAATCAAATCCGAAGTAATTAATTACCTGGCCAAGCAAGTTGATCTCTATAGAATAGTTCGGCAAGATACGATGGACGCCGACGACGACGACGACGCAACGTGAAAAGATTCTTCTGCACTTTTTGGTATTCCATTTTTTCTTCTATTTTCCTTATATGTGTTAGGTTACTATAAAGTGGAAAATAAAGTTAGAAAAAGATTACGCTACGCAATGCCTGCAATCTTAAAGAAGAGAAGAGAATATGGTTACGCGTCAATTCTAATGAAAAGTGACACTTCACGCAAGCAGCAATGATATTATATGGTGGATGGTGTGGAACGCTTTACGCAGGAGCATCACCATCAGCATCCTACTCGAATGCTCGAAGTTGCAACTGAATGCAGCAAATCACTCGTCTCACTCTCTGAGTTCTTGTGAAATACAAGAAGCCGCATATCTGAGAGAACAAACATCACAGAAGCTGCTGTTGAGCGCAGATGAGCGTATAAAACATTTGCTTAACCAGCAATAAAACCTGCGCACACAGAACTGTCAACGGATGCGACAGACACTTTGTATATGGCATTTCATACCGTCGTCGTTGAGCCTTCTATGTGCGTTTCGTTGTCCGATCGGCAAAAATAGCTGGCTTAGCAAGTCGTTGTTTATTACGTGGAATCAACCTGTACGCGTCGCTCTTATACATTGAAGTGGTGGCTATAAAGCACACGCAGTATCAGAAAACGGTCCTTGCCGGGAAAGAATGGACTGCAATAAACACTCTTACCGATACCATGTAGACTGACGACGACGGGTGCGGTGAAAAAATGGAAAAATGGAGAGATAATCTCAGCGTTGCTGGGTGGTGGTGTAAACTGTGTATACCTCATGGTCCCACAATGACGACGACGACGACGACGATGGCGACGGACGACAACATCACGGGGAAATAATATATATTTTATCACATTTCCCCATCGGGGCTACGGTTGTGGTTATTATTCAAAACGAAAAGGACCGGAAGGAGATCAAGTTGAGTGTGGTACCATGTGGACCTAAAGAGCTACGAGTGCGTGGATGCTTCGTGTCGGCTTCATGTCGGACTAGAATCGCATTTACTGCGCTGCGCGCAATGAGATGATTGTAATTATGGCTGAGCGATATTAAGTGTTGCTTCCGTCATAGAGATTAGAACTTGTTCTTGAGAGACTTATTTTTTGTTGTTGTTCTTATTCAAGATCGTTTGGTTGGGTGAGACTAGCTCCAATAGATCTTTGAGCGAGATTTAGACAAATCCTGTTAGGTTCTATGGGGCATTTAAACTGTTAAATCAACGATAAACCAAAGGGGATCTACTTTGATGATCTCAGATTGGTATGCGTTGGATTAGACTATTTTTTATAAAAGTTGATGAGAGGGCAAAAGATGCGGAAATTTTATTATACAAGGAAGAGATGATGAGAAAAGATGTCATGTTGATGGCCTCCAGGGTGGCGTAAGACTGGTGTCGGTTAGGGTTGCAAAGCTAATACGTCAAATCTAATAGAAAATCGCTGATCTGGATGGAAGGTGTGTCCGAACATAGTTTTCGAGCCCGACTTTAAACTTATAGGTAGACTTCATGCTGCATGCGGAAGATCTTGATGTTAAGGAGCACTCTGGTGCTGTGTGGACTTACACATATAATTAAAATTTATAAATAGCATGACCTTTAGGGCAAGAAGAGATCATAATCTAAGAGAAAATGTATAGCAGTTGTTCAATAAGCTGACAACAAGTTGACTTGGTTCTAGGGGGCGAATTTTGTTGTAAAGGTTCGTCAAGACAATGACATCAATATTTAGCCGGTCATAGAACCCAAATTTTAATAGATATTAAGATTGTGGTTGAATATAGGTGTGCATCATGTTCTTGGAAAACTTTGAGGCTGAGAAAAGTTTCAACGAAACTTTTGAAAAAATCAGGAAAAGCCTTAGAGGTTTACTAAATAGGTGAATAAATTTGTGGGCGTGACAGTTTATGAAATATCAGTTTTTTAGCAAATTACAAATTCTTAAAATTCCTCTGTAAAAGTTATGGTAGGAACAGATGGGACCTACAGCTCTTTCAGCAATCAGCATTTAAAGTGAGAGGGCAGTATATTCCTGACTATGTATAGTCTTGGAGTGTTTGCTAATACCTCGCAAGAAACTCTTCTGTTTTTAGATGAGACAAAACATAGACTATTAATTGCCGAATTGTTCGTGCCAATATAACTAAATCCAAAATCCTGAAAACCAAAACAGAACAGAAAGTTTATTTTTTTCCGGTCATTGAAGTCATAAGATTTTTGGTGGGTAAGAAGAAGAAGAAGAGTGCCGTAGCAGGGTTGAGCTAAGAATACCTTATTATGAACTTCCTAAAACCAACTCAATTACTTAAAACCCTAAATAACGAAAACCTAAAAACCCCTAAAAATATAACATAAAAGAATTGAAATGCCAAAATCAGGAAAACTCAAAATCCCAAACTTTAAGAATTGGCAATCTATTAATTAGCAACCCAAAATTCTGAAAACCCAAAATAGAAAAACAAACATTTTTTTTCGAAGACAGTCGGATTTTCCAAAAATCAAGTTCTTCAAAACCCATAGCTCGAAAACAAAACTCCTTAAAGCCGAATGTCCCAAGAGCGGTGGTCGGACATAATTTGAATTCTACAAAATGAAGACAAAAGAGAACCTGAAAATCCGCAATGCAAAAACCCACAAAACCGTTAAACCAATATCTAATCCAAAAACCGAAAATCAGTGTCTTCATGGATAGCAGAACCGAACCATATATTAACAGCCTAATAACGAAAACAAAGGCTCTATAAACTTACAGATCGATGCAGAACTTGGAAATTCAAATATCAAAAGATAGCTGGAAAGTTTCGAAAATGATGAACTTTATTCAAAAATAGGTCAGGAACCAATTGGCTCTTTCATACAAAGACGTGTAAGTGGCAGCAGATTGGACACATGCTTTCGAAGGGTGACGAGTGCATTGCGAGTCAACTAGTTAGCACTCGTGCGTTAGACAATATTTGTTGAGAAACCGGATCAATCCTATTAACCGAATTGTTATGATCAAATCTGCGAAAACCCGAAGTTGTAAATTAAACAAATTTAAGCGACATCTATTGAATAAATTCCGCATGTACCTCAAGCAACTACAACAACTATTACCATGCTTGCACTCATATCCCATTCACTTCTTGTGATCATCATTAAAGAAGAAGATCTCTCGCGCCTATTATCTTCGAAATTACATTTTATGGCCTAATTTCGCAGCAATTCCCGGTATATCTACTATACAAAGAAATTTGCTAAAACCTCATCTGTTCGCACATCGCAACGCAAGCACTTAAATCGCCATGCAATCAACTCTAAATGGAAACTCAAATGAACTTAAACACCTAGCAAAGCATTAGCTATTTAAACTCTTGACGACCATGGCGATGGCGATGCCAATGGTGTGCTTCCAAATCATTCTATACCTACCTACCGACCGACCGACCGACCGACCGGATCGCGAGCGCACGTAATTGGCAATCTTTTGCTCCTTGCTTTATTTACAAAATTGTCTATAAGAAAAGAAGCAGGAACCTGGTAACACAAGTGACGCGTCAGAGATCACGGACTACCGAAAACAAACAACAACAACACCATAATCTCATTCCAATCACTACAGCATCTTCAAGTTTATATATGGTCAAATACGGAGCATCGCGGCAGAGCGACGATTAACACTGGCGCGTATCTATGTTGGCAATTTCTCTACAAAATGGTCAAAAGAAAGTTTCTCCCCATCCAGAGTGGGTAGAGGCAGTTAGAAGTAGTGGCCATTTTTTAACACAATATAGCGTAATCGGGATGCCGCATCACTATAATTACCGTGATAAATCTAGGCGCCTCAAGAAAAACCATCTAAACCAAACCGAAACCACCACCACTACTACGGTGCCGCCATGCATCGCTGCTGTCGTCGGTCGTCGCTGATTTTACAAACGGAGCCAAGTGACAGGGAGGACAACAAGTGAGAAAGCAAGCGAGCAACCAACAAACTTGCCACCAGAGATCCCAGCTACTGCTAGGGGGCACTCTGAGCTCTGTAGAGAGTCCAAAGGATCCTCTTCCTCAGTAATGTCAGTCCTCATCCGCACCCCCAGAGAGAAAGAGCGCCCGCTCTTTTAATGACCAAGATAAGTGCTCACATCAGAGCAAATGAGCAACAATAAATTATTATGATTTGCAGAAATGTTCTCTGCAACTGTATAATGATGTATCGAAAAGTGCAGGAGCAGAAAACGACCAACGAAACGCGACGCGTTGTTCTTTCTCTTTAGCTCTGATGGTGGTTGTTGTTTTGTCTTCAGCTTTAGCATCAGCATCAGCTTTGGCGTAACCTCAACTTGGCCCTGGGCTAAAATCACTATAATTAAGATATAAGGGCACATTCGGAATTGCCAATCATGCTGATGGAGATGAATGGCGAGAAACAGTCGTAGCCATTGTTTGAAGCTCTTTGAGGCCTTTAGTCTCGAGTCTTTTGAACTATTTTTGTGGTTTGCCATGGACCACGCAACATCCAACAACAGGAGTGTGTACATCTGTGACACTGACAATTATCGGGCAGTAAAATGCTAAATTATCCAAGTAAAGAAAAATAAGTTTTGTCTTCTTTAGGCCTCATCATCATTTCGGTGTGCTTCTCTGTGTAGTGCGTGCGAAGGAAAGAAGAAGACTGACTACGCTGGAGGAAAATGTTTTAGTTTGAATGGAATGCGGCGACTTTGAGGCGTAATTCATTGAGTGGTAAGAGGATTTAGGAGGTTGTTATGTATTCTTTTTTGTTTTTGAGGAATAGCCTAAGGATAAGGTCAGCGGAAGATAGATTAAGGCGGACAATGCGTTGATTACTTTTTGAGGCGTGTAGATTTGAGTTGGCTAATGACCTGAGATGAATGTGAGAGGAAAATTATTTATGAATTTTTTTTTCCAGCAACGGTGAACTTGACTAATATATGTAGGTCTAGCAGCTGGATGTAATAAACCAAAGAATTTGATGAGTCTTCGATTTTGTGTTTTGTGTTCATATGATGTATTTGGCAGCATTGTCAATACTGTGGAAGACAGTGATCTGACTGCTGCTGATGTTAGGAACTGGGTTCAGTAAGGGTTTCTAGTCCAAGTCTGGTATTAGAAATTATCCTATCCATTAGAAGGTTGAACTACCAAGTCAATGTGGACGCCAGAGCCATAAGTCAGCTATCTTCAGAATGCAGTTTTTTTATTCTTGCGTCTTGCGGATCTTAAGCCTCTTTGGCATCCTGTGTGTCTTGAAGGTCTTACGTCTCTGGAACATCTTGAGTGTCATGCACATCTCAACAACATTCAAATTTCTAAGAGTCTTGTACCGTCTGCACCGCTTGAGTGTGTTACTTGTCTTAAGCGTTCTAAGATCGGTCTTGATCTTCATTAGAGTCTTGAGACTAAAAAAAATTACTAGTTTCGGATAATCCACCAAAACGGTTGTGTGGGAGCTATTAGAAGAATCCACGTTTAAAAGAGAATGCCAGAATGTTAAGTCAGTGTTCTCTAGAAACATTGGAAATGATGTTCTTTTCGTCTTGCGTTCTTCTTTCTTCTTCAGCTTCTTTCGAGTCTTGAGTGGCAGTGGTTTTACGCGTCTTCAGCCCGTTATGTGGCTTGAGAGTATTGCGTCTTGACCATTTTTAATACTTTGTGTCCGTCAAGTGTTTCTGCTCTAGATCCAAAAAAAGAGAGAAAAATTAAAATGAAACGAAACGAAAAAAAGAAAATAAAATAATAAAGAAGAAGACGGTTATTATTTTAGAAAATTCTTTTCCCGTTTACTATTAATAACCAGCTTGTTAAAAATGCATATTTTCTTAACAAGTTATTCCCTTCAGTTCTCCCCCTACACTCTTCACTTCGTTCTACATATGTACTTGGTGAAGACGAAAAATAAAACTATAAGGAAGAAAGATACATTTGGTGTAATTGTGATGTTAACTTCTAATTGAATATATATGCACTGCGCATGCGCAATTTCCTTCAACCTAAGAACACAACCTTCAATCTCATCGCCTTCTTTTCAATACTTGAAGAATATGAAACAACTCTTTTCTTAATTCACGTGACACTGACAGTATATAATTCAATCAATTGCGTACCTCATCATTAGCCCATTTAAAGACATCTCACTATACGATAGCTCTTCACCATCACACAGAGCTAAACTTTCTCACCCCACGACTGGATGATGCCACTTTTATTCATCTTCATCGCCCGCCGCCGCCGCCGCTGAGCCGTTCTTGCAAACCAATTATTAGATGCAACTAAAAAACATTAAATATGGACACCTTCATCATCATGGTTGTTGTACAAAGAGAGATGATGTGTATAGCTTGGTTACATCCCAACTATAATTTTATTCCTCTATACATCAGAAATGATCAACCCTCCTCCATCTTTGCCATCTTTTTTTTTTTTGCTTATAACCCACAGAGTTGGTGGAATGTCAAAAGCTAATAATTAACTCTGTCGATCCATGGATACGGAGTAATGAGTCGTCACATAGAATTATGAACTTGCTTCCTATAGAAAATCAGAGCAGTAGGCGTTCCTTAAAATAAAAATTAAAAAAAAAAGAAAAAAAAAATCCGGAAAAATTCTCCCAAGATTCTTCTCGTATAACGAAACCAGCCCAAGCAGCCTACTTTGTTCAAAACGCAACAAAACACCACAACAACAAAAAAAACTTACAGTAGATCAGATACTTTAATTGAATGTCAGAAGGAGGTGAATGAAACAGAGTATAGAGTTGGCAGCGGCGGCGGTCAACGTTGATCGTGAGCTCCTGGATGGTCCTCCTAATCACAAGCCTTCCCCTAATAAGATACTGCCAATTTTTATTACCCAAACGAACCAAGTAAGTTATAGTTTTCATTAAGATAAGAGGCCATAATGTTGGCAGTGCTGTGGTGGTTGTGGTTCACTAAAACCAAAGTGAATTCACTGTTGGCCCGTTTAATCGGTCGAAAATAATTCTTCAGGTGTTCCAGCACTATACAGAGGTATATATTTGACCCAAAAGTTAGCTGCATTGAACGTGTGCCGCTACCGCCATTTGTGCTATCGTCGATGAAAATCCTTCCACCCATAAGTGGTAAATTAATGCGGAAGACGCGCGTTAGCGCAAGTCTAGCGGAATTCCCAATTCCTATCGAGAGTAATTTTTCGTCAGATTCTGGAAATACTTGCAACAAACATGGACTCCATTGTTGGAATAAGTTGAATCGGTACAAGTTTGAGTGTGTGTTGTTTTTTTTTTTTTTTTGTCTGTGAGTTTTTGTGCGGAATGCGTGCGCAGCTTAATTACAAAAAATCTAACCAACGGAAGATAGTTTTTTTTAGGTTCGTGCCACCTGAAAGACAAATGGTGATGAAGCCGCAAATGCTCTGAAAAGGTCCTAGATACACTGGGTGATGGCTAGTTGTATATGTCTCACGTTTATGTGAAGGCAAGCGCGAAGGTAACATCTGAATTTCACCAGCAGAGTTGTTTTTTTTTTTAATTTCATTGCTTGTTTACTATCCCATTAAAAACTTAAAAAAAAATGTTTTTCGTCCCAACTTAGTCTTTTTTATAAGTTCTGTTGCCGTTTTATTGTACTGGTCACTTTGGCGGGAAACTCGTTATTTCATTTTCAACCGCTGAGCTTCCGAGATCCATGTGAAGATTTTCATTTTGACCCACTTCTAGCATTGTAATGCCACTTACAAGTGTGAAGCTGTGAGTTCAAAAGTCCGGCCTTAAAGCAGGGAGGTTTCAAAAGTTCAATTTATAGTTTTGAAAGAAAATGATGACACTCAAAGAAGACCCTAGCGAAAGAATAGTGCCCTTGATGTCATTTAATCCTATAGCATGCATTCGATGTATGATTGCAATATCCACTAAATTCTCCCATTTCTATTCGACAAAACTGCGAGTAGAACATCTCTAATCACCAACAAGAACAATATTGGTCTAAGTATACACCCCTGGGTAACCCCACTTTTGATTACAAATTTCTGTGTCAACTTTCCATTATGCAGAACGTGACATTTGAAGCCATAATATTTAGCCTTGATCAATTTATCTGGAATGCAACTCCTGCACAAACCAAGCGAGATAAATTCTCTATTGACGCTGTGGAACGCCTTTTCGAAGTCGATAAATACCAGGGGAAGTGAGTGATTGGTATTTAATGCACTGATTGATGATGATCCGCAAAATGTAAACGTGGTCCAAACAGGAAGATCCAGTGAGAATACCTAAAACTCAAAATCCATAAAGCCCAAAAAATAACAAACGATTCAGGATTCTTCAGAGTTTTCTGGACTTTGTATCTTAGAATTTCAGAAATTTGAATTCCGAGAAAACATACATAGGTAGGTATCTGCAAAAATTCGCCTGTTCAAAAAATCGACCCGGATGCTATGAAAGATGCACCGTAGACTATACACTATTAGTGTGATGCAAGATCGAAATTAAGATCGTGCTCCGATTTTTTCTTATGCTTTTTTTTTGAATTTTGTTATTCCACTTAGATGAGTTGAAATTCGATTAAGGCCAAGTTATAAAGAGAAAAAGAGAGAATAACAACGTAATATTGAGGGTGGAATAGATATCGAAATTTATGCAAAATGATTTAATGTCCTATCAAGCCACGCAGTATCTATATAAAAGAAGGTTTATATATACTACTACATTATAAGAGTGGAAGGCGGAAGCAAAAGAATTTGATTTTTAATTCAGTGCAGGTGAAGAGAGTGGGTGGGTACTATTGGGAAAATATAAAAAGAGCCTGTTTCAGAAGTCTATCGTCGTCGTTAAAAGTTGTTGAAGGAGTATGAGGAGGCTGCGTGGAAACTCCCTCAGAGTTGTGGTATGGCTGAAGCAGCAAAACAAAAACTGATAGAGAAATAGTTTACAACGTTGGTATTATAAGTCGACGTCGATGATGACGACCGACGAACGACGACGACGCATGTCTGCTTTGGCATCTTATGTGTGCTGATTATTATCAATTGAAGTGATCTTAATTCGATCTCGAAAAAAAAACTTATTAGGATCGTTTGTTTGATGTAAAAATGATTAATGGTGTTGATCTGCGCTTAAAGATATCTGCATACAAATATGTTTTTTTTTTCAGATGCATTAAATATGTACATATCTAACTGCATTTTTTATTAAGTTGATAAAAAAAGTGCTGATTATTTTTATTGAATTTTGAGTACCTACCAGAATAAGAAATTTGTTAGTTGTTAGAAATAAACTTGGAAAACTATATTTTTGAAATAGAGCTACCCGTTTAAAAATTGGTCCCTTATTAAATCTTGTGGAAAATAGTTTTTAAACTGAAACAATTCTTTTTTTTCATTTCAAAGCGATTAAGAGCCATCTGAATATAAAACAGGACATTTTTATTATTTTTCTCTAACATAAACCCGGCTATAGTTCTCATATGAATTTTGATATGTCACACAGTTTTTTATATAATGCTATTTATAATATTTTTATTACGCAAAGCAAATTTGTACTAAATTGTATTTTTCTATCTTTTCAGGTGAGTTTGCTTCCATGCATCATTGTGAGTAAATTTAAAAACAAAATATTAACTATACATAATAATAATTGTAAACGAATCGCGTCGGAAAACTACAAAAAAAAATGTGTAATGTTAACAATTTGGAATCAGCTCAAAAATGGTAAATATTTCTGTGTGTTCGTTGGTTTTCAAAAACGAGACCAATTCATGCTAATTCATAATATGTAATCCTTCAACACTGCACAGCTCATTGAATTGAAGATAAAGATGATTTTTGTGTCCAAATCTAATGCATTTGGACACAATGTGGAGGTTAGTTTTTTTTCCAAATCTTAGGACTAGCGAAGTCAAAATTCAAAAAAAAAATTCAGTCTCGTCTCGGTCTCCTATAAATAAGACTTGTCTCTGTGTCGTCCTGTTAACAACTCATAATTGTTTTTCTAGTTGGATAGAAGCTAAAACGAAAATTTAAAATTAGTAAAATACTAATGAATTTCACGTTGGGCGCCACTTTTTAATTTCTTTGTTTTCTGAAAGAGCTTATATCGGAAGGTTATCACATATCTGCGCCAAATAGAAGATTTCGCCATAACTAAAACTATATAATTTAGACAAACGAAAGTCTTTTAAATCCCGTACAGCTTTGTGTTTATAATTTCCGTATATTTTGTCAAACCTTAAGTCTAGCTTTTGTTTTATCAACTTTACCCGGAAAAAATAAATTTATACAAAATGCCATTCCATTTCCTATTTCATTTAAACTCAAACAATATATCAACGATTCTTGTAAAAAATTTACTCAAAATGACCTCTCAATACTGCTGCTCCAAATTGGACACTAAAACAACTGTTAACATTCCACCATTATAATTACTTCTTGCGTAGACGGTAATCTAAACTTGAAATAACAAAAATAATTAGCATACCTTTACCACGAGGCAGGAATTGAGTGCAATTAGCCTGCGGCAATGAACATTTTATATAGTATCTTATATTTTAAGTTTCAAATCTTGATCTACAAAAAAAAATAAATATACTTGAACAATGTTTGTGTGCTCGTTTGAAATCAGACTTGACAATTTGAAGTCCGATTTTAGCACTCTTCATTCCGTATTGACCACATCGATGATAATTAGCCTTTTTTTCGAAATTACATCGTGCGGTATGTGTTGTGTTGTGTTGTGTATGTCAGTGCCGCATGGTACCGTATGGATCAGGGGCGCAACGCTGACGGTATGGTGCAAAACGTAGTGCCCAGTGACCGACCGGTGTGCGCACTCTGTAATCAAAAATTCCACACACCAATGGTTCGCCGCGAGAGAGTGTGATTACGATTAGTTTCATCATCAGAAACAAGTATCTCACCTCTATTAATGCTCAGGTGCATGTGCATTATGTTCGTTGTTCTATGGATGTGGTTGTTGTTGTTGTTGTTGTTGTATTCTCTTCAATTCGATGATTTCAACTTTAATTGGTTTATTGGAAGATAAAAATAAATAATCAAAAAAAAAGCATAGGAACTGAAATGCAATAAGCTCACATACCAACCATACAACACACTGCACGGAACAACCATTGTACGTGTTGTCAATGGCGATCACGTTTCCGCTGATATCTAAGCAACAACCAACAGTATCTGAGCAAAAGTATCTAACAGAAAATGCGTTCCACACTCGGTGCTGTCTCGCTAGCATAGCGCAGCACCTTTATGTGAAACGTCGTAGTCGTCGTCGTCGGTGGCAGCAGCGTTAAGCATATGGAATGCCAACCAACAGCTCTGACAGCTCACAAAGCTGACTGCGCAGCTTGAACTTTTTGGGGAGGTTACAACCTATTCTGCACTCTGCTTAAGAGGGAGATACCAAAATATTTCCTTCACCCGATTTGAGTTAGAGTTACCGCGAAACTTCGTTTTCAATTAAACGCAAAAGATCTTCTTTGAGGCGGGCTGTACATGTTCAATTGTGCAATATTACGCGCAAAAATTGTGCTCAGTCTTGGTGGAAATTAGCAGCAAATAAATCTGCAACATCGCATGCGGTGAATTGTGGTGTCTGTCTTTGAGCAGTGCATACACAGTGTTGTTCAATTATTATTATAATTTTGTTCATTTAAATTGAAGGACAAATACAAAAAAATGTTTAGCAAACGAGAATATAAGTCCAAGGATTTTGAATCTGAATCGAAAGAGAAACAATATGATGATGCGATCAAACAATAATTATAATATCACCTAACTCACTGATAGTCTTTTTTTTTATTGTTTAATTTTGCACACAAAGTTAGCATTAACAGCAGCAGTATCGAAGAGATATGCAATTTTAAATCCAATTTCAAATAAACTACGATATTGCGAAATAAGTTTGTAACGTGTGGTTATCTCGAAAATGTAAGTTTTCAATTAAATTTGTAATTATTTTAAATTTGCAAATTGATGAGGTTTCAATAGGTTAAAAGGTCAAGTGCTAAAGTATCAAACATAATTATTACTATTGAAAAGTAATTTTGTATGTGAACTGATGCAATTTGCGTTGGGCGCCAATTTGTTCCATACTTTGTTTTGGTAAAAGTGATTGGTCCTTAGATTCACATTGGGCGCCATTTGTTTTATTTAGTTGTGTAAACATGAATAGCACGGTAATATTGGAAGGAATAGAAGAATAGGGAACATTTTTTGCTGGCACAGTGACTAAATGTCATGAATAAGAAACTAAAACATTTTATAAGCTCACGTTGGGCGCCAGTTTCGTATGACTTCTTAGGTTAGGCTTGAGTTTCAATGATAAAGTAAAACTATGCACTACGATTTTCTTATAATCATTATACCCTGTATGTGTATTAAAACTTTCAAGTCTCACGTTGGGCGCCACTTTGTATTTTATTTCCATTTCGGTCTAATTTAAGCATCTATGAAGAATGTGACAGACTACTCCTTTTTATAACTGTACATCCATGGCACAATAATCAAACCACACAAAAGCTAATCTATTAGCTAAAACTCCAATCAACACGTTGCGAGTGAAATCGTTTAATCAAATGCAATTTTTTCTTACAAAATATTTTGTCTAACCCAAGTTGACCCTAATCCCACATACGGATGACAAATCCACACCTAATCTTAATAATATTACGCCTTACAGCTGCACCATACCAAACAATATCAACAAAAAAATAAACAAAACAAAAGCTCTGACTCTGACTAATGCGCCCAGAGCTAAAATGGAAATCCAAATCAAGGAAATCTTTGAGCACAAAAAAAATAAAACAAAAATTATAATAGAAAAAAAATAACAGGAAAGAAAATCCAAATATTTATTTCTTCTCGACGCATATAAAAACCTCCTAATACCACAGAGAGTATGCGGGTATATCATTTGACACTTCATTTAAGGCGACAAGAAAATTCGATTTATTAATCCGAGTTTCTGCCTTAACGCGCGCGTAGTGCTCGCGCAACAACAACCGTGGTGGACGGGTGATCCCAATTCCGATCCCCCAGCCCATGTTATAATAACAACAACAACAACACCACTATCCTTTCCAATCAAGCGACGTGCCGATCATTAATAAGTTCGCTTTGGTTTCCCTATACGTAAGGAAAGATAGATACACACAAACTAGAACTGTGCATTCATATTCAGTAGCGCCCCAAAGGAAATCCAGGAGGATAATTAATGACATTCGGTTGTCACAGAGTAGATTTTGAGTAATCTTTGAGTTACTCACAGCCTGTACACAGAGTAATGCAAGGAGCTCTGGTTGTTCCACAACAACCATAAGATACTCAACGCATGATCTCAGCTACAATGCAAGCAAGCAGCCTTTTGTGTACGCTCGCGGGTAACGTAAGCATGCCAAATCAAAGTTCAAGTCAATTATTTACGAATATTTCCCCACCAACAGTCGCATGCCACAAGGTTCCCTTCGTGGACCACTTCTGTTTTTTTTTTTTTCTTTTTTCTTTAATCTTTCTTTGAAAATGCACAGTAATGGAACTTGTGGTGATGGTGGAGGTATGATTGTATCTTTAGCGAACTGTCGGACCTACAGAAATGAGTCGCCAAATTAACACCTTATTTTTGGCTTCCCTATATGGAGCTTGCCACCGTGTTGGCGAGGGTGGAAATAAAGGTTATTTCGGTCCAGCTTTGTCATAATGGACTCCGCAACTCTGTATAGATTGCGACCCAATTTGATTTAGAGGCCAATTTACATAACCCCAACGCATTGTGTATATAAACAAAACATAAATCAATCCAGATGAAAGGTTAAACAACAAAAAAAAAATGCAAATACTACCAGAAGTGGTTCGAAAATACTGTTGCGATCGGTAGTGAAGGTGGCTGTTCTAAGCTCCAGTGTGTGGTGTACAGATGTTCAATGCATCTGATCTGCTTTTTTGCTCCAAACAAACACCGCCTTAACTGGTCCCTGTTGACTTCTGGGTCTAATTGTGGTTGCAACTCCTGACTATAGATAGCTGCACACCATTCTTCCAACAACAGAGAGATACTTCTGATAGTGATGTTAGATGCCACTTGAAACGATTGAGAGATTTATATTGCGTGTGCTAGTTAAATGGAACGCGCGCACATATGCAAAGTGAGTTTTTTTTTGTACTGACCACCACATGGACGAATAGACCGGACGGACGGAATGAAGTAGCATACCTTGCTTAAGAGGTACGTTGAAGCTATAATATAGCCACTGGACTTTTACTCTAGCGGATGTTTGGTTGATTATTATTTTATTATCATTATTATTGTAGTTAGAGTTGTTGTTTTTGCGTTGTTCTTAGATTTAGTTTAAGGCCGCGGGAAGTTTACGGGAAGTTGGCAGCTATTACCGAAGCTCAAGCTATGTGCATTTTGAAGGCAGGTCTTTTTGTTATTTAATTAGAAAATGTTAAACGAAGTATATCTAGTAGATATACAATAATTAACTTTAGGAGTCCATGTATTGTATATACTCAAGAACATGTTAAATTAGATTATTAGGGTGGAGTGAGAGAGATAGATCATAAGCGATTAAGAAGTAAGTACTAACAAATTAGTGTACGTGATCGCTTGCGATTAAGTACGAGGGTGCGTTCGCATTTAATTATGGTGATTTGTTTGGCAGAATACTCTACGTATGGTAGCGTTGCACCGTTTGGTTGAAAAATGCAAATAAATGATAATAGGGAGGGGCTCCATTGAATAATGTGTGACTCTAGATGCAGAATCGCAAACTGTTGCGTAAAACTCTCAATTAAATTCAACAAAATATTATATCAATTAATAAAAAAGTAATTTTCTTCAGTTGAATTTGACACTCGAAGTTTACTTTTCCTTAGAAAATGCGTGAGAATGTCAGGTCATAGATTTGGGTTTTAATTTTAATAGTGTCATATCAGGAAGTAATAAACATCAGTTAGATTTGGTAGAAAAAGTGTATATACCTTAGGAATGTTTTTAGAATATATTCACGTTGGGCGCCACTTAAGGACAAAATTAGTTGATAATACCTACTAATATTTTCTTTAATTCCTTTTTTGAGGCAGACATTTCTTTAATTTATTGATTTCAATAATCAGAATTTATTCAATAGATTAATAACAAAGAGAAAACAATAGTTTATCTTTTTTTGGATTCACGTTGGGCGCCATTTTTCTATTGGAGATTGTGCCATTATCCCATTCATCCTCTGACCTGCTTCAGTAGAAATTGCTATTGGAGTATTTGCTCGAATATTTAATTATTATTATTAAATTATTTTCTGCAATATTAATACACAGCAATAGTTAATACTGATGGAAGATTTTGTTCAAATAGTTAATCTTTACTGGAGTATTTGCTCCAAAAAATATTATTGGAGTATTTGCTTCAATTGTCAATTGTTATTGGACTAACTTTTCCAATTCGTTAACCGCTATTGGAGTATTCGCTCCTTAAATCCAATCAATCATTTTTTGATTGGCTTCTGAAATCATGCTCATGTACCTTTGTATTATACTAAATATAAAAGCAAAGGTTTCACATTGGGTTTCATCATTAACTCTATTGAATTTACTATAATGAATAAATTCACATTTGTATGACCTACAGTTCAATTTTTGTCAAGCGTTTTGACTGTCCATCAAGTTATACCGTTATCAATTTGTAAATTTTGCATTCAATTTTTTCGACCACGCATTGGGCGCCATTCTTAATACTGAATTTAATATTGTGAAGAAATTGCCATTTGTATGATCTACAATTTAATTTTTGTCAGGCGGTTCGACTCTCCATTAAATTTTACCGTTATCAATTTGTAAATTGTACATTCCATTTATTCGACCACACATTGGGCGCCATTCTTAATTCAATTGAAATTTATAATGCAAAATTTGCAATTCACCAGAATGCGTTTTTGGAAATACTTACACTTGACAAAATGTCCCAAGTTTTAATCGAACTTAATTAAATAAAAGACAATTCCAATACTTTATAAAGGGAAAAGTGATCAAAGCCGACACCCGGAAGTATTTCGACAGCTGCCATCTGGGTCTCTGACAATATTTGCTTGATAGTGTCTTCCGCCCAACCGAAAGATATAGAATGTTTTTAAAATGGTTCTAGGTCTAAATAACGATTTTCAAAACTCTATTAACTGAACATTCATAGCTTCTAAGCTCCGAAAAAAAACAGCTGATCTTGAGCATTATTCATCCAATTTAAAAACTGAAAGTCATAGTTCCTATTAAACTCCTAACGTACATAATTTTACACATCATTTGCGTCTTTATAGTAGAAAATTATTACTCAGAATTATTACTTGATTTATAACTTGTAAGGTTCTTGCATCTTTAACCTGATCTTAATTAACTCGTTAACTATGAAATGTACAAAAATATAAAACCCCTGGAATATTAAGAACCCAATAACATGTGAGTGTTGAATAGTTAAGCTGGCTTAGTTTTTTTCATATCTATCCCATTTGTAATGATTGGTAATACTTCTTGAGTACCAATAGTTGTTGAAAATTCTTCTTTTTTTTTTGTCTCAATGGCTAAATAAGAATATCATCGACCATCCCATTTATGCTAAAGACTTGAGGGACAGCTTATAACATGCGCATGTAATAAATTCCCCAACATCATCCAACTCAAGAGCATCAGACTCCAACGAACCAATCTAAAAGAAACAAAACTAAATACGCGATCCAAAGACCACCGCAGGCTAACTTTTCAATTAACCTGGTAGCCAACTACGGAACCCTTTTTTTTTGTTCCATTCTTCGATATTCAAGGCATTCAGTTCCTCACTATAAAGCTGACGCACATACACATATTTTAAGTTCGAACCACTTGGACTCCATAAACAGCGATTCACCAAGAAGAAGAAGAAGAAAAAAAAAGTGCTGCAGTTATTGTTGTAGGTACATATAAATATCAATATGCAACTCCTAGTGCTACCCAATCTATTTGAGATCTTGTTTAACTCTTACCAAAGCCGGAGCAATTGATTTTTAACCTGTGCAAATGATTGACGTGGAATTGCACCGGATGAACCCGGCCGGCCAAAACATAACAAAGTGAGAGAAGCAACACGCGAGTTCTAGATACATTTCCAGGGAATAAATAAAAATTATGACTTTTCAATTTATCTTCTTCGAATGAGCGTATAGCGTTAGCGACTTGGCCGTGGCTAGTCTGTATCTTCTTTTCGACTTGACTCTCGACACTTTTTTTTTTTTTGTTTTTTTTATATGCCTTTGGGGTGTTCGATGGGAAGAGAGAGTTGGGGAAGTAAGAAAAGTCAGGAACACTTTTTAACAACAACAATAAAAACAAATCGTAAATAACGCGAAACAATTTTCTTCCGTTGTTCTATGGCTTACAACCGACATACAAACACACACACACAATAATGTCGGTTTCGGTTCTTGTCGAATACAACTTGTGTATCTTATGGTGCATCTGATGAACGTTATAAAGGCTGCAATGGGTTTTCTTTTTTTTTTTCGTCGGGATAACAACTCCTTCGCTTACTTCTACCAGCTACTCGATCTAGCTCTTATGGTCTATCACAAATTACACACGGTTAGTTCTTATAACATGAACTCGATTTATTACCTATGAGTTTGTTATTAACTATAATATGAAGAAAGGGGAAGCGCGTAACATGCCACATTTTCTTGAACGTGGCTATAAAATTGTACCTATCCGTATCCGTGTATAACCCCGTACGGGATACGGCAGTAACAACAGCATCAGTAACAGCTTCTGTTGTGCTCTGATCGTGACAGCAAACATAAAGTTGATAGTCGATGAAACCTTATTATTATCCTTTCATTTTTAAACTAATAAAAACCTCATTTAATTACAAATGTCTACTATTTTATGTACCAATGGTTATGTAGGATGCGTATAGGTATGAGTCGGAATTGAGGATGGGAGTGAATCTATAGAAATCGTGAATCGTGTGCGATGGCTTGAGAAAGTTTTTTTTTTTTTTGCTCTGAATTCTTATCGAACAGGTGTTTTTTTTTTAGAAATCAAGAAGAAGGTTAAACTGTAGTATACCACCTTATGAAGGAAGGAGGCAAATCAACATTTTTGAAGTATTGAAGTTTACCTTAGATTGATACAGAAAAGCACTATAGTGGTTGTTTTTGCGTCTATTCCGCAATTTCTTGAAACATTACGCCGTTGTATTGTTTCCATTTAAAATTTTCCACTTTTTGTATTTTGAGCTGATATTGGATTGAGTGGATGGAAAACACCATTTGTCCAGCCCGTTCCTGGGCAAATCTTCTTCTCTCTCTCTAAATATCGTCCAATGGCACTTATGTCCCTTCTTTCCGAGTACACGGAATCGCCTTTTAATAACCAACTCAAGAATATTTTCAAGAACGAGAGCTGCTTAGTGATCGGAAGTATTGATTTTTCAGCAATAGAACAAAATTGGCATCATGGTACTTGATATTTCAAAAACACTCGATAGTGTTTTGGCATCAAGCTGGTATCGCTTAGTCTTTTCTTCGTTGGACTAGACCGATTTTTTTGCCGCTCAACATAAGTTTTATGATGTCAAGTCTGATGTAGTAATAAAATAACAGAACTACCAGGACTTCTTCCATTATTACGAAACTGCATATCGAAAATGTTACAGCATTCATGGAAGTACCTCAATATTTTGCTTAGCGTAAATATTATGTTCAACAAACAAAATTGAGTCCGAAATTGACTTGCCATTGAACTTCTGTAACCTCTGCAACAATAACCTTTTGCTTAACCAGCTTCCGCTTATCGTTTAGCTGTACTTGGTCTATTTAAGCTTTTTAACAACCTGCATGAGTAGCTCATTTCTTTTGCTGTGTTCTTCCGAAACAACTCTGAAGCTTTTTTTGAATTATAAGTTGTTTCTGCCATGCATCAATATGCACTTCGAGAGTTTTTGCCTTATTTTAGGGAAGCAAACAGTATAAGCCGATTCATTTAGTTGACTGATAGAATTTAAGAACTGCTATTAGCATTTATTCGCCACCATTGGCGAGCCGCAGAAATAATGTTTGAAAGAGTAGTATTTAGTATTTCCGTACTCAACATTTGTCAAACTGTCAAATTGCATATTTGCAAAAAAACACAATTCTCATAATTCAACTTCTGACTTCAATTTACTAAACTTACGTAACAAAATTATCCGTTTACCATTTAAAGTAAATTAATATCAAGTAATCAGCGAAAAAAAATATTTTTTTAACAATCTCAATGGATCCATATATGAAAATTCATAACCATCAAAAATATTCTCTTCCTTCTTTCAACATCCATAACCTATTTCTGAGCTTTCTAAAAGAAAAAGAGTAAAATAACCTTATAGACAAATGAGACTATTTGCAAAGTCATTACCCGACATCAGTCAATGTGGAATTTGGAAAAACCTACAAAGCATTTCTTTGAATTAGCTCCAAGCCCTCACTCCCCACTACCACCTTCCCGAAACAAAAAATAAAAAAAAAAAATATTTTCTATAATTACTAACTAACGTTTGCTTGCACGTACCTACCCATCGAACATCACAGGTGAATCCTAATTCCCCTAATGTGCTCTGCACTTAATCACATCCACTCTTACATGCCACATGCGAAACATTTCAACAAATGCCCATGCTATTCATCATCTCAACAGTTCTCCACCTCGATTCTCGATGTGGTATTGTAGAGTGTGGGCCAAGATCCTCACACAATAATTCTTCACCACAGAGCACACCGCCCCATCAGTCACTTTTCCATTGAAATCGGCTCAGCTCAGCCTTACCGATAGGTGATTGTATGGTGCGCGGCAGTGGTGGTGCAGTGGTGCAGTGGCCACTCGCAAGCAATCTTTGCGTCTATACAAAATCCCATTAGCTTCAAGACAGGATATACAAATATCTCTCCTCCAACTTCTCAAAATTCGATCCCGCATCCAAATTCAAAAGCAGTTCTTTGCTACTCTTGCCAGCACATGAAGCTGGAACTGTAATACAGCTTTGAGACTTGGACGTTGGATACTGACTTGACTTGGCACAAGCCGCCTTCATTTTAACAAATTACTTTTGTGTTATTGTGGCGTACATATGGTTCATTTGCACCGCATGGCACTCGTCGTTGCCAGCTAGCGTCTCTTGCTGGCCCGTTCCGCTCTGTAAATCTGAGGTAATGTAAAAAAAAAAACTAGAGACACAGCTTTTGAGACTGAGAGGTCCCCCAAAAAAATAAAAAAATGAAATAAAAACCAAATCCATATAAATGGAGATCGTGCGATTTGGGATCGCGATTAGTGTTCATGGTGTGCAAAAGTGTCTACTTTATTATTATTTGCAAGCCGAAGTTCGTTTGCTTTCCTAAATTTTCTATTTTTATAGCTTTATTGTTATTGGGAACTTAGTTGAATGTTGAACACTGAGCTGGTTGAGCTTGGAGTAGAGCGCTCTGTGGCCTCATTGGTGGCAATTGATTTTACTATGTGAATTATATAGAAAACGTGGTTCCATATTCTCATGCATTCCACACAACTTACAGTTTGGTATATATACTCCTCCAGCGGATATGGAGGGGTGAAAACCATCAGTGGGTATATACCTAAAGAGGTTTAAATTAGAAGGAAAAGAGGGTTTTAGTTTTTTTTAAATTTTTGTTTTGTTGGGTGTTTACTTAAGTAATTAGTTCACGCTAAGGGTTCCGGACATGTTGTGACATAGACGGTGACAGTTGTTGTTGGACGCCATTCAATTTTGCCAAGCAAATTGATTTATGCAAGTGGCCAGGTGCAAGTCAGTTCATTAGAGGCGCATGGTCTGTAGGTATTCAATTAGTTTGTTCATTATTATATAGTAGCACCCAGCACTATAGCATTTCTGGTGGAATGGAATTTCAAGTGGTTTTGGTATTTATAAATAGGCTAGCTACACATAATACTTACTCCGAGAGTAAATTAATCAGCGATTTTGGTCAACATGTAATGTGTGCCAAATGGGTGTCACTGGAGAGCTGTATGAAAAGACCTCTTGATGAAATAAGAACACAAGTAAGCTGGTTTTTTGCGAGTTCATTTTATGGGTGTTTTATATGATTTTGGTATTTCATTCTATAAGCAGAAGTGACACGTAGTCCACGCTAAAATATATCTTATCCTATTTTATCTTTGAAATTATTGCTTTTAATTCATTATTGCAGTTAATTCATTTGAATATTTTCGATATTTTTAATTATAACAGCGTTTACTCCAATAACAATATTAGAGTAATGTCTTATATCAGCTTTTACTCCAATAAGGATTGTCTTATTGGATTACTTTCTGTTTTATTTATAATTAATCATTTAGTCCATATTTCTGTTTTAGTTTGCGACATTGCTTATGTCAAACATCCATACACACTTAGCTTTTGGGCAATGTTCACATTTGCTCAAATTAGGCGACTCGTTTTGATGTATAATTTATTTAACCTTACTTTTGACTGATGGAGAAACATTTATGAAATCATAATAATAACTCTCTTTAGCTGATCCACAAATAATGTGTTGAGTACATAGCGTCCGTAAAAAATCAGTTCTAGGTGCGTACTCATCATAATAATTACTGCAATGACAGCATGGTTTTCTATTTTGAAGACCTTATTACTTACTAATTTTTTGTATTCAATGCATTTCAACATAGACTCAATGCATGGTGATTGTACTTAGAACAAAATTATTAATGCTGATGAATGATTTTATTATTGGTGCATATTTAACGCTGGTTCAGAGAAGGTAAATAATGTATTAATTACGTGTAATTTTGACTAAAATCATTTTTCAAAAACTATTTGCAATCATCATCATTATACTTCTCCATATTTATAACATTAACAAACCCCTCCCAACTGAAAGCCCTTTTTCAAAATAGAAATCAAAATTTACATATAGCTAAAATTATAAGCTGCCTTTTAAGTTGACAATTCGACTAATTACCACTGACAGCTACTGCGCAAACAACATGGCACACTTTGTAGCTCACTCTGTGAGCCCATGAGGACCCTCAATCAATGTTGCAAGTCTCCGCCACCGCGACACAGCCACAACGATCCCCAAAGAGAAGCATATTGTATATAGTAGACCTCCTTTCTTTACGTCTTTAAGAACAGCTTACCGCTGCTTATAGCCGTCGATCCGAATGCGATAATTTATTAGCACAATTAACGCTGTTTCAACACACACAAACACAAGCTCACATGTTGTGTGCTTGTGATGAGGGGCCCTCTGTGCTAACCTGCTAACAGTAAAATGTTGCATTGCGGATGCTCGTTTGGGGCTCATTGTGGTGAGGGTGCAGCAAAACAAAAACGGTGCAGCGGTGGTGACAGAGGAAGGTGAGCAGCTGATTTTGGTGCGGGGTAAGGTAGTTTGGTGCAGTTGCCAATTGACGCTGCATGTTATGTGCTTTTGTGTTTCGATCACACTCCATTCTGTGGTTTGGTTTCGCTTTGGGTCTTGTCTTGAGCTAGCTCGCTCATGTCATCCCACGCTGCTAGAGTTGTTATACCGAACCAATGAACCAATGAGTTCTAGTGCTGCGCTGCCACTGAGGTTGCATCTGTGCAAACTATGAAACACTCTCCTCAGTGTTGGTGTGGGTGCACTTTAATCAATTTACCTTGCTGTGTCCCGTTCGTCTTTTTACTTTGTCTTTTTTTTCTTTTTTTCTTTAAGCCCCGCGCAAATTGTGCCCATTACGATGCGTAAACGTAACCCAACAGGTATCAGGTACTAAAGGTACATTGCCAACTACAACTATCTTGCAGTGGCTGCCATAATCCGCCCTGTGAGAGTGGTGCTCGCGTAGATCTATCTCTGGGCATAGCATTCCACGTTCGATTAGCATTCATTTGGCATAAATCTCGAATGAGCATAAAGCATTTCGAGGCCCGTTTGTGATGGCCGTAATGGTGCGCACTACAACCAGGAACACCAACCACCACCGCACCATTTGGAATCGAGGGGACTGACTGTTCCGTGATGCAGATGCAGACTCCGCACGTCCGCGTCCGGTTTAGAGGATTGCAATACCGTGTTGTGTCTTCGGTTGCTGATGCCTGACACTGCTTCGTATGTGTATATCTATCTATGGATCAGGCATCCGTTAATTCATAAATCAGGCGTGGGATACTAATTTTCTTAATTAACGCATATGGTGGTGGTTAAGACTCTTTATTTTTTTTTGTCTTCTTTGAGGGCAGGTGGTGATGTTGGTTGGTACCTATAACTACTTGGTAGTGGGCAAGAACCTCCTTCTTATATTGGAACGTTTACGGATGTAAGGTGAGACCTGATTTTTTTGTTCGTTTGTTTGTTTGTTTATTTTGATCGTTTGCTGATGTTTTGGCGTAAATCAGTTGTTGTGTCCGACGGACGACGACGTTCGATTTTTTTCTTTCCGAAAAAAAACTAAGTGCGAACGGAATTGATTAGACCTTATAACCTTGTTGGCAACTAAAGGTTGATTACGTGCATGGGTGCGTTTGGAAAATTGCTGAATAGTGGAAACGAAACACTGTAAATAAATTGTCTTGTAAGAAGTGTAAATTAACCTACAAGCACTCTGGGTTGCAATCAGAAGGTGCTGAAATTATACTTGAGAGAGGTTTTATTATTAGTTATACTTTCAATAAAGAAATTCTTGAATATTAACATTTAGTCGGTATGAGATTTAGGTTTTCGGACAGAATCACAAAATTCCAAGAAAATAACGATTACCAAAAATCCAGAATGCTCAAAAATTAGAAAGTCTTACCTGGAAAAAAAATTAAACTAGAATCTTGTTTTTGGATCTTGGGTTTTTAGTATTTTGGGTTTTCGGAACCTTGCCTGCCTAAGCGTAAAGATCTGATCAGTTTTTGATTTTCCTGCACACTGATATTGTCCGATTATGGTTTTAGCGACCATTTAGCAATTCATTAAAATACACTTCGCATCGCTCCAGAATGCTTGGGGACCGGCGATCAGATTTCCCTCTCCGTCCTTGCAGTAAGTGAAGCGTGGTGTGATAGAACTTCCGCGCCTGGTGTGGACCTGGTTCTCGGCTTCTTTCTAACTCACAGATCATGTTCTTGTCTCAGGCTGATTTTTTTGTCTGTGAAGCCGTTTTTCTATTCTTTTGAGCGCTTTATTTTCATCATCAGTCGCTAGCTTGCATTCATCATATCAGTCGTTCCGTTGAGCAAATCAGGTTGATAGTACATTAAAACAAATTGCAGATGATATCTCTTATCTAATTGAATTTCTAAAAACAAGGCGGTTACCATAGTAACCACCATTTTTTTTTAAGCTAATTTACCGAAAATTTTGTACTAAGTAATTATTATTTATCTTATTTTCGTAATTTTTCTTAATACTAAAATTGTTGCTTATTATTACACTGAAATACAAATTTCCCAAAAAAGTATGACCTAACCATTAACTATATTTTGATTTCATCACTGGATTCTTTCTTTTCTTCACTCCTCACAACTGTTATTTAATGTCGTACAAAAAATTTTAATAGCGCACTTAAACAAGTCACTATGTACATTCTTCAGAAAGAAGAATATACTTGCATCTGCAGTCAACCAACGTTATAGAGAGCGCATAAAACCACCTTCCGTTTTAATTAATCATTTACAAACGTATTTACGTATGGAGATGGACCCCTACCTGGACAACAAGAGTTTGCACATAGAAATGTCTTCCCAAAGCAATCGTCTTCACCTTCGTCTTCTCGTTTTTATTTTAATTTCCAAGCATAAACAGGGAGGAAGGGGGAGGAGGGGTTAGGTTATTCAATGCGCAATTCCCAGACTGACCATCATCATCATTGGACAAAAATACCTAAGAGCGCTCTCTGTGCATAAAACCGAGCACACATGAAAATAACTTGATGGTGGCGGGCACATGCTGATGCCCTTCCAACTTAAAAAACAATTAATTTCAATTATAATTAAGATTGCATTTTATTATTATTAACAAAATTCTCTGTTTAACTGCAATCGAACATGCAAGATCATTAACCAACAACAGCACTGCCTTGCCAGAGCTGTTTCCACTAAGCGGTGCATCAGTAGCGTTTGTGGTAGACTTAAGAAGAGAGTGTTATAGCCAATAGGGAGGTACACCTGATGATGGTATATAGCTTTCTTTTACTGCCCATTGAACCTTTGGATCTTTTCATAATACTGCAGCGGAAGGTATAATGGACGTCCCTGTAAGATTGGTCTCACAGCTTGTAAGCTAAAAAATTTTTTTTTTAATGAGCCTATTAACTTTGCCTGAAGTTTGTCATAAACAAAGACCGGTAGTTGCTGACGAAGTACTAAAACTCCAAACATTCAACTATTTTTATAATGTATGTACGAACCTTTGAAGTTTGTTCGTGCAAAATAATGTCTTGGAAAAGATGATCATTATTGTTTATGATGTAGGAAATTCGTCATCATCGTCGCGTTGTATAGTATGGATGTTCCTTTCTCAACAAAAAAAAAAAAAATTTATAGTTCGATGTTGGAAACAACATCACTCTTAAACCATTTTATGGTCCCTTTTGATTTAAGGAAAAACAAAATGCAAAAATGAAGAATTATTTTTCTTTGTCGGAGTTTTTCAATCAACAACATAAAAGACTATAAAAATTGTTACTAAAATTGTCCAGTATAAACTTTTTTTTGGTCTGTTTTATGCCGACTGACAAACATGCAATTTATCGTTACTTCTGCATAGAAAGATAAAATCTCCCTGTTTCTTAAAAAAATTGAACTTCGTGCTTCAAAAAATTTGGCTGCTGTCAAAAATGTAAAATAATGAGCAACGATTAATTTTAATTTTTATGGGATTTTTAGTTCATCAAAAACATACAAAACATATTATTAAAAATTACCGGGTCGTTATTTTGTATTTCAAAACCCTGAAAGTGAATTCTCATTATTTCATAACAATATGAAGGTACATTTAAATTATTCTGTATGCTTTTTTTCCAAAGTTTAGACATTTTTCTAATAGGAGTCTTATAGGAGCAATAATAACTAAAATGCAAACCACAGCTGTGTGGTGTAAACAAATACTTCAGCAACCATTAGTCCAGCAACACTCACTCTGGCGATATATCGATTGTATTTTTATTATTATTATAATTGATTGCTCTTGACTCAAATATTCGCTCAAAGTCCGCCAAGTCGATTAATAAATTATGACAGACATCAATTCAGTGTAGGAAGGTATATCAACTGTGTCCATGTCCACTTCCACTGCAGCTATAGCCCTCTGCCAGTCTGTCTGTCTGTCTGTCCGTCTGCTCTGTCTATTACTTGTGCGTGTTTTTTTTTTTCAAAAGATGCCGGCTTCATGATACCGCGTGAGTGCACCCCAACAAAACAAAAACAAAAATAAACTCAAGATAAAGACTTAATTTCCGATATTATACGAGTACCTAAAGCTGCTTCGGAAGAAAAATATTCCAGGCTTGAATCTCATCCCTCTCTGCTCCCCTTTTCTTCCATACACTCTAAAAGTAGATATACCTAGAGCTCCTTGATTGTAACAAACTATATAGACACATGCCACTGGACACGATTCCTCTTGGACTCTCTATTTTTTTGTTGCGCGCATCAGCAATGATCTATTGACGATGTGATTTAGAAAAATTATACGGAAGCGCGTACATGTCCATGTTGGACTGCACTTCGGCTTGTATCTAGGTGGCTTATTGATGAATGTGCTGCAACTCTCTGGACGGAACCTATAGCTTTATAATGTTGGAACAGGGAACGGGACATTCATCTCGCTGGAGAACTACTCGGCTGCACTAAAGAAATGATAAATGATCTGTTGGCGGTTATTAAGAGTATGACTCTTGGGGAGGCCCAACTACTATCTTACTGTGATGTGGATGGTGCCGATATAATTGTGGTGTCGAAGACGAAGACAACGACAACGACGCGACGGTTTCGTGTTGGTCATGGTGATGAAAGTGCAGTGCAAAGGTTGTTATGAGTTTTTTTTTTTTTTTGTCTCTTATACAACATAAACCTTTTGCATCACCTTTTAAAGGCCTCATTCACTATCCAATTATAATTAACCACAATTACTGTGGACATAAAAACGAAGCAACTAAAAAAAAAAAAGACCAACAATCCATCAAGCGTGCACATTTTGTTGCACTTCATGAAGTGTGATGATGTTTTTGTAGGTATACTTACATGAGTTGAGTATCTATCTAACCTACTGTGTAAAGTTACTGCATATATGCACCTTCCTATAGAAGAGGTTATATGTCTTTTTCTTTGGCGAAAGGGACGATGTGGCATCAACATCAACATCAACATCGTCATCACCATCATAGCTATTACTGTCTCCACACTTCAATAGCTTCTCATTATTTTTATGCCAAGTTGCAAGATTTTGTCGAAGTCACTAACACCTTAAGCACTCATCATCATCTCTAAGACTGAAGGAACAGACAGAAAAAAAAAACAATATAGATAAAATTAATAAGCAGGGAAACACGCTTAATTAGAAAATTAGTAATAAGTCATCTAGCTTAAGTCTCAAAATTAATATTTATGAGGTTTTAGAAAGTTGTTTTGTATTTTTGTTTTATTTTTTTGAAACTTTTAATAAATAAAATAATAAACAAAAGAGAGAAGAACCGATCGGAATGAAAGATTTGTTATGACGCATTTTCGACGTTTTATATAAAAACGGCCCTAAACGACGAACATGCTCATTGAACATGCTCGTTGAACATGCTCGTGCTCGCTATATATTCGTCGTGTAGGGGCTAGTTCGCGAGAGAACGTCATTTTTGCTGTGAACTTTGTTGTTGCACTTCTTTGTCGCATATGATGTTTATTCCTTGGAAAATCGGAACGAAATCAAAGATCGTTTAGACCAACCTTAACCAAGAACTTTTTTTGAGCAAGTGGACAGTTTCGAGTTGTATCGAAATGCCAACTATTGCTTACATAAATCATGCTTTTCAACTTAGATGTGGTTGGAGAAAAATTGAAAGTTACAATCGTTTGTACATCGTTTGTCTTCGTTTATATAGCTTTTAGAAATATTTTAAGTTTTCAAATTGAGGTCACTTCAAAAAATTGACGGAAGTTAGCACACCAACTATATCGCTCGAAAAATCTGGAAATGTAATTCGATAAAAAATAGTTGTTGTTAAAAAAAAATATTTTGGTTTGACACGTCTCAATTTTTGGAACAAATTTTTTTTGAAACAGTTTTAAAATATTCATATTGTGCATTTCAATTAAATCTGAAAATGCAATTCAATAGAAAACCGTATGTCTTTGTTGTCGTTTCTACACATCATTTTTTTAACATTATTGTTTTAAAATTTCGTTTGTAAACTTTTCATAATAATTTCAAAATTATTAATTCTTTCTATTTTTAATTAATTATTGAAAATTTTGGAACGTGGATTTGCGTGTAGTTAGCGCACCAACCACAGAGATCAAAAATTTTGAAAATGCATTCAGTTAGAAAATCCGTCTGTCTATGTTGTAGGAAAAATGTTTATGTTTACGTATGTAAACCCCAATTCCCCAATTTTATTTGGGATAAAAACTTTCTTTTCTGGAAAACACACAGAAAATCTAGATTTTGGTGTGTTCATAACCTCTTCAATGTGTCCTTAAGAAACTGTAAAAAGTCACCATCTACATAATATAAGCTTCCGCTTGCAATCACGTAACTCTAAATGGGTTTGTTAGTCTTCCATAACTTTTTAACGGTATATTCCATTTTAACGGTATTCGCATAATTATATTCTATGCAATATATGCAATTCGCTACAAACAAGGTGTTCACATTTATTGTAATTCTAAAATAAGTTGGAAGTCTTTCAGTTTTTTGAGAAAATTTTGCAAATGCGCAATAGGGCTTAGTTTTACTGCGCATATTTTACCGCGCAAATTGGAGGAGTGAAAAAATATTGACGTTTCCGATTTCTAAAAGGTGGGAAAAACTCCGTGGCAAACATTTTTCATAACTCCAATTATTGAGCCATTACTACACATAACTTTCATATCTGGCCGCATTTATAACTCTAACCACAAGAGCAAGTTCGTGCGTTTTTGTCACGCATTTTTTCACAGTGATCATTTATCAGTACTTGTTACCATATTCTTTAATATATTTTCCTATCTAAGCCAGTATTCCTCGTGTTAATTTGCCTTTATTCTGGTTTTCTCGCTCATAACCTTAAAAAAAAACAAGAAAAACAGAATCATCACAACATTAATATTTGCATAAACATTTGCAAACATAATATTCCATTCCGAATGTTTGGCTAGAAGAATCTTCTTTTCTTTTTCTATTTTTTTTTTTCATTGCGATCTACTCTTCCACTAAGTCCTCTCCCTCTCACTTAACATCGTGATTCCCCTTCTATATACATTTTAAAATAAATGAAATACAGAACCACTTTTGCGTGCAATCATCCCGACACGCATTTACACAATAATTAAAGCGGTCAAATTGCGCTCGCGTACACGCTTAATTACCAGAGCTTATATTGCATATATGCGCCCATGTGCGCGAGCATGTTAAGGTGTCTCTTTCATCCTGATGCGCACAATGTTCTTCCTCATGTGAAGCGAAGATGAGTTTCTCGTGTTACAGAGTGCAGTGCAGCGTTGGCGGCTCTGCGTTAGTCGTCCGTCGTCGGTTCGGTCGGTGTCGGTTGTAGTATAAAAATGCGCGCCCTGAATATTGATTTCCAATTGGACATCGAACATGAACAGTAATTAAATGCGCGCTTAATGAAGGTAGTCGTTGTTTTTGCTATATCTAGGTTTATTGGCAAAGGCTAGCATTTTATTTTTTTATGCATATATACGCACGTAACTAGAGCCTACGGGATTGTATTATTAAGATTTTTTTTTTAATTTTTAACTTTTGCAAAAACAAAAAGTTCTATAAAAAGCTTTATAATTAATTTTGATTTATTTCTTGATTTTTGTTTTTTTTTGTTTCTTTGCAGCAGCGTAAGCTGTCACCGACATGGGCAGTGAGCACTACTGCTTGAGGTGGAACAATCATCAATCCAACCTGTTAGGGGTGTTTAGTCAATTATTACAGGACGAGAGTCTGGTGGACGTCACGTTAGCTTGTTCTGAGGGCGCCCCCATCAGAGCCCATAAGGTAAGTTTCGTTTATAAATTTAAAAAAAAAAAAAATTCTTCAGGGAATGGAAATGAAACCAAAAATATTTAAATAAAAATTTCAGAAAAAACGTCAATCATTTTTACAGACAAAATGTCACTTCTTCATTAAAAATGTTTTTTTCGTATTCAAAGAAATTTAGGTGACTGACGTTGATGGTTGAAAGTAACGAAATTTAGCTATTTTGGCGAGTAAAGTGAAACAATTCACCTTACTCGACGACGCATCTCACTTATCTAACTCACAAGACCGTGTGTCCGTTTGCATAATCTCTTTCCATTTTCCATGTGATACGTGCATTGAAGGAAAACCAAATTATAATCATTTGTTCATACAAGACGAAGAAGAGCAATTTTCGCTTCCGAAATCCCGTAAATGTTGTCTAACAGACTCGAATCAGTAAGAGAGGCAGTTGTGAATGCTCAAAAGGTGAGGCGGCGTTTAGCGGTGAGTGGCCTGAGATCAAGAAGAACTGTTCGTGTGCCAAGACTCGCGGTACAGGAACAGCGAAGTCGGATGGAATTTGCTTGCCTTCACCAAGGTTGGACCGACGACGTCGACTGGGCTAGAGTTCTCTTCACTGATGAGACCAGGTTTTGTCTACTCTCACCAGATGGACATAGCCGAGTGTGGAGAAGATCAGGTGAAAGATACTCTTCGGCAAAAGTTGCCCAGCGGTAATATTTCTGGGGAGGTTTCTTCACTGTGTGAAAAACTGAGCTGTGCATCATGGAACTCCAAATGTTATAGCAACATTCTGGAGGAATATGTGGTTCCGTTCGCACCATTTATTGGTGAAAACTTCTTGCTGATGCAGGTGCGTTACGGACTACTTGGAAGAAGTGGAAATCGGCTCGGCCAGCCATGAGCCCGGACATGAATCCCGTCAAACACGTTTAGGTACCGTCAATGCATTCATATGAAATTGTGTGAAGTTCAGCTGCCGCTTAGTGCAGTGTAACTTATACAATGCAAAATTCTGCCGGGCAGTTCTCGAAAACCCTAACTCCAAAAATCAAAAACTAATTTGTACACTCCGCTATTTCAACAAATTCGTATGTACCTAAACTTTCAAAACAAACAGAGATTCCTATGTCATTAGGCTCTATCTATAAATTTCAACAAACACTAAACCAAAGTCTTGAAAAGTTCACCCTCCATCCCAATTTATCCATCCATGTTTGTGTATATTTTGAGAAGGACAAACTAGTTAGTATAACAACTACTGTAAGCACTCGTATAACTTTTATTTTTTTTTTTTTCATCGCTGAAAGTTAATTGGATAAAACCCTGAAGTTGATCCCTCTTAATTGCTAAGTTTCCTTCTCCATTACACCCACTTAGTTTTTTGAGTTTATTCTTCAGTTTTTTTTTGCTGCAACCTGCAATCAATCGATCAGCATTTGGCTATATAAATACAAAAACAACAACAAAATCACCTTCCACCTTATATTCCTTATGGCCATCTATGCATATCGAATCCATTTAGTGACAAATTTAGAACTTGGCATCTGCAAAGGAACTACTCGACTCGCTGGAATCGTCTCTCTCTCCCTCTCTATGTCTTTCTCTATGGCCTAGTCTCTGATGGTCTGCATTTGCATCGATATGCGTTGCTCTATTTGCAATCAACTTCTAGAGCACCAAAACATGATGCCTTCTGCCACTATGCCTTGTTAAAAAAAAAAATAAAAACACCCACAACATCCAGAGTGATATATTCCTACACCATCAATAAGGAAAAGGATGAAAATCCGGAACACACCGTTTTAAGAATAAATTAACTTCAAAAAGACTGAAAGCTGTTGGTGCGGTGCGATGGTGGTGGTGGTGGTGAGAAAATAAAGAAAGAGATAGAGGGTCAGAATCGTTTATATGCATATGCATTCCCCTCCACAGGTGTCCTGGAAAAAAAATATGGGAAACAAAACAACGGTCCCAACCCAATAGCCATCGCAGTAAAAAAAAAAAAAAAACTAAGCTCCCCATCGCATCGCCAACACACACTTCAGTGACCATTGATGCATTCCATCATTCTATCTCCTGAACCGATTGGCATCATCATCACCATCGGCATCATCCAGCATCATCACTAGTCCAGCCAGCAGAGGCAGTGGATTCGTCGGTCGTCCGAAGAAAAAGAAAAAAAAAAAAAGGAACAAGATGTAGAAACACGCAGACAAGTGTCTTCCCAGTTGCGTCCGACTGAGAAACAGAGGAACCAATATCCTCCAGCATCATCAAGCGACATCATCCGCAAACTCTTGCAAATTGAGTTTGGTCACAGAGTTGAGCAAAACAAGGATAGAGGAACAAGGAGGATGATGATGATGATGATGGTCCAGGATGCTTCTAGTAGAAGGTTTTTTTTCTTCTTCTATACATTTACCTACAACTGAAACCGGTCGGTCGTCGGTCTACTGACTTCATGCAATGACGACAACGACCAAGTGTGTGTTGTGGATATGTTTGGATGGATGAAAGTTGTTAATGGAATCTCTTTGATCTACGGAGTCAGTGGCTCCTTCGATAATTTTGGACAGATTTTCACCCATCGGCATCTGGATGGTGTGGATCGGTGTGGTATGTGGCAAAGTCTATAAGGACACCTGTGATAATCAATTTTTTTTGTATCTTAGTCGATGTATGCTTGTGCCTGATGTGCTTAGATGGATAATTGGAAAATTGGTTTGATCAAACGTCATCCCAATGCCAACTCTAATGGAAGATGGTCAAAGATTAGACAAAAAATTTCAAGTTTTTTTTTCATTATCTCGGGATGCAATATTTGTCGCACTGTTGCTGGTTGCGCTGGTCGTGGTCAGGCTATATGGTGACGATGATGCATTAATCGTCGACAATTTCCGACAGTATTCCTTTTTCTTGACCAAAAGTGACTACAACGACAACTTGTGACATATTGAATACACTCTCTTCTCAGTTTGGCCACTTTCTACCACACTAGATGTACTATACCTACAGTCTTTTTTTTTTTGTTGTCGTTGTTGTTGTTAAATTCTGAAGTTTCTATTGTTTTGTATATATGGTATATGGGGCGCCCTCTGGCGTGAGTTTATACAGTGCGGCATATTATGGTGGTCGTATGGTTTGGTTATGGTTTGAATGTTGCGCAGTGTTTTGTTGTCACTTCTTCTTTGGTTGCAATATGCGGAATTGACTGACTTGACTTGGCTTGGCTTGGCTTGGCTGACTGGGTGGGATGATAATAATGACGATGTTGATGATGATGAAGACTGACATTGGGTGTAATGGATTCTGAACATAAATTATCGCATTGTGGTTTGCTGTCGCTGTAATATTGTGGATGTGCATTGACATTTCAATTCAAGTCAATGCAATGATGATGAGGAAAGTTAAGCAAAGAGGATTGAGGGAGGTTTTGGATGCAGAGGGGTTGGTTGTGTTGTGTTGTGGGTGCAGATTGTGATTATTGCTTTGTAAGCTGTCAACTGCGATGACAGGTTTATTGGTGGCGCTCTCTTTTGAAAGTTTTTTTTTTATTTTTTGTTTTTGTCGATTAGGTATATACTCGCAAGTGTTGTTAAATGCAGATGAAAGGGTCACAAAAGATGTGGGAATATTTTCATAGAGAAAGACACACCTGAAGTAATAGGAGATCAATATTTTTGAATCCTTTTCTTAAAAGATAGCTGTGTTTTTATATATGTATGTAACAATAGAAAAAAATTAAAAACATAATAAAATAAAAAAATTATTAAAAAGAAGTTGCAAATTTATTTCCTACTAAAATTAATACGTTTCTTACGTTGACTTAATTTAGAGCGAAGCGGAATCCTGCTTTTTCGGCGTTGATGCAGTAAGACACTTCTTCTGCAGACTTATCACAACGCGATGCACATTACAGTCAACTTCCCTTATCTTCATTCGATATACGTAGACTCCTATACTCCCTTCGATTCTTGTCCAAATTTCTTTGGAAGGCCAAGTGACTTTACTTCTAGTATGGGTTCCTTGCGAAAGGTGCTTTCTGACGCGGCGAACTGCGGGATGCTTTAGTCAAACGATCTTAAACTCGGTCGTTCGGGAGTTTTCTTGAGATATCCGAACTGCTGCAGCTGTATGCATCTTACGGTGGTGTTATTGGACCATTCCCATGTCAGCACCTCTTCTCTTTGGACATCCTCAAAACTGCTCCTTAATCGAGGACTGATCGCGAAGTCTGCCAAGAGTCAGCTAAAGCTTGAATTATTGTTCTCTAAAACATATCAAGAAATCAACTTTGACTAAGGTTCGCATCATTTTGATGCAACTTTCTAACACTTATTTCTTCCAAAAAGTGTTTCTTGGATTCGTGTTGTCTATAAGTTGTTAGATCTTATACTCCTACTATTTAGAAAATTGATACTAACAAAAATTAGGTTTCGTGTATGGATTTCCAGTTAAATCAATGCCAAATTAAAAGTCGGTGATGTGCCACTTGTCTTATTAGAGTTTCTAAATCCTCATTACAAAGGACAGTCATATTGCCTGAAACAACTGTTTGCTTTTTAAATTTATCAATAAACCACCATTTATGCTATCAAGTCTTATTAACCTCTATACGAGTCGTAATAAATATTACCCGTTATTATCTTTAAAATAATATGCATTGCATATAGGTTTAAATCGTTTTAAAATAACTTCAAACCCTCCCATCAAACAGTTTATCATATAAATATAATTTATCGCTTTCTAAAAATTTATTGCTGAAATCCTAAACCTCCCAAAAACTACAACGTATATAAAACCCGGAGACGAGATCTATTTCAAATGTCAATGAAACATCAATCAAATCAAAATAACCAGATATTGGCCCTGATTATATTTTATAATAATAACCCGCCATTCTCTGTTATACCTACCTAAATATATATTCGCCGGAGGTATATACAAAAATAATTGTATAGCTGTATATTCAAAAAAAAGATTACAATCTATTATTTTATTCATGTCCGAAACTCTAATATCTAATTTGTATCTTTGAAATTGTTTTGCATATATGCGCGCATATAAAATGTGCATTATTTTCTTGCGCAGTTGCAACACATTTTTTTTATATATAAGTATATCTATGCGAATATGTTTTCAGTTCTTTTATTTTTCTAATTAAAATGTTAATCCTCGTATCGGTGATCTTTCAGGTTGTTCCTTTTGCAATAGAATCAACAACAACAACAACAACTACAACGAAAAAAAGAATAAATATCAATTTTAGCCAAAAGGAACAAATCAGAAATCAAAATAGTGTGCAACATGGAGTTAAGCATAACAAAAAAGCAAAAAAAAAATGAAGTCCAAAAAAATATTATTATTATTAACCAAAATCCCAACCCATAAAAAGCCAACGCCTTCGCCTCAAAGTGTTCACTATGCGAGTGTACTTGTCATGTTGAATACCTGTATTCGTAGGTACATTGTACCTCTATGCGATATCGCAACAAAAACAGAAGTAAAACGGCAAATTCAGAATCGGTATGGCCGTAGTTTTGCAGCCGCTGTCACCGCACCGCACCGTACTGTTTTTACTCAGTCACAATTTGTCTGAAATAAATCAGATTAGTGCGGCTATACCTGGAGAATAAAAAAAATTTGCATTCGCCTGCCCATAGACATGAAACCCAACCAAAACTCAAACCAAAACTAGGATCCTTTGAATTCATTTGCTGAACGATCTGTGATGCGGAGGAGTGGGCCTGAGTATTTCTATTCCTCAAAAACAAAAGCGGCCAACCAACAGTACCTTGAGGCACTTAGGTGTGAAATTTGTTTAAATAAATTGAGCATTTTTTTTTTCTTTTGGTTTGTATTTTGTTGTTGGTTTTGGATTAGAGATTGCGTTCAAGTGATATGAACCCGCGCCCGCATTTTCAATAGAGGTGAAGGTGCACGCGTGGCTTCGTCGTCGTACTTAAATTCGATGGAGCGGCGGCGCACAGTGGTTTGGTTTGTATGGGAGCGCGGAAATAAATCGATAAAACCTGTAATATAAATTGGAGAGAAATGAAATTTGGCACACATGTGTGGGTTAGGGAAACACACATTTCCCCAAAATTTGGATTAAAAATAACAATTAGAAGATGAGTTATTGAGATTTTTCTAAATTTTGGGGTTTATTGTTCATATAAAAAAATAACAATTTATGTTTTGTAACACTTTTTGCTTTAATATGTAAACATTACAAAAAATACTTATAATACTAATTACATATTACATGTGTTATTATTATTAGTTTGTAATTTAACCACAAATTCACTATTTAACCAGTCCATATATCTTTCAAAAAATTTGGTTTGGTTATAACTAACCAACATGTATCTCCGTTTAAAATGAGAAAAGAATCTTTTTTTAATTTCTGATGTTATTAAAAAAATATCATTTTCGCTCAAGTGAGGATACTCTTCGTATAGAAACGGTTCTACAAAATTAAGACCTTTAATTAGAACTTCACACAAAACAGTGTAACTTAAAACAAACTGACATGTTAATTTCTTTTTATTTATTGATAACACCTTGCACAATAATGAACAATAGCTTAATAATGACTTATTATTCCATTTTTTGTTATGTATATAATATATTAGTGACAACCAAACTATTCTTATTAGGTCTTACCTATCCTGAAAGGATAGATAATAATCAATTGAACTTAGCTAAGAAATAGTTTGTTTTTCATTCATATAACAGGTATCAATTCATATACCTAACATCAAGTATTAGGAAAAACCCATATACAGGTAAAACCACGAAAAGCGCCTTTTTTTTATTTTACCTGTCCCTATTTTTTGCGTAATGTCATACAAAATTTAAAGATTATACCTGATTTCTGTTCATATTTTATTTAGGTACTTACATATAGTTTAATACATCATAATTTTTTTATTTTAATTGTAATTTTTAAATAAAAGTTAGAAAACAATTGGAAAATAAGTCAGGCAAAAAAAAGTTTTGCGCTAAAAATTGAATATCTCACAGGTTAGTCAATGGATTAATTTTATTTTATTTTTTAAAGAAAGGTACATATTTTTTTTAAAAATTAAGCTCTTATCTAGTTATCTGTGACAAGTATTTTTGAAGAAATTGTATTTTTTCGGGATATATCGTCGTCAAAACCGTGTTTTTTAAGACCTGATTCAGGTGAACAAAATTGAACCTAAGTCACAGGGTTGGATCCAGACGGATTTCATTCTTTTTGGGCTAGGTAGGTGAGTATTGTAGCTTTCAAGTGAATGTAGTCAGAGCGTGTAGGCAAGTGTAGCTAAAATTGTAGCTCTAAGGAAAAAACAATAAAATTTTAATTTTAGAGCTCTCTGCTCTGACTTATCTAAAATATACATATATACATATATATATATATGCATATGTTTTTTTTAAGCTTAAAGTACATGTTTTTGAAATAAAAATAAAAATTCTGACTTAAAGTTTTATAAACGCTATTTTTCGTGCCAAGAAGTTAGTGCAAGAAAATATAGGAATTTCAAAATTGAAAAAAGGGTAACTTTGGAGCCCTGTATCTTCAATACTTATGAACAAAAATTGCTCAAATTTTCAAAAATCATAGACCAACTATATAACTATAATAAAATAAAAAAACTAACTTCATACTAACACTTTCATTTTTTTGATTTATTTCCGCATTTTAACCACTGTGCGGCGGTGGCGTTGCAGCATTCAAAAATTGCAGCTACTAAACGCTGTCATGTAGCTTTGTTGGCAAATTGTTACACAATGCGAATTAGTGTCCGGATATATTAGAGTTAACAAACGAGTGACGCCGACTGTATGCGCTCAACAACGACAACGACCGCCGTCAGTGTTTGGCGTCTTAATGCGCCCAAATGGGAATGCTATCACACACAGTTCAACATTATACCCTAGTCACAAGGTGCGGCTTTGTTGTTAATATGTATGTACGCTTCCAGGTGAAATGCTATATAAGAGTATCCTTCCCATATCAACTGTTGTAAGAAGGGATTAAACTTTGGTCATGGGTTGTCAATCATTATAATATTTAGGACAAGCAATGTGAGCTAGGTATATGTACATTGTACAATTGTACATATATATTAATGTCACGCCTTGGCTTAAAGTTAGATGGGAAATTTTATATTGCTATTTCATTGATATTGTGGGACGTTTTTATATGTGAAGGACAATCTAGCCAAAACATTGTTAGCTAATACAACAAATTGGATAAAATGCTGCGAATTCAATTTTTTAACTGAACGCTAACAAATTTTTAAATGACGGAAAAATAATACTTAAAATTACTTAACACAAAAATGTTTTGGTTTTTCGATTGGAATCCAATTTTTTTTTTCTAGTGACAGTTAATTTGGCAGCTGAACGAAATGACAAATGACATCCTGTGTGTCGTGTCTCGTGCACCATTTACTTAATGCAATATTTTTATCTAGACGCCATTTTATAGAAAGGGTGATATAAAAAATGGAATCGGTTTTAACAAATTAATGAAAAATTTATTAAGTGACTTCTTACAAACCTACTTTCATGAACAACTCCAAAAATAAAAACAACAACACACTTCATTTTAAATTCTGGCCCTTAATCGAAGCAATATATAAACTCGAACTTCTTTAACTTTAGTTACCTCAATTATATTTCCAACCTACACACAAATCAATGTGCATCATTTTAATTAATAGTTCTGCGCACCCAGGTGCCTGCAGCAGCAAAGGTGTCAAAACACTTGCCACTACTAAATCTGCAATGCACTATACTACAAGCTATGCAGTATGCATTTATACATCACCTATAGATAGATATCGAATATGAATAGGATTATCCTTTCGACTAAAGAGATATCGAAAATCCCTTCTAAAATTTTTTTCCCATTTGCATGGGGCACTTACCTCGACTCAACTCTGCTACTGTCAACCATAGAGCAGACAAGACAAAAAAGAAAACAGAGCCCTCCTCCCACACATCCCTGTGTCTTTCGATACTTGTGTATATGATGTGCGATGCTGCCCTGAAGGCATTAAACTATTCGAAATTTCTTCTTTTTTTTTTTTTGTTGTTGTTGAAAATGTCCATGAACCTTTTATTTTAAGGTTTGTAAGGAAGACTTGGTGTCTCCTCGCATCGACATAGAGCAGCAGAGCAGAGCACACCTCCTTTTGCACGTTGTTGATTGTGTGTAAGCTGTCATTTTTACTGTCATCGTAGCACTGTTCGATTTGTGTTATGCGCTTTTTTAAGGTGTGTACACAAACAGAGTGTTATAGCCGTCTGTGGATTATACCTAGATTTAAATTAGAGAAAATAGAATATGACAGGTCTGACAATTTGAGGGAATTATGGGACACACTGTTTTGCTTGACCCCAGACCTCTATTATAAGTCTATGGTCAATTCTTTTATACAACGCATTATATTATGTGAAGAACAGACTCAATCTATTATAGGTAGAATGACTGAGTTTGTAGAACATTCGATATTAATTAGCTGAGTTTAAATAGATATTTTTTTGTCCTAGATCCGACAAGCGTAACAAAAGGCGTGTAAGCATCACACAGACACACACGCAAACAATGAATAAACAAATCTAATTTGACAGTTTCAGTTAGTTTAGGACAGAATGTTTTTTTGGCGCCAATATTTGAACAGAGAAATGAACGAAAAGGGTTGGATCTGGATGTTGGTAAATACGAAAAAAAAATGTTAATGCTGATGGTGTTGGTTCAAGTCTTTTAATTCTTTTTTTTTTTATTTGAAAACATTCATCCAGAGAATAATTAAATGTATAGTTTACACCAGAATAAAGCGATAGGTTATACAAAAAAAGACGATCATAAATGTATGTGAGAAAAATACGGATTTTCACAAATTCATTTAATATTAAAGTGAACGCATTGAAATGCATTTAAATGCGAGGTGATAGAAAAAGCAGATATTTTTACGCAAAAAAAAATAATTGCGATGTTGGCTTTATTTGCATGAAAATTTCATTTAAATACATTTATGATAGAGAAGTGGAAAAAAGTGCTTCCACTATCTATCTTAACAAACAGACAATGCTGTCTGTCTGTTTGTTAAGATAGAGCCTATACGGTTGGGTGGATTTTCTTAAAATTTGGTTTCCAATGATTTTTTGAAAAAAATCAATAAATTTAAATATGTAAATATTGGCTCACTTTAATTGACAAGTTGTTAGTAGTAGTATTATTGAATACTACTAAAAAAACATTTTTTTTCAAAAAATATTGAATTGCATCGGCCGGGAATCGAACCCGGGCCGCCCGCGTGGCAGGCGAGCATTCTACCACTGAACCACCGATGCTTATGTTCAAAATTCATTATTAAATTCATTAGCAAAATCATCTATCGTTTCGCATCATAAACACGCTCTGAAAATAATCTATTTTCAAAAATATAATATTGTGCTTATACTTGAATTTTGATTAGATAAACATAATCTTTTATTAGCAAACTTATCTCGTTGATAATAATACCGTTTGTATATGAAGCTGTCAGTATAAAACATAAAAAAATAAAGATCATGTTAGATGCTCGTACAAAATTGAAGACGAGTTTTTTAAAAACAAATCAGAATCAACAAAATTTAAAAAATCCGACTGTTTTTTCTAAAAATCGCATTTCTCTGGACTCCAGCCATTTTCCTTGGGCGCCATTTTTAATTTTGGGTATAAATTTGCTTTTATTAAAATATTTTTTTATTCAACAAATCATACTTACTCGTAGAAATAGAAACAATAAATTCTTTTTACTTTGTTTGCACGATTTCTAAAACAGTTCCAAGGTTATCCATAAACCACAGACCACCCTGTATAAAGCAATAAAAGTTGAGAAACGATTGTATACAATTCTTTTTATTTAAAGATTTCAACGTTTTTTTTTTAAAATAAATTAATCGAAACAAAATTATGAACAACTACTTACGACTCAGTTTGCATTAAAACTAAAAAACAAAAAAAATCAGTTAAGTGTTGATGTTTTAGTGCTTTTAGGTAATGATGACTTTCATGTAATCTTATCAATGTTACCAGCTTGTCACAATTCAAAAATGACCTACCTTTTATGTCGAAATGATTATTGTAATCGATATTGAATTTTATTCTAATAGATAAGTAGGTATGTACTTGAACTTGTGCATAGATAAAAATATAGATTTTGTAGATTACAAAACATATTTATATAAATACAAATCAAAGTCTACGGTAATGCCCAGCCAAGTTCTGATGGCACTATACACACTACTTACAGGAAAGAACTCGGGCATTTTCGACCACCTTCGAACTTCACTATTAATAAAGTTAAATAATTTAAATTCTGAACGTTTTCTAAGCTGATCAAGCACAGGCGTTCTGATATCGACACAGTTCATAACAATACCACACCAGTTCATACCGAGAGATACTTCACACCAGGGATCTAACGTCCCCAGTTGTGCTGAATTCTATTCGACCGTTCGCCAAGTGAAAAAGTTCCATTGTAATGCTTGATTCCTATTGCTGTGTGCTTGATCGGTTCTTATGTGAAGTTCATCATTGGAGATGAGGTCGATTCAAAAACTTCTAAAGATTTTTCAGACATCGACGATGTCCATGACCCTATACGAGAGGGTGAGGTAGGATTGCATAGTCCACTGAATTGAAAATATAATTTTTTTTTCTCACTTTTTGCCGAAAAACTGGATTGGTTCTTCAAAGTTAGAATATACAGACGTACCTCGAAAATATCATGTAATGTTTCAAAAAAATAGATCTTTACCAGATCCTTATTTTAAAATAAATTTGAATTGTGATACTTTTCTAGAAATAATGGAACTGAAATAAAAATGGAATTTTTTTAACAATAAATCAAATTTGATTCGTTCTTGGAACTCAGAAGCTAAACTCCAAAACAATCATGCAGGGTGTTGTGGACGCCCTAAGACCGCCTTGACGGTAGAAACCGAGCCTTATGTCCCAAATACAATTTCAACGTCACCTAGGGGTCAGAGTAGAAGGTAACTTCTGAGGGTTTAGAGTTTCGAAACGTCAAATGAAGGATAGGAATTAAAACTAATACATTGATGTTTATAAAACATCAAAATAATGAAAAAAAAACAAAAAAAAAATAAACTAGCGGATAGGTTGGATCGGATGATTCGAATGATGTGAGAGGAGGAATAACCAAAAAAATCAGATGATTCTCGTACGGCTAATTCCTATAGGTATGGTATGCCAATATCATATTTGAAATTTCCTCCGGCGACCGAACCAGAGCGTACGTCTTTGAGCTCTTTTGTGAATAATAGTGCAGTGCCTACTATAAAAAAAAAAAATACTTTGGCCGATATTGTTCAACTGTTTTCTTTACTTACCTTTTTTTTGTGATTTCGTTCCAATCTTTTTATACTTACCTTTTTTTTACGTCCAAAAATAGTATTCTTACTTACGTGTTCGATCCATTTAATATAAATTTAAATTGCCGAGTGAGATCCCTATCAAATGTTATAAAAGAAGGAAAAACTAAATAGGAAAAAAAAACACTATAGGGTGAGTTTTGATAGATAACGTTTTTTTTTCTTTCTTGAATAAGTGCTAACAATAGTGTAAAAATTTCAAATAGGGATACCCAACTACACCTTTTTAAAATTTGGCGGTTTCAGATTGCCAGTGAAGGACTGGACCCCCACAAACTTTTTTTATTGAATGTTGATGTACATCAAACCTGGCTACTCCCGTGTCCGGACCTTTTTCTGCTGGACAGAACATCGTTTGCAGAACATCATCTGTGTTATACGATTGGACTACGATTCCACATCTGGGCCGGTGCTCTGCCATTATTCACCGCCTGCATCACGAAATTAAGTCCAGCTGGTAAACCGTGAGTCAAAAAAGAAAAGAAAACGAAAGAGGAAATCCAGGTACAATCAAGAAAAAAAAAATTCGCTATAGTGTTTTTTTGTGAAACAACAAAAAAAAAGATAAAAATTTGGATTAGTCAATTTTCTCGACCCTGAAAGGGGAAATTATAAATTATAAACCATCACATTATATTTATATATACATACATTATATTTATATAAAACAACAAATACAGCAGAATAATTTTTTTTGTGTTAAAATTAAGTGGCGTTGAGATTTTCGTTTTAGATCTTTATCCTTTTTCAATTCTTTTGATATGACTTTTATCTTTAATTAATTTAAATAATTAATTTCTAGCCAATACTATATTTAACCGTTTTTTTTGTAAGTGATCGCAAAAGTTTCCTAGGTTTGTCCGCGTCTCGTAAATTATTTTTGAAGTTTATCAGTACCCCTCTAAAGAGCTCTATCGAGGTAGGGAAATTGTAATCGATACGTCCAAATTTAACCTAAGTATAGCATCAAAAAGGGTGCTGTTAAGTCACGTCTTGGGAAACTCATCGTCTTCACGTTTTTATTTGTTTTTTTTCTCTTGTTTACAGCTTTTGTTTGTTAATTTTTCTCTGTTATCTATCTGCAAAGATATTTAAATATTAATCTTCATTTCAAATTTTTTGTCGTAATAATAAGTCAAATGAACTTACCTTTTTTAAATTTAATAAAATTCTCAAAACGCCTTTGTGGATGAAAAATAATGTTTTCTTTTGATTTCGAAAGAGAAATCATGGTTAATTAAGTGGTAAATTTTCCAGGGGTGCCTAGGGTAGCTGAGTTTCGGTGAAGATGGTATGATCCGAAACCGATCATCCACCATCTTGAGGGAATCCAAAAATGGCCGCGGATTCCTACGGTTGGGTGGGTAATGGCCTCACTGCATCAACATCCGCAGTGCCTTGATGTGCCGATAGTCCGTCCGCGTCTTCACTAGTCCGATTCTTTTTTTTTTATCCCTAGTTTTCCTTGGCCTGATTTATGTTTTTGTTTGCAGGCGAGGTTGAGTTTCTGGGGACAAGATCCCCCCCGTCCGACGAGCTGACGCCGTGTGATATGCAAGCAGGCCGCGTCCCCGGAGCTTAACATTCCACCTTTCCCTTTTCCACTCTTCCTTTCTCTCTTTCCTACCTCTTCCTTTTTCCTACCTTTTCCACTTCACCGACGCCCTCCTCTCCTCTTGCCTCGCAACAAGGGTGTTAAAAGAAAGATCAGATAAGCTCTCTATTTTGAAAGTATTTTTGAAGTATTGAAAAATTTTCAATTCCAACTAACCGAGAACTTCTATTAAACAGGTTTTACTGCTTTTTAGAACTACTTCAGTATATAAACAAATTTCTATCACGTCAATATTCAAAAATACCATTTTCCTGTCTCATAGACAAAATGTATCGATGGAAATGAAAAAATCCCTCAAAACCCTATATAACATACAATAGTTATTGGTCTTTTGATTTTCAAGGATTAAGCCGACATTTAGGTAAACTTTTTTGTTAAACTTTATTCCACTGAAAACCGTCAAAAAATCTTTTATTAGAATTTTGTCCACTTAAAATTTAATATAGCCTCTATATGTTCTAGCAAAGTAATGGAATTAATAAAATTAGATTAATAATGTTATACCTACCATTTTTTAAACTAAAATAACCACCCAGGTATACCTAAAAGCTTCAACAGATATGACTCACAATAACAATCTCGTGTGATCAAAAACGTATTTTAAAAACCAAATGCGGTTATTTTAATTATAATCCCAAAAATAGGCCAACCAACTGTTCATCAAAAACTGCCAGATTCTATTCATTCCATATATGTATCAGTATCCCAAAGCTTTGCGATGTTAGTGATAATCTCTTTTATGTTCAAATAAATTGAACTTCAAAGTATATTTTCCCAAAGTCTATAAAAGAAAAAAAAAAACAAAAAAAAGTATATTCATCAAGAACAGAAGTTGATATCATCTTTGCTCCATGTTAGGTATATAGAGGCATATATGTACATGGTACCTATGTACATGCTGTATTAATTCGTTCAGTAGTGCGAATTCGTAAGGCCTTTGAATTTCACGTAGCTTTTTTTTTATTTTTGATTGTTCTTTGTTTGTGCGAAGGTCATTGTGACGCATGAAACTACAAGCTAAATAAATTAACAAAAAAAAAGTATATACATATACTCGTATCATCTGTTGGTAGCCTAATGTGTGTGCACTTTTTTTTTTACTTTTTTTTTGCGTGTATTGAATCCGTCTAGACGTTAAACACACGAACCGGAACAAATTTTAATGGTCTTTGGGTTTTATGTAATTTTTTTGTTGTAGTTGTTTTTTTTTTTTTTTGACATAAGGCTAATCTGGTGTAGGTACGGGTGGATGTTGATGACAGTATATAGAAATAGAAATGTTAGATTTTGCAAAATTCCGTCATCAAAAAACTTAAAAATAAAATATTTTTTTGTTTCGACTTTGATCAATGGATACTTGTATAGATACAAGATTACAAAAAAAAAAGAGTCAAATGATATAAATGGTTTGAGAATGCGTTTCAATTTAAGATTAACATTAATCGTGGGTTGTTTTTTTTTTGTTTGTTCATGACCTTCACTTTTTTTTTATTTTGCCAGATGGCTTGTATAAATATATTTATAGAAATATTTTTGTTATCATAAGGCTCGTTTTATTTAGTGAATAAACATTTAATTGAGTTTTTTTTTTGTTCAACCTAAATAGATGTGATTTTCTTATTCTGTCGAAAATTATCTCAAGGAAGAGCTTTCTCAACTTGATGAGGATTTGCAAAATATTTCAAAAAAAAACACAGAAACATCACATAAGTTTGTTCAATTGACATTTGACAAACTTCAAAATGGAGATTTTAAGTTTTAGTCTTAGAGCATAATATATAACATGGAGTGCTTGTTCAATTTCAAACGTGAAGCTTTTATAGAGGGCGCTAGTTTCACTAATCTCGGAAAGCAAAAGCGCAGACCTCAAATATAAGAGTGCGTTATCCCCACTGATTAGTGGTTATCCCTCTCTAGAATTTAATTAAATTAAATTTAATTTTTTTTAATTTCCATCCCTCTTCAAAAAAATACAAAAAAACTATGATTGAAGTTTGACAGGTCCGCGCTGGTGCTTCTCGAAACTGTAAGAAAGTAGATACTAGCGCCCCCTATCTGTGCTTCTGGCGTTACAATGTATTTGATATAGGAACAAGCACTCCATATTATATATTCTCTAAGGTTTTAGTATCTATCTACTAATTTATTAACCATAAATTAATTCATGAAATATCTAAACAATGTAATGTGGGAGTAGTGTCGCAATTTTTGAGTGTTGATCAACCAATAACAAAGTCCTCATAAGAAGCTTTGATATATTATATAATAGATACTCAAAAAAAACATAGAATTTAAGAGGTCACACAGTTTTTAAGAAAGTAAGCAAAGTGAAAAAAAAACATAGAAAATATAATTGATGAATTCCAGCCTCATTTTGAGAGTTTAAAAAAAAAAACATAGACAATTGTGCGTGTCGAATTGAAACTAACAGTGAAATATAATTGATGAAAAATTAAACAGATAATGAAAATTAAATATAATTGTTACATATGATTGATGAAAATGATTACATAATTTGGTTTGAGGAATTTCTAGAGGGGACTTGAGTCTGCGAATAAGCAAGTAAGCAAAGTAGCAACAAATATAGAAAACATCGAATGACAAAACTGAAATCAATTGTCACATAGAACTATTAAGTACTGGCTTAAAGAAGTTTTGAAATGGTCACAGACTTTTTAGTAATTTAGAGAAGCAGCAGGAAAACATAGAAAACATTATAAGAACAAATTGAAACTAGCTTTCACATAGAAAACACTGAAAGGCAAATTTGAAATTTTTAAACAGTGATTAATTGTTTGCTAGCATTCGCCATTTTTCAGAAAATTCACAAAGTGGATAACAGCGACTAAATAAAAAAACCAGTAAATAATTTATTGAAATTTTGGGTTTAAATATTGAATGCAACGATTGCACTTAGAAATTTGAAATTTTGAAAAAAAAAAATCTGATCGGACAGTAAAATTTACGCATTTTGTGTAAATTTTGAGTTTTTAAAAATTAATTTTTCTAAAAGAAAAAAAATTGAGAAAAACAATGGATTTCTTTACTTTAAAAAGAGATGAAAAGGTCCAGTTGCTCGTCTTTCCAATTTTGAGGGTGCTTAAAAGCTTTTGCCACACTTCAAAGGCGGTTTTATTGGTACCTGATTGTTTCTGGCGAACACATAATTTGGCAATTTCATTAAAAAAATTGACCTTTTTTGTTTAATTCATGCAAGAATATGATCTTCCACAACAATTTTGAAAACACACATATTTGAAAAGCGAAATTCCTTACTCTGAGGCACCAGATATCACCTCAAAAATAGATGATTTGCCTGACTGCACATTAATATCTCTGCAACTAACTGAATCTGACACAACAGCAAAAAAGTAATCATAAATTACAAAACCCTTAAAGAGCTTAAGCAAAAAATCATCCATTAGCTGCACACACGTGCCAATGTCAATATTTATTTTTTCTTTTCCTTAACAACACTATAACATCTTCTTCGTACCTATTTCACACGAAGGCTTAAAAAAAAAAAAATAAGCCCATAGCTAGTTGCATTACACGTTTGCATCTATATACAAAACTTCGCACAGCATAAACATAAACAGCGATTAAAATTCAATAAAATCGTTATGATAATAACGATAATTGTGTAATTCATACACAGGGACTGTTCCAAGTGAGGGGTTAGGGGGTTGACTATATCTCCATTGCCTGCGCCATTACAGAGTGTATCTACAAACGAAATCGTGTAATGTCATTCATTCGTTCGTAACGTGTTTCGGTTTGTTGTTTTTTTTTTTTTCTTTTTTATATTTTTGTGCCATTTTGTGGTTGTGTCGATTAGTCTACTCATATAAGAGAGGAAAAGAGATTCTGTCAGAAGCAGTAGAAAACCGCTGCACTACAACTATATAACAGAGGGCTACAACGACGCAGGCAACAGCCAGCAGCAGCAGCAGCAGCTTGCATCTATTTGTATGCAGTTTGATTGTGTGCTAATCCAAGGTCGCAATTGGCACGATTATTCCTTGCACCCTCTTCCGCCTTCTTTGGCATCATTGCCGCGCACCGCAAAAACGTTCTCTGCATCTGCATTCTACAACAACCCCATTCTCTATAAAGTATCTTTCCGCATGCATAATATACCTTCGTTTAGCTGGAAGCTGATGCTGGAAACTGCTGTTGCAGTTGGCAGTGCCTTTTTGATGCATGTGCCTTTTACTTCCCCGATGCGGCTTAGCCCATAGCCTGCAGGCTATATTATGTTCTTTCTGTGGCTATTGAATATGTCAGCTCTAGCTAGCTAGCTAGCCCAGGCTCTCAACAAGCATCAGGAACCAACCATCGGCATTGCATCGATCAGGGAGAGGAGATGCAGAAATGAAAATGAAAATGAAAAAGTTAATAATAATTGGTAAATGTAATCGCATTATTGCCACATAGAGAGTGAATGAGCGCTGATAGAATTATTGTTCGCCTGTTGCTGCAGCTACTGCTGCTGCTGCTGCTGCTGCACACATTAAATAAGAGTTAATATATAAAAAACCTCCACAATAAAAGATGCAGATATCTATAGGGTTTAAGGTTTGAGTTTTTTTTTGTCTTTTTTGTTGTTGTTAAAATACATATGGATGATGTGTGGTTTGTGTAATACACATAGTTGTTTATATTGTTTGTGGTATTAATGGAATTCTGTCATGCTGTGGCACGAGCATCGAGCACATGACGAATATTATATATTTATTCACCTGAGTCGGTTGATTGTTTTTTTTTTATTTCAATCCTTTTTTTCACTTTCAATTAACAATGTTTAAATACTTCATGGTTTTTACTTTCTACTGGGCATTTAATTATTTAATAAAAAAACGAAAAAATTAAAATTTTTGTATTGCTTTCGACTTCCTTATATTTATAAAAACTTAAAACTCTTGCACATCATGGTTGTTTAATTGTGGAACGAAAAAGTCAGTGATCATGGTTCTATAGCGGTCATCATTGACTGTAAAGCTCTGGCCAGTTTATGGTTCCCCCAGCCCATAAAGCACACCAGTCAATTCTTTTGGATGCAACAGTGCTTCAACGTACACTTGAGAATTATCTTCACCCCAAAGCCATTTAAACAAAATTCGCTTATGAAAATCGGAAGCATTTGGAAGCGTTATTCAGGCGTCAGTCAATTCATGTTAAAATGCCAAACCAAACTAAACACAAATCAGTAAGCAGCTGTTAAAATTGCCCCCTGTTAAAAAAGTGTTGCCAACTTAAAGCTGTATACCTCTGAAAAAAACCATCCTCTACATTTATGTAGAAAAATACAAAAAAAAAATAGCAAATGACATCTTTAAACATTTACGCCGCAAAACGGCATCATAATTCTGTTACATTGCAGTACATTCTTCAATATTTCGAGAGTCATATGACTAGGCAGCTCAAAAGAAAAACAAAACGAAGAAATCTTGAAATTCATACTTACCTATAGTCTATGATACGAAAATAAAGTCTAACTTCATTCTTCTTCATTAGGTGTATTTTTGGTTCTTTACAAATGTTTTTTTTTTTTGAAAAAAAAACTCAAAAATATTCTCACCGAATTAAAAAATTAAATGACCAGCCATAAGAAAGTGGTTTCCAACAAAAGAGTCTAAGAAATTTCCGGGTGCAAGGAAACTTTACACAAAAAAAAAAACCACCAAGTAGGTATAGCAGACTTTCAAAACGACAAACTCAATTAATACCTTCTGCTTGCTTGACCGTAACCATTTCATAAATAAAGAAGTTAAAGAAGTTCTAATCACACGCGCAGGCATGTTGATATGGAGCTGCTCTACCTGATTTGAATCTTACCACGAAGCCAGATAGGTACAACAAAAAAAAAAATCCGCAAACCTGATTTTAATAATTGAGTTCCCGTATATTGGAAGATGGACATCCTGATTATAATATCACGAAAACAAAAGTCACACAAAAAAAGCCCCCAAAAAATGACCATTCGAAAAGGCAGAAATAAAATACACATATGGTCAGCGATACTTTATTTAAAAAAAAAAAAAGAACTACCTGCTTGACCAATTTGGTCTTTCTATTATTTCTTTTGCGTTTTCATTGTCCTTTTCTAATCGCACATTAGAGAAGATTTTTTTCGCGACCGTCTGTCATTGATTATTATCCCACGCATTTTTAAATATTCTCTTTTTTTTGTATAAACTTGAATTTTGTATTGAATCCTGTTTTTGCACCAAAAAATCCGTCTGCTGAAGGTCAACGTGATATATTTTTTTTTCTTAAATCTTTCTTTCTGAAATTTCATCTTACAGTTGTTGTTGATGGTTATATTTACTTTTTTTTCGCACTCGCAAATCCATTAGTACCTACATGTTTTTTAACAAATTTTTGTGTGTTTTTTAAAGTACAAAAAAAACATCTTATAATGTTAGTGCAGTCTGATGGTTACAGTTACATCTGCAGGGTGCTACTTACGTTAAGTCATAACTAAATTCTATATTTTTGAGCAGCAAAATGAGTGATATTCACAAATCACAATCACAATTTAATTTCGCTTATGGAGCAGCTCACTGCAGAACAAAATGCAGGAAACAATTATTTGCATATGATTTCATTGTATCGTTTTTGAATAGGATATTTAACTTCTTGTTTTTTAAAAACTACAGCTATCCATAACTTCATGTACAAAAAAAGTTAGTCGGTTCACAAAAAAAGTATAATTTTTGTCTCATTTTTGTATGACATCAAATGATTGAGCTCAGAGAAAAGCCGCCATCTTGAAAAAGAGATTAGTTCTAATTAATGGATATAACAGTTCAAAGTTCACCTGTAATACTTTTTTTTTGTGGGGTGGTATGACACTACTTGAAATATGTCGCATATCTTGGTTTTGGTGGATATAGCCCAAAGAATAATAGTTTATGGTGTTTTCAATTTTCTCTAGAAAGGCCTTTGGAGGTCCATATCAGCTCTTTCTAACTCCTCTTCCCTAAATACGTTGATTCCGTGACCATTCCTTATAAATTCTTTTAGGTCAACCCCCTCATCGGCTTGTCTGCGTGTGAGAAAGTTCAATTGCATTCCTTGGCTTATGACAACTCCTCAATTATTGTTTACGTGATTGTCCGTATTGGGAGCATTCCGAAAGCAGCCTTAGCTTTTCTTTATTTGCTGTTAATACATAATTGGAATCTGTTACCCCTGAGATCATCGGCGTAGTGCATTTGATTTATGTTTAATTGCAGAGTCCACTGAATTCTTCCATTTACAATGGAAAAAAGCTGCGTTTAGTACAACACCAATCACTTAAATAAACAGTATGGGTTGCAATATGCAGCCTTGCAGGACCCCACTTTGCATTTGAAACTCCCGTGACCACTTTCATTCCCTTAAAGATTTTTTTGACAACAAATCCAAAACCGTTTTTGGGCAAATGATTTCGAAAATTTGCATCAAATGGTATTAAAAAAAAAATTTACAAATTAGAAATTACGACAATTTCAAGAAAAACTAGCAGATTTTTAAAAATGCACTGTTCTACATTTTTTTTTTTTTTTCATTTTAAGAAATTTAGAAAAACGTATAGGTAGATGTATCTCACTCTGATTCTTAAATATTTATATTCTGTCCCTTTACAATAATTACATTCTGCTAAGTAGTAAACCCTTTTACTGCGGCAACACTGATTTGTTCATTTCATTTTTCATAATGCTTTCTTATTTTTAATATTCCTGATTCCTGAGCGCTTACCACTACAATCTTTCAATCAGTTAGTCATTTTTTCACTTAAAATATTTCATGACAAGTATTTTTAATGATTTGTAATTTAAGATTCTTTTTAAGAAATAAAAATAAAAAAACTGCATAGACTGTTAAGAACATCATACCGGTTTTGTTTCACATCATGATTCTACATTTAAGTTTCGGAAGCAAAAAAAAAAAATTACAAGCTAAAAATTCATTGTTAATTTTTGTTTTATAATTGATTTTTTTTCTCTAAAGTGACTCGACCGACCGACGCACAATACATTCACGCGAATTTAAAATTTGACAAAAAGTCAACTTCAAGGTCTTTGGATTTATAAAGAATATTTTTTTGTGGGTATTGTTTGAAATTTGTTTTTTTTTTTGTTTTTTGAAGTCGACATTGATAGATTGCAACCGCACACAACACTCACTATATCCACCGCTCGCTGCGCCGCGCCGCGCCGCCGCGTTGCCGTGCCGGAAAGAAGCATGAACTTGAAGGAAAACAAATTATATTCTCGTAAAAAAAAAAACATCATTTTATGAATCCACTTTACTTTCATGCAGGTAATTGCAATATCCAGTGGTGATTTTTTATGATTTAGTATATAGATTATCCTTGACAGGTAGTATAGGTATATAATGCCGTTTTTAACGAGTTAATTTTTTATTTGTTCGAATATAATAACCTCACTATTCCTCGCCTTGTGGCTCTGAAATGATCAAAGTATAGGTTATTTTTTTTTTATAATCGAAAGTTCAAGCTCCATCAACGAATTGTGATTGCTAACACTAAAAAAATATGATTGAATCATTATTTTGGGTTTAGATGTTGGCCTTGAGAAATTTTTTTTTTACAAAGCTGTCGAAGTCATCATCTATATATTATAAGATATGTATTATTCTATTTATATATATTTTTGTATTTTGTGTTTTATCCAGTGGGTTAAATTAAACGCATATTTTTAATCGCAATAACCGGATGCTGGCAATATGAATGCAGGTCAGATATGGAACCTTCCATGAAGTTGTCGACAAATAAGATACTACGAAATTGACATCTTTAGTCGTACTCACTTTATTAGCTGAAATATATCTGTCCCGGTCCGAAGGTAGTCTAGCTTTCATTTCACACCCAATTCATATAAATCCCACTTCGTAAAAGGCATATTTAGCCCAAAATGCAACTAAAAGAAAGCATTTTCTAACCGAAGCAAACTGAAAAGGTTTGCCCAACCAGCTTATTTTGTAGCATTCAACTAAAGCTGTTGGCAACCCTTTTTTTGAAATTCGTTATTAGATAGTTAAACTTACGGTCGCCTTTCGTACTTTTTTATTCTGTTCGTGCTGATTTATGGAAATCTTCTTCTGAAATAATTTAGGAAAAAATTGTTATGGAATTTGTTTTAGTATCAAAACCAAAAAGCTAAAAGATTGCAATGTTTTAAGAGCGTAATCTTTAGTGACTTAATATGATAAGATTCCATTCTTTGAAATAATTTTGAGACAATACTATTGGACTGTTGGACTGGTTTTCATCAATGGAGTGATTGCAGTCTTTTTGGATGCACAAAGCATCTGAAGTTCTTTACGTTCATTGCATTCTTTCAAATTCTTTATTTTCGTCAAAAATGTTCTTTGTTTAGTCGTAACTTAATTTTTCAAACCACATCATTTTAACTCAACACTCAAGTGAACACAAAGCCTAAAGCAAAGTTCTTCTGAAAAAAAAACTCTTATAGTGAGAAAAAAAAATCTTTTCGTCAAAAAAAAATATCTGTCAAACTCCATTTTTTTAACACAAAACAATGACAGTGAAAATTTTTTTCACATCAGATTGGTTCACAGTTCGATGAAAAATGAAATATAAAACGAGTACATACCTTCAATTATATCAAAGCCTAACAACATCGTCTTATACTACCTTTTCACCAAGAGCTAAATCGCGATTTAAGTAGATTATCCATAAATCTTGTACAAATCTCGAAGATTTACCATGTTTATAAATCTTGAGATTTCAAGGAGATTTCAAATAAGTCTTGTATAAATCTTCATGGACAAATAGTTTCGAAAACCGAACATCCCTAAATTCATATTTTGTTTGTGTTGTGGAACGTATTCCACAATTTTTTTTGCTCTGTTTGACACAGATAGAACCCTCTATCTCACTCACTTCATAAGAAATAAGAGAACGCCATTTGAATTTTCAAGGAAGCTGTCAAATTTAATCTTATTTAAATCTTTTTAATGTGGTGGAAACACTTCAGAAGATTTACTAATCCTCAACGAGATTAACATTTGGTGAAAACGTAGTACATATTACCAAATACTTACTTTTTGCAGCCCTATTTAGAGTCGTTCCATTCCAAACATTCCAAACCTGCAACCACACTGTTATTCGCACTACTTTTGTTGCCTAAATTGTCCGCATTATTCTCTTCCATGTAAAATTTACTGCGCTGCTGAAAATAATGCGTCTATGTATAATCCACCACGAATTAAATCTATGCAGTTGAATAGTTCGCTAAATATGGAATACTTCTACCATTGCACAAAAAACAAAGCAAAATAAGACAAATAAGTATTTACGTACAGGTTTACTTCGATTTTTCACCACGAATGAGACCTATGCAGGTGAATAGTCCACTAAAAATGGAGCAATTTTTACCAAGGCACCAAACCATAATCCATCCATTCCTCATGTTTTTTTGGGACATAGTAAAAATTTTATTAAGCCGACTCTACAACTGGATAGGTCTCATTCGTGGTGAAAAACCTTACCTTTCTTGGGTTATTTATTAGGCTAAACTTTTTACTTGCATTGATTTTTTACTGACTACCGAACTGTATTGGTCTCATTCGTGGTGGATATTTGGAACAAGCACCATACATTTTCCTCCATTCTCCTTTGGTATTCAAACTCAAATTTGTCTGAAGGTTCAAATTAAGTTATAAAATCATGTTCTTGATTTTAACTTTAAAACCAGGATGACCTCAACAACAATTTTTTTCGGCTAATAATAACTAAAATACAGCATTCTCTTTTAGCCCCTTGAACATTTTTTAAGTTTTGACCCAAAAACCTATTTAAAAAGAAATAGAAATAATTAAATCTAAGATTTTCTTCGAAACCCAATTAAATATGATTCCAAATTAAATTTCATACAATTCATCTCCATTCAAATAAATTGGATTAAAAACACTAATTATATTTTGCATATTGTTATTAATCTCTTAAATAAATTTTTCAACCTTAATTCCAATTTGTAAAAATATTTCACTTTGAAATTGGAACACAACTTCATGTTCATATAGAAAACCTATAATTTCAGTAAAATGACCAATTCACTCGATTTATAAGAAACTCCCACAAACTATTAACAACAATGAAACCAGATTTCTCAAACTTCTCAACGACAAACGATATATACTTTCTTTTCCTCGATTTGTATCGATGCAAACGCAAAATAAAAAAAATAAAAAAACTACATTAACGACTGCCAATGTTGTTACAAATGGATTTGTTTTGCAAACACTATCCGACTTACAAAATATATGGCTTTAAATCGAAGTCAGAGTCGCAGATTGAGAGTGGAGACCGGATTGCGGGACCACCATACCACTTGACAGAGAACAGACAAAATGCCAGTTCCATTGCGTTAAGCGCCTCATTGCGTGCGCCACTAAAATATTTATCGTATATGATCTTGGAATATAATTTGAAATTTTATCGCCGATTAAATGGTGAATTTGAAAACATTAAAATCATCGCCCCATGCGCTGCACTGCGATCGTTGTAATGGTCATGGGCCGCGGTGCGGCGCGGTGGTCGGTGGTGGCGCCGCCGCAGTAGGTGAAGAATTCCAATCTGTATCTTTTGCCTGAGCAAGAGCCCCGGAAAGATATTTTGTAATTTTCTTTTTTGTATCTTTTAATTTTTAATCAGAAAATCCTGTTTTTTCGCACGCGTCGTTGATCGTCACACGCCTGCGTAGCCGTTTATGCAGAGAAACACGCTTTTTTTTTATAACCGATGATGCGTTGAAAGTTTATTTCGCATCTTAAATACTAGAAATGGGATTTTTATCTTTATGGATAAATTTGTAATTGGGTATTTTATGAGGGCAGCCGTTTAGTGCGGGCATTTTGTATCTCTATGTGGAAATTGATATTTTATAGTAAAGTATCTGTGTCTCTCAATCGACTGGAACGATGTTGATGCTGCAATGCAGTGTGCTCAGTGCTGGTGGTGTCACAGATGGTTGCAAACGATTGGCGAATGGACACTTTATTGTCACTTTAACATGAACGCCATGCAAAATGTATCTATCTATCTTTATTTTTTTTTTTTGTTAAAATATACAAAGTCGAATGGATGTTAAATATTAATGCGCTGCGAATCTATGATCATGAATAAGTAATCATCACGATTTTGATAGCTTAAGCTGGTACTGAGACTTGCTATTACTCCGCCAACTATATAGGACTGGAACTGTGATGTGATGATGGTGATGATGATGATGGTTTGCCTATGGTCGAAGGTAATTTCCACTTGTCTTGTCTGCCAGTCGTTAGCAATTATTATGTCAGCTAACTTTGTTTGCAGTATAAGATTGCTTGGAGCTTGATTTGAGGATTCTGTGATGTGAAGAGGGAAATTGGAGGTAGTTTGAGAGACAATCTTGGCATCAGTGATTGGTTTTATAGGGAAAAGTCGTGCTAGGTGGTAAGAGTAAAATGAAAAAAAAAAAATAACTAGTTGGTGGTGATTTAATGGAAATTAAATTCCTGCCATGCAAAAGGGCGATGAGATGCAATTCGATTGTTATTTGTTCGCGCATATTTAATTACGATCTATCTTTAACTACCGATTAAAATTTGAATAATAGTCTTATTAGTTATGGGTATGGAAATAATATGTGGGCTTTAACATGTATGATGGCTGGTTGGTATGTGATGTTGTGGTATGATATATGGGAATTTTTATATCGATTGACAGTCCCACGCTAGTGTGTAACAGCGAGTTGTATACGTTTTGAGATTTTCATCTGCTAACTTGGATTCGGAATTTTAATAAGGGGATTTTTTTTAACGGAGTCTGTAAAATGAAATGTTAACAATTAAAAATACTCTAGTTGCGTCATTAATTAATTTCACTATTTCGTCTTGGTAGAAATAAATAGGTAGGTACATATTTTTTATTTGATTTAGCTTATCAGCTAAGTGAATGAATCGACATACATGTAGAGGTCGCCAGCATCGAGCTTATGTCAAAATTCAAGTCTTTTTGCTATAAGTCTTTAAAAAAATACTATTCTCATTTTCTGGAAATGTTTTCACAGCGAAATCGGGACAGCCTTTTGAATGGTTTAGCAGACTCATCCAAATGTAAAACGTTGTTCATGATTGATGCTCGCGACCTCTATTTGTCAATTTAATAGTCAATTGGTGAAGTGCCAACTGGATCGCACGAATTTTCTCCTAAACAAGAATTCCATGAGAGAAAAATTTGTAAAGGAATTAAAGTTATTATTTAAATTGTTATAAAAGCCAAATGGAGATGGAGACGCATCGAAAATAATATGAATTTTTGAAAATAACTGTTTTTTTTTTGAAAATAACAGTTTTTTGAAAAATACTTTTTTTCGACAAGTATCTGTATGCTTGGAGCTAAAATGTCGTTTCTAGGGTACTAACCTTAAGTGCCAAGTTTGAAGATAATATTTGTTTTACTATCGGCCATTTTTATAAAATATTCAACGAGGATGTCTTCATTGTTTTAATGTGACCTTCTGCTTAAATGAAAACTTCTGTTTTATGTGGTAATTTTTTATTTGTGTAAATATACATAGTTTCAACCAATTTCACATCCATCAATATAATTTATCTAATTAATTTCAAAACCTTACAGCTCTATTTAATCTATATAAACATTTTAATTTTATAATCCAGATTCAGCTGCAAATAATTGCTCAATTACCCATCTGCATCTGGCATATCTGCAATTGATATCATAATGAAAACACAAAATTAATTGGAATTATATTTATTTGCTCAGCGCGCATAATCGTTCGATTAAACATACAAATCAAGAGCAAAAAAAATAAAAAGATAGGAGTGCATAAACGAGTAGATAAAACGTTCAACTTAAGAAGGGGATTTCAATTCCACATGAGGAGTATAAATTGTCTGATATAGTTTTGCCGGTAGCCCCGGTCTTCTGTCGTCTTCGGAGATTTTTATTTTTTCATTTACAAAAAATCATGGAAAGTTGCAGAGGCAGTTTTTTTCATACTTCTTTAAGTAGAGTTTTAATTTATTGAACTCAATGTTTATCATCATCCTCCACTTCTCTATTTATGTTTGGTTTATTATAGTCCGTATTCGATTCATGATGAAGATATACATAATATGTTTTGATCAGAGATTTAGCTTCGTAATTTTTTAATGTCGGTAAGACGGAGTATTTTCTCAATTGGGACATTTATAAATTCGTTAGGATGGACCAGGATTTTCTCTTTTTAATTAACTTAATTTAAAATTTTTTCTTTTCAAAAACATTACTTTTGAGGAGATTCCCTAGAAACGAATTTAAAATCAAAAATAATGGTACCTACTTGTCATATAACCGTTAAAACAAAACCTTTTTAAAATCTCGAAAACGACTTCAACGATTTCAAAAATTTCATTCCTGAAAGGTTGAGTTGTTAAAAAAAAAAATTTTTTTTAATTAAAAATTTATATAAATTTAATTTTGAAAATTTAAAATCAAAAATATTTAACTCTGCTAATAATATGCTGATTTTTTTAGAAAATCGAAAATAAAGGTTATGCTGCACCTTTTTCTCGTTAAGCCCTACTTTTCTAGCAATGAGCAAAAAACTGTCGTACAACGCAGCTGTTGGATATTTTTGTTTGGGATTTAAAAGTAAAAACAATTATTTTTTAAAATGCATGTAAAAATATAAGTACCACACAAATATTTGTTTTACTGAATTCATAACTAACACTGTATATAAAAAAGGTACAAATAGCTAGATAAAGTTATTAAAAAATAGACCTTTTCTCCAACCAACAACGGTACACTGCGCATTTGTGAATTTGCTGACCAAAAAGAGTTATCTTCACTGCAAAACCAATTTCTTTATTGTTTGCCTCTGCAACAACTGCATGATGCTATAAGATTCCTCCTAATCTGAGTAATCTAACATCCTACTGAATATTTTGAAGAAACAGGGTGTTTACAAAATAAAATATTAAGCAAATGGTAAATTTCAGCTCATGTCCAAAATACTATATGTATATCAGAGATCATTGCAAAATTTTTAAGTAAAAATTGAGTGGTAATTGATGTTTATAATAGTTTCAACCCACAAGGAAATTTTGAGTGAATCACAATTTTCGTTGTTGTTTGACAGCTGCTGTCACATAATGTGGACATGAGTTTTAGATCTGGTGAGATTATTAGTTGCACAATGTTTAGAAAATGTGAAAATTCACTACAGAAACAGTTCGATTTTCTAGACCAGGTGACCATAATGCACTTCCATTTACTATAGAATCTCTAAGAACACCCTCTATTCGTGCATCTATTCCACCAAAAAAAAAAAACATAGAGTACCAAAGGAGTTCAAGGAAAATTCCGGCGGCGCTTATGTATGCATAAATACCATACGAATACTGCACAAGAATATACCACCAAAGAGAAAATATAAAAAAAAACACCACACGGCATCACTTTCAACGCCAACGTAAAAAAAAAATTTGCGTGTGGTCAATCGGACTCTGAGTGCAGCACGCGCACTCGCTTTTAAAGGAATACACTTAGATATTTTCCAAGATGCACTGCACTGCACTGCATTGCACTATAGTACTAACTGATGCACATTCACTTACTCCAAGGCGGAATTTGGGCCAAGAGGCAAGAGTTTCTATAAGTTTCAATTTTTTGTTGTTGTTGTTGTTTTTTTTTTTTTGTGGACCCCTGGCTGCCGCGGGTTCAGGAGTTTACACAAAAGATAAGGATTTGCCGCGCACCGTATGTGCAGATATATTGATGGTGGTCTTTTATTTCAACAGCCCGAACAACGATGGATGGATACATTTGTATATCTTTTGAGTGAGGGAGAGGGGAGTAACTTTTTCGAATTCTTCTCCTTTTTTTCTATTTTTTTTTTTTTTGTTTAAACAGAGATAAGGAATATAAACGGCTTCTAGGAAGAAGATCCAGTAAATCGGTGTTCTTGTGTGGCATTGGGTGGGATGGTTATGATGATGATGGTGCATAGCATTGCATATTATGTATATTGGGGACACAATCTTATATACATATATTGCACTGTGGGGTGGGTGGAACGATTTTATGCTGGCGGAATATAGAAATTGATGGGCATCTACTTTCTGTGACATGTTTTTCTTTTTAACATTTTCTTAGGGATATGCAGTGAAGGAATAAGGAGGCTTGGCTTGATGATAATAAAATATTATTATGGGCAAAATTCCTTCAAGTGTGTAGGCAAGGAATAGAGACATAATACATACTTATGTATATGTTCAAGTTTGTAAAATTTGAAGTGAGTCAGAATTAGAGGATTTTTAAGAAATAAGAAATAAATAAGTTCACAGCTTTTTGCTTCATATTTAAAGAGAAATACTTTGACATGTTTGCAGACAAATCAAATTTATTTATAAGAAAAAGTTTAGGATTAATGGCGGTATACACCGATTACTCATAAGTTTAAGAAAATCCTAGCTGAAGAAATCCTCCCTCATTAGCGCATAAAAGTGAATATTTATGACTCAATGAGGGAATATTTTTTAGATAACGTTTTAATCTTACTTTCTTTTCCACAGAAATTGAATATTCCGATACTTTTCCACTGCAACTATCAAGCTTGAGTTTGATGTATTAAAATGACAGCCCTGTTCCACATGAATATGATTCTTCTATGCCAGCAAATTACAATGAACACAATGTTTTTTTCCTCAGAAGTGTCGTGGTTGAAAATATTGTTATTAAATTTATCGTCTGTTATTGATTCGATGTTAAGATATCTGACAGTATTCTCTAGAGCCGATCTCGGGACAAGATAAGTCCCGGGGAAACGAGACTAGCACGAGGTAAACTCGAAAGCATGAGATCGTATTTTTTCGACCGAAATTTACGAAGAAACTCATTGGTCTTTCCCGTAAGGAGAGTCATTCAAAATTTGTGGTTCTCAAAATCATAGAATTGAACATTGTGTTAATATTAAGCAGCATTTAGATTCAAATTGTTATTCCTCATATTTCAAATTCTTGAAAGTTCTTTCGGAAATCTTAGTTGTATCAGTTTCTGGAAAGCTCAATGTTATCACAGCAACTTCTTCTTCTTTTGACAGTCACTGATGCTTGGAAGTAGATGAGTTACAGTTACAGTTGTTCATCTTCAGGTATTCCCTTTAGAAATATACTCTTAGGTATTAGTTACGTTACTGTTTCATATGCTCCTAAATTTTCTTGGCAGCAATTTCTGGTCAGTAAGCAGTAAGGAGCCACCTATATAGAGCTTCATTTTTTCTGGTATGTTCCCTTAATTACCGGATTCAGAAACTCTGAAATTCAAGCTGCTGTAGTGAGGTGCTTATTCCGAAAGAACTCAAATGATATCTCTTTTTCTGTCGAAAACATTGGTTTTCTTCAGATATACACCACTTTCCAAATTTTCTTTGAGATGAAAATAAATTTAAAAATTTTTCCAAACCAAAGGAAAATAGCTGTTGTCACGTAAGTTGTCGAAAATTAGATCTCCTTATTCTGTAGTCAGCAGAATGAAAAGAAATTTAATTTTAAAAAAATTTGAAATATTTTTTTTATCGTTTTGTTTTATGTAAATTGTTTTCTTTTTATTAAAAAAAATATAAAAAACATAATTGGCATTTAATTTTAAAAAAAACTGAAAATAAATCCAAGTGAATGCTAAAACATAAAAATCCGCAATCATCCCACACGACAAAACCTCTCTTTGGAATGACCCAACTATCAAATTCCTGTATAAGTGACACAATAAAAAAAATAGAAAGAATTGATTCTCCATTACCGGACTAATATTTTATTTTCCATTATTCCGTTACAATACTCTACGAACTACGAGTATATCCGTCTGAACATTTTAATATCAAAAATTCCAATCTCTCTCTGGCCGCCATGTAAAATAACTGACCATCAATCAGCCTATCCTAAAAATCCAATTCGTCCATTAATTTCTATAAAAATAATCCTCTCCATGCAGCACGAATTGAAATTAAACGTCATCATCATCATCATCGTCATAGAACATGACCCAAATCATGCCAAAAAAAAAAAAAAACAAGACTGACTATGTTCACGGTTTAACTATTTCTTCGATTGTCCAAGGAAATAGTTCGAGCTCTAGAATAAGGTTAGCTATTTATTTGACAATGGGAATTCTTCATCTACTCGTATAAAGGACACACAAGGGAAAAGGCGCCCTCTGTGGAACGAAATGCGGTTCATCAATTTAGAAATTGTAAAACGTGAAATTCAAACTTCTCTCTTTGGTCTATCAACCAAAAGCCTTTATCTCAGAACCAAATGTCCAATACAAAAAAAATATTAATATTTCTTCTCTCTTCCCCCTCCTCCCCTCCTTTTCTATAGAATTAGACTAATTTCCATAAATTTCCCTCCGGAAAATTATTACATTTTTCTGTCTTTTCAATTCGATTTGTCCGCCAAAATACTTTGAACAGTACAATATCTACCTTCCGGCTTGGATCCCTCTGGGCCATGTTTTTTTTTTTTTTTTCTGCGCGCACCACTCAGCCGAATCCAATGTGATGATCTCTGGGAACTTTGTGTGTGACAACAACATCATCATCCTCTAAGTCTTCCTATTTTTTTTTTTCTATCAAAGTATTACCTGTAGTTATCCCCGGCCTGGCCTTTTACTGGCCGTGGTACCTGTTCGTATTATCTTCCTTCACTTTGTGAGGATAAATCTCTCTGACTATATTGAAAGAACGCGCGTACTCTATGGTTTAACTCCATAGCAACAACAACAACAAATTCCAGCATTTTGGACGACAACAAGATGCGCGCATTGAGGTGCTTCGGTCTTTGATTCCTTTGGCAATTTGAAAAGAGAGAGAGAAAGATTACCTTACCGCAAGAAATAAAAAAAAAAAATCCGACGAAGTGAAGGAGGGGGGGGGGGCAAATGGACACTCTTACCGCGCATCTTATACAATACCACAGTAGAGCAGCGCAGCGTAGCGAAAATTTATGGCCAATCGTGACAAGTCCAATGTGCGCCTTCCTATGTAATTTTCCCTTCGCTTGTAATGATGAAGATCTTGGCCGTCTTCGTTGTCGTATAGTCGAAGTCATCGTCGTAGTTGTTTTCCTGAGATGCGCCTGCCTGACTCATTGAAGCATGGGAATTTTCGGGATCTATTGCGCGCTGAGAAAAATAGCCGTGACGCAAAAACAAAAAAAAAAAAACTTTATACGAAGCGAGTGGGCTTATAAAGTTTTTTTTTTGTGGTGCGTTGCATTCGTCGTTGTTGTCGTTATCTACAACAACAACTGTGCAACTATTGAGCAGCATTTTGAAAAATTCCTTTAGAGTTTTTGTTTGTCGACGACAACCGTGTTGTGCTATTTTAAATCCTTTTATTCTAAATCTTTTGGCATCTAAAGATTTATTTCTACTTTTATTTGAAAAGATAGAAAGTGGGACTGTTTTGTTTTTTTTTTGTTCAATCGTCGTGCTCAAAATTGTATTGAACCATATTTGAAAGCAATTATTTTGAATGCATTGAAATGAAAATAGAAAAATAATAACCTACCTACACTAAAAAAGTAAGTATTGGAAGAAAACTTCTTATAAGGAAGTTTTAGAAAATGTTTAAACCCCCTTTAAAATTCAATACTAATAACGAGTAAGACCACCAGAGGGCCAATTCTTTATCTTCTTGATAGCTGCGGATAAATTTGTTCAAATGGATGTTTTGAGATCAAATTAATTTTTCACACCCCTGAATTGAGTTCAGTATGTTTTGAGTTTAAATAAATTTATCACTTCAAAAAGCAAAAGTTATGAGACCCTTCGATAGGATGTATAAAGCGTCTAAAATTTGAGTTCAGCAGCCATATTTAGACATTTGTTCTTTCAGTCTTTTGGTCAGAAAAAATAAACTGAGCTTTGGGAATGATAAGTAAAGAAAGCAAAATAGAAATATTTGAGGTACGTTGCATGATCAATGTCGCGATGTGGAAGGGAATGGGATATTCGCAGAACTAGAATCCGGCTCGAAGGACCAATAATGTTCGCTTTCAAACTTAATCCATATGGAAAAAAAGATAATTTGAACAAAGACGTATAAACTGGATCCTTTATTAGGTTGTAAAACGTCAAATTAAATATATAACCATTAAATCGATAAAGTAAAAACAAAAATAAAAAATATTTTATCCATACAAGGATTGCAACGAAAATCCTGCTTCACTTTAGATGGACAAAAAATCCAAAATTTGGGAGGTACGTCAAATAGAATCATTTTTTTTTTTTTGATTTCCGATTTTTTCAAAAGCTATCATCTAATTTTGATTCAAAATGTTTATCCAAAAGCATCTTAAATTTATAAAAGTTTATAAATTGTTTTTTTTTTTTAGTTCTGAAAAAAAAAATGTTTTTTGAAAACCAAATATTTAAAAAACGGCTTCATATATTATATTTCTGAATTTGGTTTTTGGAAAAACGGTTTTTAAATAACTTGAACCAAAATTAATTTCAGTTTAAAAAATAACGGTACCTCCCAAACAAATCATAAAAATCTTTTTCAGAAAATTTGATTTGTACGATTAGTTAGGGTGGTTTTTTTAAATATAAATTCCTACATATATATATTTATGTATATATGTATGTATATAAAATTTCTTAAGTATTTTTAGATAAATTCTCCACCTGTTTCCAAAATATTGAATTTTCTAACAAATTAAATTGATTATTAAATAAAAAAATTTGATGGCAAATTCTTTAAAATTGTTCGGAAACCGAAAACCGGTTTTAGAAAAATAATTTTTGAATAAATAATTTGAATTACAAAAATTAAAGAAAATTATTTCATTAGTGTACGCTGTGGTTCGCTTTCCCTATTATCATTTAAGTAAGACCTGATCTCGAGTTCTATTTTTTTTTTTTACGAATGAAAAACAAGGAAGTAAAAATTGATCCTATGTTATTCCATCTTTCTCAAGAATTCTCAATTTTTACTAAAAGCATACCCGGGGAATCAAGATAATCATTTATGACATCCAAAGAATCAAACTATCAACTGAAATTCCGCAACAAAAAAACAGTAACCCACTACTATGAAGTCAATCGATAAATTTAAGCTTCAAAATTTGTTCAGCCTCAAGCAATCAATTATGCCCAACGCACATTCCATACCGTCCTATACCTACCTCTCTCAGATCACTCGGCTACAGATGTGGACACACCAAAACAAACATCATGAATATTTCTATTTTTTTTTTTTCTATTTCTAACGAAGACAAAGTTGAAAAATTCCACAAGAGTCGCGTAATTACAATTAATGTCCTCGTTAACAAGCGCAATTTTAATTTTAAAACAATTTGCATGTGCACTTTGAGGCTATATTATATGAATGAACAACCAAACGGACAAGTCCAAAACGATCTTTCAACCTTTCCTTCCTTCTGAGATCATATTATGTATATAGGATTGTAGATATGTAGATACAAAATATAACAAAACCAAACTCATAGTTTCCATTTTAATGACCAATGCTCACTCAGAGGCTTTTAACATTTTTCACAATTATCATTGTGTGGTTGGAAAATTGTCTTTGAACATTTTTTTCTCTATAAGATATAGGTATATTGAAATGAAACTAATTTTCCAAACGTGATACAACAAACATTTGCCCTCCCCCAAGACACACACCCATCGCCTAAGAAATTGTTAAATAAAAAAAAATATATAACATAAAAAATTCGTTTACCAAAAGGATGAGGGAAATCTAACCAGGAAATCGACTTGGTCGTGTTGTGGCACTGCGAAATGTTGTATCCGCCTCCTTCATCTGCAGCGAGTTTCTTTGCTGTGCTGCTGGTATACAGCAAAGCTAGAAACATCCTTCGGGCGTTTTGAAACTTTAATTTGAAAAAAACGTTTGCACATACGGTAGATGGCGTTGGTTTTTATTCGTACAGAGTTCAAAACGCCCGGAAGGAGTTTTTTTTTTTTTGTTGTTTCTTCGGAATGAAATGGGAGCGTTGTGATGATGGCGCTGGGAAGAGTAGTAAATGATCCGCACCTTAACACCAGTTAACTGTGCTAATACAAGATCATATTATTGTTGATAAGTGGCATTTTGTCTCAGAAATAAAAGGATAGAATCCGATGAAAAAAAAGTAATAGACATTTTATATTTTTGGCAATGTTATCTAATTTTCTCCATTTTTTTTGTTTGTTCAATTTCAGGTGGTCCTCTCGGCCTGTTCATCATATTTCCAGAGCCTATTTCTGGACCACCCCGAACGACATCCAATTGTGATATTGAAGGACGTCCGTTTCACCGAATTGCAAACTTTAGTTGAATTCATGTATAAGGGCGAGGTGAACGTGCAATATTGTCAGCTATCTGAATTGCTGAAGACTGCTGAATCGTTGAAGGTAAGTTTTTTTTCCTAACACCACACAAATGTTTTATTGTGAGCAATATACAAAAACAACAACTAACTAACTAACTAAAAGCGCAACAAAGATCGATGGTGACAGCTGTCAATATATATTCTTTTTAAGTGACAGGTGTCAGATGGCCTAGTGACAGGTATTGCACGTATAGAGTAAATTATTTGTTGGTGTTAGAATGAGGAAAGAATTTAAAAGTTAAAGAAAAAAAAAAATAAAAGATTAAGTGATGAATGATAAGTGCACTATACACGAAAGAGGATAGGAATAAAAATCGCGTATACTTACGAGTAGCTATAGAAAAAAGTTTGTTGCAATTTTACGCACCACCTGTGTGCTGCACTGCGCTGCTGACTAGCTGGCTGATAGAAAGATGTTGCACATGTCATCGTCGAGTGTGTGACATTTGGATAATAATTTGATTAATGGCTGACGCATGCATAGTTATTTTTTTTTTCCTTCAAAATATTTAGTCGTTTGTAGGTGTTTTGAGAAAAAGGTGTTGAAAGTTGGATGAGTGTTTCATTATTGGCACGTAAAGGGATATTTATGTAGAAAAAATGTATTGGTCACTTGAACTACCATTCAATAGATGACAATGTTGTGCAATTTAATGGTTCCGGGCAAGACGGTTGAAGTTAGTTTGAATCGGATAAGGTGATTTATTTGCGAGTCAATAAATTGTAGCAAAAGTAGAAATGTATCACAAAGAAGGATCGTGCGAAAGTTGAAACTAGACATGTTTTACTTGATATATCTAAGTGCATAGAAATGCAAGAACTAGGTTCAAAATGAACAATTTGATGAAGAAGTTCAAAAAAGTGGTTTCCGTCATGCTGGCCATCGCGTTCGGTCGGTCAGTGAGTCCGTATGTCCAATTTACATTGCGCAAGATTTTTAATTCACCTTGAACTGGCAGTTCCAAATACGGACAATTTTTTTTCTCGAAAACGCCCATTACGATTTTTAAGAAATTCTGTACGTGGTCCATGGACCTAGTAAGTCCGCCTGTTTCCTGCTATGGGACACAGGATCTCGTCTCAATTCTCCAACTCTCCCAGGTGAGTCGATTCCTCCTGAACCGTTCTTGCCCAATACTTCTAAGTCGGCCTGCTCAAATACCTATCTGCATGAGAGGGTTCTATTGCATCGCTTGGCTCGCAATGCACTCGTTACCCTTTGGAGGCCAATTCACTGCCGCAAAGCGGAAAAGTCGTAGCTTATAGAGTTGTTTTACTGTGGGACGCCTTTTCGGAGTCGAAGAAGTGGTGACGGTGATCGATATTGATGGCATTGTTCGGTGATGATCCCCAATGTGTTAATGTGGTACACAATGTGTTAATGTTGTTGACACAGGAAGATTAAGTGCGTTGATTCCTGCTTGTTTGGTATCGAATGTGTCTCCTAGATGACGTTTTATTCACTCTAGTGAGATTATTGCTATTACATTGGCTACTGCGATAGGTAGCCTGCAAATTCCTCTCCAATTTTCGCACTTGGAAGGACTTCTCTCTTTGGAAGCTTTACCATCTTGAGCTTCCTTTTGAGCTGATCTCCATTCAAAACTAGCAATGATCCATCTGTGTACTTTACCAGGTGTTGCTTAGAGTTGTGGACACCTTTAAGATCTGTTGTTATTCTTTTGAAGGGAACTACTGTCGTGCATACTTGCGGCCTCTTCTGGTTCCGTAGGCAATGCGTCAATGTGGTTACGCTTATCGCGATACACGTTGCACTGAACTATAGGGAAATAGGTAAAGCAATGTATGCGACAATGCCATAAAGGTTTGGAAAGGTCTTTTTAATTTTGTTATAACCTTAATTTAGTCACAATCAGACTTCTATCTAATAAAAGTATTTGATACAAATTTTATTTTTTTTTTTTATAATTTTAGGTTAAAGGCTTGGCAGAGATGACAAATCAAAATACCGCCTTGCGAGAACCTGAACGTGAACCGGACCGCTTGCGGCCACACTCACAACCAAAACCATCAACCTGCGATAGCCCCTTAGGCGGTTCAGCTTCAGCGCATTCAGCTGCCAACTCAACAACATCGTTGCATCATAATTCATTGCAATCGTTGAAACGTGAAAGCAGTGCTGCGGAGCGCTGCAGTGTGTCGCCTCCAAAGCGACTGCAACAATCCTCTCCTGTACCGTTAGACCTCTATCAGAGGCGTTGTCCCAGCAGTGGTGGTGGCGGTGGTGTTGGTAGTGATATGTCATCGGCCATCTCTGTTGGTGGTGGTGGTGGTGCAGCGCGAACATCAAGCAATATTAGCAACAATAATAACAGTAATTTTAGTAGTAATAGTAACAACAATAACGATGATCCTCTACACCAACATTTACTGCACCACCATCATCTGCAGCAGCAGCAGCAACAGCAACAACAAAAACACCACTTGGTTACCTCGCCCCCGGAAGATCACGATCGTGACAGACCAAGTTCCCCTAACGATGACAATTCTTCAAATGACCCGCATTCGATTGGCATCAATATGAGTTTGAGTGCGAGTACTGCCGCCGCTGCAGCAGCATCAAATAGTAGTCAACAATCGTCAACCTCACAATCGGTGGTTGTTCCTCCTGTCAACTCGTCCAGTACGTCAACTGCGCCGTCAGCTACTGTTGTGGCAGCCAGTGTTGCCACTGCATCATCCTCTTCTTCTGCAGCAATACCATCAGACCTCACGAATCGACCACCATCCCGCAGCGGTGGCGGCGGCGGCGGTGGCTGTAGCGTTGGTATCGAACGTCTAAGTAGTAGCGGCAATCTACCACCATCCTCTCTAACGCACACAGCCACTTCATTGTCCAGCAGGCTGGCAAGTCCAACACCAGCTGGAAGCAGTACCAGTACCAGTGGCGGCGGTGGCGGCGGTGCAGAATCTTTGGCTGGGCCCTCGGGCCTTGGGCCGGTGCAATCGGTTCCACTGGTAAGCATCTAAAGTGATATTATCTATGTTTTCCTTCTGAATGGATTAAGTTATCTTACAGCAGCATTTTTTGTTACAGTCTCTGAAAAAGGAAATCGATTGGGACCGCAACGATGAGAAGATGTCATTTGGTAGTGGTGGTGGTGGCGGCGGTGGAGGTGATCTCGATTACCGCACGTCGCACGAATCGGTAAGTGATGGAATGTTTATTTTCTTTTTTTAATTTTGTATATTCTCTCTCAAATATTTTTTTTTTTTGTTTTCTATATAAAGAGAAAATCGCTTTAAATGTCCTTAGAACTTTGTTTTTTTTTTTCAATTTTTTGTGACTTCTTCCTATGCCTTCAATATTAAAATATATTTTATAATGTTATTTAAAACTATCAACGTACATATATTGATTTTTTTTAAATAAATCGTGTGTGATTGTCAGGATTCGTGCACATTTTTTAATTTATATTTTCGAATTTTCATTTTGCATGGATAAGATCTACTCGAAGGACAAATTCAACCTTTGAGAAGGCTTGAATTACAAAGCATGCTTACATGTTTAATAAAAGTGTTTATATCGCGTATAAATTATTATATTTATAAGACAACAATATACATCAATATATTTAAATCTTTTTATTTTTAGTTTTTTTAAGAATAAACATAAATTCTTCTTAAACTCAAAAAAAAAATTATAAGAAAATTGCGAGACTCTGAAAAAAGGTAGTTAATAATTTTTATAAGTCTTCAATCTTATTTTATATTTCTAGGTTATTGGTTAACCTTAACCTTATTCTTTTTTTTTAATTATTTTAACATACTGAGATGAATTCTTATGTTTGGAAGTTTAATTTAAAATGTTTATTTGCTTAATAGTCATTCCATAAAGTAAACTATGAACTCTATTCTACTTTAAAAGAGATTTCCACTTGTCGCCTAGTTTTAAATTAGAACTTTGAACATGTTAGTAACTTTCGATTGCTTATACGCAAGTTACTAAAGCTGGTATTCACCGTGCGGTCATACTTTTATAAGACTTATTACTCAAAAAATCCCCCCATTAGCTCATGAAAAGAAAATATTTATGAGCTAATGTGGTAGAATGTTTTGAATTATGAGCACTTGGTGAATACCGGCCTAAGAGGTTTTTACTGACACGAAACTTTAATATCTTAGTCAAGCGCCTTAAGTTAAACCAAAACGTCTCTTATTTTTTCCTCAGCGTAATTTTTTACATATGCCTCTATGTTTCACTAAAATATTCGATTCATCAAATGGTTTTTAGGCCCAGTTTTTCGAAGTTGAGTTAAATAAGAGTTACCGAATTGTACAATTTAAAAGATCTAAAGCTTTTTCCACAAGATATTTTTTAGTAGTAGATGAATGCAGAAGGTCTCCAAAAACTCTAAAGAAACAAAAACAAATTTGAATTTAATCCAGAGTAAACTCGGGGTAAACTTTGATCCCACACTGAAAAACTGAGTCTTAAAATTCAAAAGTTGTTGCGTGATTAAGGCGCTATAAAGCAGCTCCTAAATGAATGTTTCCGTAAAAGGTTTGGATTTGAGCCAAATAAATGTTTAGCGAAAAGCATCATTTAAAATGAAAGAACTTCAACGTGGAATAAAATGTGACAAAAAACATATATCTAAAGAAATCTCGAATTGAATTCTTTGCCTTTAAACACTAAGGAAACGTCTTCAAGCTTCACAAACTTCTCTGGTTCCACATCGTTTGAGAATCGTTTTTTTTTTTTCAGTTCGATTAAAGACCGAGGCTTTTAAAAGACCATTGGGATGTGTTCACAAACTTGTTGATGATTTTCAAATTTTGTCCATTTAAGTTTTTGAAGCTCCAAAAACAGATCTGATTCATAAAGGGTAAATTTTTCAACTGTCAATCAGTCAATCAAACGTCAAAAAGCTTTAAGATGAAGAGAAACTTTGATGAAAAAAAATGGCTACGTAATTTAAAAAAGAGCTCAACTCTAATTAAAGTTAAATTTTCAAAATGCTTATTAAAAGTTTAAACACAAGACACAACCAATTTCAAACCAACCACCATTTTGTCTATACCTACATTTTATACATGTATGCAAGTAATTTTAACCGACTCATAAAAATAAAACTGGAAAAAACCTTATATTGAAATGAAGTTCAAATAAATATAAAAGATTCCGTTTTTCTTCTTTCTTTTTTTTTTTAATCACATATGCTGGACACATTTATGTAAGTGCAATGCATTTTTATACATATACATATTTTGTATTTGTATATACATCATGATGAAAATATAAAAGCATACTTGTAGGATTTTGCACTCATTTTCATTTTATTTTCACTTTTTATATTTTTTCCTGTTTTGTTTTGTTTCTCGTATTTCTCTCTCCTTCTCCTTCTCCTGCACAGCTGCAGCTGTATACTATTGACTTTCGTTTTTTATTATTTTTCTTCTTCTTCTTCATTCCGCGCTTCGTTCATCATTCATTTCAGCTCGAAGCAATTTTATATATACAATACATTGAATCAGAGCCATCAACCTTCGTATAAAATTAAAAAGAAAAACAAAACAACACATACTCTACGTCTACACCACCTTTCTCTCATTTTCACAACCGAAAAAAGTATACACTCACTCAGTGCTCACGTTTAAAACCTCCCGTCTCCCAAACCTGGTTTCCATTGCTCAGTCAATTCTAGCTGACATTCAACGCTTCGTGGAAAAATATTTTCCAACGAATTTCCATCAACCTCTGCAAAGTATCTCCAACACCAACATCAACCCCCTCAAACGGACTGAACGCAAGCAAAGTATCTCCAGCAGCACCACACGAGAATATTGCACCTCACCATATGCAATGCGAAAATGTTGGAGGATAAAATCTATCCTTTACCCCAAACCCTATGGCACTCATACACATATAATAATTAAGGAAGAAAAAGAAAAAGACGCATTTTTGTGAAATTTGTTTTTATTTTTTTGGCGGGAAATTTTCATACAAAAAAAAAATAGGAAAATAAAATAAACCAAAGAAAACAAATCAAATTCACTGCATACTTTTATGAGAGAGCATTTGTAGAAGGATGATAATGATGGTGGTGCTTGGAGCTTTTGCTGATGCTGCTTCTGATTCTATAGAGTAAGGTTGCTGCTGGTGGTGCTTCTGTTGTGTGTTGCCCTTTTCCGATAAGGCAACGCTCGCATAAAACACTTATACATTGAAAACTGGTGTGAATACATACATATAAAGTCCATTAGAATAAGACGAAAAAGTATGCAACAAAAAAAAAAAATAAGAAACAACAAACAATTTTAAACGACACAGAAAAATAGGGTGGAGAGGTGGAGAATTTTTGATGGTTGACGTCTGGGCACGTTTCCTAGCTTTCGTGGTAGTGTTGTTGTTGTTGCTTGTCAACGTTGTAGTTGTCATCGGCGCGTCGGTCGTTGTAGCTTGCACATACTATATCTTTCGTTTTAAATTTATGTTTTTTTTTTTTATTTTGGTTTTGTTAATTTAAATGTATATGGATTATGTGTGTGCAATATAACCAGGTGTATGTGTATTCACTTAGATGTCCTGTCAATTTATATGAGTAATTGAAGGAGAGAGAGGGCGGGGAGTGCTGTCAACTCAATGGAATTTTTTAGCATCATCATCATCATGTAGAAAATATACTTAAATTGTAATCTTTTTTCGTTCTTTTTTTAAGGGAACAAGTAGGTATTAGATTTTGAGAATGACATGAAGTTATTTGTTGTGTGTGTCCATAGTAAGTTCTTAAGCTTGGAATTCATACAAACAAATTGGGGGGAAAAACAATAAAATACATCAAATTCAAAAGGTTCCCAAAGGTTCAACATAGTTTACCCTAGAAGTATGCTACATTTCATCACTTATTGTATCAAAACAAGATTACACACTCGAAAAAAAAGTATTTTTTCAACCATATCACAGGCCTCGGCGTAATAGATTTGAACTGCCAACAACAACAAAAAAACAATCATGGCCCCCATTGTACCTCTAATACATCCCTCGAAAAATTAAATTGAAAATTCCTGCAAAATGGTATCACCACCCCCGAATTAGGTGCCAACATTTTAGCTACACTTTTTCTTGGCGAATCACTAAGTGCAAATATTTCTGGTTTAAATGCAGAGTATATGCTCTTAAAAGATGTTTTGAGATCATAGTTGTCCTTAGAGCCAAATGGTCTATAATAAATTCATGTGAACTGTCTGTCGAAGAACTGCTTTAAAAATAGATGCATATTTTTAGGCGTTTTTAAGTAAAAAGAGAATAGAAGGACATGAGAAGGAAGTGGTAGTAGTAGTTTTTACTTATAAAGTTTTGCTTTTCTATCAAAAAATAACTGTGATTTCAAGTCTTATTTTCAAGTTCATGTTTAACCAAAATGTAGCTATGTTTTCAACGCAAAGTAACCAGGAAAATTGGCTCTTAGTCAAATTAGAGCCCATTGTTCAATAGTGAGTTAAACCTCAGTTGGTAGAAACTCATTCTTCATACGAGTATGAACCAGAAATGTGTCTCTGTGGCTACAGTATCTATTCCTTATATAGCTGAATTGATGATTAAAAAATGAACACGTGAGGCGTAAGTTTTCTGGAACTTTTAGTTGATTATAAAAAAAACTTTTCAGTACTAAATGCACAACGAAAAAATTCCGCCAGAATGTCAAAATTATATGAACAAAAATTTGATAGCATATTTTTTAGTCCATGGATTTCGGTCGTCCTCAGACATTTCTTAATTTTATCTTCTCCTCTATACATACGTAAGGTATAAGGACTAACAAGCCAACGTTCGATATAAGGACTAACAAAAAGCAAACACTTGAGTGTAGTCGTTAAATATTCATTACTTTAAAAAATTTTTGGTCCAAGTCGGGCTTGTTAATAATTACTGGGAGTGTAGCTATTTGGTCCTTCTAGCTGGATAAACATTTTAGTAAGTTTCCCATATTCAAGAAAACCCAAAGTTCTGAAAACTTAATATTTTGAAAACCTTAAATACCTTAATTTAAAACTAGGTGACTCTTCCCGTAAATACCAAATAACAAAATTGAACAATTTTTGTTTTAAAATTCCCGTTTTAGAATATTTCTCATAATTTTGATATTTCCCAAATTTAGTGTTGACGCGATTTCGGCTCTTATTAATTTTGGGTTTTTTCCAAAGTTTTTGGGATTTCGGCTTTTAAGGATCTTATGTTTACGGTTGTTAAATAGTTCAAAATTTAATGTTGATTGAATTGACGAAATAAAAGACAAAAGTCCCAGGATTATTGACGCTACTCTAATAAAAACTACATCAATCGAATTTGTTGACTTAGAAAATTCAATTCGTTGACCAAATATAAAAAAAGGAAGGAAAAAAATGCCTTGATCACCTTAAAATAATTAAAACCTACGAGATAATTTTATTTTTTGCATTCAATTCCTTTTTTGGTTTCAATGAAAGTCTTTAAGTTTGGGGGAGGGGGCGTTTACAGCCATTCAATACATTTTTTTTTAAACAAACTTATATTCATTTGAACTTGAAACGCAAAAAAAAAATCTATTCAATTCAACTACTCGTACTAATGGGGGATTGGATAATTTTAATATGTATATGTAAATATTTCAAACGCACTTTTAAACAATTTAAGTATAAAGAACTCAAGGGCCATTTTTCAAAAATTATTCTCAATAAAGAATATTTTTTCTCAAATGGAAACCCATTAAAATTTAGGGAGCATCAGACTTTTACCATCATTTTAGCCTGTGGTTATTCTTTGTCGTTCTCTATAATAATCTCCATCACAGCTTCATGTCTAGCTGTCAGTCAGTAGTCAAAACTTGAATAATAATTTTACGTTAGCAAAATCCAGGACTAGAAGGATATTTAGTACTTCCTACCACCTAAACTGAACTGTCGAGAAAAAAATGCACAAAAAAAATGTTCATAAACCTGTTTACCATGAAAGCGCGTCATGTATACTCTACTAGGAGGTAGGTAGGTACTCCTATCAACCGGGTTCTCGTTATCGTCTATGATGTATTTTTCTATTCAAACACACTTTTGCCGACACATCTCCAAGTCCCACCACCTCCAATTTTCAACTTTTAGAAGAGTTTACTTGGCCTGAAGTTGTATAATTTTGTGAGTAATCTACCCTGATTTTCATCTTTTTTTTTTGTTCATTCTTCCCATTGCTGATGCGGCCAACAACGATGCCGCCGCCGCCGCTGTTTTTTTTTTGGTTCATACACTCCTTTTTTCGTACGCGTCAACGTACTGTATCCGGATCCTGTGTGTGCTGTTTTGATGATGGTTTTGGTGGTGCCTTCTGGAAACGCACCCATGAAGTGCTGCTATACACCATCATTGTGTGTCGTCTTCTTTTTTAGCTTTTTTTTTATTTTCATTTCATTTTTTTTTTGTGTATTAATTACCATCAAAACGTACATACATCCAGACGAGGATTTATTTCTCTGGGAGCTGTTTTCTTTTATCCTGATGCACGATTCACTGTTTAAAGTTGCAAAAAAAAAATCCTTTACATATATAAATTTAAAAAAAAATAATAAAAATAGAAAAATCAAAAAATTGCTCAACAAAATAAAACGGGATGCAAAGAGAATATTGCTCAGAAAAAAAAAAACAGATTTGATATACGAATTCAAAGTTGAAAACCAAAATGAATTGCACATGCAGTTTCTACTTCCTATAGTAAGAAGTATACCAAAAACAGAATCCTGACTAAAAAAGTAATGCGTTCGGTGTTAAATTAAAATTATGCAACTGTAGAGCCCGGAAATAAGTGACCATTTGGATATTAAATCGGTTTGAGTTTCATTTACTTAATGAGAAGGACATTTCAAGGTTGGAATGTGAATTCTAAAAAATCTGACATTCAGAAAACTCACAATCCCTAAAAACCCTAATTCAAAAACTCAAGACCTCAAAATTGAAAAAAAAACGTGATACAGAAATTTCAAGACTCTTAAAATCAAAATTCACAAAAACCCAACATCTCGAAATTTTTGAATTTGGATACTTGATACTAAAAACCCCGAATGAGTTTGTAAAAGTCATGAATCCGAAATTTTGTCGATTTTTTTTTTTACAAATATTTATTTTTTAGATTTTGGTCCTCCTTTGTTTTGGGACTATAGATTGTTTGCTCTATACCCAGGCAAGTGTCTTGAAGTTGTAAGTTAGACAAAGTCTCGAAATTCAAAATACACAAAACAACACACTCACAACTTTTACTTACTAGATCCGAAATCCTGAAATATTAAAACCCAAAATTCCTAATAGCCAAAAATTTTAATCTCCAAAAAACCGATCTGCCAATCGATAACCCGTTTTTTTCTGGATTTAGTGTTTTCGGGTTTTTTTTTAATTGTGTGCATTTGAATTTCGAAATACTACGCGACTTTCCACATTTCGTGATCTTAAAATCCCAGACTAAAATTCTCCTTGTAATTATTCATGAGACTCTACTGTATTACCGGTGCGAGTTCACTCTTTTACTTTTGGCCCCGCAATTCTTACAAAAAAAAAAAGAAACAAAAACAAGCTAGTCCATTTCCAATAGCGCGCGTAGCACTCCTATTACCATGTCCTCCTGAGCCTGACACACCGAAATCCGTTTTCCAAATACACCCAGTCATCATAGCGCGTACACACTCAATGCCTGATGAATTTTTCGTATACGAATTTAAGGATGAAAACGTATTATTTTTTTTTTTTACTTTTCTTTTAAATAAAAAGTTAAATAATAAAAAAACTGATAAAAATAGAAATATTTTTAATCAAAACGTCAGTATAAAGTTTTTTTTTTGTTTTGATTATATTTTTCGTTGCTATCGCGTGGCTATATGCAGTTGGGCTTGAGAGAGGGCTATATGCAGTTCTGAGCTGCAGCATCTCCACCCCTTCCAGGCCGAAAAAAAAAACAAATTCGCCCAAAGTCCTGACACAAGGCTGATGAGGATGGTGGGAGTGAGAAACGGGTTTTATGTAGGTTTGTGTACAATTTTTGTTGAGCATTCGTATCCTTTTGTTTTGTGCGGGCTACGTTTCGTTTTGTAGTTTTGGTTTATTTCTTTTTTGTTCGTTGCGCGCCTTTTTCGTTTGTTGTCGTTATTTTTTCGCAGGATTTTCTCTTGTTTTCTGGGTTTTGTTTCAATTTTTTTTTTTTTTTTTTTTGGCTGAGTTGCCATTGAGTGAGTATATGATGGTTGTCGTGTCCCACAACACCATCAAAAGGGATCACATTGGCCACCACCATTGAGTTGTCGTTTGGTGTGTGGTATGGTGCGTTTTTTTGATTTACGAAAGAGACGTTTTTTTTTTTTAGATACGTACCTATATATACAACTTTCAAAATAATACAACAAAAAAATATAAATAAAAAGTTTTGTTTGCCATTCTACAAAATAATAATATAAGAACCTATCGTGTGTCTGTCCATCAGCATCATCAGTAGAAAAATAGAAGAGTTTTTGATGTGGCATTGTATATATCTGCCTAGATGCGGATTTTTTCTTGTTTTTTTTTTTTGTTTTGAAAAAAATATATTGCAACGCACTAGCAAAATATAAATACACACAGTATGCCTACATACATACATAATATAAAAATGAGAAAATAAAAGGACACTTGAAACAGTCAGTCAGACAGATTGCATTTTGTTTTTTTTTTTTATTCCATTTGGTGTTGATTTTTTTATATAGAATAAAATTTCAAAAAAAACAAGCTTTTATGCATATTGACGCTTTTGCTATCAAAAATCATGACAGACTCGAACGGATATTAAAATTTTACTCGAAGACAAAATTTGCTTTTGAAATTGTTTGAAGAGTACCTGCCTCTATGTGTAGGTATGGCGATGCAAAATTTTTAATAAACAAAAAAATGTGTATTGTTAGCGACTTAAATTAAAAACTTAAATTTAAAGTTGTATAGCATAGAAAATATTTAAAGTTGTAGTGGAGTAAATACCTTCAAATTATTTACATATACTATTAAAAATAATAAAACGTTGCGGGCCTTTATTTCTTTAAGGATGCTGAAAAGAATCTGAAGTTGAACTTTATGAAAATTTTAATATTTTTTTAAATATTAAATGTATTATATATTAAATCAATATCTGAATAGCGCTTTTCGTAAAAAATTAAAGAATTTCAGGTGCTAACGACACTATAACCAAAAGTCAAAAAATTATAGAATCTCGTATCGGTCTTGTCTCCAATTTATAAAAGTAAGGACCAGACTGATCCCCGTCTCGTGGCCAGCACTAAAATTTTGTTCATTGCAAACTAACTAATTTCAAAAAGTTCAATACGTTAACCAGCTTCCTAACTTTTTAAGACCGTTAATTTTTTAGAAAGCAAACTTTTTCAACATTCCACTATACATGCAAGAAAAACAGTGAAACGTCATGATTTTTTTATAAATTATTTTATTTTATAAATAAAAATAAAAATTTGAATTAAAAAAAAGTGAAACCAAAGATTTCATTTAGAATCTGATATAAGTGTAAAGCGATAAAAGTTCCCAAAATATATTAAATTTTTCCCAAAATGACACTGCTCGTCACTTGATTGAGGTCACCCTTTTCACAATCATTTTTTTGTGATGTTTACTTTACTTTTGGTATTCTTAAAATCTTGTTTTGAAAAATACTACCCCGCGTCTTAACATAACTTCAACAAAAATGAATAAATGTAAAAACCCTCTCATTTCTTGTCTTTAAATGTAACGATCTTGAATTATAAGCAAAACGAAAGTGACGAGAATAGACTAGGAACAAAATTTACAAAATTTTGATTTATCATCATCATCATCGGCTGGACAACCGGGGTCCGGTCCTGGCCTCCTTCAACAAGTCTATCCACCTATCCCGGTCTTGAGCCAACGCCATCCAGTTGCGCACCCCAAGGCTTCAAGCGTCCTGGTCTACGCCATCTCTCCAGCGCAAGCATGGTCTACCACGCTGCCGTCTACCATAGAATGTACCACAAAGGACTTTCCGAGCAGGTTCCTCTTCACTCATGCGAGCTAGGTGCCCTGCCCACCGGAGTCTACCGAGCCTAATTTTTGTCACTATGTCTGCTTCAAGTTAGATTGCGTACAATTCATGATTGTACCATCTCCGGAATCGTCCTTCGTCACATATGGGGCCAACACAAAATTTCGATTACAAACAAGCAAAAGCAATAAAAAAAAACCCGAGCAAAAATTTAATCATTTCTTTCTTATTTAGGAATGGAGTGACTTGCAATGCAACGCGATGCCCAACGCGTCATTGTTAACAAAAATTACCTGCATACATACTTGCTAGTATACATATAATATGAAGATTTACTTTAACTTTTAATCGGTTGCATCAATATTTAACAGGCTTTTAAATTTTAAAATGCAAGTTCTGTATAGAACACAATTTTAAAAACGTTTGGTGCAACCGGCCGCCGTTAAACATGGAAATCTTTAATACTCTTAACTTGATATTAATCAGCCCTTACTTAGAGTATTAATAACCTGATTGTTGCTTAATTAATCTATACAGAGCCATTCATTTCGTAGTTTGACACCTGTCAAACTCAACTGTCATATGAAGTGTCATTAAATTATTTGAATGTTTGCCATTTAAAATATTGGAACGCTTAACAATCGAACAACGCTTTAAAATTATTAAAACTCACAACAAAAGTAGTGTTGGAACAAAAGACAATAAACACGTTTTGACAATGTATGATTTTTTCTGTGGTACTACGAAAAAGACTGTGTTTACGCGAATGATCCTCGAACTCTAGACGCATTCAAATATATAACACTTCTACAAAAAGAAGAGGTCAAATCGAAATAGAAATACTTTTCATTATCCGTTTTCCGTCACCTTTTTTTGATATAGGTACTAACTCCTAGTTGTGGGCTGGATATACTTTTCCATTGCTGATGCAAAGTCTTGTTTTTTTTTTTTGTTTAATTAAAAAAAAATGTTTTCCCGGTAATCCCTATCCAGAGTTACTACACAAAAACCAAGCCAAACGTATCTCACGCTATTTAATTTAAAGTCTATACACATCTCCCATGACAATGCTACAGATTATTTCCATATATGTTTAGATATACGCGCTGCTACTCCCGTCTATACTATTCCTTTAATCCTTTATTTTATCTTTGGGTTTTTTTTTTTCTTTCGTACCTACAAACATTATCCCTATAAAATCCTTGATATACCTACATGCAAGGTTCTAGCTGCATTAATGCAATAGGACATTGGGGATGCACGATTAGAAATTCTTTTTCTTCTATTTTGTATTTTATAAACTGCTATATCGGTATAGCGTAGGTAATGTAGTTTGTTTCTATGGGTTTTTAATGCTTTCAAAGTTTAATCGTTTAGTTTGAACAGAAAAATAAAAAAAAAAACAGTCAGTTGGGGCTTTTGTAGAAAAAGAGAGGTTTGAAAGTACGCACATAAAAAAATAAAACATTTCAAATATCGTCGAGTTTTGTAGTAATAAAAAACCCGCGGGAGATTCTTGAAGTCTTAATTGGTACAGTTGGTCCCTGAGAAACAATAAAAAAAATAATAACGACTGGGATTAGAATAATTGTACACCACTTTTCGCTATATATTCTTGTTGAAAGATTTAATCTAGAAAATGATGAAAAATTTCAGTGAGTTTCAAAATTTTGTCGACTTGGAGAGAAAAACTGAAAACTCTCTTTTTTGAAAAAGCTCAAATTTTTTTTTAAATGCTTACAGCCCCATTATTGACTCGATTCAAATTTTTACTGTTCAAAAATCTTTTGATCTCGAATGTTGATACAAACCTTTTCGAAAACCTTTTTGAAATGTTTTTAAATTGAAACGAATTAAAAGCTTCAAAAAGTGTTTTTGTGAGATTTTTATTCTCTACACTTAAAGTCATTAGTTTCTTATTTTTTAGCCCTTTGCATCACTTTCAAGTGCCTTTATTTTTTGTTGATTTTATCTAATAAATTTCACCTGCCCTTACAGCTATTGAATCCTCCTCCTCCCCCTCTCCACCAAACAGTCTTCACATCAAATAAAATAGACAGAAAAGGAGAGCTTAGTTCGAAACCCTATTGTTCGCATTGAGTTTTTCATGGAGAAGAGTATGCGGTTTATATTGATGGTAGGAGATTTAGAATTTAAAAGGATCCACAAACACTCAACCTGTGCAACTCTTACCGTTATAGACATAATACATGTAACATTCTCATATAGGACATATTTGAGAATGTCATGTTCAATTGGATTGAAAAGTCGTGTGGCATCATCGACAACAGTAGCAGCGGTGACAGTGTCTCCACACTCTGTTTCCTAACCTTTATTTGTCATCTTTTTTTTTTTGTGTGTGTTTTGTTCGTCCTATCGAACCAACCCTTATCCCAATGATATTCTCTGGATGTGTCATGGATGGTTGAGTAGTGCGAGTATGGAATATTTTGAAATAGGCGACTATTTATTTTAACTTTAAGTGATTTCTTTTCGAAGTTTTATTTCTTTTTGTAGGTATATATACGATTTTTATAGTTCTCCATCATGGAGGTTATGTAGGTATTGTACCTGCATTTTCTGCATACAGCAATTCAGGGCGATAGCTATTGACTTTATATTTTTTTTTTTTATTTCCAAAGAACGGATTAGCTAGAGTATATTGTTTTTTTTAATATATATATATTTTTAGAAAATTCTATTGAAACTTCGTCAGCTGCAGATTGAAACAGATGCAAAACATTTCAAACATTTGATTTGAAAAAAAAAAAATATGCATATGTAAAAAAAAAACATATTGTAGAATTACTATAGTAACATTTTTGTGATGGGCACAATTTTGTTTTTCCTTCTATTTTCTTTTCATTGTTTTTCTTTGTTTTTTTTTTTTTTTATAAACCTATATTCAATAGAATTTCTAAATTTTTATTCTTTATATTTTATACACCAGCACATATCATGATCAGACGCGGATGAATTCTTTTCAAGATTATTTGTTTTTTTTTCTGTTCAAGTTTTATTTTCTAAATTGAACATTGATTGCAAATAACAAATATTGAACGGATTTAGTTTGCAACTATAGGTAAAGGTATTTGAAAGAGCGTCTGGTCGATTGAAACATTTAAGTTTGTATTTTTTTTTTTTTTTTTTTTTGAAATATAAAAGTTTTATATATGTTTTTAAAAGAATTTTTATTCACTAAAAATATGTATTCATGTCTATCGTCAGGAAAAAAAAAAGATTTTATTGTTCCAATTTTTATGGAGAACACAATAAAATCGTAACAACGAATCATCCATCAATAGAAAATGAATTACTTAGAATTGTTTTTTTTTTTAAATTGCTTTGTACACATAAAAGTTAAATCAACGAATTGGTAAATTGAAAGGGTTAGAAACTTCCTCGTGATATATTTCATTGAAAAGCTCTTAGCCCTAGAACATCGAATTTTTTTTATAGACACAAAGCTGTAAGCCATGGGGCTAAGGCAGAATATTGCAATTAGAGCAAAAATTAATTGCAATAGTGTTCCATTGAAATGACATTATTGGTCACATTCTAAATGGTTCCAAAATTTAAAAAGGAACGGATTAGTGAAAAAAATTTGAACTCGAGATTTTGATCAATTTTGTATAAAAATAAAATTAATTTTACTTTCAAAAGTAAAATACAAATGTTGAAAAAACTATTTTCAAAAATTTCGAACTCCTCGTAGCCACAGCTGGAAACAAAACTATGAAAGAGAAGACGAAGAAATTGGGTATTGAAATTTTGTCCCATAACAATATTCCAGTTAAAAATCATAGAAAAGATACAAATAAATTGGACAACATTTCTATTCACTTTGTATTTTTTTGGTAATTGTTCAGTTTTATTAAAATTTGAACCCAAAAAAGAAATCCTATGTGGTCAAAATGTGCATTTTATTTCAATTCCGATCTAAAAACAGTTGAAATTAAAAAAAAAAATCTTAAACGACGTATACGTACTTTTTTTTCATTATTTATTGATATAATTCGATTAGAAAATAAAAGAAGAAAAAAAAAACAAACTTCCAAGTAGAGATTGCGATATCCTTAGGCAGCACAGGAAGCAAATAGGAAAATTGAAAAATTCACTTGTACTTAGTATTTATCGTTAAATCCTTTTACATCCTGTTCATTCAAACAAGGGCATTCTAAAAAAAAAGAATTGAAAAATTAAAAAATGAAAAAAAAAATACAAGAAGAAGAAGGAAGAAAAAGGAAGAAAAATCTTCCGGCAGTCATCATCAGACTCTGATGAGTAAAATTGGAATGAAAGAAAAAAAATGTTCAATAGAGCAACAAGAAGACGAAGGAAAGATGCCTATTACATATCTAGTACAACACTAGTCTTCGTTTATTTTTGTACTTTTTTATTCTAGATAAACATGAATTGTACGTCCGGAATTGTGATGATGGTTAATAAAGATCCCAAAAGAAAATTGAAGTCATATAAACTGTCATTTGTATAACTGTTTTCTCTTCGTAGTATTTATGGTGGTTTGAGAGAAAACGTACGTAAGACTGGAGGAAGTAATTTTTTTTTTCTGATGTACCGAATATCCATCCGGTGTTCATTAGATTATTTGGTTACCTGATTGCTGATTGCAAGTTTAAGTAATTTTTTTTCGCTCCGGAATATTTCATGTTTTTGAAAATAAACTGCATCTGTGTGATTGTCAGCACATTTTTGGAGGAATAGTCAGGTGGCATTTAAAAATATAAAAAACAGTCTATTTAGAACTTGTGCTTTAAATTCTCTTAATGCATCATTTCACTGTTTGAACTCAAAAAATCAATTTCCAATTTAGATAAATAAACGTCCAATTTTTTGACCAAAACATAAAAAAAGCTTACCTAAAAATTGAAAAAAATTAAATTAACTTATTTGATGAATTTAAAAAAAAATCTGTTGCATATTTTTAGGCGACTTAATTAAATTATTGCTCAAATCTTTCAATTATTTATTGCAAACTTAAAGTTCAAACACCGTTGCATTGTACAGTAAAATTCTTTTATTTCAAAGTAAAAGTATCTTTGTTGTAGCATGGTCGAGAGAGTTTTGGAACTTTTCAACACATCTTCAAAATGTACCTATCTCCTTTTAAAGTTCATTGTTCTTTAATAATATGTACCTATAGACATTCGCAAAGTGTACGCATTTTCAAAATATACTAACACACACAAAACGTTGTTTTTTTTTTTGACAAAAAGTTCAATGCATCTAACACAGAGAACTCGCCTTCTTGTCTCAATTTGGTATAAATTTAATTTCTACCAAAAATATATATGGAGGCTAGACATTCTCAAACCTAATTTTTTGTAGAAAATAACGCACACGAACACAAAAGTCTCCATACCCTACCCAACCCATTTAACAGCAAAAAAAAGGCCAAGTTGAATGTCCTGAAGGTTGGTTATGAATTTTGTGACTACTTTATATATATATATATCTTTATACATACATATATATTTCCTTACACTCTACACTCTAGGACGATTCTCTTTCTCTAAAGGAACCAAAAATAAAAAAAAAAATCGTAGTAAAAGGATAAGGACAAAGAAAACAACAAAAAAAAAGATGAAAATATGCTCCCTGAACAGTTCGTTTAGGGATGAACATCGGAAAGATTTTTTTTTTTTGGATTGGGAATTATATAGAAATATAAGAAGTATATATCTTGATAGTAGAAAATGTTCTCTTCTTCTATTTCGTTGATAAAGGTTTGTTGTTGTTTTGCAATATTTTTTTTTTGTGTTGCTTTTTCTTCTTGATATAGTAAGTACACTGCACGACACTTGAATAGAAATAAACGTTTTTCTTACTATCTGCGTTTAATGCAGTAAAAAGATTTAAGATCCAATTTTGTATGTTAGATCTTAAAAACAAAATACATTCTGAATAAAATTGCCTAAGCCGCAAATGTAGAAAAAAAAACTTTTAACTACTTATTTTTGATATAGAAAACACAAGTTCCAAATAAGTTCCAGTTTTAAGAATGTCTTACATATTTTTAGGCTTCTCGAATAAATTATTCCTTTAAATGTGGCCAACCTTTAATTTTAACATTTTTGAATATTCATTCGAGCTTAAAGCTCTGATATTATTATAAGCCTTAAACTTAATAAATGTTTCTTGGAAACAGACATTTGAGACATAAGTTGTAGCTGTCTCGGTTCTCAATTCTTAAAATCAATTGAGAGATTGAAGAATTAACTGAAATCACTGAAATTTAAAATCTTTCAGTTGAGTTATCAGTGGCAAATCAGTTTAAAAGACAAGCTCATGCTGTCAATTGACAGATTTTCCAAATTACAGAAAAAAAACGTTTTTATTACAAATAAGCTGATTTCGTTTGACAGGTCACTTCACTTTTTTTGATGATTTCTCTTTCTGTTTCAAAGAGCTCTGACAAAAGCACAAAAAATTTTCTGTTTCTATTAAAGTGAAATGGAGTGTATTCGGTTTCTGATGAAGTTGCAATATATCTTAAGGAGCAGACAAAATCAATATTTCTCTTGAATTATATTGTTGTATTTTTTGGTCCTGTACCGCCTGTCATATGCGTATTGCATAATTTAAAAATTTTTACAATGACGATTTTATACATAAGAAACATTTTTTTTAATTTTCAAGATTTCATGCAGAGTTTTGTAAAAAAAAATATGACTATCATGCATTTAAAGTCATGTTGACAGGTTGTTTTTTTAAATCTGTGTGACTTTAGACTGCTTTACCTAAAGACTTCGTCAGGTTGACCTCACAAAACAAATGTCTGATGGCAATTAAATGCAGAGGTGTCGTTGCACTAAATTGGAAACTCCCACAAAGAGTCAACTTTCTAAATTAATATACCCTCTAGATATTATGTAGGTAGAACTAATATTTTTAAGTAGAAAAATATGTGTGCAAGTAGGTATATATTTAATTGATGTTTGGTATGTCGTAAGCAATTTAACATTAAAATCACTAATTTAATGTCTCGCTAATTAACCACTAGTTAATTAAGTTTATTAATGCTAAACCAGAAACATGAAAACAAGTTAATAACAATTAAATGCAACTGACAGTTTAAAAAGTAAAACAAACATTAAAAAAGAAACGTAATGCATCCCTAGAGTATGCATTACTTTTCAATTAATAATAAAATTAAAAATTCTTAGGCGTGCAATAAAAAGACCAAAACATTGAAAATAAATTACGCAAATGAATATTGTCAAGGAAGCCACGGGAGATATTAGTGGATGACACTAAGCATACACTTTTCCAAATGAATTAAAATTTCAGTTTCATTTCATAATTCTATTAAAATTCTATACATTTTGGTGCTGATCAAATGTTCAATTCAAATTTTAAGAATATACTGACAGTGAAACTAAATACAGGGATCTAACTATGTAATTCGAATTCATAATTATTCAGAGCTGCATAATTCTTCAGTAAATACGATTTTGAAAAATATCCTGACTATTTACACGAAGCTTAATTCTACGTAAGCGACTAGGTCATCATCTTACATAGGTGGGAAACATATATTTTACTGTGTTTTTTAACAATTTTGTTTGTGTTCTAAATGGCTTCTTAGTGGCACACGACGTTTTAACAAAATCGCTGAAAAAGGACAGGCGCAAAAAATCCTGCAAAATGCAACGACAGCTGCATAGTTCTCCTCAGTTGTCTTAAACTGGGTTCTCAGGATAACTTTGTTTTACGGTATCAGCAAAAAATATTTTTTTAATCAAATCTTTAATTTACTTAATTGATCTTCATCAAAATCATAAGACTCGTTTTTGAGATAAATGAATATTTTTTTTTCTTCTGTTTTTGAAATAAATTGAATTGGGCTTTCTGACTAATGTCTCGAGTTTCATTTTTTTTTCTCCACCTGGTTGCAAGTTAAAATCTACTTTCCAGAACTTAAACCCACTAGAATGCAAATAACGTCATAATTCAAAATAAATTACTTCTCATTTTTTTTTCAATTGCAACCATTCATAATAAATCCTAACCCCGGCGTCATTTTCAAACCACTTGTTTTTTTTTTGTTTTCTCGTAGCTCCTTCTGTTGCAACAACACTTTTCTAGGTCAATTGAAATTCAAAACCAATTAAATTCACGACCATTGAAAAAGATGAAAATTAGACAATCCTATATACATAATAACTGCGTATATTATAGATGCAACTGCATAATGATTTTCAATTTCAACATAAGTAGGTAGGTATATTTTTTTGGTGTTTCCACATGGTTGAATGTGTTTTATTAATATGAAAAAATAATCCACAAAATAACCGCATAGAAGTCCGCATATATGTATATACAAATGCAGTGCATAACAACTGCAGATATCCATTATGTAGATGAGATGCGAACTTAATGTGTGTTACTCTCTAAATGAAATCCATAAATTGACTTTTCCGAAAGCCATCATCATCATCATCATCCATCCACATGCATATCATCATTTTTGACATCAATCTCCTACTCCACCACCAACTGCAAAATAGACTCATTTTCTCTGCACATCATCATTTTCTTCTCCCCTTTATAACTGGATATGATGATGGTATCCTAGACCATCAAGGATTCAATGAAAACAAAAAAACATTTGAGTAGGTAGTCTGGATTCCAAAATTGACCACAGACATCGAGAGTAGTATTTATAAGAGAGAGTTGTCATAGTCGAATAAATTGGTTCTCATCTCCTTCGATGCGGAGGAGCATATCAAACATCCTGCCCATATGTCGTTGTTTAGCAGTTAAACAAACACTTATTCTTGTTTTTTTTTTTTGCTGGTCCAGCATGAGTCCTTTATCCTGTGTCTTTCTGTCTGAATATGTTACCCTATGTTCGTTTTTTGGACTTGGACTTTTCCTTTCCAAGGACTTGCCTCATGTCCTTTGCCATACATATAGAAAAGATTTATCAATGCACTCATTTTATACAAAGTGCACACTAAAAGGACACTATTCTCCTGCAGTACATTTTGGAGACATGAATATCATCCTCATCATCATGACGATGATGTGCAATATGATAGAATGACGATGATGGGTCATCCGGTGGAGTACAGGTTTAATGGGGTCAGTAGATATTCGCAATACTGATGGTTGATTTGTGTCCCCGCATATCCAAAACACACCACAAACACTCTTGACAAATCCAACAAAGATAAAAAAAAAACACCAAATTCATGCCAAATTAGTATTGTCTGTGTGTTCCTTTAAATCCTATCTCTCTCTCTCTCTCTCTCTCTCTCTCTATCATCAGATAGACATCTGAGTGTGACATAGTTGCATCAAAATTTCGACGCAGTGGATTTTTGCGAAAACCCCTTTAGGCACTCTCGCCCGCAAATTGATTAGTTGAATATTTTAGATTGCTGCATTCGGTCTGTGCGGAATTGAGGGCACATATCCATTTCTACATCCTTCTCTAAAACCTTGTGTGTAAGGTATACACGCATTTATGTTTAACTAGAGCAAACCTAACATTGATTTTAGTTATTTTTTTTTTTGTCAATGAAATTTTGTATGGCTTTTAAGGGAAATTGGAAAATTTCGTGCTGAAATTTGGGTCAGTTAAAAATTTTGGGTGTGTAAATGATTTTTTTTTTTTTGTAATTTAAACAAAACTATGACAATTTTCAATTTCCGTTGGTATTTGGTATTTGAATTGAATATTATTTTTTTCATGTTGTTTGATTCTAGTTTGTAATAAAAATTGATATCGGGTTATCTATTTTTGTAATTTTTATTTTAAAAAGTCACTGTGGCGTATACGTTTTTTTTTCGTGAGGGAAAAGTAATTTAAAACTGTAATGTAAATAAAGAATTAGTTTCAAGAGTAATTGAATATTACATAATACCGTTACGAACATGTTATGCTTACTAACTCTGTAGATTTACATGCAGAGCAGATCCATGCTTTAAAACAGGAGTTGGTTGGAATAAATAATGAAGCTTTAGTTGTTTAAAAATAACCAACACGTTCACCGGCCATCTTGGGTTTATAAATGTGCTAGCCAAACGTGATATATTTAGAAAGCAACGAATAATAACGAAGCCCTGAAAAAAACTTAAATTTAGGCTTGAGATATGAGAGTCTAAAAAATGAATTCACTAAAATGACCGACAATTTAAGTCTTCTGAAGCTTGAAACTTCATCATTTTATTTGTGATTACGAAATTCAGATTAATGAAATTTTCAAATATTTTACTGCTTCGTACAATTTTGCGAAGAAACAAGATTATAACTTCATACCTGGCAAAAAAACTCTGCACTCAAAATTACAATCCGTGTTAAACGTTTTTCAAAAATTGTTCTTCTTTTCTTTCATCTTTTCTTTCTGGGGATCTTAATCTTTCAATTTTGGGGGAGCTCTCATTTTCTAAAAAAAAAACGCAATTGAAAGATTTATATTCAAAAACAATGGCCACAAAAAAAACTCAGTTAGCGTATTTTGAAAACAGCAAATCTATTTTTATTTTAAATTGATACAAATGAATAATTTTTTTCAAAACAAAATTTCAATCTAAAAATTTAAAAAAAGGTGTTAAGTTAATAGGAACAAAAAATTCAGAGTCTCGCAATATTAATCAAATGAATATTTACACAGCTTTATAAAGGGTCATTTATTTTTCTGTTTCGAAAGTAAAGCTAAATAAAACAAATTTCATTAGAACGTGTTTGTATCATCACTTTTGTAGTAAGTTTGAATAATTTGAACGCGTTGTTCGATTGCTAAGCTATCTATTATTGTAAATAGCAAACATTGAATTAATAATATGACACTTCAGATGACAGTTGAGTTTGACAGATGTCATATTCCAGTGTTACCAACTTGAAACCACGAAATGAATGACCTTTTTTCATAAAAAAAAATAACATTTTTACCAGCTTCAAAATGAGTAGGTATAAAAATTTTTTATGTCTTATATCCCGATCATAAAAACACATCTATCATATTATTGTGTTTTTCCATCAGAATAAATATTTATTTCCTTGCAATTTATTTTTCAAAAAAGCTTACTTTTGTAAAATTTTAAATTTCGTTTAATTTATATTTGGTTTAATATTTTTTTTTTTCATTTGAATTGTTGTGCATTTTAGTAAGACTTTCAAAAACATTAATTGTTTGTATATACAAAATTAGTTACTTATTGCTTATTTTCCCCTCTAGCCCGAAAGCCTTAGCTCTTTACTTTTTTTTATTCCCTCCTTACTCTCAAGAATTGATTTTTTCAAAAAAAAAAAAAAAAAACAAAAAAATTTAAGCACATGAAAATATAATTACAAATTATTTTTTTTATTTCATTGCTCACAAAAAAAAAATATTATTTATTTACAATTTTGTTTTTAAACAAAAAATCAAATGCAACAATAAAACAAGAGGGGTAAAGTTAATATATATAAAAGCGAGTTAAAAAAAAAGAATATATAAATGTGTATGCTAAATAATATACTTCTAGCGATTTTATAGACATCCAAAAAATATAGAGCTTTCGGTGTTTCAACTTAAATGTCAATTTTTTCGGATTATAAAATCAAAAAAAAAATGAAACAAAACAATTTTTTTTAAAATCTAAACCTACAAAAAATTAATTTTTTATCAAATTTTTTTTTGATAAATCAAAATCAAAACAACTGATTTAGGTCTTGCTCTTTATGTGGAACGCTTTTCAAATTATTTATATTACTTTAAGTGTATTTTTATTTCATAAATATAAATTTTTATGTTTTATAATATTTATATGTATGTGTTTTTTTTTTAATCGACATATTTCCAAACTATCTATATGTGTATTAATTTTTTTTAATTAAATGAATATAAATATAATTACTATTACAAATAATAATAAGTTATTCAAATCGATGTATTTACTTGGTGTATTTATTTATTTATATAAATGTATTTGTTTTTTTTTTTTTTTTGTTATTATTTTCTTTGTATTGTATGACATTTTGATGTGATTTTTTGAATTGAATCGTTTTTTACTATAATACAATTGTTCTGTGGATATACAGTGTTCGTTCAAAAGTGATGAGACATTTTATTTAAATTGTATTTTATTTAATAAGAAAAATAAATTACAGCTTTATTTAAAGAAAAAAAAAAGATTACTAGCCATTTCCTTAGGTTCAGATTAATAGAATTAATAGTAAAAAAGCAACCATAGATACTTGTAATAAAGATAGAAAAAATATGTTAGTAACCAAGTAGAAAGCTGAATTTTTGTACAGTGATGATAGTCCTTTCTTAATGGTAATTAAAACTATATTCCCTTATAGGTATGTAATGTAGATATTTAAAAATAAAAAATTTCCAAAAAGAAATTCACCAGCTTAGACTCTAGAACTAAAATATTCTAAGATTTAAAAAAAATTTTAATATAATATTAATAGAATCATTTTGGAAAATTCATGTCGCTTTCGCGTTTTCGACTGAATTTTGGAACAATTCTACTTTTTGTTAATTTTAATCGAATATGAAAACTTGGTTCTTATAATTCATTTTTCAACCATTTATTACTTATAACAAATAATCCATCGAATAAATTTATGTTTGTGTCTCCAAGTCTATTTTAACTTTTTAAGATCTGGAACCTCCGTAACCTGTTCTAGAAATCTAGTGAGTATTCCAATTTTCTTAAATAGAAATATGCGAAAGGATATTTCTATTTAAGAAAATTGGAATACTCAATTAGTTGCCCAGGGACCATGACGTGGAGGTTAAACAAGGACTTTACCGTGACTTGTTGTTGCGCAACTGTCCCAGGCCAAGTTCTGGGTGTGTCCCCAAAACGAAAAAAAAGACAAATTAAAAAAATAGTTTTGTTTTTAAGTTGTTTTTTTAATTTCAACTCTAACAAAGCAAGTAGCTAATGTAGAATTTAAAAAAAACGAAAATTGAAAAGAAGTCCACAAATTTTATAGCTTTACGAAATGGATAAAAAAGAACTGGTCCATTATTTATTTTTGGAAAACAACGAAAAATTTTTGATATTTATAATATTTAAAATTCGGCTCAATAAAATATGAAAAAAAGTGTCACTCAAAATAACAGTTGAATTCGTTTTCAAAATTGACTTTCCTAATGATTTAAAAACTGTGTTCGAAATTTCGTTCAAATTTGTCTTGCCAACAATCAAATCATGTTTTTGCATAACTTCAGCAATTTTCATATTTAGGCTAAATTTTAATATTGAGGTGATTAAGAAAGTAATTCTTTTTAAATTTTCGAATTTAAATTTGCCAACCGAAATAAAATGAAAACGTTATTCCTTCCGAAAACGAAAATCGAAATTTATCATCATTTTAAAGTGTTTATCGGATTAAGCTTTCAATATTTAAAACAAACCCCTATTCAAAATTTTTAAGGGAAATATCGCGAATTACAACCAAAAAAGTGCATTTTCTTAACAAAGCAACCTGAAAAGACTTGCCTGACTATCAGTTTTTTGCATATTTGAACTAAAGCTATTGGTTGGCAGCCCATGTTTTTAAAGCTACGATGAGATACATAGGTAAACTTACGAGATGCCTATAAGATCAAGGTATTTTTAGGTATGGTTAATGAAGTTTGAAATGACTTAATTTTTAAATTTTGACATTTAATACTCAATACTTTCATTTTTAACCATTTTTTGAGTTCCAAGCGGAAATTCTGGCGATTAAGGAAGTTCTTTCTTGGCTCAGAGAAAACGTAATATCCAACACGGTTATTCGGATCTTCTCAGACAGCTAAGCGGCTATTAAATCTCTTGCCTCTGTCTCTTCAAAATCAATCACGGTCCTAGACTGCCAAACATCTCTGAGGGAAATGTCTGAACAGTTTGATATTCACCTCATATGGGTGCCGGGACACAGAGACATTCAAGGCAATTGTAGGGCGGACGAACTTGCCATACAAGGAACAATCTCTCCTCTGTAACCAGAAAGGAACAATAAAGGCATGCCTATCGCTACATGTAAACTCATGCTAAAGCAGGATGCTTTAATGAAAAAACCAACCTCAGATGGACTCAGAGTAATACCTGCCTGCAACTAAACAAATATGGCTTAGTATAGACTTGAAACGTTCAAAAGAGTTTTTAAACTTAAATCGATTGCATATAAGCTCCATCATAGGTGTTCTTACAGGACACTGCTTAATAGGTAGACACGCAATTAGAATGGGCGTGTTCTCCAACGATTTCTGCAGGAGTTGCATGGACGAAGAAGAAGAGGAAACTGTTCAACATCTCCTGTGCACCTGCCCTGCTCTATCTGCCAGAAGAAAACTCCATCTAGGAGAAATCTTCTATGAGGACACTAGTGATTTAGTGAAAACGGACGTTAAAAGTCCATCCCAATTCATTAGGAGCTCCGAGTGGTTTGACTAGTAAGTTGAAAACTTGCTATTCTTCTTTCTCTTTTTATGGTAGCACAATGGACCCACAAGGGTCTAAGCGAGTCGGGTTTCTCTAGCCGACAGCCATTTAAACCTAACCTACCTAACCTAAGCCTTTTTTGAGAAAGCAAGTTTCTCAACTCAAATCTAACCATAATCATGCTTTTCATTTCTTTCATACCAAAATTTCAAAAAAAAAATCTGAGACGAATCAATCAGTCAATATATGATTTTTAGTATACCATATTCTAACAAAAAGGTTTTTAAGGTTTTAAGTTCAAGTAGGTGTAGTATTCGTGGAAAAAAATCTACCCTGCAAATCGCGAATAAAAATTCTGATTTTTGTCGTAGAAGAACAATTTTCGTATTTAATTTAAGCTTTTAAGATTCAATGAACCCGTTTCCAACGGTATTTTTTTAATTATTAGCATAGGTATACTTTAATAGAAATCTTGTAGTAAAAACGCTCTAAGCAGCTAAAACTGAAAGTAAAGCAAATGAAATACGAAGCTAATAATTGGTATTGAAACATTTTGTATTACAAGCTTAATAAATGCATTCCTTATCATCGTAAAATGCTTTACAATAATGCCCCAGGTTAGACATTTCATTTGGCCAATTTTTGGTGAGAAGTTTAGTTTCTAAGGCTCAAGCACAAATCCTTATTAATTTTTAATCTGAAAAAATATGTCCTTACTTCAGGAATACATTTCTCCTACTTCCAGAAAGGTGGCAACGCTAAAAACTTTTTCAAAATGTGGATCTTGTATACATAGACTTATCTTAAGACTAGTAGCTCGATGGGTTTAAGTCACCTGTGCAGATTATATTCACGCAATTTTTATGAAAAAAAGTTTGACAAAAAAAAATTTTTTAAAATTATTGCCCTAACAAAAAACAAAAAAAAAATCGATAAGAGTATTAAAGTAGGCCCATTTTTAGTGTCTCCTCTTAAAAAATTATCACAACCAATCAATAATTAGTAATAGATTTTTTGATAAGCCTAATATTTTTTCGAATTTATTCTTCTGTAGTTATTTGTTAGTCCTAAGCTAGAACCAAACCTACAATAAACAAACTCTAAGATTAACCTCTAAGAAAAGGTGTAGGAGATTGTAAAATTTAAAATTAAATTTGTAAAAAATTATTTTTAAAATTAATAAAATACTTGTATTTACTAAATTGATACTTAAGCTTTGCTTAGACTGTATATCCAACATTATAAAAATATTCGAACAAAAATTACATTGAAAAGCCATTCAGATAAAAAAAAAAAACAAATAAATTTAAAAATAAATTAAGTTTCTTTTATAGAATATTTTATCTTAAAATTATTGTCAAGAAGTTGATCTACGTTTTTGGAAATGGCTGTGCTATATTACTATAATATTTAAATAAAATTTTATTTATGTTTAATTAATTTGCATATATTTTTAAACAAATATATATTTTAAAGTTAAACAACAAAAAAACAAAAAAAAAACTAAAATTGTTAAATAAGAAAAAAGAGTGAATACTCCATTTGGAAACTAATAAACAAATTTTAACAATCATTAAACAATATTGTGGAAAAACTTCTTGAAAATATACAAAACAAAAAAAAAATTCGAATACCAAAATTTATAAATTTAGAATAAATTATTAAATACAAAAAAAAAATACGACAATACGCTCTTTTTTCACTCTGATTTTCATTTAAAACAAAGAAAGAAATAATATTAACATATTATTGATTAATTTAAAAAAAAAAAAATTATTTGAAAATCTAAAAGCTCTTATATGACGTTTTCCCAGCGCCCAAACAAAAATCGAACCTCAACTTCTTGCAAAATATATAATAGAAAAAAAAAATACATAAACAAAAAATGTCTTAAACATTTAAAAAATATAAATAAATATTTTATGGATTACAAAACGATACGTATCCACAAATTCTCATACAATATAATATCGCTCAAATGTAAATTACACATATTTAAAGAAAAGTATAAAAAAAAAACATATCTAACTCTGCCCCTCTTGTTTTGGCATCGTTTTTTTTTTCTTACATTAAAAAAAAGTAAATAAAATAAAATAATATACATTTTTAATTTACTTAAACAACTTTAACTGATATTTTCTTTGTTTTACTATTATTTCTTGTTTATTTTTTTTTTTTTTGATTTTTTTGTTTTAACAAAATAGAATTTAGTTTGCAAAACTTTATTTCTATCGAAGAATTTATAAGAAAAAGTCACAAACTATTAGCAAAAAAAAATACAAATAAATTTTAACAAACAATTTTTTTTCTATATAAAAATTTAAATAAAATAGAAAACAAAAAAAAAACTTAAGAAAAATGAAAAAAGAAGTTGATGTGGATTTTTGTTTGGTTGTTGCAGGAAACGTCCGAATCGCCACACGGGGGCGGCGGCGGCGGTTGTGGTATTGGGAGTGGTGGTGGTGGCGGTGGCAGCGTCCCATCTCTGGAGGGTGCACCCGCCCCCCTATACCCCTGTATGTATTGTGGCGCGACATTCCCCCATCAAAGCAAACTAACACGACACATATTGTCACACTCACTGGAAACGCTTAAGTACCGCGAAACGGTTGGACCCCACCTGCTGCACCACGGACATATGATTAAACATGAATTGCCACCGCTGGCGCAGCACTTTCCGCGACCAAATCTGCTGCCAAATCTAGAGAGTTGCCTGGACGCCCAGGACGGTTCACCGACGGCAATGGATATGGAGTATGCTGCTGCAGCTGCTGCTGCTGCAATGAGCAGTAGTGGTGGCGGATGCAGCAGTGGTAATGGTGGCATCGGTGGAAGCAGCAGCGTCGGCGGTAGCAGTAGTGGGTTAGCGATGGGTAGTTCATCGTCATCGTCGACGAACGATCCAAATAGTGTTGTTTTGTGTAAGTTCTGTGGTAAAAGTTTTCCCGATGTTGCCTCACTCATCACCCATTTGCCGGTACATACAGGTGATCGACCATTCAAGTGTGAGTTTTGCGGAAAAGCATTCAAATTGCGACATCACATGAAGGACCATTGTCGCGTGCACACGGGTAAGTCAATTTATTTATTATACTTAGACCAACAAAAAAATGTTTCAATTAAGAGAGAACAATTGTCAGGCATAAATATCATGGTTTATGAATTCAGTGAAAGTCTTATGGTTATTATTTTAGTTTTTAGCAAAAAAGAGTTACTTATGTCCAAGTTGCACAAATATCCACTAAAACATGTTTTTGCTAAAAATGCTTATAAATTCATCGGTCTGTTATTTTTTTTCGTTCACTGTTTGTGAACCATCCCTGGATTTAATCAACTAATTTTTAAACTTAACGAAAATGTTTGACCAGTGCAAGTGAAATAGCAATATGAGAAATGTCAAACTTCACTGAGAAGCTCTTCCAAACTATCGTACTGAGTATTACAACAATGTCAAAAAAGTATAAGAGAGTGATACATGCGTTAATACTCGATGGGATTTTTTTTTATTAAAACTGGCTTTTAAAATTTGTATAAACTAAAATGCCATTTAAGTTTGTTAGTTCATTTATTCGATTTCAGAACTAAAATTATTTCCTTCAACGGATAAACGTCATTTTAAAGTTTATCGAAGCAATAAATATTTCAAAGCGTTTTGTTCAACCGGACATCTGCAAAAAAAATTATTCCGGTTAAGTTAACTTCAGATGTTCTGTTCTTTTATCTTATGAGTTTTTTGGGCTCTTCTGTATCCATCCACCACTAAAAAATAAATTGCAGAGTTAGTTACCGTTCATTTAATTTGCAGGATTAACTTACTCGGGCTTTGCGCAATTCTGAATACAATTTTGGGCAACCTTAATGTACCTGCTTAGAGGAGCATATTTAAAAATGGGTCAATGAATTTTTGTTAAATTAATTTTGTCAGTTACAACTACCTCAAAATTAGAGCTCTTGGAGCGTAATTGAAACCATATACATTGTATATAAAATCTATATAGTACTCTCATCAGCTCGTTCCACACAGCTTTGTTGTGTGGTCGTTTGAGGGCGCCCTTGGTTATAATAGAAAAAGGAACCAAAAAACTTGTTAGGCTTGTGATCGCTTGGGGGCCGACCCGTAGCGACGTGTGGAACGTGTTCATGAGAGTACTATGCAAATTCATATACAATGACCATATATTAATTTCTATTTAAAATAAATCACAGCATAAATATATATTTTTATGTCAAACCTGAAATCAGCAATTTTTCTCTTTTTTTTTGAATTTTTAAATTTTTTGGCTTTTATTATATAAAAATTAAATTTCCACATCAACAGGAGAACGACCCTTTCGATGTCACATGTGTGGGAAAACATTTTCCCGATCGACAATATTAAAAGCGCACGAGAAAACTCATTTTCCAAAATATGTGCGAAAATTTCTGTCACCATCTCCTGTCGACACAAAGGATGAATTACCGCAATAGTGAAAAGATATTAGTTTATTATTAAATTATTATTACTATTATTATTATTATAATTACAGCATACAGGATAATAATTAAAAAAAAAATAACAAAAGTAATATTTTTATGTAAAAAAAAAAAACAACCAACAACAAAAAACAAACAAAACAACTACAATGATACATTAACAAAGTTTTAAAAATGTATTATTTAACCCTCAAGATAAAAACAAAAAATATAAAAATAAAAAACACTATAAAAATAAAAATATTTTTTAAACAAAAGAAAACATAATTTAGAACATATAAAAATACATCTTTTATTTTTCTTTTTTTCTTAAACAAAAAGAAGCAAAAAAAAATACTTACTTAAATTTATCATAGAGCAAATCTTAAGTAAGTTGCAAAGATTATGTTAGTTAGGCTTCCTTTATTTCTTTTTTCTATTATGTGTTAAAAATTAAATTTCAATTTAAAAACTACACAAAAATTAGATTGTACATGGTACAAGAAAAAAAAATTGAAAAACCAACAAATAATTATTTTTTTTAGTGTGTACAGATGAAAACTTAACTAAGAAAACAAAAATACAAAATGATAGCAAAACAAAAAATTTAAATCATTACACAAACAATAAGTTTTCTTTTAAGCAATATTATCGTAAATTATTATTATATAAAAAAATCATAATATTAAAGAAAGCAAAACAAAAAAAAATAAAAAACACAATATTAACTGAGATCTCATGTGATCCGCAAAAATCGGTTGTTGAATTTAATTCAGATATTTTAGCTTATTTTGTTTATATAGTTTTTATTCTTTTCTATTTTTTAAGTTAAATTCGTTTTCTTTTTTAAATAATTTTAAATCCTTGCAAATAGCTATAAGAGATATCAATCTTAAAGTAAAAATAAAAACAAAATAATTGGTGCTACACAATACACACAGATTTTTTTTAAATAAAAAAAAAAATTGGTTTGATTTTAATAACCCACAATCTGTTTTCTTTTTTTTTTTTGTTATTTTATTTGTTTGTTTAAATTAATATTTATTAATTTTATTTTATTAAAATAATAATAAATAATAATATTTTTGTTTGTTCTTATTTTTCATAAATAATACAAAACAAATAGATAAACTATATTTACATACTTAAAAAATATATTAACAAACAAACCATACAACTACAATAGACTTGATGAATATTTACACTCAAATAGCAATAGTAAATTTTTTTAGTAAAAAAAAATACAATAAAACAATAATTAAACAAACCAAACAAATATAATTAACAATATTACTGCAAAGTATTGATGAAAAGTAAGTTTTATAGATGAATTCAATTCAACATTTTGGTTTTTCAAATTCAATTTTAGTGATTTTGTTTTGTTTTAAAATTTTGAATGTAAAACTTTTTATGAATAACAAAAAAAAATCAAATAAATGTTAAAAGGGTTCATATATTTGAAAGTATTTTTAATTTTTTATTTTTACATACAAAAATTACATTAAATTGTACAGCTATTTTTACATGAAATAGTTTTCTTCAAAAAATTAATTAACTCCATAGTTTTTAAGATCTAAACAATAACACTGTATATTTTTTTCAATTTTTAAATAGTTTCGATGATTATTATATACAAAAAATATTTTCAAAAATTGAACCCTTTTATCCAATTAGTTTGCTCTTTTCAAAAACACATATTTTTGTTTAGCAAAAAAAACACCACGTTCAATTATAACCAAATTCAACAAGCAAAGTTATACATATTAGTAAAAACTAAAACTTATAAAATTACCTTGTAAAATGCATAAAACAATGAAAATATATATAAATAAAATATAATAATTAAAAACTGAAAATAAATAATAATAAAAAAAAATAGATATCTGTGATCTTAACGATATTTAAAATTAATAATGCTTATTGACATAGTTAATTTGTTTTATATTTTTGTTCATTATATTTAAACAAAAATGTCAAAGCAACATTTTGAACTAATTCATAAAAATGATGAAACAAAAACAAAAGAAATCAAAAATAATACTTGAATAATTTAAATTTAACACTTAATATTATTATTTTGTTTTGTATAAAATTAAATTCTGTTGATAGTGAGGCATGTCTTCGTTTATTTAAATAAAATGTTTCCAAAGGATTAAAGCATACACATTTATGCAAAATTAAATTTTTTTCCGTATAAAATGACAGAAAAATAACGTGTTTTTTCAAAAACAATATTAAAGTTATTTAATGATAATGTTCTTTTTTTGTTAAATTTGTTATATTTTCCAACAAAAACAAACAAACAACAAAAGAAGAGAAAAACTTAACTGAAGACGATGATGGAAAATCCTTTAATATATATATTTATATTTTTTATTTTATATTTAACATAGTAGATAAAATAATTGTTTGTTTATTTTTATAATTATAAATTTATGAAGATTTGTTTGAATTAAAAACTTTTCTTTTAAAATTAAACATTATATTTGCTTATGCCATCATGAAAATATTTTAGAACATAAGAATTTTATTATTGAATTAGGGCAAATACCAAAGGTCGATAAAAAAAATTGTGTTTTTATTTTTAATTACAAATATCATTAAATATTTTGCGAACAATTATGTTATAATTAAGAATTTACTTAACATTAAATTTAGATTTAAAGAAAAAAAAAACAACAAAATAAAAACTCATTGCAACAAAATTCGATCTCAAAATTTGTTTAGTTCTTTCAAAATATTTAATGATATTTGAAATAAAAATAAAATTTAATAAACAAAACAAAACTAAAAAAAAAGGAAAAAAACTGTGGTAATTAAGAAGGATAATCATGAGAAGAAAGAGTAATAATTTGTAATTAGTTTTCTTCAAAATCATCATCAAAAAGTATTTTTCATTCGATTTTATCACTCTTATTTTTTTTTTTTTTGTTTAATTATGTGGAAGCTTTAAAAATATGTTTTTTACTTTCTTATAGGTATTATAAATTTTAAATAAAAATAAAAAAAAAGAAAATAAAACATGACAATGAAATTAAAGAAATTTATTTTATCAAAATTCTAAATTAAAAAAAAAGAAAACAAAATTTAATAAAATATTTAAAAGAAAAATACAACAAGAAACAAATTAATTATCTTTGAGAAAAATTTTTGGAGAAAAATTTGGCTGTGATAGATTAGATTAAAACAAAATTTTATCAAAATTTATTAATTCTTATTTATGAGTGTTGTAAAAAAAAAAAAACATAAAATATATATTTAAAATGTGTCAGTATTAGACTGTCGATACAAATAATAAAAATCATAAACATACCTAAACAGTATGTTTATAAATTTTGAAATAAAAAAAATAACAAAATTGTGATTCCTTTCGGCCTTTTATAGTAAAAAAAAAAAATTAAATAATAATAAAACTTAAATGATATTAAATAAAAAAATAAAATTTCTAGAACATATGAGATTTTCTTTAGTCAATTTGTAAAAAATTATTTTTTTTATTTCTATTTTTAATGCAATTCAAAAGATCTCAAAAAAGTGATGTGATCAAGAAATAATCTTAATTTTCTTAAATAAAATAAAAACAATTAACTGTGTTAAATATTTTAAAGTTTCCATAAATGTTTTAATTTTTCCATTTGTTTTATTTTTTTTATTATTATTTCTTCAACATTCCATTTGATTTTATCAAATTAAAAAAAAAAGATATATGAAAGTGATTATATACATAATATATGTATGTGTGAGTTGGGAACCTTGAATTAAATAAAAAAAATCGATCTTTGGTGTTTCAAAAACAACAAAAAAAAATGAGTAATGAAATATTATTTGATATATTTTTAATTTTGTAAATTTATTATATTATATATTATTTTAGTTTTATTTTGTTTAGGTTATATAAATGTTGATGAATTTAAAAAGTTTTGTTTGTTATTACTTAAAAAAAATATATAGGTATATACTTATATGTATAAATAAAACAACAATTTCAAATGTGAACTCTAAAAAAAAGATAATATTCTGCAAGAGAAATTTTGTATATTGATGATATAAAAACAATTTTAATTAAATAAAAAAGAAAGTGTTACATTGAAAACAAAAACAACAAAACAACTTTTTATTTGTTTGATTTGATTTTTTTTTCACATTTCGGCAAACATTTCATTTGAAATTCACTCAAAATTCATTTAAAAACAAAAATAAACTCATTTACATTAATATTTTATTCATATACTATCAACAACATCATTGAATTCATCAGCATCAATTTTTTTTTTTCATTTTTAATTTATGTATGTGTATTACAATTTAAGTTCCTATTAATTTTTAAACAAATATAAACAATTCATTTGCATTGATCGAGCTATATTGTTGAATATTGCCAAAAAAAAAAGAATTGAATGTTTAAAAACGGCATACAAATATCCAACTACATAATTCAGGCAAAAATATTTTAATAATTGTCTCCGTTTAAAAGAAACTATAAACGAAGAATGTATAAATTTATAAACGCTTTTAAACGCTTTAATTTTGCTTATCAAAGTTTTGTGGCTTTTAATAGAGGTATTATAAGGTAAAAGCAAACTTTAATGAACTCATATACGTAGCGTTGATATGTATCTATTGTATAGGGTGTTTTAACGAAATAAATACGAAAATACGAAGATTAATTTTTAATGCTTTTTGAAGCATAAAATCAATAGTTTTTGTGCTATAAGATACAGATTTAATCCTCATCTTTAATTTATACATTTTTTGAAGTGTTGAAGAAGCAGGCAAAATTGATTGTATTCGATTACCCGCATAAAACTATAGCGTTTATCTTTTAAATATACATCTAAATAAAATATGCAAGTGTAGTTTGATCTATGTTTCATTCCATGTTTGATCATAACCAATTAAACTAAAACATTGTTAATTTAATTTTTAATGTATTTCTTGAAGAATTACTTCAGAGCATGATTGATCAGAGCATAAATGATTTTTAAATTAAAAAAAAATTTGAAATTACATTTACATTATTAAATGTACATAGGTGTTATTGGCTCTAATTTTTTTTCATGCCTACAACAAAATACACGTAAATAATAATACCACATATAAGCACCAAATATAAGCACAAATTTAATTTTCAAATACAATGGTAGCAAAATTTACTTCAGAGCATGAGTGATCAGAGCAATACTGAGTTCGATTCCCAGCCTCGTCCATTTATAAATAGAAATGTTTTTTTTCACGGGCTGCTGCCACTTTCGAGAAGTTGACAAATTCTCCATGAGTATCACTTATTAAGAATAGAGTACCTCTCACTCTAGCAATTCGGGTTCAATATAAAATTGAAAGTCCCCTCCAGACACAGGAATGGTTGAGAGTGGTAAGAAAATTTTAGTGAAATTTATAAGAATGAATTTTTAGAAAATTACATAAAAATTTTAAATTCACATAAACTTTTTGAAAATTTAGGCGAAATTTATAAAATTTACTATAAATTGTTCCTACTAAGATTTTTTTTACAATTCACGTAAATTTTTTCTGAATAAACAATTCGTCCATAATATTTTTAATTTAAATTAAAGTTTTGGAAAATTGAGTAAAATTTTAAATTTATTTGAGTAAAATTTTTCAAACAAAATCAATTAATTTTTATTAATTCTGGACCAGTGATTTATCTAAAACCTTATACACTGTAATATCACGTCAGCGTGGGGGGTGCAGATTCTGGGATCCTATTCTTCCTTAAAATTACATACAAATGTGAAGGAAGAAAGAAGCACCCTTATTTTATCCACTCGGACATCCGTCGGGGATGCATTGTTATTTTGAGTGCAAGTCACTATAGGCTCCATTCTACAGTCTCCTCTTGAGCTGTCCTGAGCACCTAATTTAATTTAAATTATTTATTTTCAACGTTCAACATGTTCCTTGAGAGCTCCTTTAAATATGCAAATGAATTCCATAAAAATATTTATTAAAAGCTTGATCGCAAACAACGCAGTTAATTTTTTTTTTTATAATTAATTTTGCATCGAAAAAAAAATACTAATAATAATCATAAACTAACACAAACATTCGAAAGTTCCTTATTTTCAGTTCCCCATATTGATTTATTTTACAAATTCATCATAGAAAATATATAATTTATATTCATTTGAGCCATTATTTTTGTTTAGTTCTTAAAAATATTCATTTTATGTTCCTGATGATGGAAGGATTTTCCATCCGCCAAGCAAGTATTTTTTTCTCTTAAATTTTGTAAAAAGAAAAGAATTAACAACAACAAAAAAAATCATCAAGAAAATCCAGAGTGGGAAAAGTTCATCGTCGATTATGGTATTTATTAAATTTAAATAATTAACAAAAAAAAAATATTAAAAAACAAAAATAATATCGTTATATACACACACAATTTTTCCTAAGGAAAAATTATATTAATGCAAAAAAAAAAACAAGAAAAAAAACCTAAATTAAATTTTGGTATTTAAATGAAATTTTTGGAAAATATTTATATATATACACAGAAGTAAATTAAATTAAAATTAAAAATTTAAGAAAAAAAAACACATTTAGAGCAATAACTGAAGTAAAATTAGTCATTTTGGTAATTTTTAAGGACAACAAATATTACAACAACAAAAATTTAATTATTATATAAATAAATTATATCTTTAGGGCTTAAATAATTTCTAGAAACTTATATAACAAAAAAAAACAAACAAAATAACGAATTATTTTTAATTTTGTGTTTGTGTTTTTCGTCTTGGATACAAAAAAATAACTAATTTTTGGACTTTGTCTAGTTTTTATTTCACCATATTGAACATAAGTTCTTGATAGTTCTAAAATATATGAGGAAAAGCATAGCATTAGAGGGCAAATAATAAAAATAAAACAAAAAATAAAATATTAAAACTACACACAATATCATTAGAATACAAACAAAAATTAATTATAAACAAAAGAAAAGAAACAAAAAAAAAACAACTATAACTAAAAACTGACATTAAACTATGAAAGAAGTACCACAACAGGAAGAACAAAAATTCAAAAGAGATTTTAAAAAAGAAACTCTTAAAGTGCAAGACTAAATGAAATAAAAATTAAGTGAATGAAGGCAGAAGAAGAAGAAGAAGAAGGAAAAATAAACAAAACATTAACAATAAAGACATATTAAGAAAAAAATTACAAAATCAATATCACACATGCATTACACAATTATTAAACAAAACTTTTTGTATATTATTATATATATATATAAATTATATATATTATATACCTATAAAACAGACACAGAACAAAAACAAAACATTATATATATTTAAATATGTAATTTAATAATATGAAGAAAAGAAAAACAAAAAAAAAAAACAATTCCCAACACAATAGTCGTTAATGAAAATTTATTTTTCATTAATTTATTCTCCTGTTTTATTAAGAAAAAATAAAAAGAATAAAAAACTGAGGGAAACAATTATAGACGGGATTTACACACAAGACAAAAATAAATTCTCGTTACGACTTATTGTAGCTTAGAGTGCCTCTACTATATTAAAAAAAAATATTAAGGATATTTAAATAATACAAAAAAAAAAACAGAACCTTAACATTAAATGCATATATGTATATTATCAGAAAATAAATCATATTTATAAACAATAAAAAAAAACATGTAAAAGAAACAATTTAATGGATATAAAAAAAAATTATTTCTAACAAAATAAACTTCAACATAAAATTAGGAAAATGAAAATAAAACAAAGACTTAAAGTTATTTATGATTTATCATAATAACAAAAGCTGTTCAAAGTTTACTCTTTTGTAAATATACATACGAAATTGCATTCAGGGAGCTATTTTTTAAAAGAAAATTTATAAATTTACTTTTTTCCTAATTTTATTTTATTCACAAAAGCGCATAATATTATTTTTAAGAATCTACTTCATATAACTGGAATCTTTAAATTTATTTGAAGTTAAATTTAACTACAAATAGTTTACCCACTAATTTAGTAGGTACCCATTTATTTTTACTAAATATGCAATCTGGTGCTTCATACCAAAAATTAAATTTCATCAAAATCGGTTGAATTCAGATTTTAACAAGGTAAGAGTTCCGACATCCAAGCAAATATTACGAAACTGCCTCTGCTTTTTCAATTGAATAAGTGCAAAACTTTTTTTTTCTCAGAAAAATTTGGTGAGAAAAAATTTAGAATCCCTTGTTTTTAGTTCAATACAATATTTTTGAAATCGAAATTGAAATCTCTCAAATTGAGATTGCGATAGCAAAGTCTTGATATTTTAATGGACGCAACTAAACTATCTGTTTGGCATATAAAAGAGTGTTTGAAAGTACATAAAAGGAAATTTACCCGAAATGCAGATTCATCAGACTTACTGTAAATGGTAAATCCGAATTCAATCACTTTGAAAAATAAAAAAAAAATTGAAAACAAACAGCTTACTAGGTTCGAAAATGTTTCAGTAAATTTCACGTTCAGGTTTTCTTAAAAACTTCCCATCTTTTGTTAAAAATAAAATGCACTGTTCTTCACATAATTAGCTTTAAAATTGATCACACAATTTATGTTTTCTTGTCTTTTGTTTTCTAATAAAACATCTTTTTATCCCAACAACATTATTTTGAATCAAGAACCGACTGCATTAAATAAGCTCTCCTGAATGCAAAACGTAATATTTATGTATTAAAAAATAAAACAACAACTTTGATAAATACTTTAAGCGAACAGTTAGCAAGATAAAATCATTATCTTAAAAAGAAAATACAACATTTTATCCATAATTTATTCATACAATTTAAAAAAGTACTTATATAACAAAAGCAAAGCGTTGGCACATAAAGAAAATTAATATTTTGAATATCAAACAAAACCCTTTACTTTCGATTATAATTTCAATTCCAAATAAATAAAACAAATCACATTTGTATGAAAAAAAAAAAATAAATACAAAATAAACCTAAAGCAAAAAAAGAAAGAAAAAAACTACGAGTTTCGGCAGACGAAAATTTAATTTCTGGACAAGCACTTATTCTGATAATTTATGTTCTTAATTAACATTTTCATTAAAAGAAATATATGTAATAACAAAACCCACAACAAACTACAAAAGAGCAATAGTAAAAACAACTTAAATTGATTGTGTTTTCATTTCTAATTAGTTGAAATACATAAAAATGGAAATATTTAACAAAATAAGGATTAAACAAACAAAAAAAAAAAGAGAAATATGAAAAACAATTAGCTCAGGGCAACTCAAATTCTTCCACAATTATACAATATACAGACAAAAAATAAAATAAACCAAGATGCAATAGAACCATATTTTATTACATTTAAAACAAAACAAAATAAAAAACTTAAATAAATGTGAATATTTTTTATTTTAATAATTAATAATTCTCAAACAGGAAAATAAAAAAAAAATATAATATTTACACCAGATCAACAATAGAAAAATAAAACAATTGTTAAAGCTTGACAACAAGAAATAATTTTCATTTTTTTTTTTTAAAGAATTGAAAAGACCGTTAATCCAGTTATGTAAATGTAAAATGCAAATAGAAACGTTTCTTTTATTCAAATATATAAACTTTTAAATTTGTTCTTAAATATATATTTCTGCAACAACTAAAATATTTTATTTTATTTAAATTTCAAACCCATACTTAATACGAACAATATTGAAATGTTTAATTTGAAAACAAGAGTCAAATAGTAAAAAAAAAATGAAAATACATTAAAACAAGAAATGCCTCAAAACTCAATAGTGAAATATTTTAAAAGAAATCTTAATTTTTTTGTTGTTACAATTTTATAAAATAGAAGAACAATATTTAAAAAAAAACATAAAATGTCAGCTTATTTCGTTGGTTTCATTTTTCCGTAGCAGATTTTTTACAGAAAAATAATAACAGAATAGGAAAAAATATTTTTTAACTCAAACGTAATAGAATTGAAGTAAACAAAAATTAAATTAAAAATAAAAAAATAAAACCATAGTGAAAATAGTATTTTTTAACAAAAACAAAACAAAATAAAAACAAAACAGAATATATTTATATTTACTCAACCACACAGAACTGTTGATATAAACTATAAACAATCGTTCACCGAAACAAAATAGTTTTATATTTTAAACTTAAAAATAAACTAAAACAATAATTTGTTATCTGTTTTGTTTTTTTTTTATGTCTCTTAACTACAAATATTTTTTTTTTGTTTTAAATTCGTTTCTTTGTACAAGAAACTTATAGTAAATAAATAAATACAAACAAAAACAATTCGCTGCTAACTACAAAGTAACTGAAAAAACTGCAATAGAGTGTTTAATTTTTTTTTAATCAAAAGACTATTATACATTAAATAAATAATCTTAAATTATAAACAACAACAAAAAAGTAAAGAAAACGAAAAAAAAAAACAACAATAGAACTAATTTTAATCAAATATATACTATATGAAGTTTTGACTTGTTTTGTTTTGTTTTTCAAAACCCATAAATAATATTTTTGAGTGCCAAGCTAAAGTTATTAACAAAAAAAAAACATACAACCAAAAAATAAAGAACATAATTACATAAATATTGGAAATATATATTTTGTTTTTAAATGAATCGTTGCTGAAGCAGATTTTTTTCGGAATAACGTAAATTCTAGAATTTTCTTATCAACTAAAATTTATTTTTAAATTTAAAGTTGAATTAATCTTGTTGGGAGGGAACTCATTTATCGTTAGCTGTTGAAAGAAATTGAATCTTAGATCAATTTAAAAATTTTCAATTAATATTTTAGTTAATTTATTTTTTAAACTCAACAACCAAGAACTGTCACAAATGAACCATGCTTTTCGATATATATTTTTCGCTTAATTGGATTTGATGTTAACTGTTTAACTAACGAGTATAAAACTGTTATGTTTTTGACCAATAATTACTATTTTGGCAGAAAACGAAAATTTCTACACAGTTTTTAAATTAAAAAAATATAATTTTAAAACACATTTTAAATTTTTTTTAAATTTTGGCATAAAAATTAAGTCGATTTCGACTAAATTCTTAAAATTCACAGATCATAAACATTATTCTATGGTAAATACCAAAATATTTTGTAGACAAATCAAATCGTTCTTCTATAGTAAATGTCTGAATAAATCGAAAAGCCTACAGATATGCAATGAAAAATTGTGTTCTTAATTGAGAACTAACAATAATTATTTTGAATAAAATATTAGAATATGAAAAAATTGAGAATAATAATTGTTACTTGTTTTAGGGCAAGTATTGGCTTTGGTGTCGTATAAAAAAAGAATCGAGGCTTAAACAACACAACAGAAGAAAACAAATTTGAACTTTCGAACGATTAGTTCTTTCAAAAACGTTGGTTTCCATAGTTATTTTGTTACACCCTAACAATGGATTAAACTAAAAAATGAGATTTCAGGACGATTATTATTTTAAATAATCACCTTAGGGATAGAATTCCAACTCAATTTTTATCCTGGCCAAGATCAACTTACTTTATGAATACAAATTCTCACCAAAATGATGAAAAATTTTATTTTCAATTTCCTAAACAGTTAATAATATTTTTGGGTCCCCTTCAAATATATACAATCTCGGAAATTATTTAACACATCAAAAACAAAATAAATCAATATCTAAATTAATAAAAAAAAAAGAACAATCTGCTGACTGCACACAACTCGTCTAAATATTTAATCAAATAAAAACAAAAAATCGGAAATATAAAAATTTTAAATAAAAAATATAATTGCAATATGTAAATATACAAAAAGAAAACAAAATGGTTAATGAATCTGAATTTATATAATAATTGAAAAAAAAAAATTAAAATTAAAACAAAATATCCAAGGGTAAAAAATTATTACCATGAAACGTATAGAACCAATTTTGTAGTTAATTTTTGTATTATAAACGACGAAAAAAAAAACAAAATAAATAAAACAAAAAAAAATCTGTATAACAGAAAAAAGATACAACACGGAAACATATTATTAGATTGTAAAGTAAAATTATATATACTAAAATTAAACAAACAAATAAAAATAATACAAAAAAAAAAACATATTGCAAGCTTATTTTTATCCCGATTTCAAAACAACACACAAAAAAAAGAATAAAATAAAACTGAATATAAAAAATCTTATAAAATAAAAAAAAGTAGAACATGGCTTAAATCAACAACAAAATTCTTCAAATCTTTTTTATTCTATTTTTTTTTATTTAAAAAATCATATTTTTTAAATGTAACTTATATGCTCAAAATAGATTATAAATCTTTAAGAAAAAAAAAATAATAAAAAATAAAAGTCTTCTTTTTCAAGAAAATTTATTTTTAAGTAAATCGAGTATTTAGTATTTATTTTGTTTCTTAATTTTTGTTTGTTAATATATAAATTAGCTTATACACAACATTATATATTAACACAAAAATTATAAGTAACAAAGTAAAAAAATACACTGTAGTGCCTAATCCCCTTGAATATTTAAATGAAAATATTATTTCAAGACAAAAAAAGGTAACAAGAAATTAAAAAAAAAAACAGCAATTTTATAGAGTAAAATCGAAAATCATTTGATTTGAGAAAACGCAAGTGAATGACAACAACTTAATATTAACACATACATACATACATATACATATTTAAAAAAAAAATATGTTTAAAATTAAAAACTGATCATAAAATAAAAATTTTACCTTCCAGTAAGTAGTTTATTAGATTTGTTTTTTCTCCACAATACTTCATTTTTTTTTTTTTTTTAAATTCGCATTTTCCTAAATTAACCTTAGTTCAATTTTATTTTTTAATTATTTTATTTTAATCAACAAAATACATACATTATCATAAGTCTAAAAATAAAAAAATAGTTAAAGTAATTAATTGTTCCTTTTTAAATTATCAATTTATTGCCGTAGAATACACAATAAGTATTCAATTGTTTATTATTTAATTTTATTTTTTTTATATATATTTTTGTTCTAATTTTAAGTTTTTATAAAGTGAAATATAACAAAATAGTACCTACGGTTGAAATTTTAAGTTTCCTATGAGGCTCTTTTTATTACAGTAACAAAAAAACCTAATAATACAAAAATAGAACAAAAAACAAAAAAAAACAGACTCAACATAATTAACGTTGGCTTTTATTTAAAACTAGAACTTAATGTTATTTTCGGAACATACCAAATTTTCGTAATCAAAACTAATGCTAAAATGATTTGGTTTGGATTTGGCACACAAAAATATGTTTTTCGATTTTTTTAAATCATAAAAAAAAATTACGTCAAATCTTAAGCAAAACACATATTTCTGGACATTTCTTTGAACTTGAATAAATTTTAATCCGCAAAATCTATAACTACATTACACACATAGTAATTTACAGAGCAACAACAGAACAAAACAAACATATAAAAACAACAAAAAAAAATACCACAAAATAAAATAAAGAAATAGCTGCAATACGTTATTGTCATATGTTCCTACAAAATATATATTTATATTTATTATTACAAAAAAAAATAGAAAACAAAAAAAAAAACTTAATTCATAAACAAAATAGACAGATTAAGCAAAAACAAAATGAAAATATTTGTATTTTATATAAATATATATATATTTAAACCACGATAGACCATAAAATTGATTTTAAGTTTTTTTTTTTATAAATAACAAAATATAAACATATTTATGGTTTTCTTATTAATTTAATTCCTGCAATTTATTTTTTATTTATTTGAATTTCTTTTTATTTTAAGCATTTGTATTTAATATAAACTGTAACTAAAAATAAAAATACGTTTTCTATATATACAGACATGATTTTACATATTATATATATATATTTAATATATCTAGATATATATATATTTAATTTATTAACATTATTTAACTATTATACAGGTTAAAACAAAACAAGAATTTAAGAAAAAAAAAATGTCAATATATATATTAGGTATTGAATACAAATATTTAAATGTATTTTGTTAAATAAAACAAAACCACAACAACAACAACTATGTTATCAACAATTCAAAGATAAAATCCTTTTTCTTTATTTTTTTTTTTTTGTTTAATTTTATTCTTTAATCCTTAGTTTTTGGAACTTTTAAAAATAAATTCAAATAATTTTGGATTATTTTGTTTGTTCTTAAAATATATAGTTTCATTATAATTTATTTAAGTTAAACATTTAAAACATAAATAACAAAACGGAACAGCATTTTAGATTGAGACACATGTATAAATAGAACATTTCTGAAATCTAAAGGAAAAGAAAATAAATTTTGGTTGAATACTTCTGGAAGTTAAAAATTTGTATTTAAAAATAAAATTTAAAAGATAAAACAAAACTCATTTTCGAGTTTTTGCTGATCTCAAATGAATAAAAAAAAAAGAAAGCTGACATCATGCGTTTTTTTCGAGAAAAAAAAAGTTAAATAAAAAAGGCTATATTAAAGAAAAAAAAACTCACCAAAGATGAAAAAAAAAATAAATAAAAAAAAAACTTAAAAATTATTTCTAAAACATGCACGTTGAAGAAGACAACAAAAAATAAGATTATACAAAATGTCAGTTTATTTTAAAATGCAAACATAAAATTATTAAAAACAAAATCGGAAATAAAAAAAAAACAAATGAATGCATATCATAGTTGTAAAAAAAAAAAACAAAAAAAAACAAATACAAAATACAAACTGAAAACAAAAAAAAAATCATACAATTTTCAAAAATAAAAAACAAACAAAATAAAATGGGAAATTTGACAAAAATATGAAAAAAATGCTGTATAAAAACAAAAACAAACAACAAAAAAAAACTTGAAAATATATTATAAAAAAATATAAAATAAAAAAAAAATATCTTTGAGTTTTATTTATTGTTGTTAACTTTTAAAAGCGCTCGCAATATTTTTCTTCACTCTAAATGTTGCTTGTGCATGTATAAATCGATGTTATATTGTTTTCTCTTTTCTCTACATTTTTAATTTGTTGTTCTCTTTCTCTTTCTTTAAAAAAAAATGTTTCGCGTTCTTGTGGAGCATAGTAAGATTTAATTTAATTTTTTTTTATATTTATTTAATAAATTAAAAATTCTAACTTGACTTTTTTAAATATTTATTTTTAATAGGTTGATACGGAGCACATTATACCAAATTTTGTTCGCTCGATAACAGCCCATCAAACCAATAGATGTCCAACTCCATTTGCTTTCCCTTTTACACCACTTGGTCTAAGTCTATTCGATACAGATCCGTCCAGAATATTAAGTATGCTACACCATCAGACGCTATTAGCGGAGGAAGCTTTGAGGTAATTTTCAATCCAGACATTTTTTTGCATGAGAAAACTAAAAACTATATTTCATATTTTTATAGACAATTTTAAATTTGTTAGAGTGATTAAATTGGAACTAGCTTATCCTGAAATTAAGTTAAATTATCACTTTTGAAAATTGGTCAACATTGATAAAACTTATGTCAAACTTATTTCATTTTATGGCAGTTGAAATCCAACGAGAAATTGATGTTTTGGTGCATGTTATAGAAAAAAAAGCTTAGGATTAAAACATTTTTTTTTATAATAGGTACCTAATAATTTTTTTTGTGCTATCTGTCGATCAAAGTTGATCAAAGACAAAAAGGAGTTTTTCATTCAAAATCACAAAAAATCAATATTTTCTTATTTGACTCCTTTTTTATTAAAAAAACAAAACATTATTTATATAAATTTTTATTTATTTAGATATCGAGGTCTTCTATTCGCTCCCAAAGATCATCCGCTCCGTTTCAACTCAATAAGTGATATACTCCCAAAAGACCACCAGGAACTAATGTCCAAACGTTCTTCAACAACAATGTACAAACAATTGAATAATAATAATAACAACAATAACAACAATACCAACAACAACAACACTAATCATAATAATCGCTATCCGTCGGCCATAAGCATTTACCAACATCACCAGCATCACCATCATCATCACCAACAGCAACAACAACAACAGCAATTCCTTCAACAAAAACACCACCATCGTGATGCATCACCAATGGCAACAACAACAACAACAAATCCAACTCCATCGCCCCAACATCATCATCAGTACACAAAAGATACGCTCCTCGAAGAGCTCAAGCGTAAGTCCGAAGAAACCGTCCAAAGGGAGGAAGAAGAAATTGAGATGCTTGAAAATGGTGGCGGCAGCAGTGGTTTGAGCACCAGCTCGAATTTGCTGAGTGCTCTTGGCGGTAGTGGCAGTCTTACGTCCAAAGAAACTCTCGGTCAATATTTACGCCGTCGTTCGAGTTCATCGCTGGCCGATGCACTCCGCTATGGCACCGGTCATTTATCGAGTACCGAAACGTCCAGTTGTAAGGAAAAAAGTTCCTCATCATCTACCTCGTCAACACCACCGCCCCTACTACAGCCACCGCCATCAACATCCTCATCCTCGTCAACGTCCACTTCATCATCGGCTGCTCATTTAAAATCGCTCGCTGATGCTGCACTCTTCTCTGAGCCCATTGAAGAAGAAACCCGCTGTGTTGTCTGCAATGCAAATTTCCCCAATGTCTGGTTGCTTGAGCAACATGCTGCTCTGCAGCACGCCAACATGGGTCCCAACGATGAAAAACCCTTTATATGCGAACAGTGTGGGCAATCCTATCGCTATAGGTCAGCTTATGCCAAGCATAAGGAACAAAACCATAGGGCTCGACTGCCAGCCGATAAGTTATTCACTTGCGACGTTTGTGGAATGCAATTTAGATATTTGAAATCGTTTAAGAAACATCGCTTGAATCACGCCTTGGAAAGACTCCATGGGAAAAAAGATCGCAAGAATGCAGATAACTGTCAGGATGTGGTTACCAGTTCGAATGAACATGTTCCCGAAGAAGGGTGTGATTTGAGGATCAATATAAAACGCGAAAACGAAGAAGAAGAACAGGATAATACGATTGATTCGGCTGGTGGTATGTTTCATGACAGCAGTGTCGCAAGTCAAATGCTGGAGCAGAGTATTACCAGCTCCGAAGGAATTCATAGTACAAATAAAAGGGTAAGTTTTTATTTTTTTTATCAAAACTTAACTTTAAGAGTTAAATGGAGTTGGAAAATGTTTTATAATCGGTTTTGAAAGGGGTCAATGCTAACATTATGTGGCCGTCATGTTGAGGATATTCCTGCCGAAACGCTTTGATTTTGGCTAGTGACTTAATAATAAACTATAAATGTGACAAACGCCACAAAAACAACATGGCCGCAACCACAACAACATGGCCGTAACAGAATGTTTTTGATCTATTTCTATTGAGCTTTTCACGCATATATATTTGCCTTTTCTCTTTCTAATTCTGAAAATTCATTGAAAAAAATTATTTTAAATGAACTGTAAAAAATTAACAAGCTCACTGTTCGCCTTGACACTCCCTCTAAACATCAGCTGTCAAACTCTAGCTGTGACTTGCCTTGACAGTTGCTCTAAGCATCCGCTGTAAAATTTTTGTTGTTCTTATTTTAAACTGACATGACGTTAGGGATAACTGGGCAATTTGGAGATCCCTAAGCTTAACCAGGAACTAATATGGTAATCTGTTTCTTTTTTAGCATCGTCTTATATCGCCCATGGAATCGGAACCCTCCCACCCAACAACATCGATCAACAGCCTCATAAATGCCGAACGTATTCCAAGCGAGCAATTCCTCGGCCTTAATCCGCAAGAAGCGTCCATTTTGAATTTCTTGCGTGTCGATGCAGCTGAAAGGCAGCGTGACAAACGGTAAGTTTGATTATTTTTTTTTTAGTTACATGGAGTCCAGTCGGAATTTACAAAAAAGTAACAAAAATTACGGAAGGAGTCCGCTGTGGTGGGTGCCAGCAAGTCTTAAATTGAATATGATCGAGTGACGTGAAAGAAAAACTGTATTATCCCAAATAAAAATGGCGCCCATCACGAATAGGCAAAATGGCCGCCAAAATAAAACTTAAACCCTCAATAATTTTTATATCTGTTCCGACTGGACCATTTTTATTTTTCACTTTTATATTAATTTTACTTTACTTTTTTTTCCCTCCCAACACAGGCCACAGTCATCGCGTTTCGCATGTCCATTTTGTGGCAAATGCGTTCGTTCAAAGGAAAATCTTAAGCTGCACGTTCGCAAGCACACTGGCGAACGTCCGTTTGTTTGCCTCTTCTGCGGTCGAGCATTTGGCGGAAAATCCGATTTAACTCGCCATCTACGAATTCATACCGGTGAACGTCCATACCATTGTGAATCTTGTGGTAAGTGCTTCGCTCGAGCCGATTACCTCTCAAAACATCTGACAACACATATTCATAATGCTCCACGCTGAGATGAGGCGCGAAGGAGACGACTCCTTCGCAGATAATAAAATAATTAATACAAAATGAATGCATATAAATCAAAAAATAAGAATATTCTATAATTTTTTGTTTGTTTAAGTGAAAAAACAAATCTCTTCTTTTTGGACATAAAATTGAAATAAAAAAGAAAATTTTCTTTGAAAAAAAAAACACAAAATTATATTTGTTTAATCTTAAAATTTAAATTCGCACTAATTTTTTTAAATTTATAAATACGTTTGACAAAAAATTACTAATCAATTTGTTTACATATAAAATTTAAATTTGTTAACTAAATTAAGATGTATAAGTGTTTAATCTAGGTAAAATTTAATTCACTTTATACCTACGAGTATAAACTAAAAAAATAATCATTTCGGATATTGAATTAAAACAAAAAAAAAATTAGAATAAGATTGAAATTTTTTGTTGATATAGTATGTTTTGTTTGATATCAGTGCAAAAAAATAAATAACTTGTCAATTTTTTCAGGAAATTCTCTGCGTGAAATTTTTAACTTTACATTCCAAAGCTTTAATTGCATGCGATGCTTCGGTACCAAAAAACAAATTTTTTACTTTGAATTTCAATATTTTATTTGCCATAATTTAAAATAATATATACACAAACATTAATCAAAATTGTATAAATTAAAAAATTGTTTCACATTTTTGATATTAAAATATTTTGAAAATATTTATAGTATAGATATCTATAAATATTTTACTGCATAGTTACTCTCGTATAAAATTAGTTTATAACTCATTTATAGTCACACTTAATGGGACATTGGGGCATATTCATAGTCGTCGGACAAGTTGTTTCTTTGTCTCTTTTAAGCTAACCTGGAGTTTATGTTATTCATAGACAATTTAGAACCGGGTCCAAAAGACAAACTGCAGCTCAATCCTTAAAAACGGTTGACTCTTTGACTAGGTATGTTTTTTTTTTCTATCTGTCAAAAACTGGATTGGATTTCAATGGATTTACAGGCAAAAGTACTAAAATTGTAGTAGAATTCTGTTTTTAACTAAACAGAGCTGCCAAATTCTTTATGATTAGCAGATGTTTCTAACCCATGTGTTAACTTTAGACTAAAGTTTGAAATGTCTGAATATGTCCCATTGTTTTTGATATACAAAGACAACATGATTCTAGAGCCACCTATCGGTTCAGTGGGTAGAAGATGCAATATTTAACAGACTTTTTAATTTTATGACGTATTTTTAGTGGATTTTTGATCAACTAGCCTCGGGTATAGAATTTTTAATTTTTTCAACAATGTTTAGCACACATTGAATCCACGAACGTCTGAAAGTTATTATAAAACATAACTTACTGTGACTCAAATTTGTATTTTCGAGAACATTAATTTATACGTTATGAATCTCAGAATATCGCAGAATCGAAATGTTAGAAGTCATGCAATGCATGTCTTAATTCAATTTATTTTTTTTTTGTCTAAATACACTGCCATTTTTTTATTTCATCAAATTAAAAAAAATAATTCTTAATAATTTAAAAAAATATTTGTATAGGAACTGGAGAACTGCACAGCGTAGCTCCTTTGAACTAAAAATTTGTAGGTACTGACATCTGCACCATACATATATCCAACTCTAATTTTCTATTTATCATCAAATATTTACTGACATTTCAAAACTCAATTCATTTCTAGTTTCTTAAAATTAGCTCCTAAATTAAAAAAAAAAATTAAAACACTGATATCAAACCAAATTTTTTATATCAACATTAAAATAAATTTTAAGTGTACATTTTAAATCAAAATTTAAATAATTGGTGTCTGGGTCAAAATTGAAATACATAAAATTAATTCTTAATTAGACATTTATTTTTATAATAAAATTCAAAATTTAATTTAGTTTCTAAATTTAAACAAAATGTGTACTCACATTAGTATGTAACATACTAAAAATAACACTCATGCAAAGTGATTGTTTCTTTAAATATATATACATCACGGTTGGGAGTTTGTTTTCGAAGATCAAAAATATAATTATTAAAAATAAAACAAAAAAAAAAAGTAAAGTCAAGCTTATTTGAAATAAAACTGCAAAAAGAGAAGAGACAACAAAAAAACTACTGAAAATTATTTAAAACCCAAACAATCTTTGGTTTCAATATGTATAATCAACATAAAAAACTTTTTTAGCAATAGATTATATTAAATGAAATAAACTACAGAAAGAACTTATTTCTATTAAAAATTTATTTACAACAAACACTCAAAAAAAAAACTTCTATAGACAAACAAAAAATAGCAATTTAAATAAAAAAAACTTAATGTTATATATTACAATTTTTTATTGTTATATTTAAATAAAACTATTTACACAAAAACAACAAAACGCGCCAATAAACATAAATAATTAATAAAATAAAAAAAAACAATAGCTTAGATAATATTTATTGATTGTATACCTACTTAAAGTGCCCTCCCCCATTAATAAACAAAACCAATAGACCCAGCGTTCTTATTCATTTACAAACTTAAATAAACAACAAAATCAGTATAAAACATCAATGAAATTATTGAATATATTAAATAAAACAATTTTATATCGATGATTGTAAATTTATTTTATAAATTATATTTAAATGTTATATTAAAAATATAATTTTATTTTCTTTATAAACAATTTACAATATTATTTTCATCTTGTTTATCGACATTCTATACTTTAATAACTGTTAACTTAAAAAAATAATTATAAACTGTGATTTCTACACTGCAATAGTACTACTACAACTAAGAAAATAAGTTACTAATACAATAATACTACAGTAATACTAAAGAAGCAAACTTATATAATAAATTGCTACGCAAAGCCCTCCTATTGAAGATAAATTTGTGAGCTATACTATATGGTGAATACTATATCGAGCACAATTTGTTTTAAATATAAAAAAAATAGTACCATCCAAAAAAAATGTATCTTTCTATTTAAAAAAAAAAACTTAATAAACAGATTTAGCAAATTTACTTATAACCTAAAATAAACAATTAACAAACAATAATAACAATTTTTTTGTTTCAAATTATATAAAATCACATGATGGTAAAGCAAACCAATTTATCTTCAACCGCCTAAAAATAAAATAGAATACAATAAATTTTCTACAAAAATACTGAAAAATAATATTTATATTATTTTATTACAATTTTTTAATAGTGAAATTAATTTATTTTTTTGTAATTAAAATAAAAAAAATTCTTTCAAACTTGAAAAACAATAAAACAAAACAAACAAAAAAAAAACAAGTAACAAATACTCTGAACCAAGAACATCGAATACCATGTAGTTTCAATATTATAAACTAAAACTTAACTTAAAAATTGCCGAACCAATAAAAAAACTAAATATATATATATAAAAATATAAACACATACATGAACCCGAAGAAAAAGTTCACAAAATAAATAAATAAATAAATTAAAAAAAATATTTATTAAACATGTAAAAAAGCAAAAGAAGAACAAAACTTTCACTGTGCCAAAATATGATGTACCTCATAAAAATAGTAATTTAAACATTAAAGAAAAAAACCTAAAACTAAACATAACAACAAAAGTAATTTTGTTGAATGAAATGTTATGAACAACAATAGTGAAAATATTAACAAAAAAAAATAGCAAACATAAGAAAAAACACAGTGCAACACACAATTATTCATACATAAAACAAGAATAACGTTATAATTTTACACAATATTCAAAAGAAAAGAAAACAAAAACAGATTTACATACATAAATGTATTTTTTATTTATTTTTTATAAATCAAATTTTATTCAAAAAAAAAGAACAGAAAAATAATATTAGCGATCAGTTGTTGAAAATAAGATTATGTAGATTTTTTTCAATACGACCTTAAAAAATTGAGAAGAATGCATTAAAATTGCAATATAGATGATTGCGTTGTAATGCTTTATAGTTTAAAAACAACAACAACAAAAAAACTTATAAACATTTTGTTTCAAATTTTAATATATTATTTTCTTCTTTATAAATAACATAAAATTTATTTCTTAAATAATTTGTTTCAATTTTTTATTTAATTTAAGTTTTCTGTTTGTATAATTTTTAAATATAAAAGAAATCATTTTGTTAGTTTAGTTTTGTTAAGATGCTGTGAATTTTATTTAAAAAAAAAGTTAAATATATATATATATACAAAAATGCACATTATATAAATATGTATACACTTTTATTTTTCTTTGAGTTATATATAATAATATATTCTAAATAAAATTATTTTATTTTAATTTTATTTGTTGTTTTTTTTTATTTATTTTTTTCGCTATTTTTATTTTTATCAAAAAGTTGTCAATGGCGGCCTGTGTCTGCGCTGCAACAGCTGCTTTTTGACTACGTCCTACAACGACAACAGATATTTATATAATTATATTTTAGATGAAAACCATGAACCTACATACCTTAATTCACGTAACTAGTTTTTCCACAAATTTCTATGGAAATTTTGTTCCCCAAAGCCTAATTATTGACGTGGTACACTCGTGCGGATACGTATTTTTTATATCGAAGGAGGTTTAAATGATTCTTAAAGAATTAAACTTTTTTCTAATAACTCAGTTTGACACCCACTCACTTTTCGTCTAATTGCTTCATATTTCAGTATTCTTCTAACTTACCGTTTCTAGAAAACTTTACATTTGTATTTATCTGTTATCCTTTGGGGACACTTAGTAGACAACTGGCTAACTTTTAGAGCGGAGCTGGTATCATTCTCCAGCTGGCTGCCGGGTGAGGGTGACTGCGGATGGATATATAAAAGTGTCCACCGGTTAGCCGGTTGCCGGGTACGTGTGAAATTGGTTTTTCCTTGCTTGTAGTGAGCATGTTGTTACTCATGAATATGGCAAAAGTTTATATATGTATATGTTTCCAAAGATTAAAACATTGGTTTTATAATTTTTTGTTCAATTCGCAGATGGTTTAAAAAAAATTTCTTATAACTACCAAAGGGCAAATCAATTTTCTTTTACCAATTTTCTTTTATTTCTTATTTTATTCACATGAAATTATACAAAATTTATTTTTCGTTTATTTAAAAAAAAATAATATTTTACATAAACTGTCCATACCTTAAAAAATAGTCAATTGACATTTTTTAAAGATTTTAAGTAAGAAAAAAAAATTGCAACAAATTGTACAAAGGAACAAAATTTAAAATAAAATTAAAATGTGTTAGAAAATTAGGAAAAATTATTAAAATTAAAACCAAGTAAAGCAATATATACATTTTGCATTAAATCGGTGTCCAATTTCTATAAACTTATATATATATACATTAATATTAAATAAAATAAAAATATATATATATACATTATGTATGTATATAATAATAATAATAAATTGATGTCTGGATTTAAAAAATTAATAAAAATACATAAAATTATCTACATACATACATTTTCGGATTTCAGAAATAACAAAAAACAAAAAAAAAACAATTTAGTATATTAACCATTTTTGGAGGGGTCATAGACTTTGGTAGTTAAATAAATTTTCGGTGTTGTTTTTTCTCGTTTTCATGATAAAAAGAAAAAAAAATAAATATTTCAGAAAACATAAATAACAAAAAACAGAAACAAAAACGTAAGTAAGTAAGTAAAACAATTTCGATCAACGAACTTTTTTAAAGAATAAACAAAAAAAAAAGTAAATATATATATATATATATATATAAATATATGTATATTCAATGTAATTTGTGTCTAAATTTTATTCACAAAATTAAAAAGAAATGTTAAATAAAAATTTAAAAATTATTTATATTCCTGAAAGAAATGAAAAAAAAAAAGAAAAAAGGTTTCAGAAACAAAAAACATTCGGAAAGATTACACATAGTTTTTCTCTCTCCAGATTTTACTTTAACCCATAAAAAAAAACCAAAAAAAAAATTTTAATCAAAAATTATTAAAATTATTACAAAAAAAAAACGTTTTCAAACCATTTAAATTTCAAATCAAAAAAAAAATGTTAAAGTAATAAATAAAAATATTTTTCGGTGTTTAGACGTCTTTTTGGAATAAAAATTGAAAAACAAAATTAAAAAAAAAAAAGGTTATTAGTATATTATCTACCTAAAATTATATTTAAAACAAAAATATTCACGTTGATGTTGTGAGCAATATTTTTCTCTCCTTTTACTCGTTTTACATAAGTGTCTACAAAATACCACAAAATAGATAAAATCATAATTAAAAGTTAAAAAATGAAATTACAAAAAAAAAACGATTGCAATTTTTTGTTTTTCTTATTCTGTAAGGTTTTAAGTATATTCACAAATTTCGGTGTTAATTTAAAAAAAAAAAAACAAATAAAAAATGTTTAAGAAAAAATTCAAGTGAATATAAAGAAAGAACTTAGCAATAATTCTAAAATGACCTCAATCAAATATTTGCAAAAATATTTATATATATATAAAATTACATTTATATAACAAAAAAAAAATATAGTACATGAAGATATATTTTCACAGTTAACCATTTTTGTATATATACAAAATAAAAATTGAAAAAAAAACTGAGAAAAATCAAATTATTTATACTTCAAATTTCAATTAAAAAGTATTTGAAAACTTTCTTGATTTCAATAATTTTTTTAATGTTTTCAACAATAACAATTAAAAAATTAATCTAAAACAAAATGGCAATTTCAATATAATAAAAATAATATAAAAACTTATATATATATATAAATGTCTCTCGATCGAACGAAGAAAGAATGTGATATTTTTCTAGAGCACACAAAACAAAAAATAAAATAAAAAAAAATCTATTGTTAAAAAGAAAAATAATAATTAAAAAAATTAAATTCCGATAAAAAAAAGTCACAAACAACGCAAAAACTCCCAAAAAATATGTAAGCAACTATTTGAAAACTAACTAAATGTGTTTTTTACAATCTAACCACAAATCAAAACTACATACATAAAAATACAAAAATAACTGATTGTAAATGTTGAAATAAAATTAAATACAGCCAGACAATTTTTTTATATATAAAAAAAAATAAAAACAATTTTGCAATAGAGACTGATTTTAATCTAACATTTATTAACTGAAAACTAAAATAATTGATGGTTTTATAATAAAACCTAAACATTTAATAAAAAAAATATATAAAACTAAATAGAAGAGGAAAAAATATGCAAAACATATTTTTTAACAACTAACATTTTATTGTTGCTACTTTATAGATTTTGTTTTAAAATGTTATTGTTTTATAAAAAAAAAATAGAAGTTGTCATCTAACAAGCAAAGCTTTAGTTACAGGAATCAGAATACAAACAAAACTATAGTTTCAGTCCAGTTTCCTTTTTGGGAAACGTTACGCAGTAGATTAATAAACGGGCACATCTTAAGTAGTATTTGGGTAGAATAGGGTGTTACAGGAAAAAAACTGCGTTATCAACATTGAGATATTTAAACAAAACTGAAATACGTAGTGTCTCTCGAAAAAAAAAATAGAATGATGAATATTATTTGTGGAGATAGGCAGTATTTTCTAAACATCCTATAAATAAAGATTTATGAAATTTAATTGTCAATTTAACCATTTGAAATAAAATACTACAATGAGTGCAATTATCAATTTTTCACGTTTTTAACTAAATCTATAGAATTAACAGAAAAAAAATCGGATTTCTTTTTTGCGTAGAAATTTATAAACTCCATTTTTTAATCTGAATTTTTGCTAAAAAAAAGTAACGGTTTTCAAGAGATAAAAAAAGCTGGAATCGGCTCTATTTCTGTACAGCAAAATCAAGAGTACCATTCAAACTTACTACGCTTTTAAAAAACTGTATTGAGTCAAGGGATTTCTTTCTTTTGCAAGCTACCATTTTGAAATTCAGGCAAAAAATTTTATTTGGTCAAATTTCGAAATTGTTTGTTAATTTAAAGTCAAATTCTAAAAACAGTAACAAATATTTGATGCTTAAAGTTAGTATAACTAGTACCAAATGTTAAAAAAAAGTTGAAAAATCAACTCCAAAACTGTTATCATTCGGTATGAATAAGTACTATACTCTGAGAAATCAAGACCTGACCTATCTCAATTTTCAGTTTGGGCCACGATTACTGGTACATCCAGTATAACCAGTTTATATTCGTATCCATAATCGAAAGATCGAGTTTAAATCTGAAGAGGGAGATAAAAAGATTTTGAATCAACTCCACTGAGCGAGCGTGATTAAATCGAACGAAAATCATTTCAAGCTCGCATTACATTACAAACAAAATGTAGGCAGTTCAGTAAAAATTGTAATTGGAGAGTTAAATTTAGAGGTTGAATTTTAGCTTATTAAAAACATCACGAAATTGCGTCACGTTGAATTTAAAATTAAAAAAAAAAAAACTAATAAATAACATGTAACGAGATTAAATTTTAAGAATAAAATCAAATTTAAAAAAAAATTCGACGCGAAATACGACTTCTTATTGAGGTCTGCACTCCTATAGAAGAAAAACTTCTCACTAAATTTGTCTGTCCAAATTAATTCGACTTAAAAACGCTTTGTTCTATCCGGTGTTAGCTAAGCTTTTAAATCATTTTTTTGGAAATCACACCGAGTACCGTGTAGATATATTTAGGAACGAGAAATCGAATTTTTGAAACGATGAAATTTGGTACAGCCACAAAACCACGTAATCATATTAGTCCGTTGTGCAACAAAAAAAGATAAAGCTGCCAAGCTTTTCAGTTTTTTTTAATAATTAAAGGCGTGTTTCGGTGAGAAACTAAAACCCAGTCAGCCAAAATTTAAAAACATATACAACAGCAAAATTCTAGTGACATTTCTTTATTTTTTCCCAGTTAGATCTTGAGCTTGATAAAAGTAATTTCAATTCATTAATAAATTTCAATAAAAATTTTACTATACATTATGTATATTTTCATTTTTTTCTTCCCCCATATTATTAACTGAATAGTTTTCTTGCTTTGTATAACTTCACCGTGCTTTTTTCTCGCCATGATGATTAACATCTCAAATTATGGATTGACTCAAAAAAATTGGTTTACCGCATGTTAAGCGTTGGAATATTCATGAATTAAACTTAATCCACTATGATGAAAGTGGGCCTAAACCAACTTACAGAATAGTAAGCGATCCTTAGGACTCTTGAAGACAATTCTGTTGGGCTATTTTCGAGCGTAAATGTATTTTGAATAAGAAAGAAAATTCTGCAATTTTGTTACAAAACCATTTTTTATAAAAGTGAGCTTAAAAGGTGATTTGCTTGCACTTGTTAATTTCACACTGGGTTAAGTTTAATCCATAATTATTCTAACTCGTAAATTCACCTTACCTAATAATATTTTCAAAAAAAACCATATTTCGAATTGTTTATCATGGCACTATTTAACCCGGAATGTCTGACAGTTGGAACAGAAACCTAACAAATTATGAACATAACTGTAAATAACTGCATTAACAGAATCATTGGCTCGACAACCGGGGTTTGGTCCTGGCCTCTTTCAACAAGTCTCTCCATCTCGAGCCGAAACGACGCCATCCAGTTACGCACCCCAAGGCTACGGGTGTCCTGGTCTACGCCGCGCCATCTCTCTTGTGTGTAATTTTACAAAATTTTAAAAGTACCTAAATTGCAGACTTGAGATTGGTGACACAAATGGAATGCATTTTTAAAAAACCTCACATTGCAAAAACACTTACACAATTAGCAAAGAACAATAATTGGAAAGTTGAAAACTGCCATCATTCTTTTTATCACCACTCTCTTTATCAGATTTGGTTTAGGTAATTTATTTATTTGGCCTAACTGTTAAATTTCTTGCAAAAATCTATTTCCTTAATCTTTTTGCCCAAGACTAGCTCTATTAAAATTGATGAGAACACTATGCAGTTATGCACTATGTAGTACTACCGTTAAATTGACAATTAAATATCATAATTGCGTATTCGGGTGTTGTAAGGCTTATAAGAGTGAGATAAGGGTAATGAAAAGTTATGTAAGTGAAAAAACAAAAAGAATTAAATATTTTTGTGATAGTGTAGAGAGTTAAGCAAAAATTTTATAATTTTTGTTTAACAAAAATAAATAATTTATTAGGTATGAGTATGATAGAGACTAGGAATAAATGAATTGTATGATGAAAGCAGGTATAATGTTTTGCTATCGAATGAGCGAATGAAATCAGCGAGGTGCTAAGACAAAACGTAACATTGTGATAAATATTGTAAAGAATAAGGCAACAAAATACACAATAGAAAAATAATTTATAATTTATCTCAATTATTTATTTCTTATGGTTTTTTTTTATTTCCCCTTATATTCCCCCGAAAATAAAAAACTAAAACAAACTGGATAAAGTTATAAAAACCGATTCTGACTTTTGGTTTTATGAATACACTTTATAAATAGGTTTTGAAAGTGAAAGGTCAATGAAAATTGAAATAAAATGAAAAACAAAAATTAATGCAAAATTATATTAAAAAAAAATTGTGTAAAAATTTTAGAAACAAAATTAACTTTAAGCTTTTGGTGTTTAAAATTAAAACAAAGTAATTAAAAAAATACGTTTCGATAAAATAAATGAATATAAAAAATCTCGGTGTTTTAAAAATTATATTAAAAGTAAACGTTTGAAAGAAAGAAAAATTAAAGAATAACAAAAATTAACATGAAATGATAAGCATTACAGAAACCAAAAAAAAAAAAAAAAACAAGAAGTATAAGGAAAAAGATAAAAAAGCTCTTTCACTTTCGTGTCTTTTATGCAAAGTAAAACAAAAAAAAAATATTTCTAGCACAAACCTTAAAACAAAAATATTTTTAAATTATGATCTCTATATATTACAATTAAGTAAAAAAAAAACACAAAGGCATTTTTAAATTTCAACAAAAAAAAAAGAAAACAAAACATTAAGCTTAAGGAAAGTATGATATACAAAAAAATTATTGATGTGAATTATATGTGTTGTATCACTATTGAATCTCTTTTATCTATAATCCTTTTCACAAAAAAAAAGAAGCTATAAATAAATAGATCTACCCTCCCACTTAATTATAAATGTTTGGTTTTATTTAATTTTGTCAAAAAAAAAAATATTAGTCGCATTGTAGTGTGTAGATTGATATTGATGAAAATATATTGAAATAAAATTAATTTTCTTTTCAAACAAACATAATCGCAATTGTTTTCTTTCAATATTTTTTTTAGTCGAGGGAAGGTAAGTATGGCTCAAAAATATCGCCAATTTTGATAATTGATAATTTATATCCTTATAAATTATATCCTTCTAAATCAAGTTCGACTGCTTACTTTAATGAGAGACTCCCTCGAGCTGTCATGAGGTTAACAATGTGGCCAAAAACGTATTTGTATTTAAATATTGTAGCAGTCAACTCGGAGCTGCAAAGTGGCGTCAAAGTGTGAAACAACTGCTATTTATCATTCAAAGACAAATGGTCACTTTTAGTCACTTTGCCCGAAAGTCTTTTATGTGTAAACAATTTCTGTTCTCCTAAGCATATGAAATCAACTTTTGAGTATCTAATTCCGCAACTACACATTCCACATATTCAATTTTTTTATATAAAATATTTTTTTCTTTCCGGCTAATAGAACCCAGAATGCATTGAGCTATGTATAAGTTAATAAATGAAAAAAAAAATGCTCCAGATTTTACCAAAAAATAAAATTGATTGAAGAAACAAACAAATATCGGGGCAAATTCTTAAACGCAAAACTTGCGCAAATTATGCTAAGCAAACAATTCCAAAATGCAAACGTAAACATCTCTGCTAAGCAGATTGTCCCTAAATGTAGTAGATTTTATTTGCATGCAAATGTATTTCGGCAAATAATGTCAAAAATATCTTGCGCACTTCACTTGCTTTGCCTTTTCAACTGCATTCTTCATTTGCTTAGCATGTGGTTTGCTTTGCAAATGTTGCGTTTAAGAATTTGCCCTCGCTATCAACATCTTTGGCGAAGGACGTTAATTTTTATTTTTTTTTTTTAAGAAATTCTCATCAAAACTGGTTGTTTACAAAAAACAAAAACGAATATAAAAAAACACGTTAACGTTGTTCTTACGATTTTTACTTATCGTTATCAAAATTTGAAGAATAATCTGTATGAATGATTATTATCCTTTTTTTGATTTTTGAAACTTGACCAGTAAACATACTCGTCTAAAGTCAATAATTAAATTAAAAATTTACATAAAAATGTTCGATAGCACAAAGTTGCATCTCCCTAAGTTTGATTTAGCTCTAATAAACCCAATTAGAACAAACCTAATTGAAGATTTTGAATAAAAAAAAATGGGAAGAAATAGATGAAAGTTCCAGAAAAATGTGTGAGAGATGAACCATAACATTTTAAAAGAGAAACAAATTGGATTTCTGTATTATACATTTTTATTACTTGATGGGTTATTAACTGCATAGTGAGGCAGAAACATTTAGATTTTGCAAAAACATTTAGATTCTTTTCGAAAACTAGCCCACCAATAAACATATAACCATACTGATATTTTATTTAAAATTAAATAATTCTTATAATTAATATTTATTTCTAATGATTTCATGTTAATATCATTAACTAATAAAACGTCCTACATTAAGAATCTATAGATATAGTTAACATTACATTTTTTTTTTTATTTTACATTATTAATATACATGTTTATTTTTTATTCCAATCAAATCAAATGGAATATTTAATAATTTACATTTAATGTACATTTTATAAACTTCACTTTGTAATCATAAAATCGAATTGTCAGTATCACTTTCAAATTTATATCTATTTACTTACTAATATACATAATTATTGAAGTTTACCAACAAACAAATAGTTAACAATATTATAATAAAAATGTGTGAAAGACAATTTGAATCGTCAATTGAAATTAAAAGTTAAGAGAAAGCGGTCACATCACATTTCAACCATGTAATTTAGAAAGTATTACATCTATGTCAAGTGGAAGTTCAGTTGAGCTTTTAGCTTCGACTGAGTTTCGAAGAGTCGAAGAAACTGATGGAGATGTTTTTGATTTTGAATTGGGCGTTGTTGATTTGGTTTTAGAAGTTTTATCATTTGATATTATATCATTTTCTGGTAGTCGATTTGATGAAGATGGATTAGAATCTTTAGGGCTCGATTTAGAAGGAGACGATTTCATAGGTGTTTGCGTTTGCGTTTGGCTTGGATGTTTTGTATCTGTAGTGGATGTACATTTTCTGTCATCTTTAGATAAGGGTGTGCACGATTTCGTAGGCGTTTCCGTTTGGCTGTGATGTTTTGTATTTGTAGTTGATGTACATTTTTTTTCATCTTTAGATATGAGTGTGTTGGTCTTTTCACTTTTAGAAGCGATTCTGAAATTAGAAAAAGAAACAATCTTAAAGAAAAGTGGGAAGATATCACAACATAGTTAATTTTTTCTTTTCCGCAAAGCGAAACTAAATGAGAAGTTGAATCTACTTTCTGGGAAAAGGAGATTACGTTTAAAAAAAAATCTATTGAAGAAAAAAAAAATAATAAGTTACAGCACTCACTCAGTCTTTTTGTTTTCCCGCGATGCAGCTGCCTTTTGCAACTCTGACACTTTTAGCGCTGGAACTATTGGAGTTGATGTAAAACCTGGTGGCGATTTCAATCGTTCCGAACTGCCACTGCTTGTTCGTTTAGGGGATATTATTCCAGCATTTTGTTCAGTTATTATGTCATCCTCTGCATCAGCAACAGATTCTTCCTCTTCACAAATTGTCAATTTGACTGGACGTTTTTTAGGAATATTTCGAACAATGTTCTTGTGACTAGGAGAAAGCTCTTTAGGTTCCAATGAAAATAAAAGGAACTCATCGGATGCTTTCACACAGTGTTTCTCATGTGGATTCAAGAATATATTTAATTCATTAGATTTTTTGGGGGACGTAGGATTAAGTGGCTGGGCACCATCGGGACCGGAATATTTGAAAAATTTGTAACGTTTCGTATCAGATTCATCGATTAAAATTGTCTCGCAAAGTTCATAGGGATCGTCTTCTTCATCATCCTCGTCCTCACTGTCATTATGACAGTTTTGAGCAGGTTCAAGGGATTTCGCAGTCTCTACAGAAGATATCAGAGAATCCGATTTCATTGCAGTTTCATGTGCTACTTCCTCCTCCTTGGGCGGATCGATTTTTTCCATTTTCATCTCTATTGGCATAACAAGGGGTTTTAAAACAATAACTGCATCCATAGCTATTTTATCTTGGATCTTTTTGATATTTCGCTTTGGTGTGGATTTGACTTTGTTTTGTGGTGCGGGTGTAGATACTCCATTCGTTTTTTTCGATACGTTTGTGGAAGTTGAAAACCCTTCAAGAGCTTTCGGGGTTCGAACTGACCGCATTGATTGCCTTATGTTAGATGCACGTTTGGGTGCAATTCTCAATTGATTCGTTTTTGTGGAGCTAAGTGCTGTTTTTCTTGGAGTTTTGGCTAGAGCTGGTTTGGAGTTTACTTTAGCTTGTTTAATTTTCACTGTTACTTTAGGAGCTATTTTTTCTTTAGATTGTGCTTTCCGTGTTTTTGACGAAGTACCACCAACCACCAAAGACGATTTAATATGTTTACCCTGAGGTGATTTTTTCTTCGCCGATAGGAGATTCAACGCGGTAAGTACTTCAATTTGTTCATTGCTTGGACCGGGAGGTGACTTTTCTAAAATATCAACTTCAGATATTTTAAGTGGCGTCATGACTTTCATCACTTTTTTTTCTTTGGTGGTAACCGTCGACATAACATATTGCTTCCTAATGGTTGTTATCTTTGATTTAGCTGTTTGAATATTTGACTTTTTGGGTGTACGAGCCTTGTTAGGAGTTGGAACACAAACAGGGCGAAGGGGTTTCTTAACATCCCTACACAATTTTGCTTTCATTCGTTGCTTTTTCAATTCCAAATCGGAGAGTTGTTTCTGACGACATATGACTTTACTGTTATCTTCAATGACTGCCTTAATAGGATCAACTTTTTTCGGAGTTAACCAACTTCTCACGGGATACCGTACTTCCCAATCATTATTCACCAGCTGTGAACTCGATGCTACTGGCTCTTCAGCGATTGCAGCTATATTTTGAGGGGCAACTTTGCTCCAGTCATCATCTTCAGTGCTACTTATCTCGGAAAGATTATCGATATTGGCAATGGAAGTACTAAAATTCTTTGGCTTAGCTTCATTGGAAGGAGAAGTGGACGAAGAGGATGACGATGATGATGATGACGATGAAGACGATGAGGATGAGGACGAAGAAGATGATGAACTTGATCGGCCGGATGTTGGAGTTTCTTCTTCATCGTCTGTTAACTCTGGCAAGCCAGTAGAAAGAGTATAATGTAAGTCGACAAGCGGTTGTGAAACGTCTTCATCTGCAAGCGACTTTACACGACTTAAAATTACAGATTCACATGGGATTTTCTGCTCGACCAGTTCAACGCATTTATTCGGAGTGACAATTGGTGTCTCTGCTGTCTTTCTTTTCTGCGCCGAATCCCGCAATTGTTGGTCGATTTTTTTATCAAGGTCATCTGACTCATCGGGCCTGTAATATGATCCACCAGAGGAATAATCAGTTGGTGCTTGAAAGTTGCCACTTCTTGGCGTTTCTTTAGGAAAGGGAATCAGAGTACAACCAGGCGTGATAGCAAACTGCGGAGTTGCTATGTTAGGATTCTTAGCTTCGGAAAAATTTCGGAATGAATCAATCATCTTGAAAACCGGGGTATCTAAAGAAGATGGAACTAATCCGGGTGTTGGAGGAATCAAAAGATGCTCGTCCAGCGACTTAAATGGCGTGTCCAGCAGGCATGCTATATTCGCAGTTCTTTTTTCACGTTCTTCTTCTATTTTTACAATTGGAATTGAGGCTGGCTGAGTGAAAGTTATTTCTTCTGTGACTTCTTTAAGACTATCTGATTTTGATAGAGATCCAGTGCTGATTACTTCTTTGGAATTTCTTTTCCCAGAAGTTCTGACTTTTTCTACGATTTTTTTGGGGGTGGGAATTTTTATGTTATAAATCGATTTATTTAAAATTTCTTCTTTTCTCCTATTTCTTGTGTTGGTTTGCCGTACTTTTTCTTTTACGTTGCTGTTGTTCTTGCTTCTTGTTTTTGGTTTTGATTTTGCTGTGGAGGTTTTGGATATCTGTGTTGGTTCTTTGGCTGCTACTTTTTGCCGCGTTCTTGACCTCAAATTGTTTTTTACCTGTGCTTTTGTAACACCAGGTGATTGAATTTTTCGTTTTTTCTTTTTAGGTGGATCTCGCCGCACTGCTTCCGGAATTTCGGAGTTGACTTGGCGCAAATATGAATCGAAATTAGTCTGGGTTGTTTCCCGCATTCGCTTCCATTCGTTTAGTTGAATTTCAGATATGAAAAGTTTATTCGATTGCTGTTGGTCGTTGTCTGCTTTTTCATCATTTTCTTGTTCATTTGATTGCACATTAACTTTCTTGGGATCCTCTTCATTGTCTTTTGAGAGTACCCTCTTCACCCGTCTGGATCTTTCTTTTCGCTTCGGAGTATCGTTTAGTTCTGTGTTTATTACAGTTTGGTTACTCACACTATTTGAATTCTCCGAATCTACTTCCGGAATAAATTCGATGTGTGATATTATTTGGACGTTTTCACTGGCATTTGTTTCCTTAGGTTTAGTAGTGCTTTCCTTAACTACATCTGCAGTAGGAGCAAGTCCTTTCAAGGGCAGATTGCTTCGAGGCATCGGAGAAAAACTCAATGTTCGCACATGGGATTTTTTCCTCGGTGTGGACAAACTCTTAAAACTTCTCGGATTCAAAATACCTGTGGATGGAGTTCTTCCCTGTTGAGCTACTTTGGCATCTACAATACTCCCCAGCGGAGCTATAGATGACGACTTGGGTGGATCCTCTACCTTCTGGGTGCTTCTCAGAATCACAGCGTTTGGTGGCATTTGGTCGGCAGAAAGAACTATAGGTTCGGGTAGAGGAATTTCAATGCGAGAAGTGTCCAAATTGATATCACCTTGCAGTTGTTGCATTAGCTCTGTGTTAATATAAAACGGAAGATTTAGTAGACCATCACTGGTAAGGAGTAGAGGACAAGTCAGATTTCCGGTTGTATGGTCAAAGTACACCTGATTGTCAAGTGTGCTTGTGTTGACTATTTGACTGCCGTCGGCATTAGTGGCAATGATTTGATTATTTGGGTTGTTTTTCTGAGCACTTTCATTTGAATTCAAAACAATAAGCTTAGATATTGAGAAATTTGGATCGATCAACGATCCAAAAGATGAGTTGTTAACTAGCTCTGGAGCTGGTGCGGCGCCAGTTTGTACTGTTTGTTCTTGCGTATGCTGTGATTCTTCTTGTTGTTGGATTTCCGATAGATTGGGGTCAGTTGAATGAACTTGAGCAGCTAAAATTTTAAGAATAAATTAATATTTGAGAATATTGCTGATATATGTGGCTTTTCAATTTTACTCACAAACAACTCTTTTTAGGAACTCATCAAATATTGGATCAACTTCAGTTGCTTCTGTTGCATTTTTAACAACTGTTTCCAGTTCATCCATTAAATATTTGTCACCTGCTCTTTCTTCTAAAGTCGATGGCGCGCATGTTGTGTTCTGCAAGGCTTTATTGATATGTTTAACAAGTTTATCTTGAAATGCCTGGTTATCAAGTAGAGCTTGCGATATATCCTGCAACTGATTGATTTTGCAATAAAAACACATGTATAAAATAATGGAAAAAATATTGATTCAAGACTCACCGGAATTGATGTCATAGACAAATCTTCTTCGGAGTTTGAATTTTGTATACGGGGTGTTGATGTTGAATGGGTTATGGGTAAATTTAAAGTTTCAACTTGTTCATCGACCTCGTGCCCATCATCATCGCCTGAATCTAAATCACAAACTTCCGATTGACTTAGAATTTCATAATCATTTGGATTTGTATTTTTTGATTTATTAGGAAATGAACCCCGTGACATTCGGGGACGTTTGCTTACTGTAGCCGGCGGGTGCATTAACTCATCATCATTCGCAAATTGAATATCACTATCAGTGCTGCCTGTCGATACTCTGAATGAAGAAAAGAAATAGTTCCAAGGATTTGCATAGGCAAAAAAAGTTGTTGTTACAAACCTTTTACGCTTTTTTGCTGCCGATGTGTTTTCGTTGTTTTCAATTATTGTTGAATTTGTGAAGTAATGAATCAAGGAACTTACTTTTGATGATAGATTTTTTTGTTGGAAAGTTGTTCGCATAGGCAGCGGCATTGTTTCAATTGCCTTGTCCACTAAAAAATTAAAAAATAAATTTATGTAATAATTTAAAAGAAATAAGTTTAAGAAAATATTGAATAATAATAATAATTAAAGTAATTTAGTACAGTCTTCTCATATTAAACTGTCCCTTTGCAATGAGAACTATATTTGGACAAGTGCTGCAATGTTTTTACAAGTAAGGAATTTGTGAAGTATTTGGTAAGTTTGCTGGACAATATTACCCAAATGATGACGACGTGGCTCTCCAATTTTACGAGGACGCTGCATCAACTTATCACAGTAGCTAGAAGCCATCTATTCCTACACCCAATATGGCAATAAATAGGATCTAAACCATACGAGTATCATAAATTGTTGTAATTTGTCAATCGTGTAAAATAGGCATTAGCTGGGTTAAAACATATCAACATATAATAGGCTACTTTAAAAATATCCTTCTTCCGCAATAAAGATTATAAAGTCATCCTTCATTCAAATGACACGATTACACGACATAAACTTAAGTGATGCTTATGTTTGCAAGCTGGGTTTTTTTTTAGAAAAGAAAAAAAAAAAAGAAATGAAACTATGCTCCCCAAACTGAGGATGTCTTAACTATTAATTGTTTATAAATACCAAACCAAATAAAACATTTTTCAAACTAGATAATCTTAATTGAGGAATAACCTGGACGCAGCATAACTAAATTTGTTTTGCCCCAAGTATGTATCTATAGTGGGTTCAAGACATCTACCGTTGCTGATTTGACTTTCTGCGCGCAATCAAAACCAGAAGAAATTGTGAGTGTTATTATCTTAATATGACAATAATTTCATTACAGTGCTAGATAATAATAATAAATATGAAATAATAAAAAAAAATAAGGATATTAAGAAATCTAGCTTGCTTTTGATTCTTGTTTCTTATAAGAAAGTTGTAACCCGTCATAGTAGAATGTTTTTTGCTACAAGACTTTTTCTTAAAAAGGATTCTTAACTAAATCTAAACTAATTAAAATCTGATTCCAAACGGGGACTGTACCTTTGGTTGCGACTTTACAGTATTCTTTAATGATGGTCTCAAGAAGGTCCTCATTAAATCCAAATAATCGATATCCTTGTTTCAGAATTTCGTACTCTTTCTCGAGGAATGGACTTGTTTTGCAGAACATTTCGGCAGCTTTATCAAGACGATGTTTCCGCAAATATCCTATATTAGCACCAACAAGAAATAAATCAATTAAACAAATTAAGAAATTAATGCAAACACAAACACTCACCGAGAACCATCCCAGCAATATCAGAGTTCAGAAAAACAGTTTCCATTTTGTTTGTTATTTAACAAAAATAAAGGCAATAATTGAAGAATAATCAATAAACGATTTTTTTAATGTTTTGAAAACATTTCAATAGTAAAATATATTTATAAAATGATTTGTATTTATTTTGTTTTTCTTTTTTTCTGTTAATGCCAAAATAACAAACAGAAATTCACTTCACAGCACAAAACAGCATCGGTATTCGCGTTTATTTTTGTGGCTTTGTAGTTTATTTTTTTTTTATATGGCGGCAAAAAAAGTGACAGCTGTCGGCATCGTAGAATTCCAGTATTTGCAGTTTGAACTGTACTATCTTTGAATATAGGGTGTTTTCTATTTTTGTTTTGGGTTGTGTGTATATTTTTCCTTTTTTATTTTTATATATTTTCTATTGCAAACAATACGGGCTGCGTTTGACGCAAAGGTATCCGAGATAGCTTATCATTCAAGTTGGTAGTAAGCAGCTGTTAAAAAATAAGCTGATGAAAAAACATTTCAAAAGTATCGAAAATGACATCTAAGAAGTGGGGGCAACCCTTACTCAAATTGTTTTTGCGGAGAGCTTGTGCAGGCTTTAATTGATATTTATTGATATTTTTTGGTTTCAATAATCCAAACAATAGTCTCCCCTTGCTCCTACTACCAATTTCCGATGCTTAAAGACTCCCCAAGTCAAATTTTACACCTCAAATTTTGCAGCGCCACCACAATAGTCGGGCAACATTAAAAAATGCTCGCCATGATAGTACTATGTTTTTCATATACAAAGGAAGAGGTTTATAAACCGATAAAATTATTATTTACTTGTCTACTGAGCATTCGTCTTACTAAGAGAAACGATGAAAAATTGAACAATATGTGTAGGTTTGTTCCATTGTCATTTATAATTTTCAAATTAGATCCGAAATTATCGCATTTCGTATACAAATTCACATTTTCAAATGAGGTTATAGTTGTGTTTTTTTTTAATTTAATCCTTCTTAGCTTAACCACAATAGTTTACATATAAACACTCCATTTTCTTATGTGATGGTGTGTTTAAACACAGAGATCATTCTTTTCCTCAATTCCTCTGAAGTAAAGAAGCAAAACACAAATAATTTCAATCAAATTTGCTGGAAGCTAGGTATTTTTTTTTAAACACCAATAGGATTCATGAATTGTTTAGCCTAGCGGTGGTTTAATCAAAACATGTTAAATGCCACATTATATTAGCCTATTTGTCCAGAGATTTATCAGGACACCTATGCAGTTCCGGGATGAAGATATTTTTACACCTGTTATCGATAGTTTTAATGGAATTTTAATTTACGAGACAGTGTCCTTCTGCACAGCGACATACCCATTCAGAATTTAAAAAAACTCACCTAATATTTATTTAAAACTGAGCCACCATTACTTTCGGTGGTGTGCTGACACCACAATATCAGTGTATTTTATCGAAAATCCATGATAAAGATGTTGTAGACCGATGCGATTGCCACGGGGTCAAACAATTTGCATGTTAAATCCAACAAGAACTTTTCCCCGGGGTAGTTTACTTAATCGAAATTATTTTCGTGGTTAAGCTTAACCACCGATCGAGATGCGCTAAAGCGATATTTTCATACATACTATCGATAGTTTGTATGGAAACCCTATTTTTTAGAACTATGTTATCGACACTTCCCAAATTTGAAGAAGCGATAACTTTAAAATGAACGTTTGTATAGAAAAAATTTAAATAACTTTTTTTGTATACAGTAATTATGTTGTATACAATTATTGATGTTTTTAAAACTTCCGGAAACACTTTCAAATCAAATATCACATTCTATTCTCTTTCATCTGTACTTGTTTGTACTCAGGACTAGTAAAAATAAAATTTATATTTATTCTATTATTCTGCCCTAGCGAGGTCGCATACCCCGCCAGAGGTTCAAAGAATAGTAAAAAAAATACCTCAGCGCTAAAAAAAAGTGACAAACTTTTGTTTTAGAGAATAGCAATAATCTACAATCATTTAAAGGGGCCTTTAACTGACACTTTAATTGCTAGCGTCTTCATATCGATAGGTACTTTGTTACTGTACATCATGGGTAAAAAACGTTCTAAAATCTAGGTTACGGCCGATTTTTCCGTAAATGTATTTTTTTGTCTACTTTCAATTGACAAAGCTGTTCATAATTTTCAAGCTTAAAACATACATATTATTAGTTGTTGTTTAGCTGCTAAGCAAATTCTGTCAGATCAATCGTTGTCACATTCCTTTCGAATGTTTAGTAACATTAAAGTGAATTAGAAAATGAAATTACAATTTTCATTAAAAGACTTATAAGTTTTTTCAGTTTTTATTAATGTAGATTTTTTTTTAATTTACACAAGTTGTTATATATATTTTAAAATTGTTGTTGTTTTTTTTTTATTTGATTAAAATTTTCCTAACTCTCTTGTACTTGTTACTTAATAAATCTTTTTTTAATAATTATTATAAAATTCTTATGGTGATCCATTAAAAACTATCTGTTCCATTTTTTTCGTAAATTTTGTAATTATTTTATATTTGTATATATAAATATTTGAATTAAATTAATATCCCTTGAATTTTTTTTTTATTCTTTGAAGGTTTTTTTCATTTCATAATTTTTTTTTTTGTTTACTTTGTTTTATTTTACAAACTATAAATTACAAATATGCATCTTTGTTTCATTTATGGTCGCTCCAATATAATCAATTACATTTAATATTAAATTTAAATTGGGTTTTGTAATTGCAATTAACGTTAAAATTTATAACTACCTAAACACATAAAAACAAAAAGAAAACATTGTTAAGTAGAAACAAACAAAAAAGAGTATACATTTTTATTAAATATTTAAATATATTTGATTTATTTTGTTTATTTTTTTTTTATAATATTTACAGTTGAGATTTTTGTTTCATATTAATTTAATTTGTTTTTAAAAGCTCTATTAACTAATTTTCTTAAGATTCTGGTTTGTTATACATTATACAATCATGCAATTAATTAATAAAAAAATAAAATTGATGTAAAAATAGGAAAAATTTCCCAAAAAGTGATTTTCGTATTATAAATTCATACACATACATATAATATGGGATTACTAAGTTAGATATATAGATATAAAGGGAACTGAGATTCCTTTATATAGTTTATTCACACACATTACACATGATGAGTACCCCAGAGTCAAGATTTTACTTCTTTTTATTTATTAAATATTTAAACAGTAACAGGTTTTGATTAAAATTAAAAAGAAAAAATTATTATTAACAATTCAGAATAAAAACTGCTTGTAGCAATTATAATATTTACGAAAAATTTAAACTTTTCGCTAGTCCATATCTTATGTTATTTTTTTAACATACACAAAAACTAATATTCGATTTAGCTTTAATTACAATGCAACTAAACAAGAAAAAGATACTTAAATGAGTTTATTTATAATAATTTAAAAAAATAATAATAAAATTAAAGAAATGTGTCAAGGGGTCTCAAGAATATGCCCTGAGACGGTATCTTGCTGCCATATTTACACACACATCATATCACTTCACTGTTGTTGTTGTTTTTGTTGCTATTATTGGTAATTATTTTATTATAATTTTGTTTTGAATATCAATTTATTTTTAGTTCAAGAACACAATATTGCGGAAACAACCGCGAACATTACTATTTTTTCTGTTATTCTCATTTGCAACAAATTTAACGACGGAAATGTAATTTCAAAAGAAAAATTCCACAAACTATCATCGTCGTCGTCGTTATCGTCGTTAAATTTGATTTTCTTTTTATTTATCGGTGGTGAAGCATTTAGCCACCACTTAGAGATGCATAAATAATTGTATTAATGGACCTAATTTGTAAATTACAACTAATGGAGAATCGCCTTAAGGTGTATTTGATGAAGGCACCGACGAAGATGTTGTCGCCATGCGGTAGTATATGTTGGCACCTTTGATGGGTAGGGGATGTGCCTCAGTGTTGAATACCCATTCGTCTAGGGGTAACAGTGAGTCATCGGAAAACAGCAGGTACAGGTACTGAAATGAGAAATATAATATGAAAAAATACTTGGATAAGAAAAAATTGTTTGGAATTTTATTATAAATAAGCGATTGCTCATAAAAATGTATAAAATGATAAAATTTAAAAATGAGAATCATGATTCGTGCTGATGCCCTATGGCAAATTATAAAAGGTACTACGGTACTTTCCATTGGATTGAACTGTATCTAGTTAGCCAATCGTAATAATTCCACAGTTTAAAAGGAAGCTTTAAATTAGGAGTTTTAATTGAAATTGAGAGTAATGCCCGGTTGCACGAAACGATTTTAAATATTCATTGTTTCTATAAATTTTAAAATGACATCAAACAATTTAATTTCTGAAAGCCATTTCTGACATTCTATTTTCTTCCAGATACATTTTACCACCAAGTTTTGACAAAAATAGACTGAGCAGATGTATCATTTTCTAATAATTTTTTTGCCATTATGTTAACTGTCGGAAGGGCGATGTGAAGTTTTACATCTCTCATTTTGAATTGGTGAGACTTTTTCGATCAGTTCTTAAAACAGATTATTAGATACAGAGATGGTTTGCAAATAGTGAAGGGCATTGGTGCAACCTAGACGAATTCAGCGGGCCGTGAAATTTACAAGCATTAGAGCAAAAACTAGTTTTAGAGGATTTTGGTGCAACTGGTCATAAGTTTTTTTAAAATATGCATTTTTTAAAAATTTCAAAAATAATTATTCATATATGTACTAACAAGGCCAATCTTAAATTTTTTTCATTAGAAGTTTAATTTTGAATTTTTTTATAACATATTGTTAAAGTATCCATTCTCAAAATCTTTGAACAAGCTTGTGCCCGCTTGTTTGATCCAGGAGTTTTTAAGGCTAACGTAAATATTGATCAACAAATTCTTTAACAATGAGTAGGTTTTTTATGTCTTAAATTCGAATCTAAACTCAGCATTTCTACATCAAATCGAATTTTTCAGATATTCTAATATGTATATTGTATTTTTTATATTTGAGGTTATGCTACAGAAATATGTTCTTTTTTTCGGAACAAAATTTGGGTTTTCCAATGCATTCTGAAGTTTCTCTTTAGGTAATCGTTACTTGCTGGACTTTTACAATGCTCGCTTCAAAAATAGTTTTATGACAAAAGTAGTATTTTTGAATAATACCGAGTCAATAAAAGGGCTGTAGGTTTGTTTGAGTTTAAAAAATATTTAAAACTAATGAAGGGAGGAACTATTACCCTCTCAGCTTTTGTAGCAATTTATTTATTAATTTACAATAAGACATAACGGTCTGAGATTTATTTGAAGAGAGCTTATTAATTTCAGTTTCTAGTAGGCTACTTTTGAATAAAATAATTTCGTTGAAACATAATATTCGAAATATCAATAGACCTTATACTTAATTTGTACTATTTTAATGTTTACTGTAGTCGAATGAAGTTAAAGAAAATAAAGAAAAATAGCTCTTGTGCTAATGGAAGCTATTACTCATGCTGAATATGAACATAGTAGTAAATCAAACCTTTAATGTCTCAGCAAGGAAGAAACTCTGCTGCACATCATCCTTTTGTGGTACATCTTGATACACGTTTTTCAACCCTGAATAACCGTGTGGTGTTCGACAGTGTTTTTCTAAGGCCTCCACTGCTTCCCATCCCCAATCACGATACTTTTGATCGTGTGTCAGTCGCCAAAGAATAAAATAACTTTCAAAAGTTTCTGGTCTAAGAATATAGTACTTCTCTTGAGATTTCAATGCACGAGCTTCAGCTGCTTCTCCAAAACTGTATTTAAAAAAAAATAATAATAAGTATTTATTATAAAATTTTATATTTATATTCTTACCGAAAAGCTTCTGGTCCTAGTTTTGTTGGAGTTCGAATATAACTCTCGTGACATGTATTCGTTAAGCCTTTACCAACTTCCATGAACTTTTCAGTATGTTCATTTTGTCTTGTATTCGCTCCAAGGGCAAACAGACCACCTATTTTCAAGAAAGTTAAATGTGACTATTTGCAAAAAAATACAAGATTTCTTAAAAACTTACCAGCAAAACAGGCCAAATGATCCATTTTATTTTCAGGACGATCAAATTTCATATCAGTAACATAAGTCAATCCACTAGGACTAGTCATAACCATACGCTGAACAATTGCTGTCATAGCTTCGTCGAACATTTGACGTGCTTCCTCATCTGTTTGTCCAGATTGCAGCCAAGCCTTGAGCAGATACTCATAGAAACTATCTCCCAATGCACCAAGTGACATATGGACTATAAAAGATTAAACAAAAATTACATTGGTTTAATAATTTCAAGAATTTTCAAAGACATATGATGCAGTACTCACGTTGTCCCCATTTTCCAGTCTTGGGATTCAAATAATTTGGATACAGTCCTTTGGGTTTTTCAATTTCTTTCAAAACTTGTCTAATTGTTTGAACTCGTTCACGATACAATGGATTTCCAGTTATGTCACTCAAATAAGAAAATTCCAAGTGCAATGTTCCGAATTCCGATAGAATTGAACTGCCACCCGATGCCCAGCCATAGTTTTTGCTCATTCCGGTCTTAACGTTTACCAAAGCATAAGGAATACCGGTTGGTGTTTGGAAGGCAGGTAAAAGTTTATCGGCTATATGTTGAGCTTTCTCTTTGTACATTGGATCACCAGTAAAGGCGTATAGTGTCAATAGACCACCAACAAAACGAATATTTGTCTCGAATACGGACAAATCAGCTGAGATATTGTCCAATGAGAATTTCCTTTCGATCCAATCACGTCCTTCACGGTATTCTTTTTCAAGGCCCATCAGGTACAATGTATCGAGGCCGTCAACTATCGTTGCACCGAGGTCATAGCTGCCAAATATGCTACCCGAATGTGCCCGCTGACTGAGAGGTCTCAATTCATTTTTGCCCCACGCGTACAGTTTGTAATTTTGCCAGGCATGAATCATCATCTGAAAATTGAAAGAGAGTTAATTGTTATTATTATTTAATAAACTTTAGAAGCTTAAAATTAAACAGTTTTGGCTAAATTATAAGAAATGAAATTAAATTTGAAAATTCACAATTTGTGTAAATTTTCACAATTTCGCAGGAAATTTACGGTAACCTCAAGAAAATTGAAACTATTTAAACAAGTTTTAAGTAATGAAAAGTGTCTGCATTTTTTGACGGTGGGTCCTATAGATAATTTAAAAACTAGATCTCAAAAGTAAAGTATTAGTATTAGTTACCTAGAATACTCTAGTATTTTCGCGAAGGGCAATTTAAAATTCTTTTTCTTAAAACCACAAAGTGCATTTTCTTTAGAATTTCTTTCTCTTTTGTATTAAATATTTTATCCACAAAAGAAGAGTTTGTAATATTCTTTTTAAAAATGACTTAACATACCAAAATCACAAAATCTAGGTTTGTTAAAATTGCCGACTTTTTTTTGTTTGTAGTATATAAAAAAAAAACCAACTTATGTGACTGCAAACACTTTTAGCAATTTGTAAGCCATACTAAAGGAAGGCTTCTTTTCATAGGATTTTCATGGACAAAGCTACATCGAAATAAACCAAAAGCAAAAGATATTTCAAAGCTATCTCTTATTAAAAAAAAAGAGAGAAAATGCTTACAAGTTATTAGAATAGTAATCATCTGTGTTTTAGACTTTGCTTGGTTTCCTACTAAAAAGTATTCTGCTACTCATTATAAAAGAAGCCAGCCTCCTCCATCAAGGTATTGAATGGATACAAAAATGAAAAACACAACTTCTTTCATATCATTTCCCAAGGACCAACGCAACGTGTTGTATTGAAGGATTATTTTCTTGTTGGGATTATTCTTTCTTTTAGGTTAGTTTTCAAGTATTTTACTTTTTCTTACATTACTGTTTTGAAATTATAAGGACAACGCAAAGATTCAAGTTGAAATAAGTATTTGTTTAAATATTTTAAAAGAATTTAAATATGAGCGGACATAGTACCAGATATAAAAGTAGGGTATACATATTATGTATGTCATAGAGGAACAATGCTCTGCTGGCAATCGGAAAGGTTTCAAGTTCAATATTCAGAAAAAAAACTGACACTTGGAAAAAGCAATAATATTAAATGTCAAACTAATAGATTAATAGTAATTGGGCATAAAGCTTTTCTTGTTAGACGAAAGCTTAAAAAGAGTTCATAAGATTTTCAAAATAGAACAAAAATCAAAACTGTGTATGAAATAATTATTATTAAAAGTATTTAAAAATAGTATTTGTTTTAATATTTGAGGAACTAGTGGACGTTTCTTTTTTACTTTGAACTCCATTTTTGTGAAGCAGTGCCCCGCTTACGCAACTTTTTCAATCGACTTAGGGTATTTTCAAAGCGAAAACAAAATTGCCTTCGAATTTGAGCAAGTACATGATTTTGATAGTGCTACAAGTAGTTCTTCATTTTTTCCTTAAAAACAGATTTTTTTCGAAAATGTTCAAAATTCGATAACTTTTAAAGTTTAAATGATAAAGATGTGAAATATTCAGTATATAGTTGATAATTTCTGTAAATTTTTGATCCTTAGAATACCTTTTCAATAAGCTGTTGTGGTATAAAGTGATTGACAAATTTTTAATATTCAGATTAGAAGCATACAAGTGCGACCGAATCGACTACTTCAATTTTTTTGGAGACTTCCTATTCGGATCTTAGTATTTTTTTTTTAATTTTGCAATTCAATTCACAAATGAATTTCCATAAAAGCAGGATTCCTTTGAGCATTTTTTTTTTTATTGTGCACCCACAATTTTTAAAGAAAACGTGTATGTATACATGTACTATAGGTAGTGCGGTATTGTGCGTTTATAAGAAGCGGAACAAAAAAAAAAGGATGTGTTTAAATTTTCAATTTGTGCTGTGGGCGAGAGAAACACAACTTTTTGGGTTTTGTTTTCAGTTTAGTTGTAATTATTTTTAATTATAAGTTTTAATTAATGGGCAATTTTTGTTGTTGTAGAAGGTTTATAATATTCATATGTGTTTACGTTTAGTATAAGGAGGCGTTGAGTTCAACAGTTAAAACTGTTTTGAAACTAATTTGCATAAAATAGAAACAAGTTTTGTGTGTGGTTTTAGGCTTTTGGAAAAAGATTTTGTTGGCAATAATTTATAGTTGCGCGAGGAATGGTGGTTTTTAATTATTGATAAATGGTTAACCTTTTGACTTCGTTTACTTAAGTCTTTAGGACTTCAACAAAGTTTTCAATGTATGTTTAAATTTATATATGCATGTGTAACATAAAGATAACTATCTTGTTGTTACTTAAACATTTAAGATTAAACGCAAAAGGTTCAAAAGTTGGAATAACATCTAAGGGGATTAATAATTTATATAATCTTCTAATATTACGTACATACGTACAGAACTTTAAGAAAAATGTTTGTGTTTTTTTAAGGCAAATTAGTTCCAAGGATCATTACAAACTTCCATACTCAGAACAGAGAAACTGTTAGCAATCGTGTCCCTTAATTTATTAACTTTTACTAGAATTTAATATTTCCATCGTTTATTTTCAAATAAAACAAATTAATATAAAAACCAAAATATCACGAGACAGTGTCAGCTTAAAAATTCAATATCTCATGCCAATGACAATAGATCACCTGCTATTAGCTAATAAATTACATTATCACTTTTTTGCTTCGAAATATTGTTAATTTCAATTGTTACGGCATAAAGTAGTAGTTTATTGAATATAAATTCAATTTCTAGTTGCTAATGAATTGCATGCTATTGCTAACAAGTTCCCGATGGCTAGTTTAGATAATAATAAATAAATCAAATAATCAGATAAAAATCACAACAACAACTTGTTTCTATCTAGTTTCAATTTTACAAAAAAAAAAAAATAATAATTTTAACTTAGGAAATCACATGTCCAATGGCAATTTCAAGAAAAATACAAAAAAAAAAAGAAATACTTTCGATGAAATTAAGTTAAATTGTGATAACTGCAATTGACCCTATAAGAGAGAAGGAAACGGGCATTACAATGAAGATGATTTTCCTCACCGAGAAGTGGCCACTTGCTATTATGGGCTTCAAGTTGTATTTATGAATGTTAAGTGTCGTTAATGTAGTTTTCCTCCCATTTCATACGTTCGTCTACTTAGGAGTAGTAGATGCATTAAGCATTTTAACATCTTAACCCTTCGCAAAGTGTCGAGTGGAATCTCAATTGTTTTAATTGATGTCACATCAGACATGAGTTATTGAATCTTCCTTGTTAATTTATCGATTAGATTTCTTTTGTAATAAACAAAAAATGAATAATTGATTTAAAGCATTCATCTTCTGAACAAGTACAAGGAATTGAAAATATAATTGGGAAAGGCTAATATTAAAAATTTGCTCCTTTACATGTTCTTTTAGCACAGGAATAAAATATAGGAATAATTTTTTATTTAATTTTTTTAATCATTCGTATTCAAAGTTCTTATCAAACAATATTAATTTACCCTATTTATATAATTTTAGGATATCATTTTGAAAAACCATTAGCAATTAATATGGCGAACATGACGCATTAAGTTTCTATAATAATTTTAATTGCCCATCACGACACATATGGATGGAAGAAACAAGAAATTGTATTAAGTATAACAAAAGTATCAATAGCACCGAACGAAGTCCACAGAGTTTTTATGTCAATCAGGGGCAATATTTGAACTTGCATGTCATCCATTATAATAAGCAACAACAAAAAAAAAATGAACGAGAACGACCGGGTGGTGTTGATGTTGATACAGTCGTTTGCGTTTCTCGTTTGGTTTAATCTGTCGGCATTGTTGACGGTTATCGAGTGTTCGCTCTCTGAAGTCGAAGCGACGACAAACAAACGACATACAGTGTAATTAAAACGTTGAGGCTCTGCTGTCTGCTCTGATGTTTTGTTGTTACCATTACTCTAGGATATCCCAGTAATTTGGTATATTTCGAGGGTATTTCCAGTAGCAATCGGTTATTTAATATTATGACCATGAATTTAACGAGAATTAATGTCAAATTGTTGTGCATATGTGATATGTGCCTTCAATTTATGTAGGTAATTCGAGCTATGTGACCGACATTTTGTTTGTTTCCATCATCGCATCTGTTAGTGAACTTGTTTTTTTTTTTATTTCTGATTCAAAAAGTATTTAAATCGATTAAAAAATGACGATGCCAGCCTTTTTGAAATAAGAGACATTTTTATATTATGTGACACTCCTGACTGGATTATTTTAGCTCAATGAGAATATTAAAAAAAAAAAAGATGAATGACAACAAATTATAAAAGAAAACAATGGATGCTGAAGACAGCTTGTCGCTACTTTATCACGAGTTATTGTTGTTGTTTATGAATTGAAGAGTACCTACCTACTTGTCGTTGGTTTTTGTAAACAATGAGAAAAAAAATGTATATAATTGAAAATTGTTGAGAATTTTTATTTGTATAGAATAAAAATAATTGGAAAATTTAATAACATAAACAATATGATCAGTTGCCGACCTTAAGAAGGGGTTAATGATACATTATTTGTTTTTATATTCATATTCAAAACAGATAGCAGCATTATTTCGAGTAGGTTACGTGTTAAATGATTTTTTTTTTTTTTATGGTTCAAGGCTATGAAGTTGTTGGAGTTATTTAAAATGTATGACACAATTTTAACGGTTAAAGCAAAAATAAGATGCCCATTGGAATCACAGAAGAGTTCCGAAATAGAGTAGGTGTGCACCAGGGAAACGTCCTGAGTCCTTTGCTCTTTATAACAGTCTTTGGCTTTCTGCTTAAAGATGCTATTCCGGACATCTATTTAAATGGAACAGTGCTTCCCAAGTGTAAAAAAGATTTGTGATCAATAACGTAGCATCTGGCAATGACGACATTAAACATCGCATAAGCGTAGGATGGATTAAGTGGCGGGAAAACTCAGCCATTTTCTGTGATCGAAAATTGGCCCTAATCTGAAAGGAAAGCTCTATATGGTAGTTGTTCGTCCAGCGCTTACATACGGTTCACAGCGTTCGACAAAGTACGAAATGTACGAGAGTAAATTGACATAGGCTGAAAAAAACTTTTTTTTCAAGATTTATCTATCTTCTGACTTATTGTGCGACTTTTTTAAACTACGCGTCTTAACTCGAAGAACATCAAAAAAAAAAACTTATTTTAGAAATTCGGTAATCCTGAAAAATATTTGTCTAGACTTTGTTTAGTATCTGATTCCGAAGAATTAATTTTGTAATATTTTTATTTTATCATTCAAATTCGAGAGTTTCGCAGTACTTTAAAAAAATACAGATACTAGTCTTGATATGTTCTCGCTCCGATGTTAAAACATCGCTGTCATGTTCAAACTGCGTCATTCTGATTCAGTAAATATAAAGAAAATATACCGTTAATCACTTTATAATTTAATAACTATTTTATTATTTTGCAATTTAAAAAAATTTTTTTTTTAATTTCAGAGGGGATTTGAAATAATTTTAATTGTTTTAGAAACATGCTAGATAGTTATTTAATGACTGAAACTTTCAATTCAGATTTTGTAAGTTTTTTATTTTTCTGGAAACTACAGAAACTTAGCTACTTTTTAAAAGATTAAAAATAGTGGTCAAGTTTTAAAATTCTAGCAATTCGATCAAATTTGAAGATAAATTATGAATTTTAAGCAAAATGCTGATATCAATAAAAAGTCTTTAATTTAAAACACTCCAAAACATGATTCGGTATGAACAAATCACAAATTTCTGAGAGATCACCATTCACGCGAAAAGTGCATCCTTAAATGTTTTATTAAAACTTCGTGCTCAGTTTCTTAAAAGAACGCAAAACTTGCCCTTCTAATAAAGTTGAATTCTATCTAATATCAGAATTGGCTAAGTAAACATCAAAAGCAATACAAAACGTCATGCAATAAGTTTAACAAATTGTGAAGCAGAATAATCAAAAAGAAAACCGAGAATCTTACATAACACCCTATAAACACATTACAGCGCGGCGGCGGCGGCAAAACTTTTAAAAGCTTAGACAGCAACGGTCCGTATGGTGTTAATTATTTCAAGCCCTTCACACGAACGTCAATGTTTTATTCAGAAATTTAATGAAATACTTTAGTTTGAAAATTTTCCAATTACTAAGTTCACACCATTCACTTTTTAATAGCCCCTTCATATTCTATGATTTCATTCATACTACACTTCGGCTATTCTAAATACACCGAGAGAAAATATTAATTTAAAAAGTTTATTCACATTCCATTCCGTTCGGAATCAAATACTCAGAGGAAAATACTTTTCGTTTTCCCGATTCAAAAAAACTGTTACGTGTATTTGAACCATTTTTGTCTTGAATTATGTAATTTTTTTTAAGAATTTGGATTCGAATTAGGGAGATAATTTTGTTTGCATGCAAAACATTTTTTGCATGCAAATCAACTGCAAGTCGATAGTTTGTATCGAAATACAAACCAAGCTTTTTAAATGAAGGTTGAATAAGTTTTGCAAGCAAAAATATTTTTGATAGAAATTGCCGACCAATTATTTTGCATGCAAATAGATTTATATCACTCAGCCGTTTTAATAGTGATACAAATTTATATTCAGCCCAATATCTGTGTCATGCGAAAATATTTGCCCACCCACCATTAATCTTCATTATATTTTGAATCAATTCACATGATTATTTTCTCTAAGTGCAGATAAAAAAATCAATTTTGAACCAGTCTCTGGCACTGACAACAACAGTTACCAAAGCATAGCAATAGAAAAAAAGAACCATCTGCGCGTTCTCCTTCCGTTATCCATAATAAAGCCCTGTTGGAATCATAAATTGCATCACACTTTGATGGACAGAGGACGGAAGAAGCAGTGACCGTTGCATCCAAGGAAACTATAAAAGAAAAAAAGTTATCATCGTCTTTCATCGACCGTTCTTCATCTCAATTATTGTCTTACGCAAAGTCAATTATAATACTATGAAGATTGAAGAGGGACACAAGCATCCCATCTCTCTATTCAATGTTTTGTTGTGATGCGCTTGTGAACTTGACAGTTAAGCAATTCAATTCAATTTTATTTCAGTTCATGGTCTAAATTAGAATGTCTGCCATCAGAAGAGGAAAACTTGCCTCGGCTTCTCGCCTCCCATATAGTCAAGTCAATTCCATTCTCATATCACATCTAAGCACTTTCCCCCATTTCGTTCTAAATCGGGTCTATACATAGAGTATCAAGCTTTCAATAGACTTCAATTGACACTTGGAAATTCTATAGTAGATCGATATTGACGCATCTGCCAAACATCAGCTTCCACCATACAAAGCACCGCGGGAGGTGTCGGCAATATAGAAGCTTCGTCTGCAACTATACGTTTATAAAGTGGTTGTATAGTGCAGTGAACACATTTTTATTTTTTTATTACACGGTTTGCCGCATTCGACCATCAATATTTGTAAATAAAAATATAATTACTGCGGAAGATGTCGGTAACTTTTGTTGTTTCCGTGGACCATGGATTCATATTATCCGCATGATAACAGTTCTTTTTTTGTTTTGTCCATTTGTTTGTGTTCAACGAAAAAAACAAAATATTTATCTGCTGCGGTCATTTTGGGACTGAATTGTGCAGCTAGAGTTTTACAGTGGGGTAGATAGATAATGAACGAAAATATGTACATAAGTTCAACACAAGACGTTATGTGACGTATAATGATGAGGAAAGAATAGATCATAAGCGCTCAAGCTGAAAACAATTTTTTAATATTTTTAATTGTACCAAATTTCTTTATTTTGCTAAAAACGCTGAAATAATTTTTTTTTTAAATTGTTGTGTATCTAATTTAAGTCAAATTTCGAAACCCAATTATCTCATTTTTTCAATTTTCTTTTAACAATTGTTGAGTTTTGAACGATTTTCATTTGGCATGGGAAATTAATTTTTCCGCAAAAATTCAACGAACAGACCACTATTCGAATTGAAAAAACAATTGTTTTGAATTCTAGATCAACGCGTATTGTGCATTACGAGTTGAAAAATAAACAGAATTTTTTGACACGATCCATTGGTAAAATAAATCAAATTTTTTTAATCTATCTATCTGTCTAGATCTGTCAACATGCTGATTTTCCATTTTGTTTACATTCCATTGGTTTAAGTAAATCAATTTATTTTTTATTTAAAATAAAGGTCTAATTTTTCATCTGTCACAAAAAAAATCTCTTTTTCAATAGAAATCCGAATTGTATGATGGAAAACAATTTGGGACAAGCTAATTTAAAATGCCTTAAATTTCTGATACAACTTTCACAGGTTCTGGTTAAATAGCTTCAATCATCCAAAATCATCTGATTAGATAAATCCATGATTAATAACTCAATTCCTTAAATAAAGATCTTATCAACATGCACATTTGAGGCAATACGATGTGAAATAACTATGGATTGAATTTGGCCCATATATTTGACGTTAAACATTTTTTTGGCTTTTTATGAAGATTTACAAGAGGTATTTTGAATCACTTAAATAATAAAAAAAAGCTATAAAATATTAAAATACTTCAAATTTTTGCCAATTGTTAAATAATTCAGATCTACTGTTTATCACCCCAAAAAACGACTTGTTCAGGCAATAACCGTTATTTTCTACACTGGACAACACTCGATTTTTGTTTCCAATTTTTCGTTATTTTTTTTTTCTGCTGAGAAGAGACGAGGAGATATACAGGAAGAAAAAAGGTTATATACAAAATATATCGATGAAGGCATTTGCCATTGCCATTAATGTAGAAAACCATATTGGAAATGCTTTTAACTTATGTACGTGGCACTAAAACAGAGCGACGCAAATTTATCGACCAGAGTGTGGCGTAGGTCAATAAAAATTCCTGTGGTCTTTTGTAGTTGGAAAACATAAACATAAACAACACATGAAGCATTTTTTTTTTTAAATAAATTAGATTGCTTTATGGTGACCAGGATATATGTACTCGTATGTATGCGTTTCATAAAGATTGACACATTGCGAAAAATGTGTCACCTTATTAATTTTATTGTTTTATTATTAAACAAACTCCAAAGGTCAAATTTAGAAAATTTTCACGAAAGGTTGTCTGTATGAAGGGGTAGTAGATACATTAGCTGTGCCTTAAGTCGTACTTTTTTTCGTCACTTTGATGATATTGTTTAATTGTTTTAAGAGGCATTAGGGTATTGTTAACTGGTGAATAAATTGTCAGTGAACAGAAAAAAAAAAAAATAAAAAGGAAAAGGTACCTACAACCAACATACTTAAGCACTAAATATAAAACAATCCAAGGTGACGATAGAAATAACGCTCGTAAAAGCAACAAAGTCCGTTATGGTGCAGAAGTTAACAACTAAATATCATCAAATGGATGAACACAAAGTGGGTGGGACTCACTTTATGTTCGTACGGAGCGAAAAAGAAAGCACTCGAAGAAGTGCAAAGGCTTGCAAACTTACTTATGCATCACTGCGAAGCAAAGGAAAACTTGGCCCGCGGCAGCAATGGGGGTCATTTCCCATTAAACTTTGTAATTGAAGACTTTACTATAAGAAAGCCATTGTGAGATTCGCCAAAAGAGTAACAGGTAGAAGGAACCAAGTACTATACCATAATAAAAGTACCTTGGGTATTGTGATCCAAGATCTACATACATACATATATACTTTGAGAAATACTAAAGAATACTTTCTCATTTCCAAAAAAAAAAAAGGATGAAAAAGCAACAGGCTTCAACCACACAATTTATCAAGCGCAGACTTATAAATGGAGGACAATTTAACTTTGACAGCTACAGCAATGGAAGGACTAATAGAAAAGACATATATTTAGGTACAGGTATAAAACGAGTGAACGTTCCGAAAGGGGATATAATAATTAGGTATTCTTTACATCTGTTTGAAGTGTAAAAAAATAGTTTCATCAAAAATGGTGATTTACATTGAAACATTGAATTCAAATTTGTAACTGTAACGTCAAAATTCCATTGAATGTTGACCATCTATGAAAATTCGATTTTTGTTTTAAATTGATTAAAAAATAAAAATGAATTCCAAAAAAAAAAATATTCAATTTACATGCGTCAAAAATTTATTTGTCACGCATCTGTCAAATTTTATTAAGTGACAGTTAATATCTTAATGGTTTTAAAAGTGAATTTTTTTTCTGACAAATTTGGCACTTTAATAATTTGGCTTAAAAGTATATTTTAAAAACCATTCACTACGTTATTTTTTTTACTTTGGAAAAATACTAAGGGGCGGTTCAATTAAAAAAAAGAGGCTGGGTGCGACCCACACTGATAACTTCCCATTTGTGATCTTGAAAACTTTATATTTAGTTTTTTCAAATAACCAAATTTCCTGCGAAACAAACCTTAGCTGTTAAATTCAAACAATCATTATTTTAAGATTGAAAAGCATTTTGATTATTTAAAGAGATTTACGAAATGCACATATATTATAGAGATTGTTGATGTATAAGTTGTTTCCACGTGACCCAGGAGGACCCAGTTATTAGTGGAATTTTCTTAGTTCTGTTTAAATTTTTGTTTAAAATGTCAGTTAAGTATATGTTAAATATTTACCCGCTGTAAAAAATTTTATTATGTATAAAATTAAATACCTAATGGCAAACTCAATATCATTGCTCGTTCTCAAGATATTCGAGTCGAAAAACCAATTTTACCACTTTTTAGTTTATTTTTTTTATATTTTTTGTCAAAAACTGTCAATTAGATATTTGTCAAAATTAAACCGTTCATACAAAATTGTACTATGTATAAAATAAAATATTTTAGAAGGCACAATCGTTGTTCGTTCTCAGGATATTCGAGCTGAAATACAATTGTAACTACTTTTCTTCAGAATTTTGAACAGTTTTTGATTTTTTGTAAAAAAACTGTCCATTCAATACTTGTCAAAATTTTATCAGTTGCTAACAATTATGTTATGTAGAAAATAAAACAAACAAGAAGTCAATATCGTTACCTGTTTTTGAGAAATTTGAGTCGAAAGACAATTTATACCAATTTTTGGTAGAATTTTTTGTAGTTTTTATTTTTTTGTAAAAAAAACTGTCCATTGAATTTTTTTGAAATTTTCACCAGTAGTCAAAAACAACATTTTTCGTAAAATAAAATTATTTTAAAGTTAATATCGTTTTTCCATCTGAGGATATTCGAGTTTTAAAAAATTTTTTTTTAGTTTTTTTGATTTTAAAAAATAACGGTATTTTGATTTTTTTCCAAATTCATATCAAATTTGTGTGACGTCATAATGCGTCGAATAAAATTTATTTCAAATCAATAACATTATTTGTTCGTGAGATATTTGAGCCCAACCAAAATTTTCACTTCTTTTTTAAACTGCTGTAGTAAGAAAACAACTGATTGAATATTAATAAACGCCCTTTCAGCTTCTTTCGAAGTTATTATCTATAAAACAAAATTTATTTCAAGTCGATATCTCTACTCGTTCTTGAGATATCGACGACGAAAAATGGTACCAGAACGTACGAACGTACGAACGTACGAACGTACGAACGTACGAACGTACGTACACACGCACACACAGACATCTCTCTAAAAATGATTGATATAGGCTCTAGGGACCTTGAAACGTCCAGAAATTTCAAAAATTTCAATTTGACAAATCGGACCGATAACAATAACTCCCTATGGGAAGTTAAAAGCAATGACCTTTATTAGATTAGATATATAGATGACCTACAAATAAACGAGACGCAATTCTGTCGGCAAAGCATTTAACCAAGAAACAAAATGTTTGTCTCTGTTTTGGGAATTTTTGTGTGCAGACAAGTAGATCGCTCAATTTGCTCATTCATTGCTGCGGTAAAAATTGTTCAGGGTCAAATATAATGCAAGACGATGTCTATGTGCTTGCTCCCAAGGCATTCCAAATGTTTATCTTTTTTGTATATACAATTATTCTATACATTGATGCTGGATGCTGTTGCTGTTTCATGTGCCTTAAGGATATTTGAGGAAGTACTCGGTTGGTTTGAGTGCGGTTTGTGGTATATGTTTAAATGGAAATAAAATAAAAAGAATAATTGTTTCAAAGAGTTTCGAGTTTTTTTTTTTAAGTTTTATTTACCCGAATTGCAAAATAAAGCAAAAAGAAATAGGTATGTACTATATATTCCAAAAACAAAATTATTATGAAAATAAATTTTATTATCAAAACAATTTGGTGAAAGAAATACCCCTGACTTTTTCCAATGAAAGCGTACCGTCGGGACTGTGACTGTGACAGTTTTTGTCAATACCGATTCTATAACGGTTTTTTCAAGAGTTATTAATTAGAGAAAACAATTCTTGTTATTAGAAAAATTATTAACTAGAAAGAAAATATTTGTCTTGAAGATTTTGACTAAATAACAACCGCAACACATGGGCCTTAGTCAAAAACAAAAACTGATCAACCTTGGAACTTCCAGTCTGTCAAGTAAATCTTTCAGGCCAATCAGTTACGCATAGCGTACTCAAACTAGTTATTAATAGTCAACTCGGGAAAGCAAAGAAGCTGCCTTCTAAAGGCTATCCCAAATATGGAGAAACAATTGTATAAGCTAAAATAGATGTCGTAAATAGATGTCTTTGAAACATCTTCAATGATGAATTTCATACGAGAACAGCTCAGGAATCATTGATATATATCATACGAGGAAGGCAATGGATTGGCCATACGAATGCATTTGCATTGTAAGTCAAACGATGTAATGGAACGCTTTCACAAACAGTAACAAAAAAATCAAAATATCAGAATAAACTCACGACTTTATCTTGAATCGCTTCTTGTTTCCAATCAATGTGAAAAATTCTCAGAAATATCGCTCTTAATGAACGTAAAAGAAAAACAACATGTTCCATTGAAGCCAGTCATGTTTGTCTCCAACAGTTAAACCTAAACACCATATTTGATACCAACTATATCCTTTTAAAAACCCATTAAACCATACCCATCGTTTTCCAAAACGTATACCATCAAAAGAAAAGCATTTGCTTGCAATTTACCCTGGGGGCATCAATTCCAGTAATTAACTTAGCAACAATCGAATCGTGCCGAAAATGACATTTTGATCCTACATCCTAAAGACTCAAATTGCTATACCTACTATAGATAGCTGCTCCAATGACTTAAAAGCGCAAACAACCATCACAAGAGTGCATTTACTATCCATTCAACGATGACAATATATAAAATCGACGGACGTTGCCTACACACAAAATGAAAACTGTGTCAGAACCTTAACCATGATGATGATGACTATTTATATATTTTTCATATACAAATCCCTTTTAATGGCAGGCAGAGGCAGAAAAGTTCCAATTTACACACACTTCCTCCAACATCAATATCACATCGATGAAGAGTAAACAAAACTTGACACATAACCAACATGGTCATTCAGTGACCGACAACATTCATTGTCAACATCAAGGCGTATAAAAGGGAAGGAATGCACAACGGCAATGGCAGGGCAAGGCAAATGCCAGTGTTGCATTATTGTGCTTGTGCTTGTGCCTATGCTAGTAGGTACTTTCGAGTTTCGAGACGACAACGACGACGACAAGAGCAACGCCAATCGTACTTAACCCACTTCTTATGCTTGACCAGATTTTCGATGGACAGCGCAATATATTATTATCTTCGTTTTGTTCGGTTTACACACATATTTAAAACGCCACCCACTCTTCGCCAGCAGCAACAGCAGCGTAATCCGGTAATGCGCTTTCGGTAAGAGTGAGCAGCAAGAGTGTCATTGGCGAACAAGGAAATCCCCCGGATCTATTCGAACGTCATGGTAATGCAGTGTGCAATACGTATATGAATGTCGAGCATACGGTGCTGAAAGCTACAACATGCCCTTGAATATAAAAACAGACTGAGCGTATGGATTTTCTTGATTTTCCGTTTCCCTCTCTCATCGTTTTCTTTCTTTATTCTTGGATGCCGTTTTTCAATTTCCCAATGTAGCCATTGAAAATTAGAAAAGCTGGACCGAAGGCAGGGCCGTATTTTGAAATTGCATGTCATATGCCACTTTCAAAGGCTACGAATTAACTAATTAAACGGTGTAAACATGCACATTGGCTCTTGAGAAACAAGGTCTATCAGTGGTCGATATTGTATTTACCATTTTTTGCAAGGTGTGTTTGACTTTCACTTTGAAACATTCCTGAGTGAAGATTGTTAATTAGTTGCAAAAAAAGGAACTAAAATGTTCTTGTGAAAATTTTGCTGAGGGATTTGCCATTTTTTCGAAAGAGACATGAAAAATATAGCGATATTACCTGGGGCCATTTTATAAATTGACAGATGACAGTCGGCAAATGTGTCACTTTAAATCGTTGTATTTAAGTCACATGTAATGTTTGACAAATTTGGCAAATCGTTATAATAACCTTAGATAGTTTACATCAGATATTCAGATTCTCTGCGAACTTCACTAAGAATAAAAAGTAGACTTAAATTGGTAGAATTTAGCAAGAACTCATCAGATCCCAGATACTCATTCATAAAAGATTTTCAGAAACAGAAAGCAAGTCATTTATTTGTGAACAAAGAGAAGAGGACGGGGCCCAATACAGAGCCTTTTGGAACACCAGCTCTCAAGAAATGAAGAAACTAGACTATGACCAGTCATCCTGGGCAAATGCAAAAACCATAGGACTGTCAAATTGTCTGATATCATCGTTTATCTGAGAAATTGCTGTGGAGTGTTGGCGTTAAGTTCATTTCCGTTGAGCTCACGTTTTCAAATTTTTTAGATACAGTTACTATTGGAAAGGGTGTTTTTTAGAGGTATAAAACTTTGAGTTGGTAACACTTTTTTAAGTGGTTCCCATTATAATAGCTGTTAAGTGATTTGAGTTTAGTTTGTTTTGGCGTTTCAACATGAATAGGCTGACGCATGGACAACGTTTTCAAATTGTGCGTTAGCGTTAATGCTCACTTTTGGTTGAATGGTTACGTCAATAAACAAAGGTGCCGTGTTTGGAGTGAAGATAATCCTCAAGTGAATGTTGAGGCACCGTTCCATCTAGAAAAACTGATTGTTTGGTGTGCTTTATGGGCTGGTGGAATCATTGGTCCGTACTTCTTTAAGTGCTGGTCAGAACGTTACAGTCAATGGTGACCGCTATTGAGCCATGATTAATGAACGCAAGATCTATGGTTTCAACAAGACGGCGCAACCTGTCGCATAGTTTAACGTTTCGGATTCCTGAATTGGTCTTCAATATCGTGCGATTTAACGCTGCTAGACTAGTCGCTAGTCTACGCCGGTAACCCCGAAGCAGTCGACCACTTCGAGGACACTGCATTTATACCATCACTTTTGTATGTTATTATGTAACAAGTTAATTTTCTATACCAACCAACTCAAATACTAAAATCGTAGCCACTATTTGTTAACCCTCATGGCGGGCGCCTTGTAAATACGACCGGCCTTGATAATGCCCCTCACCTGACCATGATGATAATCTGGTCAAGACTATGAGTTACAACTGAGTGTGTTTTTGTCATTTTCTTTCGCCTTCTCATTTTCCTTATTCACAATTTCACAAAGGGAAAGTGGGATATCGCTTGCATAAACCAAGAACTAAACTTCGAGCTACAAAAGAGGAAAAGTCGTGATGTATACCTAGTGAACTTGTTTTTTTTTTTTTTTTTGTATGAAGTTGATTTATTGCGGGGTGGCTTAGTTATATAGAGTGTTTGCAATTGAATTCCGTTTACCACATGGCTATCGACACAATAGATAAGCCATATTGAATCAAATGGACCTTTTAATTTAATTTTTTTTTTCTTTTTTTCTGTTAAATATTGAATTGAAACTGAAAACTAGACGATGGAAGTTGAGGATGTTGTTGAAAACATAGCAAGCAAAAGCTTTAAATATAGACGTGTTTTCTGCAACCTTGTAATGCGAAGGAAGATCATAAATATAGTGCTGCACATATTTTGTTGGTCTTATGATTTATTATATTTTGGTCTAATAAATATGTATATGGAAGAAGGAACTTATATGGTGGATATTGGTTCTAGAGTTTCTCGATGTAAATGACTTTGATTTTAAAATAGAAACTGAAAAAAAATATCACGTTGTTTATCCGGGATGTTTTTTTTTTTTAATGGAGAAGCTCACCGTTGCATGACAACTTATTACATTAGGACTTAAGTTACATAAACACATTAAAGTAATGAAAATTTGAAGCAGGGTACCTTATGTTGACTAATTATATCAACGAATGAATGTATTGAAAATTCATTAATATAGCTGACTAATGAGACATTTTGAGTGCTCTTTGCAATAACCAAAGTTTTGAAGCTGAATTCTCTTAATTGGCAAATCTGTTTACAATGTTTTTTTTAAATAACGGTAGGTAAAGCCAAAATAAATTAGTAAACGCAGAACAAGTCTTGACAAATCACCGGAAAGCTGGATTTTAGTATAAAGCCTCCCCGAAAATAAAGCTACAGAAAGAATCCCTGGGCCCCAAGGGTAAACCGATGTGCACTCCTAGCAGTGCGAGTATTATGTGGGAGCTATTTCACTACAACACTGTAAAAAGGTTCAAATGACGTGAAACAAAAGACGAACCACTAGAAACAGGGCTCGTTTTTTTAAACGTTAAAACAAAGGCATAAAAGATGTTTTATTACAGAAAAGAAAACATCAAAAATATAGCATCGGTATCATTCTTGCGGAAGAAATGTTTACTAACGTCTTGGTTATTTCGAAGGCTAGTTATTATTTGATGTCTCTATAATTGGGGACGCAAGGAAATGTGTAGAATATTGTTGGCACTTATGTTTCCAAAATTGATTGGAAGTGAGCAACAGGAAAAAGATGCGCTTTGGCTGGACTTCCACAGCCACCTTAAAAGCATTCCGAAGAATGAGCGTTTTTTTGGGGCGGAGAATTAAATATATATATAGAATATAGAATAAATTGCTGCCTAGATGGGGATCGAACCCACACATCCAGCGTAGCAGTCAAGCACTACCTTCACTGCGCCGGGGCACCCCCGGATTATGAGTATGAGAACTGAAATGGAGGTTTGGGATACGGAACTAGAAGCCCTACTAGTGAATACATCCTAAACATATGTTCATCAAACAACAGAAGAACCTTATCACTGACAGCAGTAGTGGAAATGAAACTCAGATCGACGACAACGTCATTTTCTCAATTACAAGTTAGTGATGCTTTGATAAAATTCAATTAGGCCTTGGATGAGCGGTTATTGCAAATGGATTGTCATTATTGTTATTATGGTTAGGTTGATTTTGCATTTCAAATCGGAACGTTTCTAATTAATGATTCACAGTTACAATGGGGGCGGGTGCGCCATGGATAATATTAGAGAAGTGGGCAGAAAAAATATGGAGACGCGGAAGACCAGCAAACAACAAGAGTTTTCGCCAGAAACAAAATCACTAATAGGAACTGCTAGAGAAAACTACCCACGCGACAAAGAATGATGGTGGAGGAATGATGAAGCCTTATCAGTGATGAGGAAAAAACAGCTTTCGAAGCTTGGTAAATGTGCTCCTCTCACATTATAAAGGAAGTGGACACTCTTTAAGAGTACGGAAGACCATGTATCGGAAGCTGGAAGCAATATCTGCATCGGCTCCTGATGCAAATCATGCCGATATGAACAAAGGAAAGGGTGATTCACGAAATCGCGACAGCACCATGAGGATCGTTGAGAGAAAAATATCGGGGTTCTTAAAAATTTTTGCATGTTTATTACGATTACGAAAAAGCATTCGACACACAACCACGAGGTCTGATATGGATGATCATGTGATCAATAAGAAGACATAAAACATCGCTGAAGTGTAGTGAATGAAGTGCCGGAAAAACTCTAAAAAAATCGCCTCTAAGCTGGAAGGAAACTTCTACACTCCGTTATTCTTGCTCGTACATACCGTTCTCAGTATTTGAAAATATAAAAGGAGTATGGAGTGCAGAGTTGTGGCCTCAGTCGAGACAATATAAATAAAGAAGAAGTGGACTGTAAGTAAAAATTGTCGAATGTTATATTTTGATTTTTTTTATGCAACAAACCCCATCAATGTTTGTACTTTTTTTCTTTTTCAACATCAAATAAAAACGTTCTCTGCAAAAAAATAATGAGAAAAAAAAACAATCTAAGTGATTCAAATTCATGCTCAGTAATGTAACGAGTAGGCAATTAAGAGAATCTGGTTATAAGCTATGTTGTAATCAGACAATGTCTGCAAGCAACCGACTTAATATGTTCAGCCTAATTGCCGGAATAAATCTGGTAGAATTAACCAGTTAACCTTGACATGTAAAATGTACATAGGTAGGCAATAGTGTGTGTAGGCAGAGAAGTTGAATGGGAACACTAAAGGGAATAAGGCTTACACACATACCTTTTATAACAAACGAGATGATAAATTATTTCGACGACTCAATTTTGCATCTATAGAACCAGGACCTATCTGCGTGTGTAAAAAAGTAAAGGTATTTGTTTTTACTTATGGCCAGGTTATATAGTATAGTGTTATACTGTTTATCATCATGTGCAGAATGTGGAATTGTACTTAAGTGGGTTCGATAAAATATTTTAATTAAGAGGTGTAGAATAACCTTTTTTGGGGATATAGGATCTTAATTAGTTTTTGTTGGGTGGGGGGTGGTGACTGGTGAATCTATTGATATGTACAGATTTGAACCAATGAGATTAACGGAATTATTCAAATTGTTATGTAGATGGAGAAATTTATATTAGTTCAGTCTACGAAGGAAAAATTAATGCCAAAAATTGTAAACTTTTAGTTTATTATTTCATTAAGTGGGGACTGTCCGGGGGTCCTCTGTTTGTGCATATTTTGCAGAAAAGTTAAGGTTGCCAAATGAGACTAGATTAAATTTCCTATAAAATTCCCTTTTTTTTAGAAAGAGATCATTCCGTATACAGCAACTTAAAATGTGCATGTATTTCTTGTTCACGCAATTCTTTTGTTTCACTAGAATAAGTTAATTTGCCAGAGGGGTCTTAAAGTAATCCGTATTTTTATTGGCTGAAAGTGGATGCCTTGCTTGGATTTTTTGGTTTTTTTTTTTCGATTAAAAAGAACCTCTTTTATAAAAATTTGTTTGGAGAGAGGAGGACAGCGACACTGACACTGGTGATTTCAGGAAAGCCTCTGAATCCAATCTTGACGGACGGATGAGGACAGCTAGCTAGAAAACCGCTGGCTTGATGCCCTGGTTTGATTAATTCGTTCTTTATGAGTCACGAACCGACATTTTGACGAGTAACGAAGTCACTAAGAAAGAAACGATTTTGTTACTCTTTTTTAAAAGATCATTGTTCTTTCGTAGATTGTACAGCAATACTGTGTTGGCTGCAGCATGATTTTCATTCACTTGATGTTCCCAAACTAATGATTTGACTTTTTGAGGAACCCAACTACAATCATCTGCATCTTGGAATAATTAATTTCTTTTTTAATTTCTCTCGAATTTTTTTTTCTGAAATATTAAAACTGATGAATAAATGATCTGAATGTATGAATACGGTTCTCGAACTGGTACACGCAAAATGAAACAAACAAAATCTGTAGTTTTAAAATTATATATTAAGATGGCCGATATGTAACTTCAATGGATAAAACTGATTTAGTTTCGTATTTCACAAAAAAACCTTCAGAAGTATGTAAGAACGTCTTTTAAAGATAACTCCATAACACTTTTTTTTCACTTGCTACTTAAATTGTCTAATTCAGTTTCATCATTTTACTTATTATTTTTGTAATTGAATGTGACAATTAGTTCGATTAAAACTCTTGCCAACATTATTTGACAAAATCCAATTCAGTTATGAACTACATAATTTAAACTTAATAAATATGTATTTTCGATTAAATTACAGACACAATCGTGATAATAATTTTAATTTTAACACTTGTTGCAGCAATGGTTTGTAAAATTTTCTCACTTCCACAATATTATACAAAATGACGAACTCCAAAGAATATATACCAGCCTCAATCACACTCTGCGCTATTTCCTCCATCAGCTCCGGTGGCGGTGTGGTGATGGTGTCAAGGAGAGGTTAACCGGTCATTATGAATATACTCATTCATCCGTCACAAAATTAAGTGAAATTTAATTTAACAATCCATCAGTTGGCTATTAACTTTTGGATCACTACTCATAGAAAACACATGCAAGTTCGAGAACTTTGATACAACATTGTGAGTATAGTCGTCTGGTATGATGGGGCGGAATACCCCAGATTGGAGCTGTGCCTTTGTCATCATCACCGGTGCGGTGGTGGTAGCACGATTCAATGAGCAATGTTTCATGGTGTTAAACTATAAATGAGCTAATTGCCGCCATAAATAGAATCCAAGCTTTCAGAATCAGAATCAGAACCAACAGCAGCTGCACCTGCACAGTAGCACTATATATCTGCATCATCCATAGTTCTTCCAACAACAACTAAAACTTCACATCAGAAATGGGCGGATAATTGCACCTAATTATTATCCGTTGGGCGAAATGTTAATTGTAAATTTTGTTCAGAATGTCAATTTTCGGAATGGTGTATAACTTATCTAGCAGACACGCTTGATTGCAATGACAATGCACTATCTCCGTTGTGGATGAAGGCCAAAATTGTGGCTTATTTGACGACAACGTCATTTTCTCAATTACAAGTTAGTGATGCTTTGATAAAATTCAATTAGGCCTTGGATGAGCGGTTATTGCAAATGGATTGTCATTATTGTTATTATGGTTAGGTTGATTTTGCATTTCAAATCGGAACGTTTCTAATTAATGATTCACAGTTACAATGGGGGCGGGTGTTCCATGGATAATATAAGAAAAGTGGGCAGAAAATAGGTACTTGTTAAAATACAAATATGCGGGGTAATATCAGAAGCAGCAGAATTAATTTTTGTAATTCGGAAATACTGACAGTCATGAAGAACGTTTTAGATTCAACCACTTAAAGTGAGTTGGAAAAAAATTTCAAATAAAATATGCACATATTTGCTCGTCCGTTATTAAGATATACACTAAAGCCATAAATTGATAGTAATTTGTTTATTCATTTTAACAAATAAAAATAAATTATGAATAATAAATTAGAGAAAAAAAAATACACTATTTATTAAAATTTGAATTCACACACCACTTAATAAATCGAAGAGGAGTTGAGAATTTTTGTGTGCATTTTTAGTTTTTCATTGATGATTGATGAATGTTGAGTGAATGAATTTCTGTATGTTAATATTTTAATTGCAAGTCTTAAAGTGTTATTATTAAAATTGAGCGTGATGTTTATAAAAATAAAATAAAAGAAATAATTAAGCTTGAGAAAGTTTAGTTTCATTGATGAAAAAATTAAAATGCAGCTTAATTTCTTGCAATCGTCCGCGCGGAAATACTTTGGCATAATTCCATTAAAAATCACTCAAGGTGAGAATATAGTTTTTTTTTAATAATTTTAGAAAATGAAATGGATATGCAAGTTTTATGAACGTGTTTAAAATAAATTTCAATTGATGACAGTGGCAAAAATCAGTTGCATTGGCAAGTACCGTTAATAACGGTTTTTGGAAAAATATTTTTTAATTAATAAAACCAAACTAAAAAAAACAGTTTTTGAGATAAATCTGTTTTATTTCAATAAACCAGGTACCGTTATTTTTGAAGAATATAATCAGCTTTGCAATAAAGAGAAAATAAAAAATCAAAGAAACTGTTCCATGAGAAGTACACTGTCGAGAATATATTTTTATTTAAAATTCTTTTAAGTTAAGTTGGAGGCCGTTATAATTCTTTAGGACACATAATTGTTTATTGAAACTCTTGGAGGCATTTTCGAGAAATTTGAGATTTGTTTGAACGGGTTTTTAACGTTTGCTAATAGGTACCGTCATATTTAATTTTAAATGGATATACAAAAAATCCATGAAGCGATTTTTGAATCACTAAATTCACTATTTTTTTCAAAATGAATGTTTGCATTGTGTTATAACTTTAAGATGCTTTTGCATCTTTTTTGAGAAAATCAAAAAAATGGTTCTAATGGTTCTATATGAGGTAATAGCGCAATAAATTTTTTGAAGACAAAAATTTTATTCAAATGTATTCAACAATAAATAAAATTTACTGAATTTGTTTCTTAAAAATCTTTGAAGACATTTTAAAGAATATTAAGATGTTCCAAAAGACCCGACAAATTTGTATGGCAGATACCTAACAGAAAAATGCGCTTTAGTGATTAATTATGTTTGATTGAATATGTACCAATGTATGTTTGTATATCAAGGCTTTTTTTATTGGGGCTGGGTCAGCTCTCCATACATTTTTGTCCATTGTTCTTTAAAGCAAATTGGTACTTAATTATTATTTTATTTATGAATACTACAAGATTTTGTACTCCATCGACCGCCTACAGTGCCTGTTTGACAACTTCTGAAACCCTTTCTTGCTCATAAACAATTCAACATAGGAAGTTAAGCATTAAAAGCAATTTTGTTTGTATAAACTATTAAAATTAATTTGGAGTTCTCGAATAATTGAATTGCTCAAAGTACAAATCGTACTTGGTTTTAATTTTGAGTAAATTTTGTTTGTCTCTTTGATGGAAACATTAAAATGCACTTGCATTTCGAACTTGTTTAAAAATTCTTTTAATAAACATAAAGTGACTTCATTGAGCGAAAAACGATACTTTCGCAACCAAATTCCATCCAACAAAATCAAAATTAATATTTAAAACACGAAAAGTCTCGAGAATGTTGTTTTTTTTTTCTTCTTCTTGATGACTCTTGCCTTGAAGCGCAATGAAAATAAATAAAAGTCAAAAAAAAAGTTTACGCTGTTGTCGGTCGGTTGGTCGTTCAGAAATGTTTATTTACTTTTTTTTATTTGTTTTTGTATTATTGGTTTTTTGTTTTGTAAATTTTTCTGCATTAAAAATGTTTTTGTAATTTTAAATTGAAAATAATTTCTACTTCTGCAATAAATTTATTGCAAATAAACTCTTTGTAACTGCATCAACAACATGCCGGCATGGCATTAGGGTTGTGGGCTTTTATTTTTTGTTTGTTTATTTTATCTGAACCTACCCCCATCCCCTAAAACTCTTTTACGTCAATCATCAGTTTTAATGTGCCACACAAGAAAAAGTTTACAACTTTTTGAATATAGCTACACTCTTATTGACTGCGAGGAAAGCTGTTAAGTTCGTTTTTGCGACCCCATGCCGCGAGGCAGGGTGCTACTGCTATACTACCGCTGATGATGCTCTGCTGTGCAAGTATTTTTCATATTATACATATTTTTACTTTTTTTTTTAGCTAAATTTATATTTTCATGCGATATTTGGTGGCATTGGAAGATATGAGAGAAAAAAGAAAAAAAAACGACAATCTTTTTTGTTTTGCTATTTTTAGTTCAGCGGCAAAATTTTCCAATTTCCATAAAGAAGAATAATATAACTTTAGAGTTCTTTTTATTCATAAAAGTGTTTCTAGGTATAGATTCAAAAAAAAAAAAAAGACAACTGCCATAAATTTCAGAATGTATGGGACTTGCTATATCTATAGATTCAAACAATATGCGCCCGCATTTTGTCTGTCATGTCATGTTTTTAGATTGTTTTTTTTGTATTTTGTATATCTCAACTAAAATAAGGTGAGTTTTGTTGGTTTGGTTTTGTGCCTAGCGGCTAGTAAACATAATTTTTGTTTTAAGTATTTTTTCCCAAATCATACATTTTAGGTAAGTACAACACCCCAAGGGTTACCATCCATTATTTTTCTTAATTGCCCAATACCGGCACTTTGAGTTTAATATCTCCTTTTTTCCTTTGATCGACGACCATTAATCAAAATCCTTTTAAAATTTTCTACAAGTAGCCTAGGGGAGGTGAAGTTTTTTTTTTTGAAACCCTGGCAGATATAGAATGATAAAACGATGTTCTAACAGTTGCTTGTTAAGCTGGTATCGACGCACAGTGGTCAAAAGTCGTGGCAAAAATTGAAAAATCTGTTGTTTTTTTTTTAAATTGTTTTGTTTGTAAGTTAAAATTTAAATTTAACATTATTTAATATTTCATTATGAGGTTTTGAGGTTTAAAATTTAATAAAAAAATCGCTAGATGCCGCTGAAAAGTTACCAGGTTATTTAAGCCTAACTATTTGTAAAAAAAACTTAGTAGATTGTAGCACAACCTTTTGACATATTTTGAAGGAATGTAATCAAAAAAAAATTCCAGTCTTACAAATTATTCCATTTTGAATAACCGACTGTCGTTTGCAAAAAAAAAACTGAGAACTTGAAAATTTTCTACCTATGTTGTCGAAAACGAAAATATGTAAATCAGGAAAATATTTTTCTATTAATTATCTTCGATGTTGTCATTAGATCTCAAAAATGCAAAATATAAACTTATCGATTACAAACAACTTGAAAAACTTCTTTTATAATTTTTTTTCATTGAATATGTATTTTCGTTTTAGAAAACTGCCCTTTCCACCTAAAAGCGAGAATGGATCCCATCACATTCGATTTATTTTCTTGTTCATACCAAACCTACACACTTTGTATCATCTCTTGTAAACACCCTTTATAATTTTTATTTTATGCATTTGATGATATTATTTAATATTTGGGTCTATTTACTTTTAAATAAAATACATGACTGAAATAGTTCATTAAATAATGTGCGACAAAAAAACTATTTTAATTTAAGTGTTATCGATATTATATCGATATTATATCGATAACACTGAAATTGACCTAAAACTTTTTACCTGCGACTATCGGGCAAGTTTTGGATTCGTAAAGAAATTAAACTCGAAATATGCACCAGACCTAACACTACGTAGATGGAGAACGTGCAAAAGTGAGTCTCGCATTTTTTTTTTACATCTTACAATTCAAACTGCTGAAGCGATTAACATCAAACTTGGAACTTAAGATTGTTAGGTAAATCCCTAGAAGTGATGAAATTGGAAATTTCTGGTCAAGTTACCCGTAAGAAAAAACTGATGAAGTTTCTTAAGTAGGGTTTTGTAAAGAACTAAAATTATTTACTCAAAAACCTTTTTCAAAAAACCATTCTTAACAGCACCTGCCAAAACTCTTGCAGTTATCAGGTTTGTTCAACTGAAAACTCATAACACCAACTGTATTTTTTTTTAATGTGTTTTGAGATGCTATATAAACTTAAAAAAAAAATCTTGACCTTCATATAATTAACAAATAAAAATAGTGTAAACTTTTCGACTACAAACTATAGTTTTTCCTTAAATTTTATTTTATTGCAGACAGGGGTTTGTCTACCTATTCCAAGGCAAGGTCGAATTCCGATGTAGAAATTGTTGTTGTTCTAGTTCTGTTTTTTTTTTTCTTTTGCTTTTTTTTGGTGGCCCACCCTTCACGGTCTGTATGATAAAAATTTAGCACGCTATGCAACACTATATTGTGGTATAGTTGGTGCCTACCACAAAGGATGTTTTAAGTGCCACACATCCATTGAGTTGAAATATAAAATTAAATCAACCTGCTGCTGTTGCAGAGAGTGTGGTTGATGTCCTTTCCATGACATTTACCTAGAGCAGCAAAAGAGAATAGAGGGAATCCAGTGATATATTTATTTCACCCTCGTATATGGTAGAAGGTGTTTTTACCTCACTTTTTTGGGTTTTATCACTTTCGGCACTCACTCAATGACACACGTACATCCGTATGGAATAAATAACAAAATTGATGTTTTAAATTATCCTTTTGAAGGGGACAACAAGAAAGCAAAGAAAAAAAAAACAACATCGACATGTGTCTATTTATTGAATGTATTATAACGCCTGGGTCTGTTTTTTTTTTTTTTTTTGGCTTTTAAATGGATTGGACTATTAAATCGAATTTACCAAAGTGATTTTGATGATGGATTTTACACAAACTATTTGCGTGGGATGACACGACGAACAACGACGTCGGCGACGACTATGCCTCACCGTTAGTGTCTGCGAGCGCGCGAGGACAAGGTGCGTGTGAATATTTATTAATGGCAATTGGCATTTTGTGGAAGCCTGATGTGCGAGGACATCAGAATTTAATATCACCATCGCATCGTACAGCTTTTAAAATATGAATGACTGATATGCTTGTCTTGCGGGTGACACAAAATGTAAAATGTGAAAATTTTCGCTGATTTTTTTTGAAATTTATTATTTATGGCCTTTATGTGGAATTTAAGTGAAAACAAAATATGGCATCAGCAATTTGGTTATCCTTATCATCATCAACAAGTACTTTTTTTTTTTTTTTGAGGAAAAAAAATGAAAACTGTTTAAGTGAATTTGTGGTAAGTGATATTATCATTTGCACTTTGAATATACACATTCACGTATATATTATGGAAAAATCTTTTTAGAAAATGGGATGAAATCTGAAAACTTAGATTTCATTGATTTCACTCTATGAAAAATTAAAGAGCCATAGACAATTTTTTTTTTTTTTAATCGGGTGATGAATGCTGCCGTGAATCCAAGTCCCTCCAAATTTTATCTCCACAGCATTGGTTCCTATTTTTCCTGAAAACACCCTATAAAATGTCATAATAACCCAATTAAATTGACAATACTTTTTTTAATTATGTATGTGTAAATAAGCAATATTTCTACTGTCCCCCATTAAGATACCAAAAGAACAGTTATCATTGATTATACAATTAAATTTATATTTGATACAATTATGTCACTTTCTCACGCTTGGAATGCATTTAAACAGCCAAAATTGGTCAACAGTATTTTCGTTTGAGCTCTTTGTGACTAAAAAAAAAAGTTAAAATAAAATTCTTGGTGTTTAATTCACTGTGGCGTATACGCAATATTTTTTTCTCATTCGTCTTAAAATTTAATTCTCTTTTGTTTTTTGCTTTGTTATAATTAAATTCTTTACCACCAGAGAAATAAAAAAATCTCTCTAAGTATTTTTAAACCAAATCATTTCCAGACGTTTAAATACAAATTTAAATACAAAATGATTTGGTTGAATCATTTCCGAAAAATTTATGTCAACAAATAATCATTTTATTACCTCTTCTTCTTCCTGTCATGATCATGAATATAAAAAAAAAAAACAAATATTAAATCTACTAACATATTTCACTTACACATTCAGAGATGCAACGCAAAGAAAAAAAATGAACAAACAATAAAAGAAAAAAAAAACATTTAAATAAAAAAGTAGAAATTGCTTGTTGATTCGCCACCTTTCGAACAACAAGAAACAAGAAATTTATGGGGACACATTGGAGGAAACAGAAGCAAAACGAAAAAAAAAAATAAAAATATTCAAATTAATTCACAGACCAAGAAGCAAAAAAAAAAAATATCAATTTTAACTGTCTGCAGAATTTCCCTCTACCAGCCACATTGTTGTGTGTTGCGCTACTGCTGCCAAGGAAAATGCTTCTACAAAAAGTGATTTTCTTTCAATTTCTCTCGGTTCTGGGGTTTCCTTTGTTTTTTTTTTTTTTTAATTTTACTTTTCTTTTATTCTTGTTGTATTTTTGCAATGCCTAGGCATGGCACACTGAATTGCAGGAGGATTTTCTCTGATTCATGCAAATGAATAGGAATGCGAACCAATCGTCATGATTTGGAATGGGAATGGTGATGGGGGTTCCAATTAATAAAGCAGTCATGTTGCGGCCCGATAATCAACCCCCCATATTTTCAATCTGTGTTGGTGTAGGGTTGATTATTATCAATTGTTAAAAAAAAAAAAAAAAAACTTCTAAACCCGACAGAGGGTGCTTGTGGATGCTTGGGGCGAAGCAGCAATAAAGGCGAAGCAATAATTTTTGAATTGCAAAAAATGTAAATTTTCCTAATGTTAGGATAGCAACGATGATCAAGTAGAGCAAGATAAATAGGATGAAGGAATACATCTTCATCATCATTGGCATTATCATGGGATTGTGCACAGTACAATGTGCAAGTGTTTTTTTTTCTCTCTCTCTCTCTGTTTTCGCTTCAATCAATTCGGGGTCTATTGTTATCAACATTATTGTGGTAGGTACCCTAGCGATATTGCTAGAGGGTGGTGGTAATTTGGAAGAGCAGAATGCCAGACTATAACCATCATACACCACCATGACGAATGTTTATTTTAAAAAAGAAATAAGCCTTTTGTTTCGGAACAATTAAAAATATATGGTAAGTACATAGGTAGTCATATGTAGACAGTAAAATTCTTTTCTTTTTTTTTCATATTACTCGTAATTGAAATGAATTGCTTTTATTGATGTCGAATGCAGACTTGTAAGGCATCATCATAGTTATATACCAAAAAAATAAGCTTTTGTTAACTCTTTATGTTCAATAAAAGATAATCACAAGATAATTGATGAGATAAAGGAAAATCAATAATTAAATACAACCATTTTCTTTACTTTTATACTTACAGCCAGCATTTAGCATTTTTATACCCTTGTTATTTTATTGTATGCATACCTGAAAATAAAAAAAATATTGGTTAGTTTTGCATGACAGTTGGTATTTGTAAAATAAATTATTTGAAATAAAAATTTTAATTATTTAAATTAGTAGGTAGATTTGTAACATACTCATGATACAAAGAACTTAAAAGCATTTTAATATCATTAATAAACTTTGATAAATAATTTATTAATTTGGCTTTCAATAAAAAAGGATTACTCTGATTACTGAATTCTTTCAATACATTGCGTACAGAGTTCTAATTAAAAATGAACCTAGGAATGAGTTAAACAAATCTTGTTCACCCGTGAACTTTTTTGTAAAGCATTGTTGAGAACTTTCGTTCACTAGCAATTCCCGAGCAAAAATTAAATTTAAATTAAAAAATTAAATTAAAAAATAATAAAAATTTGATGTTTTATGATTTAGTGGACTGATGTTAGTCCATTATTAAAGTAAATGGGGCATATTCATAGTCATCTGATCATCTGACAAGTTGCTTCTTAGTCTCTTCTAAACTAACCTGGAGTTAATGTTATTCATAGACAATTTAGACCCGGTTCCAAAAGATAATCTGGAGCTTAATACTTAAAAACGGTTGACTCTTTGACTAAGTTGTTTTTTTTTTATCTGTCAAAAATGGATTGGATTTCAAAGGATTGACAGGCAAAAGTACTAAAATTGTAGTAGAATTCTGTTTTTTTACTAAACAGAACTACCAAATTCTTTGTGAGTAGCAGCTGCTTCTAACCTGTGTTTTAACTTTAGACTCGAGGCCAGTTTAACTCGGTTCTAAGTTTAACTATTAATGCCTCAATATCCTTGGAATGTTCTCAAAATCTTGCGTTAGAAATGTAGTTTTCATTGAATAAATGAATTTTATTAATATCAGATTGTTCAAAATGAAGTTTTACTGATCAAAACAGACGATCAGTAAAACTTCATAATTATTTAATTTTTGTAAATTCTGAAATGAAAGTTAATTTCTGACGCATGGTTTTAAAAACGTTTGGAAGATATTACTTTAGTCAGTCAGTCAGTCAGCCACTCAGCCATTAAATTTGGTGACGCGACAGTCCATGAAGAACCAGGTCCCAAGTGACTTACCTCTCTCAACGATTTCTGTGTGCGTGCTATTGCAGAAATGAAGAACATCTACAGTTGTATGCAGAATCGAAACGCCTAGACACCCTAGCGTTCTATTCTTGAAGAATTTATCAACTTCTCCCAAGAGGCAGCAGCCCGTTAAAAAAATTTTTTGTTTTTGGATGGACGAGGCTGAGAATCGAACATAGCCTCCGGCATAATACTCATGCGCAATAACTGTCGGATTAATTCCAAAAAACAGCTAAATGCAAAATATTTACTGCCTCCATTCCCCTCCAAGGCAGCGTTTATAAAATAAAAGTTACACAAGTTGGTTTCAGAGCACCTAAGGTTTTAGTGACTTTTTTTACTATTAACTAACCTAAACCAACTAACACTATTTAACTATTTGGAATAAAAAAATATTCAATTAACAAACAAGTTGACATTTTCTTGAACCGTGCGAGAATAAAAATTAATAAAAAAAATAAATTGTCAAACAAATATTTGTCGGAGATACCGAATGGAAATTTATTTACAAAACATCATTTTACATAATGTCTGCTCTATCTTGTGTAAAACTTACTTAAACTTCTCTCCGAGAAATCCAGAAATTGTGTTTACAAATTCAAATCCAGATAACCACTTTGTAAAGTTTACACCCAAAAGTAACTGTGCACTGCAAAGCATATATTTAATTTTAAACTACTTTCTCAAATGTCAATTCCACAAAAACAACCCTTAAGAATTGATAAAGAATATATAAAAATGAAGCAAAAATGAATACAAAACTGCTTATTTTTGTAACAACTCTACTCCGCAGTAATATTTTTTTTTAATTTCAAGGCACGTTGCACATTTTCCATTCTTCATTGAACCGTCAAAACCAAAATAAGCAAAACACATTACGACTTTTAACAACGGGTTTCCCTTTGTTCCTTTGTTTTTTATTTATTCAAAAAAAAACAAGTAAACTTTTTAAGTTCTTCCTTCTTCTTGTTTTTTTTTGCATATAAAAATAAATACAAACTAAAAACTTCCTCTCAAAAAAAAAAAAAAACTACACAAAACAAAAAAAAACAGAAAAGATAAGCAAGGACACGAAATAAAACAAGTCCTTCGATGACTCTGCGGTGTGCATTTCGTGAATTTCTAGCAATTGGTAAAATGAAACTCCATCTCCATACAAAAACCAACAAAAAAAAAACGGAAAATAATTCTTAAAATCATATAAGCCGAAAAAAATAGATAGAAACACAAACTATTCAACAAGAATACAGTTGAAAGGATAAAGCATTTTGGAAACCCCACGGGCTTTTCGGCATTTCTGAATGCAGAATTTTTTGAAAAAATGACAATAAATTCGTGCCATTCTACTTTTTTTTCATAATTTTTTTTTTGTTCGCAAAAGTTTACATCGATAGATTGCATATTTAAGTGCTGCCAAATCAAATAAATACAAAAAAAAATAATATACAGTATACACAAAGGTACAAATCGATCAAAATTTTTGTTATGAATAATTTAATACAAATATTTGTTCATCCTGAAATATTCAATTTCATACAAATATAGCAAAGATATTAGGAGGATTGGAGACATTTATTGGGATTTTACCGGTGGGGATTTAAATGTGACGCGATGTTTCAAATAATAAATTCCATTTATATTGATCTACTTAGATATACATTTATATACGAATATCTAGGTTTTAAATTTTGTTATTTGAAACATTTTCGAAAATTGCAATCATTGGTTTTAAATATATTATATGATGCGTGGTTAAATCGAATTCTGTTCAGTTGTTGGTGGCGGTGTGGTGGCTTTTGATAAATAAATTGTGGAAACCGCATTGCAATGGTGAAATTAGATAAGTTCGCTAGGGAGGTGCGATATAGAATTAGAGGAATCTCGTAATTGCTACAGCGATTATTAGGGATTGGTACCTACACATAATGCAACCTAAAATAATAAATGAGAATGACGAACACGAACGAAATAAATGTTACGAATTTTGACAGAGTTGCCATATGATATTTTCGAAGTTCTTTATTTTTGACAGGCATCTAGGGGACATGCTGCTTATGCACACTATATGATTTCGGAAAGATGTGAAGTTGGGTGTAATGCAATTTTTTTCTTTGTTGAAATATTTTCCATAACAAATCACATTTGAAGACAAAACGTTGTCGGTTTTGTGGTGCCTAGTACGTTTATTTTAGTTGCAACCGTTTAAAGACACAAATAAGTTTTTCGTATGATATGCGTGGTTGCCTGTCAACCTCACAGGTCACAGGTTCGATCCCTGCCCTAGTTCTATGTCATGTTTTTATTCCATTATCATTGATCATTGTTGGGCCGCTGGTTTACTCATTACATGTTGTTCAGGCATAACACTAACAACATGTGATTGAGTAAATACTAGTATGCCCAACAAATATGACAATTAAAAAAATAATGCGAATTATAAAGGGACATTGATATAAGACACGGCATTTTCTCCGCTTTAGCCCAGCCGCCAACCCTGGAGATAATATCTGAGACAACCACCACCTTCAGTCTCAGTACCTCGCGCCACATACCTTTCCATACACCTTTCCCTTCCCATCCCTATCCTTCACGCCCGCGCTGTGTTGAACAACATGTAAAGGGTACACCATCCCCTTGAGCGAGCGCAAATTATAAAAAAAAAATCAAAAAATACTAATTTATAGGAAGAATGATTGTCAAAATAAACGACAAACAAAATATTTAAAAAAAATTGTCATAAAAGTATCAAAAATATATTTGCAAAGTGTCCAAAAATTTATTTGAGGAATTTCCAATAAAATATTTCTGGCAAATTCCAGAAAAATATTTTGAACAAAAATGTTAAAAAATACTTTGGCCTCTCTAAATGGAGAATATTATTATTATTCCCGAACCAAAACTATTTAAATACTTTTCATTTTGTTCAAAATTAATCAAAAATAAAATATTTCCTTAAAAATAAAATAATAAATAATACTTTAAAAAGAGTTGTGAGAATCCTATAAAATAATATTCAATTTTGACAATTTTTCCTTTTCCAAAATGGGATCATTTTTAATTAAGAAAAAATGTCCATATATCGGTATCAATTTTTTTTAGGTCATTTTTCATTGGAGCCTTTTTTCATTTAGATCAGGAAAACGGGTAGTTTATATTTTTTTCAAGCTTCTACACCAACTGCTTTTTCTAAAAATATTTCAGAAATTGTCAGTGTGGCTCAGTATCTTTCTAAAATTCAAACGAAATATTAAACTCAATTAAATTTGAAGATTATTTTATTAATTTTCAGTCAAATGGTGACACCAATGATTCATTTTATTGCAGCCCTAAATTGATCTTTAAACACAAATAGAAGCAAACTAACCAAATGGCAATACTCTACAAAATAATTTTGTACACCATGAATACTATAATTGTAGAGTTAAAGTTTATATTTGATAATCATGCTTTTCAAATAAATATCCAAATTCCCATGGTCTTTTGATTAGCGATATTATTAATTAAAACAGGATTGTGCCAAAGCCTTTATTATAGCCTGGTCCCTGAGGGATGCATGGACAAAATTAAGGACTGAAGTAGTACCTATAGATATAATATGTGTATAAATATTCTATGAATTTTAGAAATTGCATCTCTTCGCATTGAATGTTTAAATGACATCTTCGTAATAACATCACGTCATATAATAGAAATAAATTGACGTCGTTATTGTTTTGCCACATACTCCTACGTACATATTTTTGTAAAAAAAAAGAAAAAAAAATTATGAAGAAAATCTTTTGAATGGAGCTGAGGTGAACTTTTTGTTAGTAAGTTATATTTTGTGGTGTGGGGTAAATTTGAAGATAAGTTTTATTTCAAAGGGGAAACATTAATTGGAACCAACCAGACCAGAAGTTGTAGTCTACTAGGAATCTACAATTTTTACTTCGATGATTTTTTCTATTTTGATAAAATTAAGTCTCAATGTACATCTTATAGTTTTTTTTTTTATTTTTTTAGAAAATTAATATCAGTCCAAATAGTCGACGATTTTATCATAAAATTTTGACAGTATATTTTTTGAAATCTCTATTTCAAGTTGGTTAAAAAAAACTGCAGTTGAAAAAAAAACATTTTTAAAAATGCAAAAACTTTTTTTCATACCCGATTTTTCTTAAGATAAAAAAAAATGTTTACCAAAATCGAATTACACATTTTCATTCAAGATAAAAATTATTAAAAAACAAACAATACAAAACTTTATTTTCAAAATTATTTTTTATCAATTTTTTGTTCACTACATTTTTTGGGACGCGAACTTTTTTTTTTTTTAACGTACAAATTTTTTTCTTTCAAATTGATTTTTGTAGGCCAATTTTTTTTTTTTGACAAAAATTTCTTATTTTCTTTTTACAATTTTTTTTTAAATTTGTATTCCAACTTTACATTTGTTTGAAAATTTCTTGGAATCCGCAAATTACTTTTAATCGAAAATGGTAATATTGGCACTTGCCTTGGGGACTGATTCTAACCTAAATTCTCTATTTAATAGTAAATCTGAACTCCATTAACAAATTTTCAACAGAAAATTCCTGTTTTTATTTTTATAAAAATCAACTTCTAATTACATAAACATACAATACCACCTGGATTATAGTCATAATTACCTTAATTATTTAATCAGTAAAGCTCTTTGAATGTATGCACGACAGAAAATTAATTTCTATGTATATACATACATCCCTGATAGATAAATTAACCCTTTCTTCATATTTCCAAGCCAACCAACAAGGCATCATGTAGCCTTGTTTAAAATTCAAGTACAATGAATATTCTCAATTAAAGGAACAGTCGTCCTTTAAGAGAAGCCAGAATAATAATATATTCTTTATCTTTTATTTTTCCTCGAATTCATTGCGAATTTACATAATTCCCAAAAGCGTTTTAGGAAAATTATTCATTCCACAACTTCTTAATCACTTGAATCCCGCATTTAAAATTTAAGAAAAAGAAAAAAACGTTCTTCATTAAATAAAATAGAAGTGATTACAATGTTTCTCCCAGACTATGGTTTTATAAATTCTTTGTTGTTTCAATGAAATGATTCAGCCAAAAGGCATGAGTGTTCCATGCTGTTATCGTTGGGTTGGCATAGCAGAAATGATGTCAGGTTCACTTACCTTTTAATTTAATTTTTTTCCACTATGTCAAGTGTTTAACAAGTTTAACTTACCAATACCATTTTTGAAGTTTTACATTTAAAAAAAAACATTTTCTTGAATTGCGTGTGACTTTTACATCAGTTGGGCCAGGTGACATCTGATGAAGGGGCCCCTTCTGTAGCTACATTTAATTTAACACTTTTCCCAACCCAGGACGCAACGCACAATAATTGTTTGCTTAGACTTAATCTATTTCAAGGTGAGCTTCTTTTCCACTTGAGAGAAGCACAATAACCAACGTCTCTACAACACATCAATTGCATGTTCTGCAAACATTAAGTACCTATCTGTCTCTCTTTCCGAATCTATTGAATATTATTTATTCCAACAACAACAAATCGAAGAAGTAAAACGCTTTTGTTAACTCAATATCTCCACAATATCCCAAGTGCGTAGATAGCGTTTTCCACTAAGAGAGCTACACACCATCGCATAGATACGAGTACCTATACAAAACTGAGTAACGTTAAATTTTGTAAATTTACATATCCGACAAAGAAAAAAAAAAGCATCTGCGGCAAAAATGTATCTATAAAATGTGTGAGCGTTTGTGTGTGTTTTCACACCAGATGCACAGAAAAACGAGATAATAAATTATCTGCCGTTTATTTATTATTTGCGTACCTCTCCGCGGCATCCGTTCCACAAGCGCCATTGCCACCATATACTGTCATCCGGTGTGAAGATTTAACTCTGGGAATTCCCAAGCTACTTGAATGTACCTTTAAAACGCTTCGGAAGCATTTTATTGGCTCAAGACAAATATTCAGGTATGTATATATTGTATATGAAGTGGAAGCAGGAAAAGAGAGGTTCGTGCACCTGTGCGAACGTACCAATATGTCTTCACCCGATCAGTGCTCAAATCATTTCGTCATTATGGAGAGAAGTGAGATTTCATCGCATCATTTCTCAAACAAATAAGTCAAGGGAATTCGTTTTTATATTTCTAGGGGAGGGCGGGGAAAACGAGAACGAACGAACACACAAGGAATCTGTTTTCAGCTTATCATTAATCTTGTACGGATTCACGAAATTAAGCTGTTACAATTTATTATTTACTCAGAATCATTGTGGACAAAAAAAAGAAGATGAAATTCAAAAATTCCTTTTGATAAGAAAATTCTTCAAATTCCATTTACACTAAAATTTACTGAAATTGATGATTTTTTTTTTTTGATTTCTTTGAAGTTTAATAAGACTTCTATGGATAACGGTAATTTGTTAGATAATAAATCGATTATTTTTTGCAATATTTTTCCAAAATTTAGGTAAAGTTAACTTTGACAAATGATGGTGGAGTTTTTTTTTAAGTCAAATAACGTTTCTTAGTATGGGAAAATTTATTTGGACAATAAACATTCCATGAAATTAACTCAAAATAACAGCGTTTTCTATAATTTTGCTGTCCATTTAGCATTTAAATAGAGGAAGAATTAATTCTTACCGTTAAGACTTTCCCGTAAGACCTTTTTCATCAAATAAAGTGCAATATACGAAATTGTAAGTACTGTTTTTTAAATGCAAACAAAATCATCCGATTATTTTAAATGTTATAAATTAATTTAATTACGGTTTTTTTGCATAGAAGGGGGCTTTTATTTGCAAACAAAAAAAATTGGATAGCTGGCCATTTAAAAAATGGCATGGGAAAAAAATTGATTTTTTCAAACCTTTATTGGAAAACTATCTTACACAAAAAATATTTGCCTGGCCCTTGGAGTACACTGATTCGTAAAATTTCTCATATTTAAACTGATTTTGTTTTATATTAACTGAAGCGATTTTCCATGAAAAGAACATCAAAATTAAAGATTAAAAAAGTTTTTCAAAATTCAAAATGTAGCTTTAAACGGTCTACAAGTCGAAAGTCGGTTCTACAAAGTGTGAAAAATGAATTTTTAGATTCAATACGCACAATTTGAGAGTATTAGCATTGAAGTAGACATTTTTAAAAACACTTCTATTTTCGAAACAGCAAAAAATTCGAAATTCTTTAAAAACAAAAACTGACTTTTTTTTTAATTTCCTGGACTCAAACTTTAGTCAATTGTTACATCTCCTTTTTAGTTCGGAATATTCTTATTCAATGTTGTAAGACCTTAAATATGTATTTTTTTTTATAAAATAAGGCAGTAATTTTTTAACTAACAATTCTTTTTATTTCTTTTTCCTGTTTCGTTTTTTGGTAGGGAAACAAAGTTAACGCTTCAAGACTTTGCTTGAAAAATCGCTATTTCACTACTCACTGGAAAAAAAGAAAAAACAATAATTTTTAATTGTTTAAAAATGTTTATGATCATAAAAACAAAAAATTAGATCAGTTAATAATAGGTTCTCAATGAGACATTGTTGTCTAAGTAATTTTTCAATTTTTGATTATCAATAATAGCCCCGCGAAAATATAACTTTTCCCAGAATGTGAATGATATTCCCATAGTTTAAATATTTCTTTCTAAGACTATTCCATCCATAGGGCATTGATACTATTGAATTCTAAGGACTTCACCAGCAGCTATATTGTTATTCGATGTATTCGCATTTACTGTGGTAAATTTCAAAATTTAGCTTTTAATAGTTTGCATAAGTTAACATTACTCCCAAATAAAATCCGCTTATTCTGAGCTTAATGTAAACAAAAGATCTCTTTGAATATCTTCTTTCAACAAGAGTGTTTAGGAAACCGTTCAAAAAAACTTAACTAAGTACTTGGAAACGGCGAACAATAAATAAGTTATTCGAATAACGATATCAGAAAACAGTCGAGGCTTTAATGTTTTTTTTTTTTTTTTTTTTATAATGAGCACGCACACAAGGGGATTTAAGTACCCTTTATATGTCGGAACACAGTGCGAGCTTTAGGTAAGTAGGAGGGGATATGAAAGGAGATGTCGGTGAACATTAATCTTGAATTTCAGTATATCACAATGAGAGGGAAAGACAGAGCGTGGAAGGGAATTCCACATTCGCGTAGTACGGCTAAAGAACGAATCCCTGTACTTGACAGTACGGCCGAAATTGGGTTTAAGAGCAAACTGATGAGCATTCCTGGAAGCGCGAGTATTACGGTTGAATCGTTTAAGGGGAGGAATGCAACTGGCTATTTCATTTGAGCACTTACCGTTAAAGTAACGATAAAAGAGCGAGAGACAAGAAACATTACGCCGGTGTTCGAGTGACGTAAAAGTATCGATGATGTTCCTGTCTCCGATCATTTTGAAGGCTCGTCTTTGAATACTGTCCAAGAGGCTTAAGCAAGTTGCTGGAGCACCAGCCCAGAGATGGGAGTTATACTCAAGTTTTTTACGTATATAACTTTTATAGATAACAGCCAGATCAGAAGGCGAAAAGAATTTCTTGCATCTCCAAAGGAAACCTAAACATCTTGCGGCATTTTTAGCGACGTTAAGTATGTGATCATTCCACAAAAGGTGGTTTGTGATACACATACCTAAAATCGCAAGCTGATTGGTTTCTTCGATGCAAGTGCCACTCATAGATAATGGCAGGGGGGGGGGGTACGTCTCGCTTTTACGACAGAAGGCAGCATTGAGTTTTCGAAGCATTAAATTCTGCGCGGTTTCTTAATCCTCACTGTACAATACTGTCTAAGTCAGAATTTAATGTACTTATCATATTTTGCCGTTTCAGTTCCACGTCCGAAGAGCAGGGATGTGAATCTGGAAACGAATATGAAAAGCTAAGAGTGCTATCGTCAGCGAAACAATTTAATGGATTAGTAGTTACAGACAGGAGATCATTAATGAAAATGAGAAAGAGGGTCGGAGACAAAACGGAACCCTGTGGCACACCAGCATTTATTTTTTGGGTTTCAGACTTGAATCCGTCTAATACTACTTGTATAGAGCGATTCGAAAGAAAGTTACGAATCCAACGAAGAAGTGTTTCATCAATACCAAACGCACGCATTTTCGATAAAAGAGCAGGATACCAAACTTTATCAAATGCTTTAGAAATATCAAGTGCAATAATCTTACTTTCTCCAAAACGATGTAAAGATTTGTTCCACTGTTCGGTGAGATAATAGTGAGATAATGTTGCCTTAATATTAAATTTAAAAAAATACTGAGATATACAGCTCCAATTTTGAAAAAAAAATATTTCTTCCTGTGGACTTGTCTTTGCTCAGTTTTTCTTATTTTTCCGCTATTTATCATTTCAAACATTTTTCAAAAATTTACATTATTATTGTTATTTAAATCTAAAGGACATATAAAAAAAAAACACCCACTGTGCATAACTGACCATAAAAAACACCATTTTGTTTTTATTACAATAGAGAAAAAAAATCTGTATATTAATTTATACCATAGTAGTTCCTGTAAGTATGCAAGGATTATGGAAAAGCTTTAAAAAATTACCAGTAGACTTCTGACTGTTATATACTTTTTTCTTTGTTTTGTTTTAATAAGCCAACTGTGACTTTTTTTCCCATCATGGAAAAACAAAAATGAAAATGAACAAACACCTGCTGAAAGCAAAGTATAATAATAATTCAATGCAAGCTTGTTCTATTTAAATTTTTCAAAAAAAAAACACGAATAAAAGAACAGAAGAAGCAAAACACAAAAAAAAAGTGAATTTGAATGAATTACAAAACTTCTACACTCGGGGACCATTGAAAAATTGAAAAATGGTAGAACCAACTTTTTCACTCACAAAAAAAAAAACTACACAGAAAAAAAAGTCACGTTCATATAACAGTATACAAAATATCCTTGGTTTGGTTGGAATAAAAAATAAAAATGAACAAAAGGACATTCCACCCAGGACTAAGAGATTTTTATGTTTTGCAATCGCAGCCTTATCCTTGACCTCCATCATATACTAGTTGCTGATATAATATTTACTCAACGAACATAGACCCCATTGACCTTTCTGAGTCGTCTTTAGAAAAACCCTACTTTTTTTTTTTTGTGAACACAAATTAAATTGATAAGTCAAATGTCATAATCCATAGCAAATACATTTTCATAGTTGGTCGATTTAGTTACAAATTATTATTATCCGTTCATAAAATTTGTTCGATATCCTTTTCAATCTGTATGTTGTTGGGTATTTCTGCGGACAGGAAAAATATAATAACGATAAAAAGATGTGTGTATATAAGGAATCAATTATCAGGGATCAACTCGGGTGTTTTGTTTGGGATTTTTTTTTTTTTTCTTATCAGAAAGCTATCAGTAAACCATCATCAGTGTTATTCGTTGGTTTGGGCGTTATCCTTGATGGGGACATAAACATGTGTCTTTTTGAAATTGAATTTCTCTTGGGTGTTCTGCAGCGTCCCCAAAGTGCGGGTTGCTTTTAATAACAACATCCCTTTGGTCAATATAATATCCTTTGTATGATGATGATTATGATGATGACGACGACGGGTAGGTATTGGGACGACTCAACTCAACTTCATCACTGGTTATACCGGGCCAATTGCTAAGGGATGTGCTCTGAGTTTTAATTGCCTTCAATTAGCTCTGCTGGTCTGGGTCTGGGTCTGGGTCTGTCTCTGTTGTTTCCTATAGCAGAAAGCTCACTTGGGACGTTGCGCTGGTGTAGTTGGTTCGTTTTCAATTATCCCTCATAATTATTGTTGGAATTTATAACTGTTGCCCGTTGAAGGCTTTTCATAAGGATATCGAATATAAATGAGTTTTACTTTTTAGTCTGTACAGGATTATTACATTTGCCAACTACATTATACGAAAGTTTATAATCATACAAAGGGTAGGTATACATACATACATATAGATGTATACAGACCTTGAAGTTTTAATATTCATTTAAGCCTTATTAAAATTGAAAGGGGATTTAGGCGGTGATATTTGGTTTTTAATTTTTGCAGGGTATAAAAAAAATCGACCATTACATATTAAATATTTTTTTTTTTTTTATGTTTTGGAATTTCTTCGGTCTTATTTTTGGGCTTGTCACTTGTGTAGGTTAAATTGAGTTGAAAAATATTTATTTAGCTTAGTCTTTGATTTTATGAATTTTCTAAATGCAAATTTTTGTATTTGTTTAAATGCTTGGAAAATTAGATTAATTTTATGAGAAATTATTCATGCATTTTAATGAATATAAGTAGGGTCTGCTAGAAATGTGAATAAATTTTCTTTATAGAAAATAAATTCAAGTTAAAATGAAATTAAAAAAAAAAAAGTTGGAATGCAATTAACTGTCGTGAATTGGTCATAGAACAACAAAAAGGAGGATTTTCAACAAAAACAACTTCTTATTAAAAAAAGTGTTTTAAAGTTTGAAATACTTTCCCATTATTTCAAATTGGCAACAAAGTTGATTTTTGTTACCAAATTTATTTAAACAATTGCTTATTGACTTTTTCTAATAAGATGTGTCAAAAAAAATGTCGCATACTTTTTTGTCCAAAAAAATGCCCAAACATTGACAAAGAATAGCATTTTTTCATAAATTACTAACACTTTTTCACCAAAATTTTTTTTTAACCAAAACTTCGTTCTTTAATAATTCAAAGTTTGAAAAATAATATTTTTTTTTTTGATAATCATAAAATTTGGTCAGTTCAAGCTTAAAAATGCTATTTATTTTCACACAATTTTACCAAGAGTAAAAAGTTGTGGCATCTAAAAATTACTAAAAACAATATCCAAAAACAAATTTAACGTAGGGGTTGAATCCTTTCTTTTTTCGATTTTATAACGAAAAAAAAATCTGAAACCTTTTGAAACGGCGCGGCGGCGTGAAAACTGCAACGCATAGTTAAAATGTTAAAAGCTTAACATTAAAATAAAATTTTCCAACAACCATAAAGTCTGCAACATTGTATGTCACCAAAAAAAAAAACATCACAAAACCATTTAACCACCTATAGACTTAAATTTAAGCTTCAATACAATTTGGTCACATTCCATAAAAAAAAATTTAAAAAAAAAAAAAAACATTCTTAAATATTTTTCCACTTAAAATAATAATAATCTTGAAAATTTTCGCCCCAAAGTCCAGAAAATAATCCCTGGCATTAAGAATATTTCAACTGAAGCCATTTCTCACAACCACTTCCCGTGTCGCCGCACCGGCCGCCTTTGCAGCAGCCAGCCAGCATCATAAGGGAATTCAAAAATTCATGCCAAAAGCAATTATCCTCCGCAGGCCATGCGGAATTTCTCCAAAAGCGCATACTTGCTTAATAACTCGCTCGAATACAAAAATATTTTAATAATAATAATTAATAAAAGAAAAAAATTATAATCATAATTTTGTTCATGTCATAAGCCCGAAATTATTTCACGAGAGACTGCAGCACATAACATTCATAAATCGATTGATAAAAAGTTAAAATTCTATGCATGCCATCGAGCCAACGAAGCATTTGCCATTTGTCAAAACAAAACAAAAAAAAAAAATAATAAAATACCCTCGAGTTGAGCTAAACGAGAAAAAAAGGAACGAAATAAATTTGTACCAAACAGTGGCACAGGTGATCTTAAAATTGGGAATAATTATGATTGAATTATTAAAACATTAAAATTTTATATCTATTAATTTAACAAATGAAACTTGAAACGCTAAATATACATAAATAATTTACTGGGACCGATACATTTTTCGAATGGGCACAATCTTTCCTGATTTATTTTTTAATTCATAAAATTTGAAATTTATTTTATTAAATGACAGCTTCTACACCAGTGTGCGTCAAGTAAAAACAAAAAAAAAAACACCTGAACGTGAAATAATTTGTCATCATGGTCGTTTTAATTTGTAACATGCCTCTTGATCACTCCTATTCCATAGAGCAGAAGACACAGCACACATTATTCGTTTACCCCAATTGATATTTGACATTAGAGCACCACCCATTCGGATCAAAGATGATTTTTTTTTGTCGTTTGAATTTTTCACTTTTCTGTATGAAATTGAATTTGGTCCCAAAACTCAAAGGAAGAAGAGTTCCTCCATGGCAGATGGTTGTGATTTAGGAAGTAGACGACGACGACGAAGAAGAAGAACCGCAGTAGCACCATCCCTACCACCAGCAGGCAATGCTTATCATTCTTCTTGTGTCTGCAAGAAAAAGACACTAACAAAAAACAAACGATTGGATTTTTTTTTTGCTAGATTCCGAAATGCGCTTTGAAGTCCTTCTATACTCTTTGGCAACTATAAGGCCTGTCTGCAACAAATTTAAAGTTAGAATATGTAGCAAATATGCGATGAATGCTAAGTGCAATGGTAGGTAATTGTTCAAGCTGATGGGTGCTTATGGTTAATCTTAAAATACTTCCGCCCGCATTCTCCTGTTGTTTTTTTTTTTTGCTTTTTTTTTCGTTACAAAAGTTTGGGTTGGGAAAAGTTTGTGTTCTAGAGCTTAAATCCTGAGCTAATGCCGGAAGCTGTATAAAGTTGATGTGGTAGCGGTAATGCAATCATCACCGAACCTTGTCGTCATCATCATCAACCCGCTTTTCTAAGATGTGGTAGACTTTGCAAATAAGTTCTTCTCTACCACTTAAAATAGTCATGTGCAAAGTTTGTTTTAGTTGTTTAAAAAAAACACCAAGTATATTTGGATATTTTATTTGAAATTCTTTGAATCGGACTGGAGTACCTGTCAAGTTTGGACAAATTGAAAAATAGTAAGTGGAGGTGAAAAAGTTTAAGTGTTGCCAAAATTGAAAATTTTTGGAAATTTAGAAAATGTTCATTGCAATTTTGACTTTATAACTTAGCCTACCCTTGATCAATAATTTTGCAGACAAAAATGCTGAATTCTGGTGAAGTTTTAGGAATGAACTTGTAGTCCACAATATATGGCAAATGAAAACAAAATTGAGGAATAATTGGAAAAATGTAACTTTAAAGTCATGGTGGTGTTTTGAAATATTCATTCATCGGTATGTGTATACAATTAAGAAACTGAATTCCGTTGGGAATCAAATACTTGTGAATTCAAACAAAAATGTTATCAAACTCAGAAATTCTGTTTTTTATTTAAAACAAAAATAGGAACAGCAGTAAATGAGAACATTTATTATACCTATATAATCATGTTGGTTCAACATTTTGAGATCAATTTTTGGGTGAGATGTTCGCGGTTGAAATTGTCTTATTCATAAAAAGAATTTCACCAATTTTGTCGAAAAAATTGATTATATTTTGCGATATAAATAAAACCCACCCGGACAGTAAATACCTTGTAAAATTTGACATTGTTGGTTATTAAGGTGGTCCATGTTGAGCGCCCAGTTCCACTTGAACTAATAAGCTGAAATTTACAAAATACATATACTTCAAATTTTTTGTTGGGGACCAGCGAAAATCGGAAAAAAAAATAATAATTGGACCACCCTAATGGTCAGGATTGTGCTTATCCAAGTTGTACTGAACGACCGGATAATCATGGACTAACAAGTCAAAACAAAAGTATGACACCCCGCAGGAGTCACCGAAAAAATTCCTAATCAAAGTTGACGTACACCAGGGAAGCCTCTTGAGTCCTTTATTTTTAATTACAGAATGAGCGAAATTTCTTGTCTTGCATCGATACCTGCATTTAGATGGTTACAATTATAGATTTATTTAAAATCAGGGGGGGACGTCTGTTGCGATTATTGAGGTCAACTCGGAGTGAGAGAGAGGTCATGTTAAATTTATCCACATTTATAATATTAAAAAAAAAAAAAACAATGAATATTCACAGCACTGTACCATTCTATTCAATAATAATTTTTGAAATTTTCGCTGCTTTGTCTTATTTCCGGATTCCAAGCTCTCTATATTTCTTTTAGCTTATGAATTGATTATAAGTTGCCCCTTTGTGTATTTTCTATTATCCTCAGAAAATTTTAAAGTTTTAAAACAGATATACGATAATTTAAAGAAGTAAAAATAGCAGCATATAACTGTTGTTAATTTAAATATGAGTTTTTTTTTTCATTTTCTTGCATTCGATTTTTGTTCAGTTGCCAAGTTATTTAAAAACAACCCATACTCAGTTGTGTGTTTTTTTTAATTATCCCTCGGATTTTCAATGCATATGTCCTTGAATTTATCTTATATATATTCATAAATAGAAATGTCATGATTACATTCTTAAATTGTAGTATTTTTTCATTTTTTATTGCAAAAACTTAAATACGCTTTTTGAGAGCATATGAATATGTTCAAGAAAAAATTAAATTATAAATTTCTTTGGTTGTTTTCCAAATTTATAAATAAAATCATAAAAAATTATTTTTTTATTTTTTTTAATTATTAAAAATTTTAAAAGAAATATAAAGACACATAATAAATTTTTAAGTGCTTTTTCTAGGGCAAATCTTTTTTTCTATTCTTTTTCTATACCATCCCAATTCTTAACTTAAGAATGATGTCATTTTAAACTGCGTAACGAAAAAAACATCTAAAAGTTAAAAAAGGTTTTATTGGCAAAGCAGCAGCAGTTTAAAACAATTTGCTTCAATGAAGTTTATTCATTCAATAAATCTCAAAAGTAACATATACCTAATACTCTTTTCAACTCGTATTATAAGTCACTCAAAAAACTGCGAGGCACATTCTTAAAAAAGAGACAAAAGCATCGGTGACACTCAATAAAGTACACCTAATCCTGTCATTAACATCTATCTTAGTGATGTATTTTCAACCATAAAATCCAGCCAAGGAATAAATTTCAATTGAAATAAATTAAACAAAAAAAAAAACAGCAAAAAAATAAAAACTGCTAAAAGAAAGGAACCCCTTTGCGAGCAATTTATTGCTTGGCATGCCCGCTGTCATGTGGGTATATAGCGCTCTAGGTGTCAGTCAGTGTGATATTTACAATTTGACAAGTGATGCATGCGGCGCGGCATGGCGACGATGGGTGTGTTCAGATGATGCCAACCAGCGTATATAAATTTAATTAAATCAAGAAGAAAATTATAAATAAAACTCCATGGTTGCATAATATCTTCCTTCACTCTCACTTGTATGTATATAAAGGAACGACCTTTCATCCTATCCCCGTGTCATTATGATACACGAAAGACTAATTGCAACCGAAGGAGCTCTCAAGTTCTTCTTCTCATACATATATACCTACATAGTTTGGCGGTAGGATATATTTGACATGACATCCATCTTCATACGATACGTTAGAAAACTATTGGAGCTAGAACATTCTAGAGAACCAACAAAGATTCCAACAACGAAGATGACAAGAAAAGAAGTGACGTCATTGCAATAAAGTGAACTGAACTCAGAAATTAAAACGCGCGAGGGCAAAATTAAGATGGAACAACATTAATTTGCCAAAGTAAGTAGATTCCGTTGTGATTTAGAGAAGCTATCATCGGAGATAGATTTTGCCATTTCCAAGGATCAGGCAACTGTATATATAAAGCAATAAAGGACTTGGAAATTTTATAGAAAAATACTTTTATTGGGATATTAATTTTTTCTGGTAATGAATTTAATCTTAGCGATTTGTTCTTTTCGAATGGATTTTTTCTTTGAGTTCTGCTTTGCAGGGATATTCATTCTGTAGCGCAACCAAAAGATTACAGTAATGTTTAAAATGGATTTGCAGAAAAAAAAGTATTCTTTAAACGGGAAGTTAAATAAGAATTATTTTTTACATAAATTTATATTAAATGATGTCAATTTGAAATTGGATAGTATATTTACCAAACAGGGTGCTTGTCTGTCAAAGTCAACTGTCAACATACCTGAAAAAGAACGAAGAAAACATGTTAGTTTCGCTATGGTTTAAAAAATTTAAATTGTATTTATAATATGGATGTACGAATTTATTTCAAAGGATATTAACTATAAAGACACAGAAGTTGCAAGATAATACGAAGAGCATGTATCGGGAGCTCTAGGAAATATTTGCCTCGGCTGCTCGGATGCAAATCATGCTATTCAGGAACTGCAACATGGAAAAACGCTCAAATGGAGATTCTTTCACCAAAAGTTTATAAACAACCCTCAAGGCGGACATTGGATGACTTTCTACGATTTATAGTTTTGTTTCGGGTAAATCAACCACAGATGTAGAGTATAAGAATCCGGAGATTCGACAGACAACCACGAGATCTGGCAAACGAGGAGTTCCGGAAGTCTACGTGCGGACCGTCATGTAAAGTTCTAAAACAAAGGTAAGATACCTCAGGGAAAGGTATTTAGTCCTTTACTCTTTATTACAGTCGTTGACTTTCTGCTTGAGGATAATGTGAAGGACCCCAAAGTGAATTAGTTATTATATTTGCTGACAATGGAGCCATCAAAAGTGAAGATCATGTTGCCTTGCGACGAGCACTTAATGTATGGTTGAAATGAATACCGCATTCGAGCGAAAAAATACTTATGTTGTCCATTTTCTGATTCACATTTTCGGACATCTATTTGAATGAAATAGTGCTTCCCAAGTGTAAAAAGTTTTAATATCTAGCATCTGTTATCAATAACAAAGAATCTTACCTATGATGAAGACATTAAACACCGGGTAAGCGTTGAGTGGATAAAGTGGTGGAAAAACTTGGTTTGAATGAACTTAACTGATGCCCTGAGATCCCACTTCAAAAGGCATTAGATGACTGTCTACGATCTACAGTTTTGTTTCGGGTAAATCAACTACAGACGCGAAGGACGTTCCAAGAATACCCTGGAAGAAAGGCGGGCAACACGGACACGGAGCAATTTAATTAATTGGAAAGCTTTTCGACGAACTCATAATGTTCAACCCGGCAAAGCGTTCAAGTATAACATGTAGTGAAGAAGTAAGTAGGAGGGTTGCGGTCTCATTCAAGAAACTCTGGACCATAACAATAGCGGGAAGAAAAAGAAGATATTACTCTGACCCATAGTCACTGTATTTATTATATTTATGGTTTCCAAAGGCATTTAAAGCCATTTCTAAGGACAGAAAAAAATTTGCAGTCGACATTTTTCTCGACTTTTTAAATGGCAGTCGATATTTTTTTCAAGTCGAGATTTTTAAATGCCGACATTTGAAAATTTATAAAATCGGTATTCTGTACAGAAATTTGAAATTTGGTCAGAAAAATGAGACATTGAAAAATATACTACAAAAAAAAATGAAATCTCATTCAATTCTATTTGTGAATATTAATATTTGAAATGAAACTTTCTAAATTATAGAATTACCCCCGAAAATAATATGATAACATTTCAAATTTTAACGGTCCAAAAACTATACTCACTATATAGAACCATTAAACAAAAGAAAATTAACGCGTTCAATCAATCAAGACGAAATATGTCATCAAATAATTAATTTACTAAAATTTTAAAAATATTGTGAGACAAAAAAAAAAGAAGAAGATAAGTACCTACCTATAAATTCTAAAAACACACTCACCAAGGAATTTGTTCAACTCCCCTCACTTTTCCTCTCTCATCTCAACTCAACTTATCTCAAAGTTTCCGTGAATTTTACTTTTAATTTATGGTCCAACATCAAAATTGTCTGTCACGTTAAACAAATGATGATAAAACTCTTTCAACAGGCGAACATTAAATTTCCCATGAAAACGAAACTGAAAATCTGTCAAAATATTCAGGCGTCAATGATGTAAATGGGCTTCACTATAAACCAACACTTTTCATCAAAAAAAAAAAAAACGGAAAACACGAATAAACTACAACAGTTTCCTTTTCCAATTTCCGTTGTTGTGCCGCGTCATCGTCGCGTAGCGTCGGTCGTCGTCAATTGAAGCGAAGCGTGCTGTTCTGCTCAATTTGAAAAACTTGCTACCGCAAATATTTAATGTGTGTCCGGAAAATATGATCTACTTAGTAATCTTTATGTCAGAAGCGTTCAAATATGAAAATTTAATACTTTATCCTATTTTGACACACTACTCGCATTCCTTGAGAGCTTCCAAACACTATACAACAACAAATTACATTTGAATTGTTTCTTTAATGGTTAGCAAAAAAAAAAACATAAGGAAAACATTAGCAGCCAAGATTCAAGTTTTTGGCATCCGTACAACAAAAGTTTTATGATGGTCCATATTTTTCGTTTGATTTTTTTTTTTTATTGGAAAAAGATTTTTTATCTAATATGTTTGGTAGTTGGCAGTGTTTATTGTGATGCCAACAAATCTTAAGATTTGTTTACTTTCGAATCAAATGAAAAGATGAATTATGTTTCAGAAGGACCTATTGGCTACTTGAGTCAATTTGTTTGTTTTTTATCAAGGTCAATGGGTATAATAAATGTTGGTTTTTTTTTTTTTAATTTTCTTTTAAAACAAATTACAGTTGAGGAATTTATGCTGACGAAAATGATGATTCATCAGTGTGGAGAAAATAGAATGGAATTTTATAAGTTATAACCGGCAGGTATGTTGACTTAAATGTGTTTTCATGTTATGATGATTGTTTTATATCTTTTCGTCATTTTTTGTATGCATTAATTTTTTAGAAATTTAATAATAAATTTTTTTTTGGCAAATTATTGGAAGCTACGAGCATTTCGTGGAAAATTAAATATTTTTGTTTAGAGAGCATGATAAATTTGTAATTTTTAAAATTGTTCGTTTTTAGTTTGATTTTTTATTTGCAAACGCCCAAAATAATAATGTCCGCGTAGTTAAAAGATGGGGATAGCTAATCTGCAAAATATACGAAAGAGGCAGCAATGAAAATTATTTGTTGTCAAAATGTATCATTTCCTCAATGATTGTTTTTGCCATTATTCATTTTAATACGTGGTGATCAAACTTTGTTGAACATTTTTACCTAATATGTATAAACGGAACGTTTCGAAGAAAAAACTATATAAATGAAAAGGTTAATTTCAAGTAGATGTGAAGAATATTTTTTTGAAAAAAAAAAAAAAAATGGTAGACCATAGGGCAAAACTTGTCCATGTAAATACATATAAACATATATCTCTTACTTGCTTTTTCGAGTTTCTCTACAAGCGTTCGATTCATTTTTGTAGTTTTTGATCATACTGAAACAATAAATCAACATTCCCCAATCAGGCAGATAAATACAGTGGGGCATTCTATCGTTAAGATAGCTAATCCAAGTAGAATTATTTTGCTAGTTTTTAGACATCTAACCCCACTGTAAGTGTTTCCCTTTATTTTTGAAATATTATTATTATTAGTTTTTCGAAGAACATTTGCATAAATGTATAAATCAGCTTTGATACCATATTGTAAATGCGAGAAAGAACTAATTTTGTAATGGATTTCAAGTGTCAGGAAAAGTGCAAGTCATTGTTCAACTTTAACACTTATTATCACCGAAACGTTTCGGATTCACGATTTTCAATACTCACACGTTCATACCTACTTTGGTATCTACAGGATCTTACTCTATTAATTTTTTGCCAAGAAATCTCAATTTTACTTCATTTTTTAATCTTATTTTCAATTACAACCGCTTACAGCCAAAATACTATTTTGAAGTAATTTCGGATCTTAAGTCCTATAAGGTGAAACACCCCTTAGTACTAAATCGACTAAAATAATTGTTTTTTCTCATTTTCCAAAAATAAAAAAATCAAATTTTTTTTTTTCATTTTCCCATTTTTTTTTATAGAATTTGTTAAAACATTGTATTTATTAATTGAAGCTTTCAATTGGCATACCAAAATTTTCTTAAAATTTTTTCATATTCATATAATTTTGTTTAATGTATAATCTACTCGCACTTTTTTGAGTTTTCACGAGATTACTTTATATTAGAGATTTTTTTTTGAGGAAAGCGGGAATAATATCTATATTTAGTTTAAAAGCATTCATTGAACTATATCATTTAAATAAATACAAAATTAAATAAATTGAGAGAAATTTCTTATTTTTATAGCTCAGATACACTAGCTTCAGCAGGTACACCAGCTGAACCAAAATATTCTATTTTTAAAAGTCAGCACTCTGAACCTCATTTTCATTGTGGAGAGGACGATTTTTTAAATTTTATTTCCGCTAAAGAAAAATTCGACTTGTTTAAAACTAAACCATGAATGGAAAATATGTAATTGAGCTTAAAGGAATTTCAACTCAGAAGATGGTGTTTGTATGGAAAATTGGTGAACGCAAAATAAAATGTTAGAGGTAAATTTAACTCAGAGGGAGTCAAGTGTACTTTTCAAAGATTTTTGATTTCTTCTCATTTAGTAAACAATTCTCGATCCAGTTATCTACTGTCAATATTATTTTAAATAAACTTTTTAAATTAAATTTTCAAACCAAATTATTTATTATCGTACAGGCACATATCACAATTTTAAATATCTGGAAAATGTTATCAGTTTCTCTGTAAAATGAAGAAATCAGCATGACTATTGCTTCTTTTTTTTTTGCTTTTCTATATTTAGCCAAATAATTTAATTCTAAAAATAGAACAAAGTTCATTAATACACCCTAATCATAAAAAGAACAAAATAACATTTAAAAGCAGGTGCAATGTGTGTGACCCCGTTTATATTAATCTAATTTGTACACTCATTAACTTTTTTTTTATATCTAGTTTTATTACAGTCCCAATCCGATAGAATACCACTTGGGACACAAGAATAAGGTCATAACTCATGATACTCATATACACATTTGAATGAAATGAAACAAATCACATAAATATTATATTAAATATTTACCTGTTTAACTGTATTCCGTTTTTCATAGTCGATTAAATTTGGATTCTTATCAGTGAAATTGACTAAATTTGGCAGCACTTTTCCTTCTTCGATTGTGTTGCCATTATTCGATGTTGGTGTCAATTTATCATTCCATATGACAGCTGCCACCCTTTCTGTCATCACTGTGTCTTCATCATCGTCGTCTTCCTCATTGGATGTGGTAAATGTTCCATTAATTCTTGGTCGTCCTTCTTCAGCGCCAGCGTCTTTAGTTGACTGCGATGTCATATTATATTTAAAGACATTCTTCGGATGATTGTTTTCGTAATTCAAATCTTTCATTTGGTTTTCTTGCAGACCAACCGAATCACTAGCGACTTTCTCATTCAAACGAATAATATTCGACAGATTGATATTATTTATGAGGGTAATGCCGGTTATCGATACCAAAACGATGACAAAACACACCCCACCCACCAGCAGCAGGGGTATTTTTTGAGTTTTTTGACACATTTTTCTTAGATTTTAATTTTTATTTATTTTTGTTGACGTTTCCTTAACGGTATTATAAATTACACTGAGTCTGTGCTACAAGCACCTTCACTCACTAGTCGTCGTAGTTTTGTTGTTGTTGAGTTTAAAAAATGGAACACAGCAGGAGCACTTGAACTGTTTCAACATTTTTAGCACCCACCATATACATACAAGCAATTCGTGCAAATTAGAGAACAAAAATAAAAATGAGGGTGGTGGTAATAGAAGACTTTTTTTTTTTTTATTTTCATATAAAACACAATAGTTAATGTTATGTGGTGATTTTAATTATGCATATGTGTCTGTGTCTGTGTGTTTTGGATGCTGGCTCTGGGTATGGAAGTATCCTTGCATGGAACATAATACAACTGTCAACATACTGAAGAGCAATGTTCTTCTTTTGGATGCTGAATGCACTCATTTTTTTTTTTTTTGTAATGATGGGGGGTTTCTTTAGAAGAGAGCTAGTGTTGAGTTTCTCTACACAGTACTTGGGTTTTAGAAAATGTTGTCCTCATTTATTTTTTATACCCCTAACCCTCCTATATTTATGGTAGCACTTAATTTTACTATTTAAGTCACTTTATATAAATATACATAGCTATAATATGTACCTATGGCTATGGCTATGGGTGCTTTAGGAGAAAAATGGAATGAGACACCACAAGTGTTAATGGTGGCGGTGGTGGGTAAACACTATACATAGGATTTTTGTGGTGAGGGTAATTAAAATACACTAACTTCCTATTTGGACATTCAATGAGCCGGAAGCTGGCTAAAATGACAGCGCGGGAAATTTGACACTAATTCTTTTAGGGCGATAATAATATGCGGAATTCATTAAACAAAAATTCCATTGGTTCTAATGGGGTTTTAAATTTTATAGAATGCAATTTAAGCTTTTTGAAAGTTTGTATATTTTTCATATCAAATGTAACGAGGCGTTAAATTACTAAAAAAAAAAAGAGCTTAAAATTAAAATTGAAATAACAACCTGTAGGGTAACCTCTACTTAACTTTGAATGGAATGACAACAAAATACTTATAAACAGACATTTTCCCATATACGTAAAATTCTAAAAACTATTTTTTTGGGATTAAATTGATTCCACTACTGGGTCGAATGTGCTTTCTAGGAGTTCCAAATTAAAAAAAAAAATTTATGTGAACCGAGTAAAAAATTAGAAGGAAGAAATTTGTTTCATTAAATTGCATAAACAACACCGAAAATAATTTGAGATCAAAAAGGGGAAGGGATTTTCTTCAAACTGTGGACTTGGGCTTTTAAGAAGACTTTCCAGAGGTGAAATTTATACATATTTATCTCAAAAACGGCTATTACAATTTGAATGAATTTTTTTCAGTATAGAATAAAAATTATTTGTTTTTTGAAAAAACGTCTGCAACAACTTTTGAATTTTTTTTTTTTCAAAATTCGTATTTTTATGATATATAAGAGGTGACATCTTCAGTTTTGAGCTCGAACTTTCTATTTTGGCTTATTTTAGCAGTTCAAATAATGAATTGTATGCTTGCATATTTTTCTGACATTTTTAACTCTATAAATTCTAAAATACTTTAGCATAGAAGCAAGTGTCTGCGATCCAGTCGTTCATTTTATTTTTTAACACTCATCAATTTTCTACGTTTTTTTTTTCAAGAGCCTATAATTTGATTTTGTCAATATCAGTTTCAGTATTCGAAGTATAATTGAATTAAATAAGACAAAAATTCGAATTTCCACAACACAGAAAACCAAATACAAATTCGCTCCACATAAAACGAAATTTTGAACTAATCGAACCATCCGTTTAGGAGGCTCTATACCGGACTTCCGGTGAACAGTCGACGAGCAGACCGGCAAACAATTTTCCTTTGATGGCTTATTAAGAAAAAATTAGATTCTAAACATTCTTTAAAACATTATGGTTAAATGATTATGGAAAACTGCAATTTATCTTTTTTTTTCTTCAAATATTCATAAAAATCGCTCCCAACGTCATAAGCAAAAAAAATCCCGAAAATAATATTGAAAATTTTCCGTTAGGTATTCTTATAATAAAAGGAGGCAGCAATTTTTCTAACATCATATTTTATAGTCATATTCATCACACACCCAATGAGGGTAAGATGTTAATTATTTTTGCACGCAAAATGGCCGTAATTAGGCCTTAAACGTTTGAAAACAAAAAAAACGGTCTACGTCAACGTTTTTATTACATTTTTAGTTTCCCTTCCCATTTTCGCGTAGGAACTGTTTTTTTTTTACAGCAATTAGCCATAACAGTGCTTAAAGAGTTTCCTAATGGATTTGGGTAAAAGTATAAGTTAAAAAAAAATAAACATGCGGAAATTATGAACTGACCTTTTTTCTTTCCTCATTAATGAAATATCTATTAATATAAGTAAAGAAGATAAAATATCCTATCATCAGTATAATTATATCAGAACAAGTTAATAATTATTACCAGTATCCAGTATTACATACCAAGTAATAAAAGTCATTAAACTTTTTCTTTCAAATTAAAAAAAAAAAGATTAATAAATTGAAAGTCACACATCTCAAACTTAAAAAAAATGATGATCATTTGTCATTTTATATTATTTTATCGTAAGCATATGATTGGCGCTTAATTGAGAGAAGTGTGTGAAAAATAAAATTATATATGAATGACACATTATTATTGATTGAATTGAGAAGATTTTGAGTTTGCATCAAATAATGGTTTGTGATAAATGAAGTTTGTGACATTTTCAAATGACAAGTCAAATGTCAGTTAATGACATTGAGTCAGTATAACATGTACAACACCGTAAAGCTATTTATAATAATTATTTGTTGGAAGTTGTTGTTTTTTTTTTTAATGTTGAATCGACACAATTTGATCAATCAACACGTACCTACAAAAGAATGAAAATCAAATAAATTGTTTCATATTGAAATGTGTTTGGCGGTTATTTGTTATTAAAAAAAAAAAGAAGAAAAGAAATGAAACAAAAATATTATGGTTTTGTCTTCCTAGTTGCGGTTTGAACCAATTGAATGACGTTCATTGATGAAACTTTGAACGCGGCAATTTTTTAAGTTATTAATGATGGCGGCCGACATTTTAAAAATATTTTATGAGTTTTATTATTTAACGAAGAATATTTCATTAAATAAAAAAATGTTTATGTGCGTTGTGTGAAGGGATATCAAAAGAATTCATTCTTTAAATTTTTTAAAATTTTGTATGAATCTTCGAAGATGGTTTTTTTTTGCATTATATCCGTTATCGCTTAAATTGAAGGGTTGACGTTAGTAATTAAAATATATTTACCGATAATTTTTGTCTACGCCTCCCAGAAAAGATAGATGACTCAGAGCGTAGCAAATATTAGTTCCATAACTGGAAGACAGAGACACAACGAACTCAGGCTGATAAACTTTGCGATAGGACAAAAAGTCGGCATACCACAAGGTAGCCAAGAGGAGGATTTTTAGCCTAGAAACACATTGTGTGTGGTAATCAGAGTTATAGAGGACAACTTTCCTTCTCCCTTCTTCGAAAATTGGGAACCTGTACTGTAGTCGAATTGGCCCATGGAATTTATTGGCATAGGAGATAGATATTTTAGGGGAACTGTCATTTTAATAGGTCAAATTTAAAATTTTCGAAAACTGGAGAAATTAAGCTAAATACAAATTGAAGTAAAAAACGACACTCTTTCGCAGAATTTTTCTATTATAGAATGGTATTCGCGCAAAGCTCTTACGAGCACTTAATGAGAGAGCTTGTGAAACAGAGAGATTATTTGAAGCGAGTATTTCTAACGCAAAGCTAAGACTTGAAATGTAACACTCTGCATAATTGAAGATTGATAGAGGAGTTTGAAATCCAAAGTGGGGTTAGGTGATGTTTACTGTCACTCGTATTATCAATTTGTGTGACTACTGATGAACTACATCCAGCTTTGTCGACTAGAAATGGAGGAAATATAGTGGACTCCGTAATCACAATTCCTGAACTCTCTTAGTATAATGGATATCCATCAAATGACATCAAAGGTGAAGAGAGAAGCTAGCATCGTTGGACTAGATATCAATACGACAAAAACAGCCAGAATAACCAGTAGGTAGAAAATTTTATTATCTTGGAAGTGCTGTACCTACTGATGGCGGATCCGAACTAGATATTAGCAGAAAAATCGAGAAAGCAGAGGCTGCTTTCGGTACTGTCAAAAATATGGAGAAAGAGCTCAATAAGCTCAAAGACCAAGCTACGACTGTTTATCAGTTCAATTCCAATATTGAATTTGTGCTTCTTAAATGTCTGATGTCATGACTCTATCATACGTGACTCTATAATGCTTCGAAAGGGTAATATACCCTTTCAATCAGACAGACGGACGAGCGGGCCGACTTAAAATGAATTAACTCTTGACTATGACCCATCGATGGAGATCGAAGAACTCTTGCTTTCGAGGGCATTTGTAGAAAAAATTGATGTTGATTGTTGTAGCATGTTGCTTTTTAATGTCCGAATGTTCCAGGGAACCGCATTAGGGAATAGAGCCAGATATTCATTGCCCCAGAACAAATTCTGTTCACTGTGGGTTAAGTTTCTGATACAACTTTCAGTCCAGTTAAATGACGTTAATGAACAACAATTGGCTGACTTCATTAAGGCCATTCTGTTTAGTCGTATCTTCAGCAAGTCTGCCAACAGTTTCAAATAAAAACTTAATTTGTCATTGAGTTAGTCTCTTTTAACAGCTGACAATCTTCAATTGTTCGCCATAAGTTCATTCTTTACCCTTAACATACTTACATAAATCTCGAACAGGGACAAAAACAAAATAGGACAAGTAAGTTGTTCTCAGGATCATTGAATGAATTTAAATACCTTGATTTAATATGCGTCGTAATTTAAAAGACATACATTACAGACAAATCTAGCAATCCTACCATTTCGACATGAGCATCAGGGCATGGGCAATGTTGTGCAAATTAACCTAATTTTATTAAAACAATGAACACAATTTACTACCTAACTACATTAAAAACCATTAAAACTAAAAAAAAGCATTTAAACAAATTACACAAAACCACTGTACCGGAAAATGCTTCCTTTCTTATTCAAAAGAAATAAATAAGCAACAGCAGCACGCGATTCAGTTCCTGTACGGTTAGATCCTTTAACTTTCTTCAAACACAAGGTTTATAACTTCGATTAAAACCACAGTAAGTAAAAGTTCAGAGAATGGCGTTTAAACATATGTTCAGCTCTAACAGCGACTTCTGTGGAATAATTCTACACCGCAATTTAGTACCTACAACCTTCAGGTTCAAGTCAAGTCATTTCATTCATACATCCTTCCTTTCTTCTTTCCTACTCTTCTCAAGGAAATATAGCAAACTTTCTTAAGAAATTTATAAATTTTTTTTGTATATAAAATAATAATAATTCTCTCATATATACATCAGAGAGAAGTTCTAAGGATGAACCTCAAGCATAGTACACTAAAAAGCCACTTTCTTATATCTTGGATACTTCTACCGACATCAATAATCTTTCCACTTAAAGAATATGTCCTTTTCCTTAAATAAATAGGTTCCTTATTTTACTTATGACCTATCTCTCACACAAATAAACGCGTGTAGATGCTTTTTGTGAATAAGGTTTTTTTTTTTGAAAAACAAAATTAATTTCTTGATACTTCAAAAAGTCATAAACGATCTTATTTCATCTTTTTGTTTGTCTTTTGGTGATGATGGTCGCATGCGGTAAGTCCAACTTGAACAGAAAAAAAAAATTATATTCATATAATTCAAGGATACATGATATTTTTTGCTTCTATAAAACAACATAGGTTCTTTGCTTATCTTTTATAAGGAAAAATATATAGAAGCAAAAAAAAAACATGAATCAAGAGATAAATCTTAAAAGAAGGAATTCTTAGTGAAAAAGGAAACGGAAAGCCTTTTATGTAAGACTGTGTACGTATGTTTTATTTTTTTAAATATATATAAAATATACCCACATAGGTATCATCTACCTACTGTATATACAGTGATATTAAATGTCAACCTGAGAGTTTGAAATGAAAAAGTTGATTCGTATGCAAGCAATACCGTAACCAATGTAATCACATGTGTGTGTGTGTGAATTAGAATTTTCTTGTATACATTGGTAAGTGCACCAATGTACCTGTACTACGTACGTGTAGGTACTTTACGAAAACACTGAGGTGGTGCAGCTATAGCAGGTACCTAGAGCTTGAAGTAGGCTTCCGAATGCTCTAATTTTTCTTTTTGCCGCTAGCTGTTCCTGGGTAATTCTGTGCTAGTGCATGGTTTGGATGTCGATTGGTATGGGTTATGCAACCTCACACCCTTTTACCCTCCCCGAGAGAAAGAAAAAATAAAACCATCATCATCCATTGCAAAGCTAAAGAAGAAATTGTATCCAAAAAAAAAAAAAAGAGGAGAAATAAAAAATAAAATCCGAGCGGAAAATTGCAGGAGGCAATTTTTATTCTTCCCAAGTATACGGCTTTAGTATACAGTCCTGTGGAAGGATTTCATTGTTAAGTTATTTGAAAAGTATGAAATCATCGGGTAACGGTTACAACTTTTTCAAGGGAATCAATACTGAAGGAGATGCACTCAGAACGGAGACTTTTTTTTTGTTAATTGTATGTTATGAGTTTTGAATGGGATTAACTTGAAGTTGAGTTAAATTAACTTGTATTGTAATCAACGGTTATATTTTAATTATTGCACCAGATAAAATGCACACTTCTGACTGAGTCAGAATGTATTTAGTTAGACATCACTGATTGAGTGAAAACAATGTGCGCATCAGTTGTGGACGAGCTATAACAAAACATGTAATAACTACATACATATATGTTAAGAACATCCTAGCCATCGAAGTCTAAATTGTAGTCATCAGAACTGATTGTAATGGGTACACACACTTTCCATAATGCAATGTCCAGTATTTAAATGCGGGAAGATATGTAATGGCTACATAAATATCCACAACCGAAAGATACCTAAATCGAAAAAAACAGTAGTTATAAAGCATGTTATGTATGCATGTGGAGAGTACAAGCTCATTGTACTGAACATATATTAAGGTGTACAGAAGGCAGACGCTATGTAATAAATACACGCTTCCCTGCAAGCTGGATTGAAACTTTAAAAGTTCTCCCAAAATTAGAATCATGACAGCTAGTTGTGGAATGAGTACATGTCTTGCTATGTATTAAATACAGACAGTATGTAATGGCTACATAAATATGTAAACAGCGAGGCATTCTAAGTGTGAAGTGAATTAATTTCAACATGTAACGATTTAAAAAAAATATATGTGCAGAAATGGTGACTTTAAATTTTTTGCATAGTAAAAAAAATTACATTTCATTTCCTCCAGATTGCAAATGAACGTTGCTGGCTTTTTTATTGTATTGCCTTTTTTTTAAGAAAGAAAATTTAACTGCTGTTTTAAAAGCAAATATTCTATAAACGACTTTTTTCCTTTGATAATTCGAAGGGCTGAATCGACAAAAAATTCTTTGTGCTCTCGACAATCAAAATTAGGTCAAGAAAAGTAAATATTAATTAAAACAAGAATGAGAGATATAATTTAAAAGGTAAGAGGTATTTCAACAGTGTTCAATTGGAACCACTTAAAATAAATTCTGAGAAAAATATTTATGGCCAGGTTGTTCAGAGGGGGTTAAGTTTTTAAAATAATTTTCAGAAGTTCTCATTAAATTGCCTTGATTAAAAACTTTAACTATGGTTTTCTAACGAGTTTAAGTAATCATGGATTAAATTTAACCGACCGTATAAAAAACTGATCCTTAATCAAATGATATCGAAAAAGATGCGTTGCTGTTTAATTAGCATTTCTAGGGTGTTATGTTACCATACATTTATGTAGCTTAACCTGTGGTTAAGTAACCTATGGTTAAGAAAGATTACTTGGTTACCAATGTATTTCTATGGTTAAAATGTGTTTTAACCGATAGCTTAAATTTGAACTGAGCATAACCGACAAGAATTATTTGTTTCACAATTTCTCGGCATAAATTACCAATCGTTCACTATTTACTGCTTAAAATTTGTCTTAACCAACATAGTGATTAAAGTCTTTTTTCCAATCATTATAGTCGTACAGTTGAAGCTCGGTTATATGTTTCTTCGTTAAATTTCAAAAAATTAACAAACAATGATTGGCCCAAGTAATATCAAGACAATATTGTGTTGCGTTTTATACACCCCACTGTGCCTAAATTGTTTCATTTGCAATTTTCTTCCTTGTTTTTAAGTTGTTGTTGCAAAAGGCTGTGACGACAAGGAGAGATTTTTTTATAAAGACTTTTTATACTACAAAAAAAAAACGCTTTGCAAAACAAAACGAAAAAATGTCCTTTAAGGACGTTTGTTGTTTTATACGCGATGCCTATTCGGACCAAAGACACGTGTGTTTTTTTTGGGCAATTTTTTTGTTTGTATGTAAACAAATATATAACAACAAACAAAACGTGCAAAACTCAATACTGCGGGTTTTATAAATTAAGGGAGGCGCCACAGCTCTGCTGTAAAACAAGACCTCACGTAAATAACTCTTTTTTTTTTGTTGTTGTTGGATTTATTTATTTTCGTCGCAAAAAAAAATATATTTCCTAGAACGTGTAACTTAACTGGATAAAAATTCAACAAAGGTTTTAAAACAAAATTTGTTGTTTTTGTTATTTTTTTTTATATGTAAATCAAAGTTTTCTTGAATAGTTTATATCGAAAATCAGTGTAGAGTAGCTACATATACCCGTAGTTGCGAAACGAATTTAAAAACCATGTTCGTGAGGCAGTTTAAATGTCAACGAAGGAAACTGCCTAGCACGAAACACGCTGTTTGGTTAGTCATATTGGAAACTGCATTGAATACAAATAAACTGTTTTGGGGGGTTTTAAAGAGAAGACTCGTCGTCAAGGATGTTTGATTTTTAGAAATTATTTTATTTATTCTTCTGTAGTTGCAGGTAAGTTGTTTTCGAAGCGATCTTAATTTAACAAAATTAATTTTTGAAAGAAACACTCACTCAAATATAAACAATAGCAACAAAATCGTAAAACAATTAAAACAAATATAAAACAAATAACAATTATAACCGAAGGAATTTAGTCAAGAACCAAATTTTCTTATGTCAGCTATTCAATTATATTTTTCAATATTATCATTTGCTTAAACACTTATAACAGGCCTTTTCTAATTTATTTGCTTAAGCTTTACAATTCAAAACAACAACAAACCAATATCGGAGGTATTTACAAAACAAAACATTATAATATCAACATTTTAATATTTAACCAGTTCTATTTGTTTATACGCACGCAACAACAAAGCGTCAATGAAACGAAAACATCCCACTTCGTCCATCGCGACGGACAAGGTAATAAAAACTTTAAAAAAAAAAATAAACGAATTTCACTGTTCAATAATAAAACCAACGATGAAATATGTTCTGAACTTTTCGAAAGACTGAAATTGGTTACCAGTTTTTAAAAATAAACAAGCATCTTTAATAGCTGAACTTCAAAATTCACATGTGTCACATGTGTTAAGAAGGTTCTTTTGTTCTTTTTTTTCTGTTCTCAAATATTTAGATCACGAAAAATTAAAATATCATTCATCACAATTTTTCTCCCGTTTAACGATCATTAAACGTGAAATTAAAAACCACCGAAAATAATAGCAAGCAATTGTGCTGACAAAGATTAATAAATATGACAATTGAATTGTGTGTGAAGAAATGTTTTAAAATTTCAATTTTTTTTTGTATGTATGTATATTATATAATTGGCATTTTATTCAAGGCCGGATACTAAGGTGGGGGATGATGATAGTGATGGGAGTCCAATCACTCTTTCCTTAACAGATTCTCTATTTTTTTTTTAATTGTGAATTAGGGTAAAACGACATCACATTGTTTTCGAATAGTTATGAGAAAAAATCTGTTTTACAATTTGTTTCGGAGGATTGTGGTCTTATTGAGATAAAATAGAAATCAATCTGAAGATCTAAATTTCTGATTTTCAATAATTTTATTTTAAGTTACCGTAGCTGGGGAATCACAAAAAATAAAAAATGTCAAATTTTTTCGAAAAATAAAAGCAAAATGAAAAGCACCATTTTCTTCTAAAAATTTGTAAAATCAATCAAATGGATTCGTCAATGAATATTTGATATTTGGTACCAGTATCTCAGCAAATATTGAAGGCACATAAAATTTACCTTGGTTCAGTGTTTGAACTTAATTCCTAAAAGAACATTTTGAAACTTTGTGAAAATTTTGTTTGGGCCTTTGCCGTAATTTAAAAAAAAAAACAAGAGGTATTTTAGTAAATCTGTCAATCTGATTTAATTTGAAAATTCACATGAATTCTCGAAGGTTAGAAAGTTACAAGAAGAACTTGATTGGCTTAAACAGTTGCTAGAGTTAAATATTTTCCGAGGACTACCACGATCTTCAAAATAATTAATATTAAATGAATATAAATTTAAAAAAAAACATTGGTGGGGGATAGAAAAACGTTACGTGAAATAAGGTCCTTTTTAAAATTTAAATAAAGCCAAGTACAAAAAATGACATAAGGCTAAGATTTAAAAATGAAATTGGTTTTACGGTTTTACTTCATTTTAATAATGAAATAAGGCCACGATCGAAAAGTGAAATTGAGCACCGCGGTTCTAATTCATTTTTCAATTGCCTGCTATTTGGGTTTCAAATTGAAATAAGAACGCGATTTAGCGCCACACTAAATCTATCTCATCAGTGATATTTGTTTGGCAAATTTGTATTTCACTACCTTTTCGTTTGGTTTTTGTTTGTTTCAATTTTGGAACTTATGGGCTTATTGATGCAACATCTTTAATTAAATTAGAATCAAAACTGTATCGTTTCATAAAACTGAATGTTTCTGGCCTTATGGTTTCGCAAAATCATCATTTTTCAGTATATGTATGTATTAAGAAAAAGAAGAAATATTAAAAAGGACAATTAAAATCAGCTATATGCAATATAACTAAGCGCAAGTCAGCTATTGCGAAATTATCGCTTTTCGGATTGATTCATAAACCAGAGGATAATTATCGAAAGAAACTATTGAGAGTTCATTAAAATTTAATTTTTAATTTTTTTAATCACGATGTAGGATTCTTGACTCTTGTCGTCCAAGAGATTGGCACCCAATTTCTATTTCGAAAAATTTTTTTCTTCTCTAGTTTTGATACTATTTATTTATTTATTTTGAGATTAAAAAGGTAAAAGGGAAAAGACACCCTTTTGCTAATCTTAAATATTTAAATTGGTGTCTAAAAGAAAACATCAGATTGTCTCAAGATAAAGTTTGAATTTAAATTAACGAAAATTCTACATAGACAAAGGTTTAAATAATAACTTGGCATGTGCAAGCTATAAAACATTAAACAAACAGTAATTGTCTTTCACTCCTGTTCTCCACTTTTTTTTTTTGTTTAATGCCATTTCGGACATCATCATTTATTCTCTAAAGATTCTGTATTTCTGGCCTTTACACTGAGATCCAGATTTAATGACATGACACAGTAAAAGTTACTGGACTGTGTCTTACAATCAAGCACTTATACCCACATCAAATAAAAACATGTCTAATAGAATAGCAAAAAAAAAGAAATTTCTAAATATAAATTTTTGAAAGAAAAGGATTCTGTTTATAGTTGAATAAGTTAGAAGTAAGTAAATATAAGCTTCAAATTCAGAATATCTTTTAAAACAGACTGACATTTTGGGTATTTATATTTATACACAAACATCAAAGTAAACAAAAGAAAAGTAAGTAGGTACAAACCTTTTTTATAAAAACAAAAAAAAAAAAAAAGCGAGAAACAAATGTCGCCCACATTGCTTAAAGAAATCATTTCTTTCCATCAAATCGAACAAAGGGTATTTACGATGCTTTTTGGAAATTCGGTTAACCTATAATGGCACAGTAGTCGTGTTAACACTGAATCTGACACTGAAACGACAACGATGATGACACGTGTCATAAAAAATATTCTTTGTTTTGATTTGATTTTGTTTGCATGTTTTTTTTTTTTATTTCATTGAGTTCCCCAAAACATAGAACACACTTGATTCATTATTTATTTATTATTTGAATCCTTATGAATTCACTTCTCACGAAACAGCATAAAAATCGAGAGAAAAAAAAAAAGTTAAACGAGAGATGGTAGAAGGAGAAAAGACAAACATGCATACTACACCCTATGACAGATACGAGTGCCGTATCCCTTCAATCTATCCACCTTCACGCAAGGATCAACCAAGCATGCCATCCATCACACACTCAATGACATTTACATCTCTTAGATATATATTTCAATTTAAATGTAGATAGGTACACATAGATGTGTTTGCAAATAATAAAGGACGAAAAAAAAAAAAAAAAAAAACTGAATAGAAAAAGGATCCTATCTAAAACGAGGGTGAAGGTGAAAAAAAATGTAAACAAGAGAAGCTACTCTATACCAATGTTACTGTTACTTTCTATTGGTATAGACACTGTGATTTTTGTTGTTGCTGGTTTCACTCCATCGCACCGCTGAGCTTGTTTTGTATCTACTACGTTATCATTTATCTTAACTTTTATTTAACACAAATAAATTATAATTTAACCAAAACCGAAACAAAATGTACATGGTATTAAAAATGAAAGGAAGATTCCGTTTATTTTTATTTTGTATCTTATTTTCTTTTATAATTCAGCAAAAAAAAAAACCGCTTGAAGAAAAAAAATAATTATTGCAACTACTAGACCGAGGACGACACCAGCAGAATTGAACGCGTATGTACACCAGCAGAATTGAACGCGTATGTACACCAGCAACCTGTTCATGGTTGCTGCGCGATGTCGACTGTCTTCGTTGTCGCCTTGTTGCAAGTGGAACAAAATGGAATCATCCAAAAAAAAAACTTACTCGTTATACTCTACTCCTCTGCACAAGTGTGGATATAATATATCTTTTATATTTTACGTTCGTTTCTCTCCCCTAGATATACAATTTTTCTGTTTTTGTCGTTTTTTTTTTTTCTGTTGAGGTTGAGGATGATGCATATCCATCGCAGCCAACCGACCGACATATAGCAGTGGTGGCGGCAAGCTACCCCACACTTCCCACCCAGAAAGGCTTTGCACAAACAGTACACAAAAAAAAGCGCCATACACAGCGAGCGCACACTTGAAGCATGCTCAAGCTTCTTTGCGCTAATAAACAAAATGCTCTGTGCCAAGCCAATGGAGATTGGAGAGATACAGATGGGGGTGATTGTGAGTGGTTGGTTGGGGCTTCACTTCATCAGTTTTCTACACTCACAGTTTTCTTTTGCTCGGGCTTTTTGGTGTTGTTGAGACCAAAGCAAAAGCTATAATATATTCTCTAAGCGCCAGCGCACTTAAGGGTGTCAGTACCTACTCAAATTGTAGTAAATAAAATTAAAAAAGAAAACTCAAAAGAGACACTCTGGAAGGAATAAGCTTTTATGGGTTTTTGGGTCTTGCCGGTTTTTAGCTTCGGGACATTCAATATATCTTTCAATTCTTGTTGATGAGGCAACGGGTTACTAGCAGCAGCAGCAGCAGCAGCAGCAGCAGCTAGTTGAGTTTAATTCATTTATATATAAAATATGTATATTGTTTTTTTTTTTTTTAATTTTACAGATTGAAAGCTCATTTTAGTTTACTTTTTCAATATTCACGACTGAAACTTTGTTTCACTTTCAAAACATAACCAAAAGATTATAGGTATATCCGTCGGTTGTTTATCAAAATATACAAATTTTACACGTGAGTAAATTTTTTGTCGTTTTGGGACATTATTTGATTACCTAAGTGAAAAAGTTTATTTTTGATGCATAATTTATTGGGTACATACTCTGCTTCCAATTTTCAAATTGTACTTTAAATCTAAAGCTTATGGATGGTTAATTTTTAAAAACTTGACAGACAACTTAGACAATATTGAGAATTAAAGCTCGACAGTTGTTCGGTTAGTAATTCGGCGATTAGAGTAATCTCCGACAAATATACTAACGAGGCAATTTAGTACACTTTTAATGATTTTGGAGCGAAAAACGTATTGGTACCTAGTGCCTATTTCGTTTTGCGAATGGCGTAGGCAGAATTTCCCCCAGGGGATGATCAAGCTCATTCACTGGTCAGCAAGGTTTTTACTATAGAAACCAAAAAACACTCCCAAGGATTTCAGTGTGCTTAATTGGAATCGGAACTCAGAATTTTGTTCAAATCAGTGACGGCGTTAGACGGACTAACACCCCGAGCGGTGGTGCCTTAAGTGGGAAATCAAAATCGAGTGAAAAGCTCGATACGAGAAACCATGTTTACAAATCGGCGACCATGAGCCACGCTCAAACAATCAGCTATTCCCACCATCTACCACGCGTTCCAGTTTGGTAGGGGGAGGTATCCCACTCCCACAAATTGCGCTCTCTCCTAACGTCAGGACTGGTTCAAATATAGAGCAAACATAAAAATAAAAACAACCGTTCAAAGGTATTTTAGTGGCTTTTTGAAAAATCAAAATTAGACTTCTGATCGATATAAATTGTTTTAGGATGGTTTTTTGTACACCGAAATACGAATATTGTTACAAAAATACCGGTCTTCAAAAAATGCACCGCTGTATTGCAGGACCTTGCTCCCATGTTGAATTACTTAAATTAAACAAAACAAAAATACGAAGAAATGAATGTGACCGAAAAAAGATATGAAAAAGCGTAAAAGTTTGAGCTCAAATCTTATGTATCATAAAAATAAAACATTTTAAGAAGAAAAAAAATTTAAATCGCTTGTGCTTGGTATGGTATGAAAGTTTTTTTAGCATTCAAAAGAAAAAATATTCACCCTGTTTCAAAATATTGAGTATTCAAAATAATTTTTTTTTTTTCAGAAATCCAAAAACTTTTTTTTTTTGTTTGAAATTTTGATATGGGCCCAATGGCAATTACTTGAAAACCCTCATTTAAAAAATTTCATCAAAATCGTTAGAACCGTTTTTGAAATAAATTCGTTTGGTTTTAACGCTTATATGACAAGTACCGTTATTTTGAAGCAAAAAATTTCAATTATCCCTCTAGGAAATCACATAGAGCTCTTTAGACCCAAGTTTAAAGAAGATGGTAGTTGAGGCTTTTAAGTTTTGTTAAGTGCAGGTTTTTACAAACCACAAAGTATTAAAAGCCTTAAATTCACACATCTTTCAAAAAAAAAAAACAACATCTGTTCTTCTTCTTATCTTTAATTAAAACAATACAAAAATCAATTTTCCTCAAAATAAAACAATAAGAATTAAGTATCTATTCGTATATCAATCTAATAAATTTCAAAATGACTTTTTAATTTAACATCCCAAAAATAAATTGTTTTAAAATTGACCACAAAATCTCATTGAACCATTCCAATGGTTCTTCTTATTTAATAATTTATAGCTTTGTTCGTCCATGACCATCATGATGATGACGAAGCACAAGGCACAACCACAAGAACAAGAACAAACGGTTCAATTTTGCATCGATATACTTACTCAATTCCATGATTTTCTCTTATTTGTCTTAATTGTTTTCTTCTCTTGGATGAATTGTCAATATTATCATCATCATCATTGCATAGTCTATCTAACATTTCCAACTTAAGAATTTTATTGCTTGTGGCATAAATTTCGTGTAAAATTTAACAAGAAAATTTAAGAAACTTCTATCACACCCATAAGCTTTCAATTTCACTTAACAACATTGACAAATTATCCTTTTCTATTATAGAACAAAAAAAAACTAACAATAGCAACATAAACAATCAACTCGCGGCTTTTCTCAAACAATTTGTTTCACTATTTTATACAGGGTATAGGTATGACTATATTTTCTGTACTTAGAAAAGCGTAAAAATTAATGATATACGGACACAGCCCAAGGAAAATGGCTGCATTTCTATGTACGTACTATAACAGGACTACAAATAAGTCCATTAGTATGTGAATGATTGTGAGTTGAGATTTTTTTTCGTTCAAAAAAAAAACCCTTCAACTAGTATATATGTTCTACAGCCTCAAGCATTTCGTCCAATTTAGCACCAAACAGCATCAACATCACAGCTTCTTGCTTGGCTATACGGAGGAGCATACCGTTGTAGATGAAGGGATGTGTTCACAAAGTGTGTGTACCACAAAACAAAAAAGTACTTATTGTTCGACGCGTTTTTAGCAAAACCTCACTCTCTTATTTTGTACCGACTACATACCTAAATATATATAATTCAAGTGGCAAGTTGTATACAACATTACGAGTGAGTGTATACGAAAGAAAAACATTTGTATTTTTGTGATTTCAAGGGTGGCAGTGAAAGCAAAAAAAAAAAAAAAAAAAAGAGGCAGAAAGGCACACGCCTATTACAAGAACAACAAATAAAGGCAAATTTCAGCATATTTATGTTGTTTTTTTTGGGCCAAGGAATATAGTAGAAAATTCAGTAGGGAGCCAGGGCCGTATTTGGTGGTAGTGAGAATATTATATTCTGCATACATCATCATATTGATACGAGAAAGGATTTGCCCTTTGTAAACTCAGCAGAAAACAATGATCTAATATGCAGCTGCATTGTTGACTTGCGAAAGTTTGTTTTGCGACAAAACTTAAGTCTTTTCGAGGTAGGGTTACCTTATCTAGTTCTCAGGATTTCCATTTTTTTCCGATTTTGAGTTTTACCACTTGGCACTTCCTGAAAAATATTTTTTTCCCAATGGAAAATAGAAATTTTTTCTGATTGTTCCAAAAACATGGGATTCGTTCCTAGCAACTAAAAGGGGTTTATTCATAGTCGTTTGACAAGTTGTTTCTTTGTCTCTTCAAAGCTTACCTGGAGTTTATGTTATTCAAAGACAATTTAGACCTGGGTCCAAAAGATAAACTGGAGCTTAATCCTTAAAAATGATTGACTCTTTGACTAAGTTGTTTTTTTCTATCTGTCAAAAAATGCATTGGATTTCAATGGATTGACAGGCGATGATACTAAAATTGTAGTAAAATTTTGTTTTTTACTAAACAGAGCTGCCAAATTCTTTATGAATATCAGCTGTTTCTAACCTGTGTGCTAACTTTAGACTCGAGGCCAGTTGGACCCGGTTTTAAAGTTTGACTATGAATATGCGCCAATGTGTTAAAATGCCTCTATATTTAAATACATTTTTTTTCAGTGTTGCCACTTTTCCGTGAAAATATTTTATTTTTTTTAGTTGAAACAAATTTTGAAAACGGATTGGTTCTGCAAACCCAGAATCTACACGCGTAAACCAAAAGGATCATACAATTTGTATTTAAATGTGGGTCCATCTGCAGTTTCAGAAATGTTAGTTTTCTGCATACATATTTCTGTTTTATTTCTGCAGTGGAAAAAGTTTGAGCACTTTTTTCGAGCTTAGAAGCTTATAACGTGTAACCCAAAAGTTTTGATATAAGAGTATTTTTCAGTCATAAAGTATTTAAGTTTTCTCTTTTAAATGTTGAGTTTTAAAATTAATTTTCTTAAATACCATATTTCTGAAAAAACTTGTTTTATAAATTTTAATAAACAATAGATTATTGGCTTTGGAAAAAGTTTATACATGCCGCTGATTTTTGATAAACTTTTTACACACTATATTTTCCACATCTTATTTGTGTTTTAAGCACTCCTGGGTATCTGGTACCGGCGACGACGCTGGCCATCATCAACCTACAATTCTATAATGATGGCGTCTTTAGCTTTACCTGCAAAAATTGATTAAGAAGTATTTTTCAAACGCTCTGAAACGACGACGTTAGCCGTAATCATGAAATTTATAATAAGCCTAGCCATAACTTTCCAATTTCTGGTTAACTTTCACGCTCACAAACTTGCTGTGGTCTCTTTGTTTAATTGTTGTGCTGTAAATTGACTAATGGGCCCTTATAAGATGAAAGCACATTGAGATAACTATTAAAAGTCCAGCCCTTAAGAGGATATATGTACGAATGTATGTACATTAATATTCTCTGGTTCTTATAAAGTTAAGTGAAAATTCGAGTTAACTCGTATTTTTATGCCATTTTAGGCAAAGAACAGTTAAAAGTTGTAAGACCGTCTTCCAGCACTTCGTTTTGGGGATTGCAAAAACAGAAGAGCTGACTTCGGCGGTTATTTTTGGCTAAAGACCCCCAAAAAAAAAAAAACAAATTTTATGAAGGTTAGTTTTAGAGAGATACAACAAATTGGACATTTTTTTTATTACTCCTAAGAAAGTATAATTTCGAATACAGCTTAGGGTTTTTTTTGTCTTGAAACAGCAAAAAAAAACAGAGAAAAAAACTCCTTCAAGATTAACGATTGTCATTAAAAGCTTCTTCGTCGCTTCGAGCTATTCGAAAGTTATAAATTATTATCAGCAACAGTGAGTCGTATATCACTTTGGATTGTGTGTTATTTTTTTTTTTTTTTGTATTTTTGTCACAGGATAGCCACAATTTTAGCAAAAAAAAAAAAAAAGGAGGAGAAGAGAAGTTTGGATGTCACGCAGGAATGGATAGAAAGATAAAGAGTGTAATTTGTGACATAAAGCATGGATTATGTTTTTTTTTGTTGTATTTTTGACGAAAATGGAAACACCCTTAGGCGTAATGAGATTAAACCAAAAGAACAGGGAAGGTAGTACCTATAGTTTATTTTTTCGTCTTCTTTGATATATTTGAAATGTGATAAATGAGATTCTGCAGTAAAAGGAAAGAAAATTGGGGATGGTTGTTAAAAGTCAAATCGCAATATGTTTTTTTCAATGCATAGTGATGGGTATAGTGTGCAGAGAATGGGAGAGGTCACGTTTTGGATTATGGGATAATATTTTATCATTTTAAATTGGGAATTGAAATGTATTGAGGTTTTTTTTTAAAGGGAAGAGGAAACAAGTACTCTACAGCCAACCAAAAAAAAAAAAGGGAGAAATTTTTTATATATATTGTTCTAGGTCAAGGATAATGGAAGGGAATTTCGAGAACCGCATAGCAATATGATATATAAATCGTTTTGTGTGAAACGGTGTTAACAAAGTGTGTGTTATATCTTCTATTTTTTTTTTTGGTCTTTCGAGTGTGTGGAGATCACTTAAGAACACTTAAGTTCAAAGCAGCATTTAGTTGTAAAATAACAAGAAAATGGTGTAACTGCACTCAAGTGTTATTTTTTTATAAGATGAAGAGAAGGATATTTTTTTCGGTCTTTTTTTTTTGAGTGGCAAGGGGGTTTTATTTGAAGTGGATCGGAAACCGTTAAGGAGAATAAGGATTTTGAAATATTAAACTGGAAAAATTTAAACGATAATATTTCTGTGGTCAAATCTAATAAAATGGAGCAATTGATGAAACATTAAAGTTTTTATTGAATAAGGAAAGAAAGAAAATTTTCTGTTAAAACTATATACAATATGTTCTTGCATTTTATGTTTATTTCGGATGTAGGAAGGATATTATTAAAAATTATATTTTTAGGCTCTTTTTTTTAATGTTGCCCACTGTGTGGCATAGTAAGAAGAAAAGGAAACATGTACATATGTATGAAATTTTTTCAGAGTTAATTTTACATTTTGATTGTGTTTTTTTTTTAGAGAAAAAGGATTTTCTGGACAAAAAAAACTATTTTTTCCTGAAATGAAAAAAAAGAACCACACAAAATAGAAGAAAAACAATAAGATTTCTCTATGGTTTTCATCCAAGAAGAAGGTAGTATTAATCCAATAATTAATTTAATTTAAGTGATATTCTTCTTAAAATAATACAAAAATCTTATTAAATTTCAATAAGATTACCTTCATTATATAAATACAACTTTTGCATAGAAATTTTTACGATAGCTATTTGTTGAAGTATTTTTAAAAAGATTGCACAGTAAAATAACTCCATACTTGAACTTGCTTTTTAACACACCAAAATTTATAAAAATGGCTATTTTTCAAAACTGTTCAATTTATTGACCTAAATGACTCGGGGAAACGGGCAGTAAGTTTTCTTATCTTTTTCCAAGAGGAAACACTTTGACAAAGAACAAATTCTCAAGCTTCAAAATATAAAATTTTTCATCTCATCCTGATTTGAAAAGAGATTATTGCTTAAAAATGTCCTCTGCCTCATTTTAGACTTTTAAAGTTTTTTTTTTTATTTTCCAGCAGGAATTTTCATCGAAGATTGCGATTTGAATTACCTAGCCGGGTTTTCGCCAAAAAAAAAAAATAAAAACTAAGCGAAAAACTTATATGATTAAAATTGTTCATTCAACCAATTTTTCTCAAACTTTCAAGAGACCAAATGTCAATATTAAGCACCGAGCTTTAATTTTTTTTTTTTTTTAAGTTCTAAAGTAGAAATTTTGTTTTTGATTAAGATCACATTGTTCTTCACAAGAAAAAACAAAACAAAATTAATTGTTGTTTGCCTGTCTATCTATTAATTACAGATTTATCAAATAAATGAAATTACAACATGTTTTGACAGTTTTTCTTTCAATCCAAATGCGTTAGATAGATATACACATTAGGGTGTTTCAAAAAACAAATACCTTTAATTCGGCTCAAAGCTGTCAGTGATAATCTTATTTGGTGATTTTCTGTAGCTGTAACTTTGAAACGATGAAGTTTACGATAAAATATGTAGAGCGTTCAATTTTCTATAAAAAATATGTTTTACGGGTAGTTTTAAAACTAATTATTGCAAAGATATAAAAACCCAAGTAATTCTTACTTGTTCCGTTTATTCCCGTATATAAGTCCTGTGGAAAACCGAAAATTGCGTTGAAAAGGTCTTAACGTTAATTTTATGGACTCAAATTTTTACAGACGTGTTTTCTTAACAAACCCTCTACCAAAGAAAATCAAAAATAAAATAATTTTGAAACAGTCTAATGTAAATTTTTAACGCTATCGACTTTTTTCATCACTATTTCATTTTTCATGTATTTTTTTTTTTATTTTTGTTTAACAGGATAATTGAAGAAAATTATAGGTTTACATTTGAGTGTAGATATGGCTGTTGCACGGGTAAATTTAATTCCTTATAATTTCAACTAGCACGCATAAAATGCAAACTATAACACTGATGTGCTGAGACTTCTTTTTTGTTGTTGTAGTTGTTGTTAATTTTCTTTTCCATGCATCTCATTAGATAGATTATCATCGTCATATTTAAATACTCTTGTCTTGTTCAATTGCACTGTTTACTATAATCTTAGCTTTAAGGTTATTTTGTTTTAGCTTTATCCTCGGTTAAGATAAAGTTCACGTGCTTATTAAAATCGAAATGAAGCATATTGTTATCATCATCATCACGAGTATAGACAACCAGACAGACAAACAGAGGGCCTGTCATAAATTATATCCATGCAATCATTGCATTGAGATTTATTGTTGAAACAATTCAAGCAAACACTAGAAGTACTTAGGTTTATATTACAATTAGACATACATATATAGTTCCTATAAGATCGCGCACTAAGATCGAAAAATAAAACAATTTCGTTATTCTGCAATTAATGTCATGCAACAGTGCTTCAGCTAATTGATTATTTATAGAGAATACTCTCTTAACTCTGATGTGTTGTGCTTGATATCGAATTGATGGGATTTTTTTTTTTTTTTTTTTTTTTTATGATCAAAGTTTGGTGTCAATAAACAGCTTTTTGTTGGAAAAACTGCACAATAAGGTCAAGCGTTATCTGATTTGTTTGGATGTTTCATTATTTTCATCAATGAAAGAGTGTTTTGTTCTTTGTAGTTTTTTTTTTTTTTTTTAATTTACTTGAACTAGTTTTATTATGATGGTCATGTATCTGAGATAAAAAAAAACGACGAGAGTTCATCAATAAATTTTTTATTCGAAAGTTGGTTTACATTTAATTACTTGGGTATCAGTCAAATTGGTTCAAAATATAGAAATTATTTGAATTTTCCTTTGTTAGGTTTGTAAACATCATTAAGTGGTAGGTACTGTGAACTTAAAACAAAAAAAAATTTAAGGACCCCTTTGATTTAGTTCTTCTGAAAATTAGGTGGGCAGCAAAACATTAAGTAAACAACTCGAGTTTTTTTTGTCAATAATTCAAAGTAATAATACTCAATTGCTTTGAACGAAATAACCTTTTCCTCTTCTTAATTTGTGCAAATAAAACAAAGAAATGTTCTATATTTCAATGATAACCTTTAAGTAAAGAAGTCCCTCAAAAGGAAACATTAACGTTTTCCGTTATCTCGAAATTTATTTATCTATTTTTGGTGCTCATATCTAATCCCTTCGTTTAAAACCCACGCTGAAATGTGCCTATACTAAATTTTGAAGCATCGTTGGTACCTTTTTTGTTCTATTTTTATAAAGTGAGGGGAAAACGATTGAATGGAGCTGTTACGGATTTAAATTTGTTTGCAAGAATACACCGCCACTGGAAAATCAATTGCAAAGTCTCGGCATAAAATATAAGTTTTTGAATTTGCGAACAAACAAATGTTTTCAAATTTTTGGTGCGGAGACGGTGCGGTGTTGTAAATTTACTACCCTGGGTAGTGGGTATAAATATTTTACTTAAATGCAGTCTTCTTAAGAATTCCGAACAATAAATCAGAAGAATCAAAAATTCGTATTCCTTTCAGTATCCGCACCTGTTTATCTCAACAGCAACATATACATATATCTACAAATTCAAAAATATCATTTCAAAAATACTGAAAACTCAAATGTTCCAAAAAACTATGTATACGAAACAATTTTGTAATCCGCTATTTCCAGCACGTAATTCCTTGACTTCTAAATTAGTTTTATGATGCAAATAAAAGAGAGAAAAGGATATACGCTCAATATCATCACCAAGTAAACATCTCAAGTTGGCTGCTCCTTATATCCTTATATACCACTTCAGCTCCAATAGCTCCAAGTCATTTTGTGAATTTCTCACGCGCCACACGTACACAAAAGTCAGACAATTCAAAATTTTGAAAACAAAACACACTAAAAAATATTTGATATTCCTGTACCTACGAGTATATATGTATGTATTTACAAAAGCTTTTGTATAAATCTAAACAATAGATGATGGAAATAAATTCAGGGCGTCAAGTACCTATATTTTTAACTTGCAACATCTGCGAAACCAATTAAATCCATGAAAACAATACGAAAAACGGGTAATTGCGTACTCTCAGGCGATGGTTTTTGTATAACGAAAACATGACATGCCATAGCGATTTTAGAATTATTTTCCACTTCTTCACCTTTTTTTTATTTTAATTATTTATTTTTTTTTCTTCTTCTCTCTTCACGCCCTACAGGTCAAGAAGCAATTCATAATAGAGTATGTCCGATTGGCAGATTCTTGTATGCATCTGCACGAATGCCACTGGGTATTTTTTTTTTCTGATCACGGAAAATAGTTTTCAAGTAGGTACCTTCCTTCGTACGTTCTCAAGTCTTCCTCACCTTCTTTCTCAAGTAAAGCTAAAAATAGTTGGAAAGTTCTCATTCTTCTTATCCGTGCTGGGGACTATAAAGACTGCACTTGAACATCAGTGTCTTAACATATCTTCATTAGTTTTACCACCTTACGATTGAGCTTTGACAGCCAACTTACACAGGGGTATATGTTATTAAAGAACCCTATTTATGCATGGCATGTGGCGTGTTTAGAATGGACTACTCGTTGCATGCCACCTGATGCTCGTTTGTTAAGAATACATAAATGATTGACTATGTCGCAAGCATTTGCTTTAATATGAAAAATAAAAATTAGGTTGAGGTGAATTTGATGAGAATAATTGAAAAATATTGTTTGGAAGACTATTGGGCAGTTTTTACAGTGGAAGTTTATTCCTTGAACATTATTTCCGTAAAAATCATAAAAATTTTAATTTTTTTCTTTTCATCAAGAAATTGAGCTCTAACTACAACGAGTCCTAATTTTTCGTAAAGCCAAGTTTCAATACTTAGAACTTTGTCAGGAAATCAGCCGTAACAGGTGTCTGTGATGACCAAAACAGTTAGCGAGAATATGACCGGAGCGCTTGCGGCAGTGAAAAGAAACATTTAGTTTTTTCACGTTTTTCTTAAAAGTTGTACTGTAAAATAATCTTTTACAATAAATAAAAGTGAAATTGGGCATCTCTCATATTGCTATTTCACTTGCACTTGTTAAAATTTTTCGTTTAGAAGACACATGATAAATTCCAGGGATGGTTCGCAAACAGTGAAGGGGCCTAGTGAATTTTGGTGCAAATGGCCATTAATGGAATAAATTCTAACAAAATGTTACTTTGGTAATTTTTTCATAGAAAAATATTTTTGTATCAAGGGTTTTTACGGTTGAGGATTTCTTTTTAAGCAATTATTGCAATCGGTCTGACAGGAAAGTTGTATATTTTGAAAGGGCCTTGCACCTGCCACAATTTCTCTAGTGAGCCCAACCTGTCAACCGTAGTACCAAGTACGTTACATCAACTTCCAAGAAATGCTGAGATTCAAAAGTTACAATCTACAAGAAACTCCTAAGAGAACAGGGAAGGAACCCATTGACTTTATCATACAAAAAGTCGTAAGTCGTAGTAGACTGGCCATACGCTTCGAAAGGGTAACGAGTAATTGCGAGTGAAGCGATGCAAAGGAACCCTTCCAGCCAGACAGCCAGACGACCATGCCAAACTAGAAGCACTTGGCGAAGAACGGTCAAGAAGGAATCGCCACAACTAGGGAAGAGTTGGAGAGAGCTGAAATGCATCTCCAGGAACCGTACACGATGGCGAGTAGGAGTGGCTCGTTAGAGGAAACTAACGATCAGTTTGGTTCACCATCTCCAAAACAGCTATGAAGGAACTGCAAATATTTGAAAGGAAAATCTTAAGATTGTGCACCGGGCTTTACTTCAATTATCAGCGGCGTAAGCACTTCAAAGAACGAGGAACTCTACTCTGAAGCCAAGATTATCACCCTGGACCAGTTGGTAATGCTATTTGCAAAGAAACTGGTTTGAAACATCGCCAAACACCCCAATCATTTGGTGACAACTCAACAACGACATCTCAGACCTTTTAAACCCAAATGTAAAAATACGTATATGTGAAAACAAAAGTCTGCTTTAACCCTAAAAACAGATGCTTTGAATCTACAAGTTTTTTAATGAGTTTACTAGATGCAATATTACATATTCCGTTCAAAATCATAAAAAATTATAAATATACTCGTAATCTTTTAGCTACCTTTCCACAGTTAAAAAAAAAAAACTAAACTTCCATCACCATAAGTCAATTTCTATTACAACCTATAAATAAAATCTCATTATCTCTGACATCCTTCCAATAATTTGTTTCCACTTTTTCAAGCTTACAACTCTCTTAAAACCATCATCATGTCTCAACTTTGTTTTGTTTCAAAAGTAAAACTTTCTTGTGTACTTGAAGAAAATCTATTGTGTCAGAAGTCGGTAATAATCTTGACAACGACATGACAACCTTAAGGTCAGTGATTTTTTCCCCATAGGTATATATAATATAAATCTTTTTTGTTTCATTCGAAAACTTTTCGCTTTTAGAACAAACAAAAAAAAAATTGTTCGCGAAACATGAATGAATTTATCCCTTTTTTCTGTCACATTCACAAAACCAAACCAAAACTTACCGAAAAAAAAAAACAGCGGAAAGGATATTCAATTTCATCTTACCTGAAAAGAAAAATGAAAAAAAATATATAATTAAATTTTAATAATTTACTATTATTTTTTATACATAATATCATTTACTGTTAAAGTTAAACGAATACAAAATTTAATTAAAAATTTAAATGCAAGTTAAATACAAATAAATTCATCATCTCTGGCTGAAACTGAATTTTAATTCAATTAGTGCAACGGAAATACACTATACTTCTTGATGACAACACAAATACATACACGAACACGTTCATATGCATAATACATGGAAACGCACGATAAATACAGTCGACATCAAAAGAAAACATACTTTGTGCTTTTGATAAATTTATTTGGGAACAAAATGTAAGAACCGTTTGCTGATAGGAAATTAAAAGATTTATGTTCAACTCATGATCAACTTTTTTTCTCGTAATAGGATCACACATAATTTCAGTGTTATTTTACTTTGTTAGAGTTGTTAGAGGATTTGGACGAGAAACAGCTCAATGGGCGGAAGAAGCTCACCAGCTCCGCAGAGCACTTACGAGCCGCGTCAACACTATCCGGGAATGATTATCAAGCTTCCTAAAAAAAAGGAAAGCTAACATATTGCGATAGCTGGAGAGAGAATTGCGTGATTCCAAATGTAATCAAAGTAATAGCAAGAATCGTCTTGGAACTAATAAGAGAAGACCTTGATGATACAAAAACCAGGGGCCGAATTACCGCATCAGTTCACGAGTAATACGTGACTGAATTGTGCGAGTTTGGCATTACCGCTCACGTTATTAAGCAATCTAGTACAGTAATTTGACATTTCCTTATCAGTTATCGAGCAAAATTCCATTCGATAACTAAAGAGCTCACTGAATAGAACAAAACTGAAGGAAAATGTAAGAATTTTTCGATCACTGATGGCACTCACTCACTCGTTCACTGATGCGGTAATTCGGCCCCAGGATTTCACACTGGATCTTTCTTTTTGGACACCTTACGGATCATCATCAAACAGTGCGTTGTTCAGCACTTCAACAGCTGTTAATCGATTTCGAACAGGAGTTTTACAGTTTAAATAGAAAATTTATGACACCAAGGCTACATATGATGGATCTAAATGTCACGTTTTGCATAATGGATGATTGACAGAGGAATTTGAAATCCAAAGTGGCGTTATAGGCAGGGCTGTATTCTTTCACCAATATTGTTCCTGTTGGTTATTAGTGCTTTATTGCTAGGAAATGGAGAAATTTAGTAGAATATGCAATCATACCTTAAACATCTGGACTAAGCAGACGACCGACACAACGCGTCGCGACGCTTGCTCTCTCATAGGATCATAGAAAGGTTCAATTTTTAAACTTCCTCATCTGATCAAGTAAATATTTCTGGACAACCAGTTACGGTAGTTAAAAAAAATTCAACAGCTTGGGACTACTTGGCGAAGAACGGTCGAAAACGTATCAGCACAACCAGGGAAGAGTTGGAGAGAGCTGAAAAGCATCTTCAGCAACAGTTCAGGATGACAAGGTGGAGTAGTAGACATAATAAGGTACACGGACCTTAGTATTTAGTAAGTAAGTAGAAGAAGAGATTTGAGAATTTTTCCCAAATAAAGTGGATGTTGACTTTTGATCTTGACTTTAAATTGAACAAATAAACTCACATAAGACCTACAAGGCTGTAAACGACGACGCACGGGCTTTGAGAGGATGAGGTGATGTTTGTTAAGTGAGTCCTTTTTGGCGTAAATATGATGTACCAACATATCACTTGCAACCAGAGAATATATAATTGAATTTCGTATAATTCAGAAATCACAAAAAAGGAAAACAAAAACAGAACAACTTTTACATCATTCAGTTGAAAAGGAAAAGCCAGCGCAAAAGAGGAAAAACCTTCAGAATTTTTTATTATAATTGCATTCCAAAAAGAAGCATAGGGGCCGAAATTTGCAAATGTGGTAAAAAAAAAAATACATGCAGTATAAAAAAATATATGGCCGAATATAATATGGAAAAATCAAGTGAAGGCGCAATATTCCAATATGGCCAGAGGTAAACAAAAATGAACATTATGGTTACAGTATAACTGTTATTTATTTTTATTTTGCAGAATTAAAAAGAAACATGAAGATTGGTGTAAAATAATTGACATGGATTCGGGTCAGTTATTTAATGAATTGTTTTTTTTTTTAAGCAATACATTTTACGTAGAGGTTTTCACTTGCCAGCTTTCCATTTACTAATAGTATGGAGAATCGATAGAAACAAACAAATTGTTTGTGGTTTATGAATCTTAATTTATTTTCTTTTTTAATATTTATTTTCAATTTTTCAATCACTACGTCATTGACCTTGCCTAAGAGCCAATCAACAAAAGATATCGTATGTTTTAATATGTGTGGTGGAAATTGCGATAAAAATAACTGCATTGCCGACGCGACGTCTGCTAATAAAATTTATCGAAACAATAAAAAAAAAGGAATTAAAAGGAGTGCTCAGGTGATGTGTACAATTTTTATTTTAAATTCCTTAGAGAGTACCAGTACTGGTACTTGAAATTATAAAGTAAAAATATGGGGGAATTGTACTAATACTTAAAAATTACTGAATTTTTAAGTAAACAGGTTTGATTAATACCATCCAATACTGCACGGCACATATAATTTTTTATATTTGTTTTTCAAATTTGTTTGCATTTATTGAAAACAGCTTCAATTAATGAGTAATAAAAACAACAAATAAAAAAAAAAACAATACTAATTGGATTTGGCATTCGAAATAAATATGAACGTTCAATAAAGTGTTACTTATCTCACCAAAGTGGACTTTGAAGTACAGTGAGTGATCAAATTATTACGGCCACCAAAAAAAAATTTTTTTTTAGGATTTAGTGCAAATAAATGCATTAAATAACAACATAAATATATTTTTTTCTTCCTTAAACTATTTTGTGACCAATTGACTTTAAAAATAGTTAAAGTGGTATTTCAAATAGCGTCTATTTTTGCAATAACCATCTTTCTTTATGAATACCATATTTACTATAAGTCATGCTTTTTATTTTTTTAGCTATCTTAACAGCTTTTTCAATAAAAATCAATACAGTAGGCTTCGCCATCGGTAAATTTGATGAAATTGTGCTCTTGGAATTATTTTTATTTTATACCAAGAGTTGAGGTTGCTATGTATCTGCCAGGGAAGGTGTGAAAAAATATTAAATTTTTAAGAAATCCTATTCGTTTTTAAATCAAAAATAAGTATTTTTAAGAAGCTAATGAAAATCTTTTCATATTAAAAAAAAATAATGAAAAAAAAAATTGAAAATAAAAAAGTAATGCGCGTTTACATTAAAAAAAAGTATTTCGGCCGTAATAATTTGATCACCCACTGTATTACCGCCACACGCGCCACTGGTATTACGAAGCTTATTTAAAATTAAGAAATGATTGTATACGAAAAATAAACTGTTAAAACAGCACATTTTTAAATTGCAATTAAATTGGGAAATTCATGAAAAAGCTTAATACAATTTTTTGAAATTTAGGCTTTATTTATTTTGTTCGATAATATCTTTCTGGAAAGAATCAAGCAATTCTTTGGTAAATGTTAAGTGTATAATCTGTGAAAACCACACAGTTGGTGTTAAAACAGTTTTCCTCAAATCAAGAGGAAGACATCCATTGTTTTCAAAATAACCTTTAATCTTTTACAATAGATTCGAACAATAAAGACAAAAAAGAAAATTCAATGACTTTGCGAAAATTAAATAAACTTTTTCCATATCACATGCCTCTGACGCGCACTAATGCCACAGCGCAGCACAGCATCATATAATCGCTTTCATCTACATCATACAATTTAGTATTTATATATATATACGTCCTTCAACTGCACTTTGTCTGTTAAAATCCCTGTCAGACAATATGGAAATTTAATAATATCATACTCCTCCTACATATAAACAAGGACAATAAATTATATAATATATATATAAAACTTTTAGTCATCTCTATACATGATATTCAGTTATTTTTTTTTTCTTTTAATATTTTCATATATAATTCGAACAAAAATCCTTCCTCCCATACTGATGTGTGTTTGTTATTGCAATATACCAAAAATATGCTGTTCTTGGCATCCGAGTATATGATGATACTAACTATACTAACGTCAAACTGCTGGTAACGCAATAATTGTCCTTACCGAAGAACAGCATCACAGAAAAACAACAAAAATACTACGAGTATACTGAACAACATTTCAACAATAAGGCTGTGCCATGTGACATCCTCCGACATCCTTTTTTTTTTGTGTGTTGTTGCTGTTGTATCCTGTAGCAGCAACACATTCAAAAAAAAAAATGTGATTCAACAAAAGTTCAACAGGTATAATATAGCTTCTTTATATTCAACCAACCTACCAACCAACCCACCCACATTCACGCGATACAAAAGTTCACCTCTCTATTGTGATCTAATAACACAATGCAAAAATAAATTCTATATATCCCAAATTCAGGATTGCCAGATGATGCGATATTTTATAAAATATCTTTTATTTTTCGATTTAATATTATATGTAATGTTTTAAGCAAAGTAGCTTTAACTATACATTAAATTTATAAAATTGTGAAAAAAAAGAAAATTTTTAATAAATTTTGACAAAAAACAACTTTGTCAAAAGAAAAAAATTATATAAAATATTCGGCAAGCCTGATTTGAATCAAAAAAATTTTGCCAAAAAAAAGTTTTGTATTGAAAAATTCCTAATAAATTTTGTAAAAAAAGTTTTGTGAATAAAAATTTTGTCGAAAAAAATAATCTAAAAAATATATCTCAACAAAGATTTAGAACCTGAACCAGATTAAATCATCCTTAAATAATTTTGAAAAACTATTAAACTAAAGTTGCCGAAAATAACCATTTCAACAATTTTTGTTATGGCACCTTTTTCCCTTACATCAATATTTTCCAAGATAATTGGGTTTACTCTTTAAGCCAGTCCACAAAGGTCCACAATTTAAAAACAGACATCTGGAATTATAAATTGGAATTGAAAGATGGTTCAAGAAAAAATGGCTATAAATTTGTGCGTAAGCCGCCATTTTGAAAAACGCATTTTAACTAATACATATATCGAGAAGGATTCATCGTGTAAGGAATGTGTACTATTGTAAGACCGCGAGGTGTATTTGTATTTAAATGTTTATTTTTCCTATTTTTTAAAAAATTGTTTCCAAAAACAAAATCGCTCTGTAGGTTTTTTTTTTGTAATCTGGCAACCCTATATCGCCCCTACAAGCCTCAACCTCAACACTATTATGTAGCATGTTTTTCATTCATTTTATGGGTATATAATAATTAGTTTAAATGAACGGCGCGAATGGCGAACTGTGACCTGTCAGACAACAAATCCCGGATCCGAATTCGATTTCATTGTTCAAAGATTTTTCAAAGTACAATTTATTATACTCTTATACACAGAGTTTTCATCATGATGATGATGATGGGAAGAGGACGAGTGTGTCGTTGCAAAGCAACAACACCACACAATGCAAACGTGACGTTCTCAACAGCGGCGGCGGTAATTAAAATTTTAAATTGCGATATACAGAGGTGAATTTAATTTACCACTTGGCTTTGGGTCCCAATTGAGTGGAAATAATAATATATAGTCTGTGTGACATTATAAGATAGGTCCAGCAGTTATAGCCATCCAGCCAGCTGCCAGCTGCCAGCCAGCCAGCCGTTCAGGCAACGAGTAAAATTGTGTCTGTTCACGACATGGAGATGGACACTCGAGTATGTAGGTTTGGTTTTGGCGCGAATATATGGCGAATTTTATTGCTAAATAATGAAAATCAAATCTGGAAATTAGAATTGATTACTTCTTGAATAAAAAAAGAGGGGAAAATAAAAACATTTCAGTTTAATGGAGGTTTTGAATGTGATTTTATCTGTTGGCATTAGGATGTAGAGATAGAGAGTCATTCATTTGGTGGTTTCAAGTTGATAGCGCTGGCATTTGACACCTGCCAAACTCAGCTGTCATATGAAGTGTCAGAAAGATTGCTATTTATACGATAGTGGATCGATTAACAGACGAACAACGAAGGAAATCAAAAACATTGGTTTTTTAATTTCTTCTGATACTGAAAATTCGAAACAGTTTTTTTTTTACATAAATAATTTTATGATTTACAGCAAAAAGCCGATACTAGGGCCAATTAAGGACATATAACCTTGCATTTTGACGATTGATTTTAAGAAGTGTTGACAGAAGTCTACCTTTCATTTAGACCTGCCGGGTAGGTCGAAGTTTTATGGTAACTTTCAAATAGTGTTGTCATGGGGACAACTTTGTCAGATTCTGAGGGGGGGGAGGGGGGTTGCAAGAATACTACATGCCAAGCCCGAAATCTCTTACAATCATCAGGTCCTGTAACCCAGGACGGGGCTTAGGGTGTCAACAAATTTTCTCCATCCTTCACGATCGACAGCAAGAATTTTTTAATTTCAAAGTCCAGCAGCCTTTATTCATCCTGCGCCACAATTCCTGATTGGATATAATTTGTGGCCAGCGAATCTTTAGAATGTGGCGTAGACGACGATTTACAAAAGCCTGTTACTTTCTCGAGATGGTAGCCGAGACCTTCCAGGTTTCGTAAGCGAACAATAGCACAGATTTGACATTGGAGTCGAAGAATTTCAACTTAGTACATAAGGAAATTCGACTGGAGATCCAAATTTCGGATAGGTTACCGAAGGCAGCCCGAGCTCTACTTATTCTTCTCTTAACATCCAGATCCGTACCACCATTTGCTGATACGACACTTCCAAGGTATTTAAATTGTTTGACCTCTTCAACTGGAGTTTCCTGTAGATTTAGACGCTGATGTGCGGATCGGCTTGTGTGCATTATTTTTGTCTTTTTGCTATTTATCCTTAAACCGCTCGACATCCCATTCACCTGAAGTTCTTGGCATATCCCATTCAGCCCACTGAAATACTATACTGCAATAAAAATATAGCAAGACTTAAAATAAAAAACTAAGCGCCGTTTTTCAAAATGGTGGGCAACACACAACCCTAACAGACGCGCCATTTTGTTTTTAAACTCTAATTCCAAGATGGATGGATTTCAATCATAATTTCTGAGATGGTTGTTTTTGCTAATTTTATCAACAATAACCTTAAAACTTCGATTTTTGTGAATAGTAAATGTTTTGGTACGAAAGTCATGTACTCTTATATTATTTTTTATAAATGAAGTGCTTCACTCAAGTCAATGAAGCCCATCATAAGAACTGGTCCTAAATCTATTAATAATATTTACTCATAAAAGAATACTATCGTCTACGTTAGACAAAGTATTCCTATCCTTAATTTTGTTTTATTTATAAATTAACAATAACCTCAATACAGTTTATGGACAAAAAAAAAAAAAGCAGACTTGCAGGTTAAACGAGACTGGTTACGAACATTTTTTTTTATTTCTGTAAGTTAAATGGATTTAATAGCTTAGTAGAAGTTTAATGAACTTCTGTCTAGTCGTTTTTGGACTCATTACCTCGTCTTACATCGGACACAAGGCTTGCAGTTGTTTCACTTTAATAAAGCTATTAACCATTAGACACGACATGTCTCATGAGACGAGACATTTAACCATGGAAGGCTAGCTAATCCAAAACTCGTTTGAATGAGATTTTGTTTGAATTTCCAAGGTTGCCAGCATCAAGTTAAGAATTTCTTTATTGATCATTTAAACAAGAGACTTTTGATTAGGTTGATTTGCGGTACATACGAGTCCTTTTTTTGTCTTAACCAAATCTTTCAGACTTTCCTTTTTCAGAGGATTAAACATTTCTTTTTCAGCTCAAATCTAATCTAAGTTATGAAGAAAATTCTGTAATTTGGTGAAATAGAGGAAAGTTCAGATATCATAAATTAAGCACGATATGAATTTATCTTTTTCTTCTTTCTGTAATAATCACAACATTGACCTATTACCTTTGCCCTTGAATAATAGCATTTTTTTTGTTGTTGTTGTTGTTTTTATTTGAATAGTTAGAAATGACAAATTGGAGTCGAAATCAAATGTCATAGTTTATTATCACTCATAGCTCTTGCGGCTGTACATCAGATCAACGAAAACAAACAAAACAAACAACAAAAATCAACGCGACAAATTATTGTGATAGCCTGCCTACATATATGTATCTATACCATCTGGATTCTGGAATGTGCGGAAGGATTAATGAGACTACCATAAATCGCACAAAACATTTTGACAGATGAGAGACTTCCTATGAAGCACAAATGTAGTCCAACAAAGCATAAGCTACTATACTGTAGTTATGTATGTATGTATGTATGTTTAGTTCATGGGACAATATTGCCTTCAGCTATTACATCATTTAAACCAAAAAGTAACGAATGCCATTTGTCAAAGTCGGTCGGTATATAAATTTGTCTATGGAAATGTTTGTCTTGTAAATAAGTACTCGAACATAAACATATGTACATACTTAAGTATTCTAAGTGAATCATGGTTTAACATGCGTTGAAGTGTATATTATAATGAATTCCAAATGTATTTTACATTCATAATTTACACTGAAGTCGACTGTCAAGACCTTAATTGAATATGACAAGCTGATAATGACGAAATTGCCAATTGACTATGAAAAAAAAGTGCAATGGCAATTTGACTCATCCGGAGGTTCTTTAACCAATTACAGTACAGAGAGGCTATATCTTAACTATATAAAAAAATTGAAATCTTTTGAATCTTGAAAGAATTGAATCTTTTTGAAAACTAAAAAAATAAAATGCTTCAACCGATAAAGAGAAAATGAAACACACTTTACAATGAGATGTACTGTCTAAATTGAAATTCTTTTTCTTTATAATTTTAGTGCACACAAATTTTTTATTAAAATTCTTGGAGACGTTTTCCAGAAATTTAAAATTTTTTTGTTTTGTTTTTGACATTTATGTTTTTTTAACATTTATGTTATATTTTTAATAATTGATTTTTGTTCACAACATTCAAGATAAACCAATAGATGCCAAATTTCCGAAAAAAAAAAATGAAGCTGTTAAATTTATAAAAAAATGCGTTTTCATTCACAATTCTAAAAATATATTTCTATATTTTTTGGAGACAAACTATTTCTATGTTGTTGCCCAAAACCCTGTATATATCAATTTTGAAGAAAATCCAATTACCCGTTTAGGTTGTAAAAACTCAGACTGACAGATGGACGAAATTACAATACATACTTTTTCGTCTTCCCCATCATATTAATGTCAAGTAAAAATTAAATGCACAATTAAAGAAAGAAGTTATAAAGTCAGTGAACTTTGACATCTCTCATATTGCTGTCTTACTTGCTCTCGTTAAACTTTTTGGTTCAGGTTAAAAAAAGATAATCACCTCGATTACAGAATCCGATGAATGGTCTGCGGATGGCTTCCGACAATTTTTTTCAGTTTTTACTATTACAGAATCCGTCGCAAGAACCTTCATAAATATCGGTAACGTAGTTTAAATTTTATTCCATTATGAAATACTTAGTCCATCCGAACTCCATATAAATGTTGGCATTTCAAATCCGCACCAAAGTTGTTGCGTATGCAACACAAAATACAAAAATGGAAAGCTTGAAAAAGTAAGTTTAACATTTGAGTTTTAGATTATAGTTTTGATGTTTTTGCAGAAAAAGAACAACAAATAGATTCCAATTCGAGAAAATGGTAAAATTGTCATTAAATAATTAATTAATTAATTTTATTGGTGTTCAGTACAAATATCCATACCAAGCATTCTTGTGTTTCTGTCTCCATTATCGTATAGCGATTTTTAGTACAGGCATGCACCCAAACAAGGAGTCGTGACTCGAACCAGGAAATTTAGCGTTCACATACCAATTTAAGGTCAAAAACTTTCAGCATCGATAAGAAAGTTTGAAAATGATAAGGAAGTTTTAAGAAACGGTAATGTAGATCTTCCGGCTGATTTTATGATTGTTATTTATCGCGTAAGTGAGTTGAATGTGGATCGAGTCAAGTTCGCGGGAATAAAATTTTTCGGATTCTGTAATCGAGGTGAATAATATCCAGGGGTGGTTCGGAGTCAAATTTATTTGGTCGTTAAATATTTTATAAGCATAAGAAGAAAAAAAAAACTGATTTTGATGGATTTTGGTGCAATTCATTAGTTAAGTATGTTAAATTTTTTTGCGATTTTTGTCTAGGTTGACTATACTATAAGCTCACAAGTGAAGATCATAAAAGGATATTTAAGATTTCGTCATAATTGGCTTAGCCAAAATTGACTCCAAATGTATAGCTTCCTTTGCCTTTGTTGATATGTTTTCAGCTCCCCGAATCCAGGGATTGTAATATAAAATTTTATACTTTAATGAAAGCGAATTTGCCTTTTTATACCAATTTCCACAATCTCATTCTGATGTGGACCTCCTATTCTATTAATATACACAAACATCAACTGCTTCATTAAGTTTCTTTCGCTCCGTCATTGGAGCTATTTTTGAGGATACGAAATTAATTAGGCTTTGCTCCCCCCTCACTCTGCAATGTGGACTCTCCCCCCTTTTGTTGTCATAACGCTATAGAAGGATATGCAGAGAAGGAACAATGTATGTTCCTACTATGTGCTTGCGCTGATATGATGTCCTTAATAAAGTTATGAACTTTATTGGGTGCTTTGTTTATGGCTTATGTACACATAAATATGCGTAATGTGAGAAATATAGGTTCGATGTGTTGACGTGAGAATAGCTATAAAACAAGAAGCTATTCGAGCTATAAATAAATCAGCACGCTAAAAGATGGGGTTATAATTTTGGTTTGTATATAAATGAGAGAGTGTATATTTTAATATGAAAACGAATAGATATTTCTAGCCTCTCTCGAAATTCTTTTGCATTGTATTTATATTTATGATTAATTCCAAAGGTTTTTCTACTCTACCTTCTTTGTGTACTTACTTTGAAGAGGCATTTTACAAGATTAATTGGTTTTGCATAGGTCTTGAAATGTTATTCGAGCACAAAAACGAGTATCCGATGGGGAATGTGTATAAGCTTCTGTAAAGTGTTTTGTTTAATCGATTTTTAAGCATTAATTTGTTTAATTGGCATTATAAAATGATTGAAAGGCGGGATAGTAACAATTTAATTAATTAACCTTTCCATGGAATTGGATAAGACAATTTACAGAGATATAACTTTTGATGATTAGTTTTAATTTTTACAAAAAAAAAGATTAATATGCGTTGTCTTGAAATAGATTTGATAGTTAATTCAATAATTTGAAATTAATTGCAGTTCATAGTGGTTAATTAATTACACGAGTGAAAAAAAGTTTTTGTGACATGAATCAAAATAATTTTTCTTAATGCTTAATTCGAAAATTCAGAATTACTCCATAAGGTTTAACAAATGTTCAACAAAATATTTATTATTTAAATAATTGGATTTCATTATTTTTACTCACAGGTATTCTTCTACAGGCAAGTTTTGGATTCTTAAAAGAATTGAACTGGAAATATTAATAAGACGAGCTTACATTACAATAATTTTTGCATGAAGAATGCAAAGAATTCAAAAAATGTAAAAAAATTCAAAGAATACAAAAAAAAATTCAAAGAATACAAAAAAAAATTCAAAGAATTTATAGTGCCAATTTATAGTGTTATATATAATATATAGTGTTATGTGATAAACTCTGAAGGAGTTGATCCTATAGAATAAACAAGGCTTCAAGCCTTCTGGCCCACAGCAGCAAACTGTAGCAGTAACGGTTGAACAGCTTCGAATAGCGTGTTCCTGTCCATGGAGGCACTTAGAAGAAGTCCGCCAATGAATAAACGGGCGAGAATCGGTCTCGGCAAAACTTCAGACGGAGGAGAAGCCACTGTCTCAAAAAATCGAAGAGAAACTTCACCTTTATCTGGCATACACTTAGAAAAAGTGGATTCTAGATAACAAACTTTTTAGGAGTTCAACCTGGGACCTCCTTTTTAAATTTATAGAGCTTATTGCTTTCGTTAGTGTCTATTGCACTAATTATCAGCTGCCTATATACTTCCAATCTTATGACCACCACTGGTATACCTTGGAAACTCTCTTTAAACATTTCAGGTAATATACGGGGTACATCGTTTAAGTGGATACAGTAGCAACGCGAGAGTTCGGTTACCCTTTCAAGAAACTCTTGTGGGTTGCCCATCAATCTTCTGTTCCCATTTCCGAACCGTGTTCATAATCTCGGCTTCATGAGTTACAGTTAGTCGGTTGGAAGCGGTCGACGGGAACGGAAAATTAGTGTGGGACGTCACCGGTTGGTTATATGCATGCAAAAATTTCAAAGAATCCAAAAAATCAAAGAACTTGAAAAAATTCAAAGAATGCAAAAAAAAAAACAATTTATGTAAAAAAAAAAGTCCGAAAAGATTACTTTTTTTTAGACAAAACCCGATAACGTGTCTTGTTTGCTTTGAAAAATCTTTAAAACCTTTACTGCACGGCCTATTTTTTCTCATTAAATGTTTGACTTTTTCTATACTAATGTTAATATAATCAATCTTAGAACCATAATGGCAAGTCATTTGTAAACCAACAAGGAATGTTCAATGTGGTCATCACATTATCGGCCCATTTATGTAATTATTATTATGAAACCTCAAAGAAGCAGCTGGTTTAAACCAAATCGTAGATAAACATTCTCAAACCGCACTGCATGTGCATTCAAACATAAAACAATAAAAGTAGTTTCCAACACAAAATCTTTACATTGCATTCAGAAATTCAGGTCTACTCCCAGCCAATCAATAAATTCCCAACAAACAAACATAATTAATTCCAATCATTAAACCATAAACCATAATATGAATATGTGTGTTCGAAACTGATAACACAGAATTAAACCGCAAATACTTTAACCTCCTCTACCTTACCCTTTGCCCCATATAGATATTTGAATGTCCTTAAGCAAATACAATTATATTGTCGCACACAAAACTACGTCAATTCAAAATACCTACATAGACTATAAAACTTTTTGTTGTTGGGCATTCCATTGCGCCAATTATTATCCACATTTACGACCTCTTTTCATTTTAGTTTGCTTTTTGTTCGTTCTGAGAAAAAAAAAAACAAAAAAAAAAAGAGTTTTAAACAAAAACCTATACCTTTAACAGATTCCTCCTTCTTTTATATGGCTATGGGTTTCCATTTGAGAGTCCGTTTAGGTCAGCTTATGTAGGTGCCAGTGCTTGCTTAAGCTATGGCTAAAAAACAATTCTAACAATTCCTTTGTCTTTTCAGGACACAAAAGTTTTGATTGCGTGCGGATTGGAGAGAATTCTTAACAACACAGAAAATCTCTTAACAAATCTTCTTAACATTTTTCCTTTTGTTTAACAAAAAAATAAAAATTCCATCTTATGCGACCTTTTGGTCCGGATACACTACTATACCTACATTTCTAATTCTATATTGTATTTATAAGAAAAATTAATTTAAAGCTAAGCTATAAGCTCTGATTTCAATTTACAGTATAGTCTTCATTATGGTTAACTCTTGGGAACAAAGCAAAAAAGGGGCCAAACAGAAAACAGAAAACAACAAAATTTCATCCTCAACATCTTTTGAATGAATAGAAATTCCATATGCTATTCCTTTTAGTTTTATGTTTTTTTCCTTGTCCTTGTTTTGCTGATACTCTATTACTATGCCTCTCTATGTTTTCTCTTCTTTTGCATGCTTCTTCAAAGTTATGGAAGAAGTTTCTGTTTAAGAACTTTTGAAACAAATTTTATTTACAATAGAGGTTGACTTGAGACTAACAAAATAAAAATGGAGAAAGAAAAAAAAAATTAAATGAACCAAAAACTTTTCATCAAGATCCTTTTTTTCCTTTCTTTCTTTTTTTTTATTTAATGTGCATCCTTCTCGGTGTCTTTAACCGGAACGAACATTTGAATAGAATGTTAGTCTTAGTCCAGACCAAAACTCGGTGGAGCGTACTAGATACATAGGTACATAATAAGGGAAAGTTATGGAATTGAAAAAAAAAAAAATTAAATTAGTAAAAAAAATAAGGCGGATTTAAATTTCAATCAAAATTGATGAGCAATTCTATGAAAAAGCCGACATGACGTAAGATGAGTTTAAAATTTATATCTCCCCACTTCAATTTTTTTTTTGCTTTGAAAATAAAATCTGCAAGTCATTATATAGAATAGTGGTGTTTTTTGGGACTTAATATATAGTACAGTATAAAATTCCCAAAAAAAAAAAAAAAAATAGATCGGCAGTATCGTGTTTATTTTCATTTTAAATTTTGAACAAAAATTGGCTTTCATTGAACTGAAATGAAAAACATGTAATTCAAATTCAGTTCTTATCCATATTTTATTGTTCCTCACAATTTAAAATACGAAAATTGACTTCCGGCCATAAAACGAAAAAAATAAAAAACAGAAGTGAAGTGAAAGGGTGTGTTCGTAGACTTAACTTAAATTGGAGTTCTCCCAAATGTCAAAAGATGTGCATGGGATTAAATTTTACCTTGCAAAAAGCCACCGTGGCCATGCGTGGTAGAACGTCCAAATTGGAAAGAGAAAAAAATAGATAAATGCGCGAAAATGATAGTTTAAAATTTTCGATAAATCTAGTTGCTGTTAAAATTTGAATATTTTTAAAATTCGATTTTTTACTCTGGAACTGGTATTTATCTTTAAAAATGAAACCCATAAAAACGTCAAATCTCTATCCATAGTAACCGATGTTGTATTTGTATTTCATATAAAATATTAATATACCTACTATGGATAGCTTTCCAAAAAAAAAAAAATTCCCAGCAGGTCTGTTTTCTTGTTCTAACTGTTAATTTAATGTAGTAGTCCGTGGCAAAATGATTAGTTCATCAGGACTGTCATTTGAGAGGTCTGAGTTTGATTCCCAACTTCAATGATTTTTCAATTGCACCTATTAAACATTTTCTTTTATTTCTAAGCTCCATCATTTCCAAAAGTAGACGACATTTTTTCACAAATTTCTTTCAAGGTTGAGAAATACAAGCCATACCCAAATAACCTATATAAGTGCAAGAACTTACGACCTAGATGTATATTTAATTTAATATTAAATTCCATTCGAGGTATAAGCAATGAAAAGTTAAAAGGACCAGAAGAGCCTCAAAAAAAAAGGAATGATAGGGAAAATATGAAGAGACGAACAAAAAAAAATCCACTTCAGAAATCTTCTGCAAAAGAGAAGGGCGTTTTTGGGGTGTGTTTTTAAAAGCTATTCTCTTCGATATGTGTCTGAGTTTTATGCTTAAGCAATAAACATTTCACTTGCCCTAAGCATGCATGCCATACACAATGAATATTTGTTGGCTGTGGTCTGCTGCTATATCATCATATCAATATCCTTTTGGTCCTGATATTTTATGGTGGTGTATACGAACAACCGAACGCGGGGTTGAAAGGTTCTTAATTCATCTCCTTAAGTGCACTATTATTGATTGGCTGGAATATAGAAGAATGTGTGATGTGTGGCCATTTATACGAGGTGAGGGTGATATGGTAGATTTTTTTTTTCGGGGGGAACAAGTGTTCTTTGTTGAGTTTGTTTGTATATTGGGTTAACTTGTGCCTGGGAAGTTTTTTTTTTTTTTTTTGTATTGATATAAGCCTGGTATTTATGGAGATGATTTGATACTCTTTAGGGTAATACCCAGTGAAAGTGAATGAATAAAGAAGAAAGATTGATGAAAATTGCTATCGTTTGCCAAAAAAAAAAAAAACTTAAACAGGAAAGAAGGAAAGGTATGTATAGATGATAAATTTGAATTTGCTAAAGGGTTGAACATTGATTGTCGGTATACGTCTGTCTCAAGACTATTTAATTTGCAATCTACATAAATTTTTAATAGGTAGATTAAATTTAATTTAATGGAAATTAGTACAAATTTACTTTTTTTTAAATGAAATTTTGTATTAATATTTTTTGCTGTGTTGATAGATAGGGTGTTTTTTCCAGAGGTATAGAACTTTGAAATGGAATAAAACAATGATGAATTTTCAAAATTGACATAAAATTGACTTTATTCGATAGATAATCTGGCATTATAATTTTAGTATGGGTTCGTAAAAACCCCTTAAGTTACATTCTTGTCTAGACGAAGGCCCTTTTTCTAGTCAAAATAATTTCATTTAGTACTTAACAGTATTTTACAGAAAATTTGTCAACAAAATCTATTTAAAGATGCTTTCGTAAAAATTCTCATTAGCATAAAATTGCATACAACAAAATGAAATCAATTCTTCTATAGGTTAAAAATCAAAAGCAAAATAGAATAAAACTAAAAACAGTTATTTTTTTTCATGACAGACAGAACTCATGAATATTCTCGCGAAATAAACAATTTTATGCAAAATCATCATTCCACCTACATATTTTGAATATTCGAAGCGAATACAAGAAATTGTGGTTATGCATGCTAATATTCGCTTCTCCTCCAACATCATTTTTACAACAACAAAAAAAAGAAATTATGGTACATCTCGCAAAAATAGTACCCAATCCATCCTAGATGAAAGCTGTTAGCAATATAAATCATTCCCTAAACTTCATTTAAAATATTCAAACAGAAAAAAAAAGAAAAATAAACATGCACGAGTATTTAAATCGTTTTTCAGTTGATAACAACTTGCAAAAAAAAATAAACAATAAAAACAAACAAATCACAAATAATTCACACCTTCCATCTAAATAAAAATGTTAACAAGAAATTTACCTTTTTAACAACATCTCGCTTCTCAAAGTCAATCTTGGCTGGATTACGATCGGATAAATCCAACTGATTTTCTCGCACTGGTTTTAAAAATCTGTGATTGTTGTTGTTATCTGACAAGGCAGCCGCTACAATTTCTCCAACTTCACCATCTTCTTCTGATGCTGGTTTTTCAGCAGTAGGAGTAACACTTTCATTAAACAATAATGGTGATGAAGACGGTGGTGGCAGCGTTGATGGCAATGTCGATGCTGCTGAAGCATCCGCCATTACCATACCATTTGAGCTAAACACAATCGAATCGATATTTCCGCCACCAATGGCGGCTGCATTTATCGGTCCGCCATCATTCGATTCACTGTAATTCCTTAAACCGATTTCGATAACAATTTTATTGCGATTTAAATTTTTCGGATGATTTGTCGCGAGTAAATTGTAGTCCCGTCCCTGGTGGTTATGTGCACTAGCACTCACCGAATCACTAGCCACCTTCTCACGGAGTTTAATTATATTCGATATGTTGAGACTGTTTGTCAGTGTGATGCCAGTGATAAAGACAAGGACTATTGTTATCGTTATACCAATGACAAGCAGAGTTGGCATACGACAACATTTCGTACTGCACATCGTTGATGTTTTGCAGTTGTTGCCAGCAGCGGCGGCAGAGATGTTACAATTTTTTTATTCGTCGTTGTTGATTTTTTTTTTTGAATTTTTTTTCACAAAATCGAAAATAATGGAAGGCACTTTTTCTCTTGCTGAAGGTTGTTTTTTTTTAGTGAATAAATCTTAAGCACTGTTCGTCGGAGGAGACGCGTACATTTGGTTTGTTAGCAGGTCGGTTTACAATGAGTAAATGCTGCGGTGTGTTGTCATACGACACAATTCAGATGAAACCGAAACGATATGAATGTCAGTTGATTACGGAGATTTATTTTTATTTTTTATTTTATTTTTTCGGTTTACCTGTGGAAGGAGGATATTTTTACACATTTTTTATTTCTGAATTTGAATAGAACAAGGGCTTTTGCGTCACATGAATTGATGCTGAATGTGGCAGCGTTGAATGCGTAAAATAAAACGAAAATAAAAATACAACAACTGACATTTTATACTGAGCTGTCACATGGAATTTTTTTTTGGTTTTTTTTTCTATCGTGTGGGGTGGAAAATTCTTTGCAATTTTTTGTATTTGTAAAACTGATAGATGAGTGATGATGAGAGTAACTTAATCCGGAAGTTATTTTGTGCCAAGCCTGTATATGATACTTTAGTATGCTGGAAGGAATTAGGTCGCACATGGGGAGTTTGAATTGGAAATTAAAGTCCATTCGGGGAATGAAGTCAATAGTATATTATGTTTAACACACGTGGGTAAACAGAGCCCGATTCAATGTCATTATCCCAGTTAATTTAAACAAACAAAAGAAGACTGAGTTTTTTTTTGGTAGGGATTATCTAAAGTAAAAGCGTAGAAAGAGGTTACAACAGTTATTTTTTATCGCATCAAAAGGGTTGATCGATGTCCTTTTTTGTGTTAGAATTTGTTGTTGATTCGGACAAAATTCATGATGATTGTTTAAATCACTAAGAGAAACACGATTTAAATAATTTAATCCTTGAAAATGAATCCCTCTCTAATGGGAATTTTTTTTTGTTTTTTTATTTGTCGTCAAACTGGCAGGTATACGATTATTTGCTAAGCTAAGGGATTGATTTAATTATAAAACAAAAAAGGGTTACTAATCGCAGTGAAAATAGGAGAGATATTAAATTTTGAATAAATTCTTAATTGTCAAGAGGCCTTCCCAGAACATCTAATAAAGGTAGAGATATTTTTGAAAAAAACCAAATCTTATATGCTGAATTTGTACAGGTAGTTAAAAGAAATAAATCGAAAAAAAGGGACGATTTTGCTTTGTCAATTTGAATTTGATAGTCTTGATTTAAAATTACATGTTACTTCGACTTCAAATGGGTTTTGAAGTTTTTAAAATATCAAGTTTTATACTCAGGAGCAGAAGTAGTATCCTGACATTTAATATCCTTCCCAACTAAAATAATCGAGAATATTTTAAAGAAAAAAAGATACATTGAGAGCGGAATGGCTGTGACACACTGGATATCATATTATGAGATACTATGATGTTTCCAGTAATTTATTTATTTTTGTTTTTTCAATTGACACTTTTTGTGAAATAAATAGTTCTTAAATTCGTTTTGGAAAGTTTAAAACTGGCATCGATTAGATTTGGTAGAAGTTACCTACTTCAGAGTATCCCAAAATTCAGAGAAGGAGTAATTTGTTAAAAAAAAAAACTATGTTAAAGTAGAAAACTCCCTGAAAAAATGCAACAACATTCACATATAGAACAGTACATTATCTAGAAGGCTGACGGTTCAGTGTAAATATTCAAGTTAATATTGATCAGGTCAGGTGAATTTTTTTTAACTCGAGAAAACATTTAAAAAAGCCGATTTTTATCCCAATTTAGACCTAGAAGACTTTCAAATTCTCTTCTCAGTCTTCTATTTTGAATAGAGCGTACCGGCTATAAAAAAATCATTAACATCAATTGTGAAAATATCGATTATACAAACCATTGATGGTACAAAATATCGATAGCAGATCACTAACGTTAAAAATTGCGAAGCTACTGTTTTTTAAATCTTTGGTCATACTGAATGATCAACGTTTTAAAAGACAATAGAAAATTTTATATACTTTCACTTGTATTCGGACATCATTTATGAAAATACGATAACACGTAATTTTGTTAGCAAACATAATTCGATTTTAGTACCTTAGCACTTAAAGCAAATTAACTAAAACTACCCAACAATATGCATACAAAAATACCTCGCTGTTTAGATTTATCAGAATATTTTGTTATCTGTGACTTTCTTAAGTTTAAAATTCTATCAACTACAAATAAAATGTTTCTTTCTACTGTCGATTAGAAAATATCGGAAACCCAGTTTGTCAAATAAAACAATAGTTGGATCTATTTTTAGGTAGACAAAATCAAAAGAAAACATTTCTGAACGTTTCTTTCATCGATTTTCTAGATTTCACACGAAAAAATTTAATTCTTTTTTTTCTCCTATTTTGTTCATGCTATCTTAAATTTTTATGTTAAGATATATAACTTAAATATTTCTTGAAGAAAAATTCAACTATAAAAACAAGTAAACTTTAATGGGCACATGGAGATAAATCCACTGTCTTCGTTTAATTAAACCACGAACCTTTTGTTTTACTCCTTTTGTATAAGCTATGTGTATATGCATTTAGTTGACAATTAATTTACAAGTTTAAGTAGGTCAAACTGCAAACTGTTAAATTATTTATATTTGACTTTTATCAAAAGAATTTATGTAAATCTGAACACACATTTGCTGAGTAATTCTATTAATTAAAAGAAAATGCAATTGAATGCAGCAATGCTTGGATACGGGTGGTATAGTTACCCAGATAATTATTTTCAAAGAATTGCTTGCACTATACTAAACGCCATCGCCATAGCGAAGACTTATTCGAAAAGGAATCTTCGAAGTTTATTGGATAATTAATTTGTATTACAATAGAGTGCAATGCCGTTTCATATAATAATAACATTCTGAATCAATTTTAACGTGCATAATCAGGTTATGTTAAAACTACTTGCACATATGTTTTGTATTTATTATGTTTAACTCAAGAATAAAAATAAATTTGTTTAAATACAAAAAGCATGTGGAAGATAAAACTGAAAATTTTTAAAATATGAGTCAAAAATTCAGACTGAAAAATATCGATACTGTTATTAGTAATATTATTATGGGTAACTATCATTGAAACATTCACTGTGAAATATTAATAACCAATGAAACTATATTAAAATTGTTCGATAACCTAAAACTTCAATAACTTGAAATATCGATATCTTGAAATATCGATAACTTGAAATGTCGACAACTTGAAATAGCGATCATTTGAATTATCAATATCGATAGTTTGAAATTGTATACGAAATAATACAAGATAAGTTTTAAGAATTACAAACCTGTAGAATTTCATACATAAAGATGTTAACACACTTTTATTATACATCATTAACTTATCAAAGTTGCCAGAAAACATGCAAAACTTTTAAACGTTTTTTTTAATAAACCATTAAAAATAATTTAAGTTTGGCACGTTGATAATAGTTGTAATTAATTCTATTCTCATACCAGGATGCCATTAAAAAAAATAATGACAGTAATTGGCCATAAAAAAAATACTATTTATACAATATTATAACATCGTGTGTGGTAAATTACAATTAGGTTATATTTTTATTAACTAACTAGTCAATCAATGTCAATTCAAAATAAACTTTATCATCAAAGTTATTTTTAAAAACAATTTTAAGACTTTTTTTTCACAACTTTGCAAGTCATTTAAAAAAAAAAACTATAATTTACAACAACAATAAGAAAAAAAATACTTAATGATTTCGAATTCAAATTAGTTTACCGTGAATTTAAATTGCTAATAAAGTAGTTCACAATTTGCTGTCATTGTTGAAATTATATAATTTTTTCCAATTAGCCACCAAATTGTTGATGAAAAAAAAAATTATTAGGTACATTTACTGTCTCAATTTAAAAGACAATTTAAAATAAGTTATTGAATTCATTTTTTATAAAAATAAATACTTGACGGGTGATTATCATTGATTAAGTTTTTAACATTTTCTCTTTTTCGTTTTGTACAATAGCTCTATTATAACAAAGAATGTTTTTAAATTTTTTAAGCAACAATATTTAACCTCATATTAATGTTGCCTTCGATAAAAGCAGATAGAACATTTGGGTTACTTAATATTTGCTATTTTTTTTAATTATTTTTTTTTCCTCTACTCTAGTTTCATCCCGAACAATAAAACAAATATATTTACAAAAGAATATGATCCTTTCTTGATTGATTCATTTAAATCAAATTAACGGTCTTTCTTTTGAAGTAAATATCTTTCCAGTTCCAGAAAAGATAGAACCACTTAATGTCCTTACATAAAAAGCAATTTATTGTATTGACCCAGAAGGAGATAACGTTGATTTTTTTTTTTTTTTTGAATTGAAAAACTTGCGTGTCTGTTTCAAACAAGGGTACCCAGTTATTGATTTACTCTCTTACTATCATGAATTATTAATTATTGGACAAAACTACCCAACGGTTCTATATAAATTCAAAAATACAGAAAAATGGTTCTTGGAATATCTCATAAACCAGAACAAAAAACATTCATTGCTTCACTTCTTTCCATTCTACTCAATTCGATTTTTTTTAATACTTCAATAAAGCTTTTCTGTTTGGTAAACGAATTTCGTACTAAGCGCTAATCTTGCACGAGCGCTTTGGACTCAATTATTATTTAATTTTTGTTTTTCGTGTAGTACCACGAAATAATTTTTTGCCAATATGAATTTTATTTTTAAATCGGACATTCCCGTTTCTTTTTTTTATTTTTATGCCCAAAAAGTAGTTGTATAGTACAAAATTCGTAGAATTTTTGACTTTTATGAAATTCGCCGGATAAACTACATTGTCGATTCATATACATACCTTAAAAAAAAAAAATGATACAGTCGGTTTCTACATCCTCCATTTCTCTAAATTGTTCCCAATATTTGTTCTTTTTCTTCAGAAAATGTAAAATAAAGAATTAAATATTATTTAGTTTTTTTTTTATTAAAAATTCACTGGGGATTGGCACGAATGCAAAAGATAGAAATTGTATGAAGTGCGAAATGGTTGCGATTACAGTGATGTCAGATAAATCGAATAAAATGTCGATATTGCAGGGCATATTACCGACATTCTTTCATCTTTCTTTTGTTTGATTAAGTTATAGCTAAAGCTTGTAAAATAATTGAAACGAATTCTGTATTTGGCGTCAATATAATAATTTCATAGAATTAGTAAGAAAATGAAGATTTTACTTTGAATCATTGAAGTGGTGATTTATTCTAACTTCTATCTTCTAATTTCACAAAAATACCACTCCAAAAACTGATCAAAAAATTAAAAGTTTTATTATACAAAATACCATCATGTCTAACGATGCCAAACAACAACAAAAAACACAAATCTCGAATGAACTCAAATAAAACTAACTCTTCCAGTAAAAAGTTGCAACTTTCAAATTTACTTTTTTCCCTTTCTACAACACTTCTCAAAAGTAATTTTCAAAACTTTCTTCAACAATCACGGAGTCGAAACATTAAAGAGAGGATGTAATCACTTTTAGTAGTTTTTTTTTTCTACTCTTGCACAACTTCCAACATCACCATTTTATTAATAGTTTTTTTTTGTATTTTTTTTTTTACAGAACCTTTAATAACAAACGTAACCAGCTCTGATCTCTATCATTGTTTCGCGGAGCAGAAAAATAATAAAAAAAAAAAAAAAAAAAAATAAGAAACCAACGAGTCATTTGTAGCATCAACATCTAGCAACAGCACCCTAACTTAACACACAACAATAATGTATACTAGAGAATAAATTTTTATTTCCGGCTTTCAAATCACGTTCGAAATACTCTGTCATTTTTATGCCGCGCGCCGCCACGTCTATCGCTTGTTCTATACATGTCAACGAGTCTTTGTTATGCCGCTGCTGATGTGCAACGATCTAGCAACTATGACAATATGAAACTGCATATAAACTATTGTCTATTTAACTATCAACAGCAATTTGCAATTTGTCAAATTTCAACTCAGGCTGTAATCATACCTAAATCATGCAATATTGCAGTTTGCAATTGGAATTGCCCATTTTATCCGAAATACCATCATCAACAAAAACAACGATGCTCTGGTGTGTACCTAGTTGTATTTTCGATTTAAACAGCTTTGCAAAAATTTGCTGCTTCTCCAACAACAAGGAATACTGTCGAACGTGTCAAGATTATGCGATTAGTTGGTTCCTCTTCCTCTTAGTTTTTTTTTCTTTCTTTTTTGTTGAATCAATCTAACACGCCGGGTTTGCCATTAAAATCAACCAACAGCAAGAACCATTTTATACATACTATTTCCGTTCTGAATTCTCTGCATTATTATGGGGAGAATATCAAGCGATTCCGTTTAGGAAAATCATTTAACTAACAGTGATGCTCAAAAAAATTGCACCAAACAGTGGTATTTTTTTTTCGGAAGTTAGAGATAATTTTAAATATTTTTATGAAAAGAAAGTAAATATCACTTCAAATAAACACTCACTAATGTACATTGAAATTTTTATTATAAAAAATTATATTGCGTGCAAAAAAAAATAGCCAGCTATTATTTTGCATGCGAAAAATCGGGTGGTGAGTTTTTGCATCTTACCATTAACTTCACATAATTATTTGCATTGGAATTTTTTTTCGCCTCCGAACATAATTAATTGTGTTTTGGTTCTGCAAATTATTTCAATACGAAAAACAATAAAATGTTATTTGCATGGAAATAAGTTTTTTCATGTAAATAAAATTGATTTAGCTTTTAAGTATTTAAGACTAAGTTAATCGGGCTAGATTAGACCATGAGTTATTTGTTTCATGTCTATGGCCTCACATAAGGTTGAATTTAATCAAAAAAATATTTGCATGCATATGCAAAGCAGTTGCAAAATTTTTGCTTGTGAAAATATTTTTCCACGGTCAATCTTCACTTTTGAGAAAAAAATATTTAATTCCCCTCACGAAATTATTTGCGTGAAAAGGTTTTTCTTTTTGCATACGAAAAGCGAAGTTTGAATTCCTATACAAAATTACTTGGAAGCTGTCCTCTATATTGTCCAGTGCATTTATAAACAGTTTATAAGGGTAACTTGCCCGTTTTTTTATTTTGTTTTCTCTCAACGGAAATTGTATCGCAATAAAAAAAATATCGTACAAAATTTAGTCCATTCTGGATGAAATGTGAAGGAGCAAATATTTTATTTAGTACTTGTTCACAACACTGTATATCGATAATGGTACAAGGTCAGTCAGCCTTGTGGCGTCTTTTGTCGATGGACAGTAAAAAAAAATAATTGTTCTTTTCTATATACAAGGATATGTTCTGCTGTCATAATTAAATCTAAAAACAAAAACAAAAAAAAAGTATTTGCAGCATCGTTTCTGATGCGGTGAATAGCTTAGGTACTATGCATCTATCCTAATTAAGAACGAGAATAATATATAGGCTGCTCCTCTGCTCCTGTGTGAGGTTGCCTTGCGGCCTCTGATGGCTATAAGTTGTGATGCTATCTATAAGTATATGTACGTACATACACGTGCTGGGTTCTGGTATACCTGCGTAAATTATGCTTTTGTTGGAAGGATTTACAACTAGGAATTCATGTCGTTCGTTGTGATGCGGTTACTGTATATAGTAGCAGCTATATAGAGGGTTAATGAGGAAGGGAATACCAACTATATCATGCGCTAGTGCTGATGTGCTGCACTACCCATCTGTTCAAAGTGAATAGAAACTTTATGATTATTATTATTATTTATCATCATCACCCAACATCAAGGTGAACGACAAACAAACAAAACGAAAAAAAAATTGAGCAAAACAAAATTTTAAGGACATTTTAACGAGCATTAGGTGTTGGTCCCGGATAACGTACTTTTGCTGTTTTTTTTTTTTTTAATTTTTTTTTTCAAGGTGTGACCGACAAAAATTTAACAAAAAAAAAGGGTTGTGTACCTATAACATTCATTTATTTTATAAATATAATGTATACATAATCCAGTTACCACCAGGGATGCGTAATAATTACTTCAAAGTAAAGGTTAATTTTTTGTTGATGTATGAGAAGTTCACAGAGTGTTGGTTGGTTGTTAAAAGGAACTTAGTGTCGTTTAAAAGCCATAAAGAAATGCTTGTGAAGCTTTTTGCTTTTTGTGAAATCATAAAAAAGTATATACCCAAAAAAAAAAAACACTTATCAGCAATTTAGCTAGCACAGCTTATGTCTGCTTAAATTTTATAAGACAGACATGTTGTGGGAGTTTTACTTTCATTAGGAGATTATTATCTAATTATGTTCAAAATCTGTAAAGTACAGAAACATTGTATTGTATTTCATCTATTGGCCTCCAAATAAATTTCATATTTTTACTTTAAGCCTTTAATTCCCAATCAATAATAATAATGCAATCTTTTTTAAGCAGTTAAAAGATTTCAAGTCGAAGGATTGCAAAGCTTTTGACTTTGTTTGAAGTATTTTTAAAGTTTTTTTAACTGATTTCAATCTTGAAGTCTTTGGATTGCAATTGAAGTATTGCAGCCTTTTGGCTGTAGTTTTGCTGCGGTTGATGAATATGGTTACGATTTGAGATTTATTTAAAAAAAAAATTAGATTTCCGGTCGACACTTATTTTTTATTTTCAAAAATATCTCTCAATGGAAATGGAATGGAAAAGGTCAACTTTTAACCTTTTTCGATAAAAATAAATCAAAAATGTATTTATTTTTGAAAATAAATACATTGTGATACATTATGCACAACGTCGTGAATCATTGCTTACAAAATACTAACCGGTTGTACTAACGGGTATTCTGATTGATAAAATTGCAGGTGAGATTTATTTTTTTTTTCTCTCAAAAATAAAACTCAGTGGTTAACCGTAACCTAAAAAAAAATAAAGGTTATTCTCAGACTTTAACCGATATTTTTTTTTTTGGTTGAAAATAAAGATTATTGAGTGAGCATTGTTGAAAAGCTTATCAAATTGCAGTTATTAGAGAAACCATCAAAAAGTTGAGATTTATTTCTGATCTCTGGTTTATACAGAATTTTTGATACAAGAGATACAGAATATTTGATATAATAATGGTGGAATCATCCAAATTTGATGAAATTAGGCTATTCAAAACCAAATTTTATATCAAACACATTTTAATAAATAATGCTTAAAAATTATTTGAATTTCTTATTGTAGCACAATTAGTGAGCCCACCTGTACATCTGGTTTTTAATTATAAATGCCTGAAGACTAATAATGAAATAATATCTTTTGCTTTTTTTTATTGAACATGGAATAATTCACCCTAAGACATTATATTTTCAAGATTTATTTTTCTGTTTTGCTTTGATAAGCCGACACAAAAAAAAAAACAAAACAATACCTAATTCGTTGGAATTTGGAAATTTGCATTTCTTAACAAAAAAAAAAAAAATCTGGTTATGAGCGATGGCTGATGCAGGTTGACTTTCATTATTTTTCATTTAGATTTTTGGATGAATGGTTTTCTAATTATTTCATCCCATTGCCAAATCTATTTCCAGGAATATCCAGTTATCCAATACATATATATGTAAGTACCTAAATACCAACATATGTACATACATATATTTATATTATTATTTAATCACCTATTTGTCCTAAAAAAAAATTCTGATTAAATATTGATTTGGTTTTAATCACCCCATTGAAAATTCTGTCGTGAGAACATACATATACTGTGGCGTATGCGTACTTTTTTGTTGTTGTGGTTTCTGCACTGAAGCGCGAAAACGTGATATAATGATTAAATTGATGATAATATATTTTAAATAAAATAATATTGCGAACAATTGAAATCTAATTAAAAACTAAATTTCAAAAATTTTAATTGGATAGTTTTTTTATTTTTAAGTAGCTTTAAAGTGAAACAATTCAATTTAAAAAAAAAACACATTTAGAACAAAACTGTAACTACTTATGGGGAATTATTGAATTTATTTTAACCAATTTGTTTGAGATTTTGTATGCTAATCGACTTTCAAAATAAAAAACAAAAATAAACACGATATTAACAACTTCACTGTCCAATGAATCATATGTGATTCATGAAATCCATTTTGTCCCGTGTTTCCTACGTCCATGAATCACATATGATTCAAAAGTTTTATTAAATGAAAATTATTCTACGTCCCCATACAAAGTGATCAAGCAACATCTCTACGTCCATATATTTTGTTTAGAAAATAAAACTTTAGTATCACGTCCAATGAATCACATGTGATACATACATTTTTTTTTGTACCGTGCTTACAGCGTCCATGAATCATATGTGATTCATGAACATATGTTTTTAATAATGTGTTTATTACATTAAAAAAATCATCTCAATGACCTAATTTTGATGTAAATATGTTGGCTATATATAGCCCATAACATAGCTGCAAAAAAAAATGGAAAAATGTTTAAGAAAACGCATTTTTTCATCAATGAATCTAATTGATCTGCTATATCTATGCCTTTTTTTGCGCCATTGTAATCTATTACGGCATTTGGTTTAATTTTTTCACCATTCCATAGACTTACTGCTGACGATTCATTTCCATGGCAAGTAGATAGCATAAGGACATTCCTTTTATCATGTCATTTCAGCACCGTGATGCATCCATCCTTTTGTTGAGCAATGCTTTCATTTTTTTTCAATTTGTGCTTAGTAACGTGTGGTGGAAGATCTTCCCGATTTTTTCGTATTGAACAGAACAGATCCCGGCTTGTCTAACCCTTTCATTGCCAAAGATGCTCCTGAATATATTTCGTAGGACCACGTATAACTATCAACTGTGCACATTTTGTAGACTCTTATGCCGTACTTACTGGATTTTGAAGGGTTTTACGTTTTTATTTGCAGTCGACCGTGAAACTTGATTACCGATTCATCTACCACAAGTATTTCGCCAGGAGTATACAATGACCGGAAGTTTGCCAGTAGTTTTTTTATTAGAGGATCAATTTTGTATGTTTTATGTGTCCTTTCTTGAAGCTAAATCAATTTTTCCATTTTCATTTGTGATGGCATCAATTCGATGAATCCCAGAAATTCCAGTAAATTGCTCTCTGCCAATTGGTAAAACTTCTTCATGCCAAACAAGCTCAGTGGCATCGGGTGAGATTCCATTGCCTGATTTTTATACATATATATAAAAATGCATTGCATTAATGTGATGTCTTAAGTTATTTGAAGCTTACCAGAAATTTGTTTTTCATCATCTTCATTTTCAGAAAGATCATACGACGTGTCAGTATCAGTTTCTGTTGGTTGATAATCTGATTCACTTCCAGGACTGAAATCCTCAATTTCCATGTCCATTTTCAAATTATGTAGGTATGTTATATGTATGTCCTGTGACTCCTTTATTACAAATATTTTTAATTTTCTTCATGTTTGTAAGGAAAAAAATCTAAAGATGACCTTATAATTTCAATCTAATTTATGTGCAGTGTTTTTAAAACATGCTTTTAAAGTGTATAATCACGTCTAATGAAGAACTATAACGTAATAATCCCTTATAATAATTTTTTTTATGAATCATATATGATTCATTGGACGTAGTGATATGCTATGAACACTTACTACGTCCATGAATCATATATGAACATAAAATGAAACTATTTTTTTAACAACAATATAAGAAAGCCTAAGGTAAAAAAACGATTTTACTTTAAATTCAAGTCAATCGTAATGCTTTCGACCAAAAAAAAGGCTGGACGTGGAGAATATTTTGAATCAATTTGTATAGGGACGTAGAACACTTTTCATATTTTTCTTATTTTGAATCATATATGATTCATGGACGCTGGAAACACGGTACAAAAAAAGTTCTATGTATCATATGTGATTCATGGGACGTGATGGTAATGTCCTTATTTCTGATAGGAAATAGTGAACGTAGAGACGGTTTTCAATTAGTTTGTATGGGGACAGTGAAGTTGTTAAAATATTTTGTAATTATTAGATATATTAATAATTTAAAATTAATAACCCGTTTTCTTACAATTATATTTGTATATTTACATATGTCCATAACAAAAGCTATTTTTGGAACAAGAATCATTTTTAACTTGTTCATCATTGATTCTACACAGAGTGCAAGGTGTTTTCTATAAGGTTTCATTGCTAGCAATGACGTGCTTTTTCTAAATACATCCAACTAAAGACAATTGAAATAGAAATAAGATCTGGCAATTATTATTATAACCTCGTTTTTTTTTTTGTATCTATAATTTAATTGCGTAATATGATATATTGTTTCCTTAAGTTATAAAAAATACAAAAAAAAATTACTAATATTCAAAAGAGTATCATTTTTCGTCATAATATTTTATATCAATTAAGATAAGAGGAACAATTATTATATTGGAAATTAAAAAAAGGGGTAATTATAGTTTTTCATAACCATACATTATGAAACGCTTTGTAATTGCCCTTTTTTTATTGCTGGTGACTGAGTAGATTGCATGCAAAGTTTTATTTAAATAACCGCTTTTAAACCGCGGTTTAATTCGACCAAATATAATTTGTTTAAATAGTCAGGAATTAAGTAAAAAAAAAATAGCATGTTCATGTCATCAATCGTATATGAATAACAAAAGTCATTCGTATAAGAATTATAATTTAAGTGTAAAAGAAAAAAAAAACATATAATGGAATTGCATACCTACGTCCTAAGGACATCTGGTTATCCGTGTTAGAATTTTCTTAATATTTCTCTCAAAATAAGACCCATCTATAATAAGTCCCACACAATTGACCTTATATGCAGACCAGCGGGAAAAAGAAACAGTTTCACACTTCTTCCGTAAAAGTCCTGCTTTGGCCAAAATGAGAGCCAACTCACTCGGACTGCATTGCTATGGCGATGTCAACGGTCTTTAAGAGACTTAGATTAAATACGAGTTTACAGTATAAAAATGGCGCACTTGAGCTTTGATTGGATCACAGAGCTGTGAGATTGAGGTCGCCATTTCAACCTACCTTCCTCCCTAGTCCAACCTTACATACCAAATAAGACCCTTGATTCATAGGGTAATTTAACACGCTTCTTCCGGCACGATTGGATCGCACGAACTTGTTCTTATTTTATAGTACTTTAGAATAAACAAAAAGTCTTCAGAGAAAAATGTGCAAAAAAAAATACAAACGATTCATTATTTGAATTACTTAAATAAGCAAACTGAAGATTTCAACTGCTTTATCGTAAAAATACTAATTTTTGAAAAAAAAAAAAAAATATAATACTTAATTTCAAAAAATTCACCCGTTTTCAAAATCTTGCTTTGAAAAAAAAAGTTATCATTAAGATTACAAATAGTACCTCTTTAATGCAAATTTCGATCACACTTCATCAAACCGTTTGAGAAAATCGGAAACCGAAAATCCGATTCTATAGCAGAAAACATTACCTAAAAACCTTAAGTTCCAAAAGTAAAGAAAATCCCATCAGTAGTTTAGGCTGCAGTTCGAGGTACAGACAGGCCGGCAGACAAACAGACATGAACTGCGGGAACAACTTTTCCGCGTTCCATTTTTTTTTCTAATCCAAAAAAAATCGCTCTCACTTGCATAGAACTGTAACACTAAAGCAAGTACATTGACACTCTGAAATTAAACGACTTTTTATTATTTGGCCTTCAAGATCTGGTTTTAACTATCTTTGTACATTTTAATGGACTTGTTTTGTTTTGTAAGTCGTTAAAGACTTTTTAAAGCCACATACAAAGAAATTTTATGTGGGAGCTAATCACCTGAAGAAGAATGCCGAAAAGCTTGTATTCTCCTCTTGTTATAACATAGGTATATACATAATTGTAATGAATCAAACTTCAATTCAGAATTTTGTCGGGGAATTTTTAAATTTGGGCATAGATCAAATTTCATATAAAGTCAAACCACTAAATAATAACATGTTACTTTCGGGGGCGTATACGCACTTTTTTTCCATGACAAATGCCCTTCAATCTACATTTTGCACGTAGCTTTCTTTGGTTAGTATTATTTGAATTAACGTTTAGAATATGTAGCATTAGAATATACAGCATTATAAAAAATTATTTTTCTTAAGAACTACAATGCATAATGTCAGTTATTATTAAATAAATAAATTAAGAAAAAAGTATGTTAGGCAAAAACTTGAAGATTAAATGTGTACAGTACATATAAAAATACAGACGACCAAAGAAATTTTTATAATATACTTTTCATCTTTATTCCTAAAGGGCAGTACACTTTACCCAGATACAGATACAGGTATTTTAATATAAAAATATGGTTCTTTTATATCTATTGAAGTTATTTCCTTGAAAAGGTAACTTCATGAAATTTAAAATCCAAGAATTGTTGATGCATTTTTCAGAACCGAAGTTAGGTAGGTACGTATGGAGTCATGAATTTATTACATACAACTATTGTACTTCTAAAGAATTTCATTAATTTTTCATACCTTGAGAGAAGAATAATCTAAAAATATTATCTCAACTTCTATTTTATATAGCAACTCAATTGTGAAGTGAATTGTGTTAAAATTCGACTAATATTACATAAATATCATAGCTTCCAGTAAAATTAATCAGGACATAAACCGATGATATACCACTGAAAATAATTTATCAAAAAAAAAAAAACTCTTAACAGTGAGTAGGTGTTTCATTAAGATCGGTTCATTAATATCGGCAGACATGATGTCGTATTTCAAATACGGCTCTGAAGAATTATTGAATTTTTTTCTGTGGAACAATGTAGAAAAATTTAAACATTATTTTCAAAAATATTACTATAACAGGTAACGTATTTTGAATATCGATTTTCTGTCAAACAGTTGACAAATTTCTATCGAAAATTTTATTAAAGAATTCCACTTGTATGTATCAACATTTACCAAACAAATTTTCTAATTTTTTCAAGAAAAAAAAAATTCAAATCTTAAATTATATAATTTTTCCAAGAATTATTCTTTATCATTTTATATTAGAAATTAGAAATTTAGTTTGATATTTTCTTAATGAACAATATGACAAATAGCATTTAATATTGAAAAAGGCACGTTTTGACAGAAAATTATGAAACGATTTTTTAGTATTATCATGCGCTTATAACGCACCAATTAGTAAAAACCCAATGATTTATAGACGAAACATTCAATTAGACCGAAAAAAAAAAACAATTTTATAAATGCAGAAAAATAGTTGGCAAATGGCTGGCTTTGTTCATATTTTATTTCTACAGAACTGAAACAACACTGAAATACTACAGTTTCTTCCATTTCATTTCGTACGTTACATTTTAAACTTAATTGGAAATTTAATGCGTCAATTTGCATCCAACATTATTTTTTTCTATTTTTAATTCCACGGATTTGTGATTTTCGCGGCCAAAAAAAAAATATTAAAATTGTATGTAATGCATGCGTCCATCACTAAAATAAAATATCATTAGAACAACAAAGATGATTCACTCGTTCTTAATTAAATAATTATTTAATTATTTACCTTATCATAAAGTAGGGCAAATAGTCTGACAAATCTTCAAGTTCATGACAAGTAAAAAAAACTTTAAAAAAATCTCTTTTTAAACAAAAAATGTTCATTACACATTATAAAGAGATAACACTCTAATTAAGATGTTTACCAGACCATAAAAACCCAACCAACAATATTCTTTCAGACGTAAAAATAAAAAAAGCAAAAAAAGAAAAAACACAAACCATAATTAAAAAATAAGATCCAAAAATGCGGCGAATTCAATTTTAGATTTACAAACCCAACCAACCTCAATTCGTATGGTCGTATATGAAATTTAAAAATAAACAACAAAAATCTTATAAAAAGAAGTTGCACAAAAAAATATAACAGAAAACTACTTCGGTTAATGGCATTAGCGCAAGAAAGGTAGGTAGATTTTAACGTTTAAGAAAAAAAAAAAAACTTTAAATTAACTGCAATAAAAATGACTCACTCCATTATTTTTTCTTTCTGTCCACAACAAACAAGAAAAGAAGTCAAAGAACCCTGCAGGCACTTTACACGAAGCAACTCAAAAATAAAAATAAAAAAAGAAAAAAAAAAAACAAGGAAGAAATAAATTTAAAACAGAAAAAGAGTGTCAATGAATTTTCGATTTGTAGGTATTCAAACAAAAACTACACAAAAACGATATCATCACTGCCGAAGGGAGGCAAGGATAAGGAAGTTTAAAAAAAAAGGTGTAGGTACAATGTACATCATAATACAGCAAAAACGCAAACAAGGAACACGAGAACAAAAATAAACAAATCCAATCCACCAGAAACAGAAGCGCCCCTTCTAAACAAACACTACACCAGTTAGGTACCTATGCTATCTATCTAACCTAAGTGACGTTGCAGTGAATATGACTCCCAATGGAGGAGATTCATTTTTGCAGGACACACGTGAGGTATAGGGATAGGTAAAACTCTCCTCATGGATACAATTACCCACAAGGAGCTACAGCCATACTATGTGCTCTGAATAATTAAAATTCAAAAAGGACACTAAAGAAACAGAACAAAACAAAAAAGTAAAGAAACAAAAAAAAAAAAAAACTAGATAGAAACACGGAACACCAGATATATATTTTTTTGCGAATGAAAAAGAATGTGTGTATGTAAATACAAGAGAAAATGTTATCCTTCATCAACGCTTGCTAACGGTATATACTACGTTCGTCGGTCGTCGTTGGTCGGTCGCTGAAAAGCAAAGATCCCCACGTAACGTAGTGTACACGGTAAAGTTGGTTGAATGCAGAGGAGCGAAAAACATGAGACACACGATTGCATGGCTAAATCCTGCGGCTTTTAAGTTTTTTTTTTTTTTAATTTTTTTTTTTGTTTTATTTCGCTTTCCGAGGATTTGCTGTGCCATATTGTGCACTGAACTGCATAAGAATTTGTACCCAATTCTTCTTTTCTATTCATTATTCTCTCAGCACACTTAACCCCGTCTGCACTTTGGATATTATGTATGTAGAGAGGCGTGCCACGCAAAACACAAATACAAACTATTGCCAAGAATTTTCATTTGGGAGGATTTTTTTGTATTTATTTCTTACGTATTTACTTTTTCTTTTTTTTTGGCATTTACTAAGAATCCACTTCAGTTTCACTTATCCTATCCGAGAATTTTTTTTTTATCAACTGACACTTTACCTTTACCGTTAACGAAGAATTATATTTCCTCGAAAAAGACAAAACAAATTGCAAATTTGATATAATTTTGAATCACAGAATAAATTTTATTTCGAAATTTTTTTTTATGAATTCGTTATTCGATTAATAGAGACTTTTTTGACAATTTACGGCGAATTTCTAATACGAAAAACAAAAAAACCGCTATCGATCGCGATTCCACGGATATCCCAAACAAACTGTCAACTGACTGACTTATTTTATCTTTTAAACTTAACAAGCACACAAATGGTGTGTCTACTGATAACAAAATTATTGAACTTTTTTCAACAACTGTATGCCTATAACAATTTATCGAACTCATGCGGCGAATTTCGAACTCGAAAAAGGCGAATTAACAAATACAACTTGTGATCACTATCAATATTATAAACGACGCAAGTTGACTGTCAAATTGATCATTGACCGTTTCGGTTGTTGTTTTTGTTTTGAAAACACGGCGAATTTCGAAGAGAAAACAAAACACCTCTGCTTCTTTGTTTACCAATACTTTTTTAATCTTTGGAATTGATCAAAGTGCATCTCTTGGTATTTTTTTTTTTTTTTTATATTCTTTCTAGCACCTTTTGCACTTTCAATTTGGTTTTGTTTTTTTTTTTTTTTGGAAAAAAAAATTAAAAAACAAAAAAAAACAGGATAAATAAAAAACGAGCGAAAGGCGAAGCAGTTAATAAACAAAAAAATTATTTCGTCGAAGAACAAATTCTTCACATCCCGTCGTACGCGCTTTTTCCGGATTTTAATCTAAAGGAAAAAAAAAGAATTTATCTTTTTTTTTTGTTAAGGGCAACCGCAGACAGAAATCGCGACGACTAACAGTAAACAACTAAGTGGTGACTTCGCAGAACAAAATTAAAGAGCAAAAGCAGCACACAGTACCACGGTGCGGTGGTGGTACGATTACGGTGGAGCCGAGCGGAGTAGAATATTTGCTCCCTCCTATATCTTGTGTGGCTCAGATTTTCCTTTGTCATTTTTGCTAGCTATATTGTTGTTGTTTTTGTTGTTGTTGTGAATTTTCTCGCTTTTGAGACTACCCTTTACGAAAATATTCCCTGTCGATTTTTTTAAAATACAAAAAACCGAAAGGCAAATATATAACATAAGCTTACATAGAGTTTCATTTAAGAGCAAGCGAGATAAAACGAGAATGATTGTATGGATACAAAAGTATGGTTGTTATATCTCGCACCAAAAAAGAGAATGAGAGGAAAAACGTTATCGTAAGAATTTACTTAGCAATCAGTTTGTATGGCCTATTGGGAGCATAACACAGCTCAGAAACAACCAGCCAGCTGAAGCTGAAGCACCAGCATCATCAACCAGCAGCAAAAGTAGTAGTAGCACCAGCAGCATCAGTAGCCACAAGCTCACAACCAGCTTTATGGTTGATGCTCCACGCTCCAACACCACCACCACCACCATTCATCCTATAGGTAGATAACAGTAAAACAATATTATTTCCAGTGTGGAGCTTATGGATACTGGAAGTAAAGGCAAAACGTAAACAGAGAATGATATTATAAAAGAGACATTAAAAATATAACGGGGGTAGTTCAATGGCAACTGCTTTTGGGAAATATATTTATTATGAAGCTTAAACCTAAAAGCTTTCAATGAATAAACTTTGTTTTGGATTTGTTTATATTGACAGAGTTAACTTGTTCGTTTTTAGAGGCAATACTTTATAGTACTGTTAAATATCTTTTAATAAGTACTCTATGTATCATCCCTCAAAATCAGTCAAGTAGAAGATTTATACCACATTCTAACTAGATCCAAAATGAAGTATGTATGTACTTTCTTAACTTACGAAAAAAGGGTTGAGATAATTTCGTTGTATTTTTTGTTTTTCTGCCTCATAGACAAATTTTAAATTTATGAGGCTGGTTCACAACCAAATTCAAATTTATGTTTGGCTGAATGAGTTCACATAATTTTGAAACGAATTTTGGAAAATATTAACACCTGTTTTAATCATTTGGCCTGATTAAAACAGACTATTAGGAACTATTTAGTCGGATCTTTGAATTATTGATTCAAAATTTTGTAAATTAAAGGCTTTTAAAAGCTTTTTTCAATCTTCTCTTATTATTGTTTAAATAGAACTAAAGCTTTCAATAATTCGTAAAAAGTATCTAATAACTTACATCTGGCAACTTTTTAACTAAGCAACCACCAAAAAGCTTCTTTTTTTAAATCAGCTATCTATCTTTTTCTCTCAAAAAGTTTCCCCTTCTTCTGATGCATTTTTCCAGCCAAACAACGAAATTCGATGAATTGAAACATTTCTATACAATACCTTAAATTTCTTCTCTATTTCTCTCGTTGAAATGAAATTGAAATTCTATAACACCCTCATTGTATACCTACACACAACATTGAATATTTAATTTAAAGAAGAAAAAAAAAATATGAAAATAATAAAACGAAACATTAATTCTTATGATTATGATAATCGAATCATGTTTAAATGTTATAAAACAATTGAAAAGTGTTATAATGTGATTCACTTTAAATTCACAACAATAATAATAAATTGTCAGTATTGTTGAAATGTGTTGAATCGTTAGATGCGGGCGGAGGAGTAGAGATAATGGAAGCGTCTAGAGAACATATGTAGAATGTGAATGACTTCAGGCGTATAAAAAGTAAACATATATATTAAAGTGTGATTGATTGTTGATGTTGTATATTATGGAGAAGCAAACATAAGGGAATACTATGAACAACGCAAATTGACAACAAAACATATTTAATTCATTTATTTGAACAGAAATTGCAAGACAAAAACCTCATACCTACCTATATGTATATATATTTTTCTGTAGAGACTGTTTGGTACTGACATTTTGTATTGATTTACAGTTCGCTGAAGTCTGTAGAGGATGCCGTGCCTTAATTTGGTTTTAATGGAGTTTTCAGGCTTCTCCCTTTATTGTGTGATTTACGACAACATTTTGGCTTGGCAAGTTCAAGGTTTACACAATCGGCGCTCTACATGCAACAATTATTGTACTTCATGGAACATTAAATGAAATAATGACATAAGTGATTTAAATCTTTGATGTTTAATTCACAATAGATAATATGAGAAGTTTAATCTCTAGCTTCACATACATAACATTAGAACTTTAAAGCTATTATAAGCCAATGGTAATGCGAGGGATTAGTTTCAATTGAGCAGTTACCAGCAGGTTAGACATTGAAAATTACATACACTCCAAACAACCAAGCGACACTTGATATGACAGCTAAACTTTTAGCCAACACCAAAGATACACTCGTCCGCCATAAGTAATTCACAATAACAATAATAATGAAGGGAGTGAAATAGAACCTAATCCAAATGGTGTGTAGAGCTCTTGTCTAGACACAAAGTGTATCTGAAAAATTAACCATGTGGTGTCACTGGTGCAAAGCTGCGCGGCCGGCGGTGCCGGTGGCGGTCATCACCATAAGATAAAAAGAAAATTATAGAAAATGGTTGAACGAACCGATATCAAAAGTGATGGTTATAGGTTGTTGGTATACCGCAATCAACAAACCATCAAACCAAGCAATATCAACGAGCCCCAGCTAGCTTGGCTTTAGCTATTTAAACTAAGCAAGTTAGATTATAAAACAAATACAAGGTACACCGTGGTGTGGGTGCTATACAAATACCTAACCAATAATAAAAAGCAAATACCTACTATTGGAACAAAAAGACCCACCAAAGCAGTTAGAAAGCACTAACAATAAGAATACCGCACCATCGACACGGCCAAGGGTTAAATTAAATTCAAACGAAATGACAGCATTAAAGGCAATATATGTATAGATATAAATATATATGTATATAAAGTTGAAGTGCTATAGAGCTATCCAAAGAGGGCGCTTGTGTGTAAGGTTATTTCAAATGGGAAATTGATTGGAAAAGTAATAAAAATAAAAAAAAATAAAAATGAAGTAGAAATGGGTGGGAAAAAAATACTAAACGGTAAAACTAATGCAATAGATATGTGGTTTTTGCTCTTACCCTAGATGGGAATTGGTATCGAACAGAATAATTCAATTTCCACTCGGCTAGTGGAGGAGAAAATTAATTGTTATTAGATATTTGTATGGATGTATTTATGGTGGTTTGGTTATTGGGGGCGCTTGAAGAACAATAAGCTAATTGTAAACACGATTAACTGAGAAAGTAAATAAAATTGAGAATGAATTTATTTGGGATAAAAATGAATAGAAATTAATATTGCCTTTGGAATTGTTGGAATTTATTTTTAACATAAGAAGTTGAAACAGAAAATTACAATTTATGCTAAAGTTTTTAGTTTTAAAATTTTAGAAAACACTTAAAAAATAATTTTATTACCTTTGTAGGCTTGTAAATTTTTGAATTCTGGTACCGTAACTTTTCTCAATACAAATAGAGCATAAAGCTCTCTTTACTTTCATAACTGACAGGAGCTGACATATTTTATAAACACTAAGCACGAGTGCTATCAAAGGAATAAATTATCTACTATAGCAACAGGAACAAACATTTCCGTTAAGTAGTAAGAGAGGACGGGGCACATGGGAACACGTTGATGGAACTTTAGGTTTTACGGTTTTAAATAACGTGAATAACAATTTTTCAATAAAAGAAATAGTTAGCTTTATTTCAACGGTTGTACGACAGGTATCATTATTTTAAGAGCTTAAACAGTTCAATTTTACATCCCAAATCGTGTGCTTTCAAAGAAAGTTGTTCTACGTCGAATTTCGAAATTGATACTTTCGATATTTTACACTGAAAAAAAGTTATTCCAGCACTATTTGCCAGTGCACCTTGTAATCAGAAGGGTAGGGTGAGAAAATGAGCAAATATGCTGTCTGTCATACCCTATTCTATTTCGTATTCGAAATTTAGAAAATTTAGACAAAAATGTTCCCTTTGAGTTGAGCCATGAGTGCAAAAACGTGCAAACACCTCATGTATTTTTGTGGAAATATATTTTCATTCACACGTTTTCAATGATTTCGGTTTCATTTATACAATATTTTCCTAGGTTACATTATTTTTTTTTCATGCGAATTATGTTGAATTCAAGGGCAAGTTTGTTTTCTCAACTTTTTCTTTCAGCCGCTTGCATTTGATGTACACCTTTGGACCGTGATATTGTTTTTAATACCTTTACCCATGACAAATTGAATAGGAAAATCGAGACTCGTAATGGGGGTGGGGTGTAAGTTTATTATATTTACTTACAGTGACATTCTTAGGGCTTTTTGTTTTGTACTTCCTATACACACTTGTCTTGCTACCCTATATGACAAGGTATTTCCTGTACATTAAAATGTAATTAGCAGTTTTTTTGTTGCTTTGCAAACTACAAGGACTCTAATCTGGTTTTTTTCATGCATTATTGATTCAAGACAAAGTTATTGTCAACATTCAGATTGATATCAATCGAAAGACTTGGTGGTGTAAAATGTTATAAATGACTAAGCTATTTATGACCTTCAACAATTAGAAATTAACTCTACTTGTCCTTTCTATCTCTTAACAAAATCACGAGCTGCAGAAACACTTTTGTCTTACAAAGGCTAGAGCCAATTTTGTATAACCATTCGGGACATTAAAATTAACGGTCCTGTCCTTTAAATATGTATATGAAACATTTATATGTGTTATATATATAAAAATACATACTACATACCTTCTATCAACTTATATATTGAGTTTCAAAACATACCTGAAAATAAAAATAAAATTAAAAATTATATTATTATTTTAAAAATAATTTTTTATTGTTAATATTTAACTTTACTTTAAACATATTATAAAAAATAATTTATTTTAAATTAGTTGACTATGAGTTGAGGCAATAAACCGCGATAAATTTCAGTTGGGTTTTCATTCATTTAAAAAAAAAAAGAATTAAATTCAAAAAAATTACGTCGTAAGCATGCAAAATGTAGCGGTTGCAGTTTAAGAAACAGTTTAAGTTTCAATTGCAGTTGCTGTTTGCAATCGCAGATGTAGTTGCAGATGTAGTTGCAGATGTAGTTGGAATTGCAGTTGCAATAGCAGATGTAGTTTCAAAGACAGTCGCAGTTGCAATAGCAGTTGCAGATGCAAAAGTAATTACAGTTGCAATAGTAGTTGCGGTTGCAGTTGTAGTTGCAAATGTAGTTGTAGTTTAAATTGCAGTTGCACTCGCGGTCGTAGTTTTTATTGCAGTGTCGTTGCAATCGTAATTGCAGTTGCAGTGTTATTTGCAGTTGCATTTACAGTTTTAGTTGAAGTTACACTGGCAATTGTAAGATTTGAGTATAAAAATTCTATTCTTAATTTTAATAGTTACATAGATACATTTTTGGAATTAATATTTGCACACAATCTGTCTTTGCTTCCAAATTTCGCGTATCATATAATAGGCATTAATTTTTCAGCAAAATCAAAATAATATATTCAGTCATCTGCTTAATCTCCAATAAAGCAGGGTTGTTGACCTTTAGATTAAAATAATTCAATCATAATTTTTCCATAAATATTTGAATTTTTTTTTTAATGGTCAAACTTTTTGTGCAAATATTTTTTACTATGGAATATTTTATTGCTAAGTCTTTAAGTTTAATCTTATTGATGACAAAAATATTTACTTTGTTTACATTAAAAATATTCTTTTTTGCTTCAAAAGAAAAAGCATATGAAGAAAAATTGCTAACAGACATTTTTAAGTGGTTCGTTAAAATAAAAAAATAAAACGAAAATCCAATAAAAAAAAAAACCGATTCCAAAAGAAAGAAACATACCACCCCTTGTTATAATGATTGATGCTTTTAGTCTATACGTCTATTTTAATATACATACATAGAATGCAACTTGACAAAGGAAACAGAAAAAAGTATCTCGCTTCGCATTAAATAAAACATTTATCGATTTTTACTGTCAGATTTGAAGTGAAATTCACTCTTCATCCATACACACAGACTACGACGACGACGATGACAATAAGTTTATTAGACATTGCTGGCCCTCACATAAAAAGTATATATTTCAAAATAGCGAAATACTGTCTCTGATGCTGTGTGCACTCTTACATACGTTTGAAATTAAGATGAGGGAATTGATGACAATGGTTAGTGCAGTGCAGTGATTATAATTCTTATAATATTATACAAAAGCCATCCTCCTCATATCGTACTTTTGATGAATAGATTTTTTGTAATGACAAGTAAAATGTCACTGAACTTTGATGAATTAAAATTGAAGATTTTCTAGACTCTTATGATGTCGTACGTTGTGCACTCAATTTAAGTAGAATTGCAGGAAAAAATTTAACAATAAGCAGATGCACGACTGAGTCACTCAGACAAAACATGTTAGTACACAATGGGTCACTTTTACTTTTGCTTTTTTTTTTTTGTTTAAGTTCACAAAAAAAAATAAAGTAAAAATATTTGCATCAAAGAAACATCATTTGCAACAATTTGGTTTCCACGCAGATTAGTTTTTTAATGAAAAACTTAAAATGCAGGTAGAAAAATTTGGCAAAGGAATCATTTTCTAAAGTTTTTTTTATATTGCATATTACTAGGTGGTAATGTTCTTCTTTGTCAAATTTAATTTAGCTGATTTTTAAATCTCTTTCGCTAAGTACAGAGATTCCATTTTTGGCCGCACAACATGAATGTGGAATGCTTTACCTGGCTTTATTTATCCCTCCTATTTTAATATTCAGAGCTTAAAAGCCAATTTGCACTCGTATCTCCTCCTTTTTTTCTAACGCTCGCACTCTTAATTATTTTAAGAGTAGTTAAAAATAATATAGCGAAGTTATGAAAAAACAACCAATTTTTTTTTTTTTTTTGATATTTTCAATTGGGTCTTTGTTCATTTAAAAAAAAAAGAATTAATTTTAAATGAAAATAATTACATCGCAAGTAGTTGCTGTCGCAATTTCAACAGTAGTTGCAGTTGCAATTGCGGTTACAGTTGCAATTGCAGTTGCACACGGTTGCAGTTGCAATTGGGATTGCAGTTGCAATTGGGATTGCAGTTGCAATTGCGGTTGCAACAATCAGAATCCTTTTCAAATTATCAAATTACTCGGTTATATTCAGGATATAATATTTTTAAAAGTTTTCTTTTTTTATTCAATAAATACTTTTAAAAAATTAAAAAAAAAATTTCTCGTCTTAATTCGTTGCAAAGCATAAAACGGATAATATTAAAAGCCAACATTTTTCAATCATTTAAATTTTTCATAAAGTAATCCTTTCGAAGACGCGACGTGCAATCTATCAAAGGTGTCAACAACAAAAAAAAATACTCAAAGATTTTTGATTGACACTAACTATAGCTGATGTCGTAAGTGAGATCCTGAAGAAATATCAATACATTGCGAAGCTTCTGTGTTCCCGGTAAAAAAAGGTATACAACGATGAAATCCGTATCCTTTTATCCTTTTTTTTCAGACGATGGCAAAAATTGAAAAGAAGAATGATGGTGCATTTCGGATTTAACAGTTTTTTTTTTTTTTGATGAGAATCATTTCTTTTCACAAATTGCGATAAGACATCATCTCCTCTTTCTCCAACGCTCTCGATGACATTGTTTGAAAAATATCACACTTGAACTATTTCGTAGACGTTCACGACATGATAATATTTTTTTTTTTTTACTATATGTTCTAGCTAGACAGTCAGAAAAGAGATATTAAAAAAGGAATATCTAGATTGTACGTACAGGGTGTATGGGAGGATAAGGCGCAACATTTTAATCGATGTATTATAGTAATGGATTAAAGATATCGATTTTACTGATTGTCAACCAATTTAGCATCATATTTTCTTTCCGTCATTTATTTAATTTAAAGTCAGGAAAACCTGTTTTTATATAGTTCAATGGGACTTTGGCATTTATAATTTTCAAAAAAAAAAAAAAAAACAATATTTTTGATTGATAATTTTCAGTGATTTAGACTTGTTCATTTATATTTTCACTTATTGAATTATTTGTTTTCATTTCAAAATCATCTCAGATATTTGAAAATACATTCGGAAACACTCTGTTCATATCCTATAAGAAAATCATTGATATAAATTCTTAGGAAATTCTATAAAGAAGGAAGATGACTGAAAGGAAAGAAGAAAAAAATGGAAAGCAAAGGGATAGTGTTAAGAGTTGTAATGAATGTGCATTGGCCCGAAAAAGCTCGAACAGAGTAAATTCATGAGAGATGCATTTTTAATAATCCTGAAAGCAAAACAACAAAAAAAAATTATTAAAAACGACAGCTGCTGGAAGATGTTCTTTTGTGTTCATTAGTTTGACAAAGATCATCAATTTCTATTGGGCGCAGATATACTATATGTAGTATTTACAATTCTATATACAGTAAGTACAACTAAACAAGATATACAGACAAAAGATATAGAAATGAAACTGGCTCATAATTGTGAAGGTTTTAATGAAAAAAAAAAAGATAAAATAGCATTGCAACTGACATTGAATAAGGATACAATATTGAAGTGATAAAATATATTGCTTGTTTGTGTTCTTGAATTCAACTTTTCAAGGTTTCTTATTTAAAGAAAATAGCTGTTTTTAGATTAAAAAAAATAAACATGGAGATAGCTTAAGGCAAAAAATAATAATTAAAAACAAAATGTTGGATAGTAAAATTAAATTAATACTCATATACATATCTATATTCAGGTCAGTATGAAGCTATATCTTTCTTGTTCAAATTGAAAACACATTTTAAGGTTTGTATAGTTTAAGGTAGGAAATTCATAAAATTTTCATTAACATCACTTTATGATCAAATGCATCGAGCAAATTTGAACTGATGAAAAAAAAAAGTTTAAAAATCATTTTATCGTGATACAGCGGGTTTAAAAAAATATTTTGCATATATAAATTTGTTTAGCTATTTTAAGGAAAAGAATAAGCATGTGTGTTTTAGTTATTATATTGTAATAATTGGATTTATTTATAAAGCCGTTTTGAAATAAATAAGTTTTGGTATATGGCAGCAGAGTTACCACAGGGATACAATAGTGTCCCCGGGGAATCTTTTTTTTGTGGGGATTCATTTTTTGGAAAAGAACTCTTTTCTACAATTTATTTTTTATATATTTTTTAAATTATTATACCCAACACTATATAAAATGCTTTCAAATATTTTATGTTTCCAGTCTGAATGCAAATAATTTAATTGAATCTGAAAATAAGGAAAACATTATTTCAGAATATAAGCTTCTTGCATTTTCATCTTCATTAATTGGACATTTAAATAAAAACAATATTGAAGAGTTTTGGATAAAAGTATTTAAAATTAAAAATGGATGTGAAGAACCAATTTTTGAAAATGTTTCAAATTTTATTATGAAATTAATGACATTCCCTCAAAGTTCCGCAGCTACTGAGAGAAAATGTTCAGAGCTGCAATTGATAAAAACTAAAAAGTCTAATAGATTATAGTCTAAGAGCAAAGTTTTTGAGCAAGAATTTCAGGTAGGCCAGTTTTTAGATATGCTATCTCTCTCACTCCCCCGGACATCATACGGGCTACCTGACTGGCGGTAGTGGTTGCGTTCATCAGTGCGCATCGTACCTATACAGGTAAAATATTATAATTTCAAATCATTTTAAGAAGTTTTTTTTTTTATTTCAACTTTTTAAACTATTCGCAACAAAAATTTATTATTGCCAGATATTTTTGTTGTTGTTCAAATGGTGCCAGACGACAATTTAGAATTTAAAAAATTCAAAATATTTTAGTATAGTTGAAAATTTTACAGCATGTTATTTAAGTATCTAAAAGCTCAGAATTAATTTGCCAGATAATAATTCGGTTGTTAAACCTTTTGCCAGACCGATATAAAGTGTAAAGTAATGTAGTATCATTTAGCTTGGTCTAGAAAATTAAACGTCTAATAAATGATCAGGAAGGATTAAAACTATAGAATTTATTTATAGATGAATACCGTAAATAAATAATACTTAACTTTTTGCACAAAATTGATATAATGACCAATCTTAAGTTTGAAAAAGAACCAAAATTTGGATGGTTACATAGAATGAAAGTTAGATTTTTTAATCCATTAAAATTTTTCAAATTATCGTAGTATTTAACACACCATCAAGCGTAGTTTGGCTGATTAACTATAAAAAAATAAATTTGTGATTTTTGGAATAATATGTTTGAATACTTCAAAATCACCCATTCATGATGTTGTAATTAACTAGTTGGATATAAATCATATAGAACTGAACAGTTTTACCATGATCACCTTGTCTTGTTTTATCTACGAATTTTTGATACGAAGAGAGCAGTCGGTACAATCATCTTTTGAAAATTTATTCAATTTAAACTTTTTAAAAACAATATTGGATGATGCAAAAAAAAAGTTTTATGTTTTTTCTTCTATAACTTAATTTAAAGTCTTATGCCCAATTTCATAAAGCCTTTTGAGAAATTTAAATAGCTTTGATGTATGTTTTTTTTAAAGCGCATCTCTATGTTTTTCAAAAAAAAAAATTTATGACAAAATATGTAACTATGCCAACCTTTTTTTTTGTTTTGATTTTTTCAAAAAATCCGATTTTTTTCCAAAATGACTCCATCGATTCAAAAAAAAAATGTATATACTTTATACTTTAAATGAAAAAAATACATTGCATAATGTGGGAGGTACCGTTACCTCCCATACAATAATGTTTTGGTTTTCGATTTTCTCAAAAACGGTTCATCTGATTGTTATAAAAATCTTAATGCAAAAGCATCTATAAAATTTATAAAAATATGTAATTACATAAATATTCAAAAAAATATTTTGAAAAAAAAATTTAATTATTTTTTTGAAAATTAAGTATGTACATATGTATATATTTTAAAAACGGGTAGTTACATATTTTTGAAATTTGGTAAGAAACGTCTTTTAATACTATCTTTGATAATTTGAAAAAAAAAAATAGTTTCAAAACTAACTGTACCTTCTACAAATTTTAGAAAAATCTTTTACGAAAATTGCTTTCATACACAATTTAAAAAAAATTATAGATAAGTTATGAGTTATAAGAAAAAAATGTTTTCGAATATAATGTTTTTCGTTGTTGGTTCTCGATTTTGAATTTTTTTCTATTTTCGAAATATTTAACTCACATTCCAGATGGAAAAGGGAAAATATATAATAAAGGCAGTCAAAAACTACCAACTAATAAAACCAATCGAAACAATATTGTTCTCATAATTGGAACTAATTTATTCGAGTTTCATTGACATCTACTACATTACATATTCCAAATGCCTGTAGGTAATATTCCCATTAATTATTTTAAATATTTTGCCTTCTTTGATGCATTTAATATTTGCCATTCAAATTCTGCCAAGCATCACTATTCATTAAATCATTCCTCGATTTCCTCTTGAAATCAAAAACATGTTCCATCTATAAATTCTATACAGTAAAATATAATTTAATAAAAATCGATTTGGCATTTTGCTGGCATCCTTCGTCGAATCGGAAAATTCAAACGATGAATTATTATTATTTTATCACACGCAAACTCAGGCCAAGGATAAAAATTATTCAAACCATAAATATGGCAGCAGATCCGTATATGAATTCTTATCAAAGAAGAGAGAGCGATGAGAATTCACTTTTTACAATTTTGAACAAATTTCATTCGTATCAAATGTTAAATGTACTTTTTGTTTATTGTTTTACTTTAAGCAAAATATATGTCGATACAATAAGCATTTAAATAGTACGTTAATATTTTCAAAAAAAAAATAAAAATAAGAATTCAGAAGAACAACAATACGAGTATTTCTTAAATAGCTTGTAAACTAGGGCGATCTCCAAACAAAGGCATCTTTTATTTCGTAACGATGACTTACGGTAGGTATATCATAAAGTCTAAATCAAAAATGGAACACAGAACTGTGCATCAAAAAAGTTTTTTTTTTTATTGTTTGGTATATAAATTATAAATAGATAGACATTAAAAAGGTGGGGCTGTAGTGGGCGGACTTAACTGGAATCGAAAACTAATAAATGTGAGCGGGACAGTGGGAGGATGTTACCAAAACAATTTTTTCTTTAAATGATAGGATCTGGAAGTTTCACCAAACTCATTCTAGCTGTTTCTGAGAATAAGAGCGTCATTTTTCGCACCTCCTGGCTACGGCCCTGGAACCGCATTCGTTAAGGGCCTGGATGATACCTGTTTTATTAAATTTTTAAATTGTATCTAAATCGTCCACGACACTCCTTTAACAAGCTTTAAGATTTGTATATGAAAAATATAGTACTATCATGGTGGCAGTCGAATGGGGCGACATCTAAAGTATAAGTGGCAACCCTAACTCAAATTTTTGTGGAGAGCTTATGGGGGTTCTAATTGATATATTTATTGATATTTATTGTTTATGGCAATCGAAATAACATTTCTACTCTTGCTCCTAGCCCAATACCGATGACTGAAAGATTCCTCAAATCAAATTCTACAGCTACAGATAATACTATTTTTTCATATACAAAGCTTTAAGGTTTTTCGTAATGAGGAAAATCTTTTCATTCTGCAATGGATTAATCCAAGTTTGTCAGTTGTTTTCCTGACAGTCACGTCTATCTAGCCTAACCAAACCCCTTTTGGGACTCCCCTGGGCTACGTCAACGCCTGACTAGATCAATTTTAAGTGTATGAATATAAAATTTCATCAAACTCCTTAGAGCCCATTTAAAGGGATCGAAAATAAAAAAAAAAAGTGGTTTAGCAGAAACCGGAATTTTCATAACCCTAGAAACAATTTTTGGTTTAAAAGAGGTTTATAAACCTATAAAATTACTACCGCGCTAATTTGGTTACTGAGGTTACAAATTGTTGCTTGGGAAACAGCGGTTTCCGTGAAACAAAGCATCAATAAAGGGGACGTGGCAGTTGGCAGATTTTACAAAAAAAAAAAAAATATTTTTTTTTTATTCTTACAAAAAAAATCTGAAAATTTTAACAAAATCTTTTGAATCATTTTCGAAAAGCCAGATATAAAACCAAGTATAAAGTTTAACGTAATAATATTAAAATAAAAATTTTGGAATGCATTTTTATATGTTCTGAATTTTGAAACAGCACTGTACTCTACATATATAGATCTACAGAATGTGTCTCAGGGAAACATGCAGTTAAAAAAAAAAATAAAAAACTTAACTACACGATACTTGTGTACTCGTATAGATATCATGATAAAATAATGCAAGTTAAATGAAACAAACTGTAACTGTCAGAGAGACGATAATTATATTTACGGATCGTTCTCGGGGGAGATTGTCAGCGCACTCACCAGCACAAGCCAAATGATGACGTTTCTCATCGGAATTCTCTTTGAATGGTTTCATTCAAAGCCATTGACAGCGTCATTCCGTGCAGCAGTGTGCGGTGTGCATTTTATTTGCATGTGCAGTTAATCGCATTTAATTAAAAATTCACTTGTCTCATATACTATATACTTAATATTTATACCTCTGTCTGTACATTATGTCTGAATACAACTGTTTTTTATATACATATTTGGCATCATGTCGTCGGTCGTTGGGCTGAAGCGTCAATCATCGCATTTGTTCCCCCTTAAGAGTGCTGAATGCTGCTGCAATGGTAATTAAAGAAAAAAAAAACAACTTAAACTTTGACGGCATTTCATAAATTAATGACATAGCCAGCTAAGTCAGTCAGTGACAGACATAACACGTTGGGAATTATTATGAGCGAAATTCTGGGAAAGTACGAGATGACAATGACGTTTCATATTCATAGATTATTTAAAAGTGCAAATGGGATATTGGTTGGCATGTGAACACGGTTAATTTTTGTTAATTAAAATTGTTAATAAAGCTGTTTTGATTTATAAATTTGTCTCTATCATTCCAGTTGAATGACTACTGAATAAATATTATGAAATTGATGTATGTCAACTTAGCACTATCACTTCAAAATTTGGTGCGGGGGGGGGGGGGGGGACTTTCCCGGTAGCCCTCATCTATACACGTTGATTTTATAGGACATATAGCTTGAATCAGATCAAGAAATAAGTGGGATGGAAAAGTTGGCCTATATTCCTCCTATATTATTTTAAGAGATTTACGAAATGCACATATATTATAGAGATTGTTGATGTATAAGTTGTTTCCACGTGACCCAGGAGGTAAACTTCCACGCGTTTTTTTTTTAACGAATGTGGAATTTTCTTAGTTCTGCTTAAATTTTTGTTTAAAATGTCAGTTAAGCATATGTCAAATATATACCCGCTGTAAAAAATTGTATCATGTTTAAAATTAAATACCTAATGGCAAAGTCAATATCATTGCTCGTTCTCAAGATATTCGAGTCGAAAAACCAATTTTACCACTTTTTAGTTTTTTTTTTTATATTTTTTGTCAAAAACTTTCAATTACATATTTGTCAAAATTAAACCTTTCATAAAAAATTGTACTATGTATAAAATAAAATATTTTAGAAGGCACAATCGTTGTTCGTTCTCAGGATATTCGAGCTGAAATACAATTGTAACTACTTTTCTTCAGAATTTTGAACAGTTTTTGATTTTTTGTAAAAAAAACTGTCTATTCAATACTTGTCAAAATTTTATCAGTTGCTAACAATTATGTTATGTAGAAAATAAAACAAACAAGAAGTCAATATCGTTACCTGTTTTTGAGAAATTTGAGTCGAAAGACAATTTATACCAATTTTTGGTAGAATTTTTTGTAGTTTTTAATTTTTTGTAAAAAAACTGTCCATTGAATTTTTTTGAAATTTTCACCAGTAGTCAAAAACAACATTTTTCGTAAAATAAAATTATTTTAAAGTTAATATCGTTTTTCCATCTAAGAATATTCGAGTCATAAAATTTTTTTTTCTAGTTTTTTTGATTTTAAAAAATAACGGTATATTGATTTTTTTCCAAATTCATATCAAATTTGTATGACGTCAAAATGTGTCGAATAAAATTTATTTCAAGTCAATAGCATTATTTGTTCGTGAGATATTTGAGCCCAACCAAAATTTTTACTTTTTTTTAAAACTGCTATAGTAAAAAAACGACTGATTGAATATTAATAAACGCCCTTTCAGCTTCATTCGAAGTTTATATCTCTAAAACAAAATTTATTTCAAGTCGATATCTCTACTCGTTCTTGAGATATCGAGGACGAAAAATGGTACCAGAACGTACGGACGTACGAACGTACGAACGTACGAACGTACGTACACACGCACACACAGACATCTATCTAAAAATGATTGATATAGGCTCTAGGGACCTTGAAACGTCGAGAAATGTCAAAAATTTCAATTTGACAAATCGGACCGATTACAATAACTCCCTATGGGAAGTTAAAAATTACTCAACGGTAACACCTTCAGTATTGTGCTATGTTTTTTTTTTAAATCCAAAACTTTTTTTTCTTAAAACAGGTTGTTTTGACATATATTTTCGAAAAATTAATTTGCAAACTTAAAATTAAAGCAAATTAAGTTAATTTTTTTTGTTCGCTATAATGTTTTGCAATATTTTACGTTATTAAGTACTTTATTCTGTTTTCAATGGAGTCATTGTTTTTTTCTGTTGATGAAAGATTTGAGCTGTTTGCCACAGAGCTATATAAACGGCAAAAGCTTACTTAATAGCAATATTTATCGTGTATATTGATATCTTAATAAATAATTAATAAATAAATCTTTCTGTAGTACCAGCCACGTTGGCCCAGATACAATGTACTTGGTATTTCATATAAGACCATTGATTAACATCTTAACACTTTTTATCTAATTGGATCTATTCGTGATTAGCAATTTCTAGTGAAAACCAAAACCAAAAAAAAAAAAGGCAAGGCAACAAAAAGTTGTTCTGATTTGTTTTTCTTTATCATAAGAGTCTTGCATTTGTTGAACACATTCTTCAAACGTTATAATAGACTTTTTTGGAAATTAAAACATTAAATCATTTCTAAGTGATTCATGCTCATATATATATAACATATGCTTCAAATAATCAAATCTTATAATTATGTACTATAAAGTTACATAATATATTGGTTCACAAATTGCATGAGTTTTTTTAGTTAACAATTAAAAGTTAATTATTTTCAAAAATAGTCATCTTACAAACAAGTTTGTCACACAATAAATTGTCTGGGTTAATTGTGTGCTAAAAATTTGTTGAGAGTTGTTAAATTTTGCTCATACAGAAGGAAAAGAAGAAGGAAATTTTAAGTTCATGATTTTATGTTCTTAAAAAAAACTCACAACGGAAATAGCGGTTTGCTTTAATTTAAGAAAATTCACATATAAAATTAGTAAAATATTATGCTACTATACAGAGAAATATGAATCACATAAAATAAAACAAACGCTTTAAGATTTCGGTTTGGTTTTTACCCAGGAAGAAGGTCGCATTGTAGTAATATAGACAAAAAAATTGTTCCTTGAAAAAAAAAATTATTAAATTTATAATTTATCAATTTAAGATTTAGTTTTAGTTTTAATTATTTTTTTTTTCAAGTGACAGTTGTTTTCCAATTCCAATGTTAAATGTTATTACCCTCAAATCACACAAAAAAAACCTTTCTTTGTCTGTGTCTGGAATTGTAATAAGGAAACTTTTTAAAACAATAAGTTTTTCTTATTATTGTAGAACAAGTTTAATCCGATTTCTCCATAAAAATATTTGTTTTGTTGCTTTTAATAAGATTTCATATTATGTAAAGTAGCTCGACAAGTGATTTTTTTTTCCTCGTGCACAAGACATTTGTTCACTCACTATAAGGAAACAAAAACTGTTTGTTTAGACCTCAATCAAATGACGCTCAGTGTAAGGAAGCACACATCATAAAAACAAAAACAAAAACAAAAACAAAAAAAAATAAAGTTGAATAAATATTAGTTATTTATTTAGGTGAAAACAAAATTTTAATAAAAAAAAATCAAATTTAAATACATGTTGTGATAACCGTGATAAAAATCATTTGTATACATTCAAGTTCATTATCAGTTTATCACCAACCAACGCTTTCTATTTTTATGATCTCTGAAAATTTATTGTATTTTTCATTTGAGAAACTCATATAACCACACATATTATTGTTTGAAGTAACAAAAGTTAGAAGTCAATAAGCAGGCATTTTCACTTCAAATGTCTATATAAATGTTGTAAATTCAAGTGGAAGTACTTATAGATAAAAAAAATACATAATTTGTTTAGGTAGATTAGCTGCAGAAGTGTGTAAATAAAATAATATCATAAGTGATATGTGTTTCGGAAGTAAATAAAGCAAATAGGGTTATAAAACAGAAACAACAAAGCATTTTCATTCACTAATATAAGTGTTATCATTATCAAACTATTCAATTTTAGCACCACCTATTGCTGACTCTAACGATTTCTATTAGAAACAATATAGATTAGACGTTAAGCAAATATTTGATTAAAATGTCTTATTTTGAAGTATTTCAGCTTCGCAATTACTTTTACTTTAAAAATCGCATTTCCAATTAGTTTTGAAATCTTAAGCAATGCAATGTCTTTAAAGTAGTAAAAAATCAAATGATTGTTATCGTTATAATATATTTCATTAATTTTGAAATATTTTTAAATTCTATTTGAACTATTGCAATTTTGGAGAAATTTCGAAATTCGAATGCCAGTTTATTTATATTTTTTTTTTTTTTGAAATTAACTAAGAATTCTAGAAAATCAACTGTCACACAAACATATATGTACATATACGCCAGTAAGACCTAGAGTTTTATAAATTAGCATTGTTAGAAGGATAGGACAGATTTATGTTGGCACAGTGGATTGGGAAATAAGGTTTTTTGATGATCTCAGGAGTGACGTTCAGTTGAGGCAATATAGAATAAATTGCTGCCTAGACTGGGGATCGAACCCACAAATCCAGGGTAGCAGTCAAGTACTACCTACACTGAACCGGGGCCACCCCTTCTCAATTTGTGAAATATGTTTGATATATGTTACGGTTGGAGGACCGTAATGTGAACGGCAGTCAGAAATCTTAAATATGTAGTTAAAACTTTAAAGCAAGAAGAAAATTGGGAGTTGACGTTGCTGCTTCGTAGTTTAGACAATCATACAAATCAATGTAAAAACGATGCGAAATAGTCGTGACGACGACGGTTGTCATGATTCAAAGCCTCCTGAGACTGGGACCACAATCCACAACTCTCCCACTCCACCGCGCTATATTCTAAGGTTATCCGGGTTCTCAATATACTCTTATACTTCTTGTACAACACTGTGAACCTTTTGTAAGCGCTGCACGAACAACTACGATGTAGAGCTTTTATTTCAGCTTAGGGGCCATTTTCTAATAACAAAAAATAGCAGAGTTTCCCACCATTTCATCCACCCTACACTTACGCCATCTTTGATCTAGTTATCACAAGATTCTTCGCTAACGAACACATGTCGAAGAAGAAGTAGATGTCCGGAATAGGCCTGTGTGGATCAGATAATGTGCAGCTCACTTTCGTTTTATCACCTTATCCTCAAGCAGTCACCGTCATATATGCCGAGTGTATTTTCACAACGAACATTTTGAAAGGTTCCTTACATTCAAAAATTAGAAGAGATCGATACCGCTTTAGATGGAATTGTCGATGTAGAATCTTTTTTGTAATATATTGCCTTAACCCCATAGTTTACAGCTTTGTGTCCATACCAAAAAAAATGATGAACATTCTTGGGGAAATAGGTAGACCAAAATACCCATTCTACTTTGCTATTGACACTAACCATGTCGAATTTTTTGAATCCTGCTAAAAATAGAAGATATAATTTTATGGGTCTAGCTATGGTGAAAATTATTAAATTTTATCAAAATATACGCTTCACAAACTTTTTAAGCGATTTAGATTTTAAAAAATGCTTAAAAAAGCAAACAAAAATGCAAAATTATCTTTGAATATTTTTTTTTTGCTTTTTTTATTATGTACTTAATCATTCCTCTAGAACTGTTTGCAGCTTCTGCTAATAAGATCTGATGTTCACACATGTTCTATATTATCTTATCTATTTTTTATTAAACGTAAAATGTATGCGCTTTGCCAAAAAAAATTGTTTTGATCATTTTATTAGATAAGAATTCAACTGTGTGGTTGCTATATTGTTATTTTAAGTTAATAAAAAAAAAATCTGAAACAATGAAACATCGTGGCTAGAATAAGGTTTACTGTATAGATACAGTGCCTAATATTTAGAGGTTTTTTCCCATACGATTGATTCTTATCGCTAGCTACAATTCTAAAAAAAAATTACTTTGGATGCAGCGTTCTTACGAAAAAACATTACTACCAACGTGTATTTTATATACTTCGTGCCATTTCCCATAGCAGCGATTTGTAGTTTTTTTTTCATTTATATTTAACTTTGTGAAAAATATAATATTTAAGTCAAGGCAAAACAACCACAACCCCGTCATGCGTCAATTAACAATAATTAACAATGCTAAACAAAAAAATCAATTAGAGATAAATAATTTTAAAAAACAATATAGAGGCATTTTTAAATGTTTTGCAAAAATCACCTTCGTTCATATTTCCAAAAAAAAAATATTTTATATTCTTTTTTATCAACATTATTCTTATCGTCTTTAATATTCATTCTAATCTCATTTCGTATTGAATTATATAATTTAAAAACTGACCGGATATCAATTGCCGGTTGCTATAAAAAAATTCCATTATACCTATTTATGATGAAAATAAACCAATAAAAAACAAACAAGAAAGCTACAGAAACCCCTTCTGGTTTCAATAATTTAAAAAATCATTATTTAAACAACATCCAACTGGTGTCAGTGAACATTTTGACATTGGCCATCAGCCAAGTGGAACGCACGCCATTATTTACCGGTAAAATGCCCGGTATTTCTTTTCTTTTCAAACTCTTTTAAAACTCTTATATGCATTTGCTTTGCTTTGGAAATTATTATAAATGCCAATAAGTGATTGTATAAATACATATGTTTAAAAAAACATGCAATGTGTGGAATTTTATTTGTATTTTAAATAAATTACCAACACCTACACACATTTTTTTTTTTTATTGTTGTCACGTTTTCTAGATTTTCACTTCTTGACTGTCTCAATTAAAATGCTGCTAGTAACAACGTTCACACTGAATTAATAATAAAACCGTTTGTAGTGTACAAATCTAGATTATTACCAGAAAAGTTGATGTGAACTTTGTACACTGAGATCAATTTTATTTTATTTTGGTTTCGAATTTTAATGTACCTACTGTATGTACGTTAGTACATAATGATAATTTTGTGTTTTAAATGTTCTAGTTTTTTTTTCGAATTGTCTTTCTCTGGTTTAATGTAGAACACGTCGTGAGCGCGTTGTTGAATTGCAAATGTAGCGTCTAAACATTAAAAGGGCCCAAATTGAGGTCACTATCATAATATGAATGAACACGATGAGACGGGGGTTTACACAAAAAAAAAAGTACTGTGTTTGCAAATTAAAGGCAGGTAAGAAGCTGTTAAGTAAGTTATAAAAACAAGAAAATGCTTATTAAGAATTAAATTTGAAAAAAAAAAATAGTTTCCTCATACCTGTTCGTTCGTATACAAAAAGAGAAATAACGGTCAGAAAGTGTTAAATTTGTTGGAAGAATTAGGTCAGTTAAACAATTGCATGGCTGGTTTTAAAATTAACCTCTATTATCGTCTACACTGCTAAGAAAACAAATAACTTGTGTCTTTATTTTTATTATTTTTTTTAGTATTGACGTTACCTTTATATTTTATTTCAATCAACGAACGAAAAATAAATGCAAAAAATAGTTTTCTTCTATTTTTTTTTTTATTTTAGGAAATGATCCCTCTCAGAGGTTGGGACTTTGATCCCCCTTCTTTAACTTCATAAATTTTTTGCCAATAAATTTTAAATATCCTTTAGGTATATATAATTTATAATTTTTAAGAAACAGTATTAAATCATGAAATTTTACACCCAAACTTATTATCCAACCTTAACGCTACCGAATCCAGCACTACGCCTCGGCTAAAAGGAATGATACGTTCACGGGCAGACGAGCGGGCCGACATTGAAGCACTTGGCGAAGAACGTTCGAAGAGGAATCAGAACAACAGAGGAGAGTTGTACTGATATTGTACAGGATAGGAATAGAGGAGTTACTCCGCAAGAGGAAGCCCACAGACATAATTTAGGTTCGCTAAAATGCTTAGCACACAAAAAAAAAACTACAAAAGAGGATCTTCAACCCTCTCCTGCATTTAGCGAGCAGCTCTGGAAGAGGCACTTTCAGTATATTCTGACCACTCCAACTTATTTATGATTTTAAGTCTTTCTTGACTGAACTATACATACATACCTACATCTTTTATTGTAAAAACTCCCGAAAAGGGAAAAAAAATACAAAAATAATGAAACAAGAGAACTTTAAATATAAATTTTGTCTAAAACTGGATATGGACAACAAATAATATTTTGAAATGGTTAAAAGATTACGATTTGCATAATCATTATATCAAAAACAAAAACATTTACATTTTAATGTACCTATTCTTTTCATTTGGCTATAATTTAATTCTTAATATGTATGTACAAACATAGCAGTATAATACATGAAAATTATTTTATTGTAAAAGTCAACCAAAAAACAATATGCTTACACATTTTTGCGTTGACACGAATCACAATATTCCGTTTGCGCCCAACAATAATTTCAAAATTTGAATAACTAAAGCATTTTACGATTCTTTCTCTTTTCATCGGTCATTTTATTTGTGATTTCTTTTTATAACATATTCGTTTTTTTGTTTTTGCTATGAGTAGGTTTAATAAGAGGTTCAAAGTAATCTTCTACCTACAGGCCGGCCGGCTTTACTCATGAATTTGTATTAAAATTATTAACAAAAGAAACTTGGCGCCATAATCTGTTCAAGGGAATTCAATGATATATGTACATATTGCTATTGCGTTGACGTACTACGTGTGTGGACGACTGGATCGCACGAAGTTGTTCCTATGTTAAAGTACTTTAGAATAACCAAAAAAATTACCAAAACAATGTCATCAGCCTCGTTTTAGTGAGATATATAACCAGCGCAGCAATGAAATGTGAAAAAAACCTTTATACTCGAATTAAAATTTACTTTTTAGTGTTAATTTCAAAATAGGTACCTGATCGCAATTTTTCATGGCGTTAAAAGAATTGTTTTATCCCTTTCCTACAGAAATTGAGATGTATTTAAGAAGCCCACTGCCACGCAATCTCGAAAAATCTACGTGTACCAAATGTTTGTGTATGATTATATTTTTAGTAGGTACATGTACTAAATAAGCATTATCTTAACATCAATACTTCAACTATTTATTGTTTAAAAATTTTGAAATGCAAAATATACTATTAAGATGATATAGGACATCTTTCATAACAAAATATAACAATTCATCAAACCGTTTATGAGAAAATCGAAAGCGTAAAATCCGATTCTATGACATTACACTACATACCGTTAGTAACGGTTTTTTGAAAAATATTTTTTGCTGAACAATTCCTTTTTTTACCAACCCAAGACTAGGATGTATCAAAGCCGCTTGTAAAAATAAATGCGTAAAATTGTACTAGAAGTGGAATAAAACGCTAAATGTCTTTTATTCATTCTGAATATTCGGAATACGAATTTAGCGTTGGAATATTCCGCATAAATCTTTCCGTTTATTTTTTATTAATTTCGGAATGCATTTTTTGTATTCCATGTGAAAAAGAATTAGTAGCTTCGCATCGGTATTATTTATTAAAACTTGCAAAATAAAAACAAAAAACACTACAGCACAAGTTTAATGCATTTAAAGCTGATTTTAATTCATATTGCAATTTGAGAACTAAAACGTATGCAAAACAAATACATTTTTTGATTAAACTGTCTTCACAATTCACCGAAGTGCTGATGGTAATTCTTTTTATTTTTTTTTCTTTATATAATAGTTTTTTCTTTTCCATCTATTCTATTCCTCTATTCGGAATTAATATAATCTAAATGACGATTATGGATAAAAAAAAAACTTTTTTAGGCCACTTCTTAGCAGGTATTTTTTATTATTGACTGGAAGTGGTATTCTTTGAATATTCAAATTGTGCTATCATTGCAAGTGTATCTAGATCATTTAGTTATGTGTGACAATTCTTTGCAAAAAAAATATTTCTGATCTACATATCAAAATATGCCAGTTTGGCGAAAAAGAAATAATGTCTCATAAAATATAATATAATCTATTCTTTAGTTAGTTTGTACGTATCTATATTTTTTAATAACTAATTGATTTTTTTATTTTAAAAAGCAAAACAAACAAGTACAGAATATTTCACCACTTTTCTACTTTCGGTTTTAATCTGGTCTATGCAGAAACTCTAAACATTTGTCCAACAGTAACCACTTAGCTTTTTTCATCACTTGATTTGATTCAAAACAAGAAACTACTTATATTTACATATCTATCACTCGAAATTTGAATCCTACAAGTTACAACACAAGAGTTTCACTTTTAATAAACATACATAAATGTATGTTTTTTTTTTTTTTTTTGCTTCACACAGTAACCTATTGTAAGCAATATCATAACTTACGTATTTTTGCCCTCGGGCGCTGAATCGAATTTCTACCAGAACAATGATAACTTTTCAGTTATTAAAGAGAGGCAAACGACGACGAAGTGTATATGAAATATGTTGAACATAGTCATTCTCATTATTAATTAAATTGGGTTAGGTCAGTAATAGAATACAAAAAAAAGAAAAAAAATAACCAAGACATTGAATTTTTACTATTCAAATTTTATGTAATTTTCGTTTTTTGAAAGTTTAATTCCGGAACAGTCAGACCTTTTGTCATAATCTAGTCTCTAGCTAGATAAACATTTGCATCAGGAGATATAAATAACAACAAATTTCATTCACATTTCGCGAAAGAAATGTAGGCGCGAAATCTCCTAGATTAAAAAAGCAACTACTCCTGCAATTAGTTGGCTCAGACATGGAACAATCCAAGGCTTGTCGAAGTTTTCTGAGATCAAGTGGAGCCAAAGAGTGAAGCAGGAGTCCTTCTCTTAATTTGCTTATATTCAGTTAAACCCTGTATAATTCCAAGGTATATATTTTTTAATATTACTCAAATCGATTTTATTTCAACTCTTGAATTTAAAACATTTTAATTTCCCTGGAGATTATAGGTAATATTGGCAAGACCTTTAAAATTCTAATATGCAAAAAAGCTCTTCATCATTAAAAACGAAAAATCAGAATTATTTATAATTGCTTTAGAAGTTCTTATTGATAGCAATCTATGTATATGGCTATGGCCACTTTAACATTTTGAGTACATTGTTTGTCGCAACTTATTTTTAATTCATATTACAAGCCTTATCTCAATGAGTTTATTGGAGTAAATATAAACAACTTGATCTACTGAATTTTTTTTAAGCGGTCACTTAAGTTCACGACGGTTGAAGATAAGAGCTGTAAATATTTACTTAATTGTTAAGAGGTTTCTAATAACACTAAGACTACTGTATAATAATATATTGTTCTCTTTTGGTAAAACAAAGAAAATCAGCCAGTTTAGGATTTTGAGACTTCGAAGATCTCACCTATCTAAATATCACCTCTACAAATATTAACAGTCTGTCAAAGAGCTGATTTTAATAATGTTTGGATTTGCTTGTCCAACTCAACAACTCAATAAAATGAAACGCGATTTTGCATTCAACAATCCGGTTTCTTTTATTTCCTCTTTGTTATTCGTCATGTTTTTTTTTTTTTCTTATTATTATTTCAGTTGCAATTCCAATCCAACAAGCACCACAAATAAAGTGAAATTTGTTTCCTGATTAAATATTCGAATTTAAAAATAGCAAAGATATTCAAGTTATTTCAATTTTATTTTAGCACAAATGAATTAACAAATGTTTTGCCTTTTTTGTTCAACAAAAAGTTAGGTTGGATTTGGTTTAGTTATTAGTTACTCGGATCTCAATTGATCTAGTGCACAGGATACCTATATGAAATAAGGTTTAGGGAAATGGAGTTGTATTCTGTTATTTTTCTTGTAAACGCCCAGCTATAGGACAAGTTTTAATTGTCTCTGGTAAATTGTACTTTCTTTTTTGTTACAGCAAAAATTAACCGCTTGATCGGCAGTTGGGTGAAGGACACAAGCGAAAATGCCTACTTGGAAAAAAAAAATTTAATTGACAAAATTTTAAAGACAAGTATTAGTATTTAAAACGAGTATTATTAACTATTCATTACTTGTTGTAATAATTTAAAATATTCTATGGATTTTCGTAAAAATGAATTTCATAAAAATCGACTTTTAAATAAAAATATATGTAATACATAGGTATTTATATGTAATTTAGGATGTATGTAAATAAAAACTAAATTAAAATATACCTATAATTAATAATAATTGCCTTAAAAAATATGTTTGGTGTACTTTCTTAAAAACGGGATTAAAAATTAACATTAGTTACATTATTTATGTAGGTATGTTCAAGACTTAAAAAAATAAGGGGACAAAATGGAAAGAGCGCTCTATTTTCATTTTCTATGTTGTAGACTTCGAAAAACAATAAAATCCAATGTTCAGATTGTTACATATGTATGATGTGAAATCGTAGTACGACTGTACTACTAGCTGATTTTATTTATTTTTTAGGTCTCCAGAATCAGAACTGCAATTGATCTAGCATCTTCTTTTCACCTTTTTGTTGAATATTAATGTCACGAAATTAATTGTTTACAGGTAGGTATCAAAGGATGCAATACCTTAACAGTAATTATTAATAGCATTCAGTAGATTGTCAAATAATCAATTAAATATACCTACCCCTGTAGAAGAAAAAATACTTCTGAAACGTACGGGAAAATAATTGAATGTGTTTTACAAACAGACCAAATCCTGTTAAACTAAAATTTGACCTATCTATAAATTTGTGTTTTATGTAAAAATATTGGTAGATACCTACATATACATATGTACATATGTGTTGCAAAATTAAAAGAAAAAAAAATGTAAAAAAAAACTAAAAAGTTTTTCTGAAACAATCTTGGATATAAACCATCTGGCATACCTTTGAGTTCTTTCAGTTTAAATTTAAATTCTTATGATTTTTTTGATATTTAAATAATATTGTTGTTAGTCATTAAAAAAAATACTTAAAAAATTATTATACTAAAAAATTATGCTCCCACTTTGCTTTTTGGCTACCCCACTTATTTATTTACTTCTCAACCAACGTAAATATGTATAAAAAATATATAATGGTAAGTACCTACCTACATATAAGATAACGCTTGTAGTTGGGCTAATTTGTTTAAACTGAAGTTGGCTGGAAGGGCCACTGAGCGGTATTAGAAACTTAAATGGACCATCTAAATATTTATTTACATAAATTATTATTGTGAGTGATTTTTATTTTATTTTTAACTCACATAATGCATGTATACGTAGCAAAAGCGGCTACTGATAACCAAATGTTATTTATTTCGATACGTCAGTAAAAAGGTTGAATCATGTTTTTCTTGAACTAGTTTATCACCTCATTATAACCGGTATAAGTTTAAGTTTTCCATAAGCTCTATATGACTTTTTTAGTTGTTTTTATTTTTAAACATTTTTATGAAATAAAATCAATCGGATAGCTTAAATCACAACTAATTTGTTCAGGTTTCCTAAGGTGTTTTTCATGTTTTTTAGTACCTACAAAAAAACAGAAAGAATATCCAGCATAGATAACACCCTGGGTATACCTATTCCAAAGAATATTAATCACTTTCATCATTATAATATCACTTACCTCTTTAACTTTCATTCGTTTTTCCTCAACCGAAGGACTTGGATCCGGATGCCCGTCCATGGGCATTTGTAGTTGTGCAACATCTCCAACAGGCAACATCTCTTGCCCCTCGTCGTTCATAGAATTTTTTAAAGCTGGCGGTGGCAAAGCACCAACAACTTGATGTTGTTGCTGTTGTTGCATCGCAATTAATTGTTGTTGTTGCTGCTGCGATTGAAGGTCGTTTTCAATTACCGGTGCCACACCTACATTTTCATTCAAAATAGGTTCAATGCCACCACCAACAATTTCGTCACTAGCCTGTCGCATAATCTCAGGCTTATCGAGGATGTCACCAAGCTCTTCTTTGATTTTAGCTTGCAACTTAACCCGATCGCCTAGAACATGAGGATCTAGATCCTTGCCGCCATGTCCGTTTGCAGCTAGTGGTGGAGCCGGTATGAAAATCTCAGGGCCGGCCTTTTGAAAACTCTTATACACCTTGAGCACGCGCTCACCACCAAAGTTATCCGGAAGCAAGAAAATTCCAGCAAAGCACAGCAGGCACAAGGTCGCCAGTACAAGGCCAATTAGACATTTCTCACGCGAATGGAAATTCGGTTTTCGTCCAATTGGACCGATACGATACATGATTTATAGGAATGTACAAAAAGTCGACTGAAGTTGTCTGGAAGGGCAAGAGAGTAAAGTTACGTCGTGGGAGAAGTTTTCTACAATTTTTTCTTTCCTTACAATTGGATAACAACCGAACCGACTGCACAAGTTTTCAAGTTAACTTTTGATTCCGTTGATTGAAAGAAAACCTATAATTTTCGCATAAACAAATTTCACCAGAGGTTAAAAGAAAAAAAAAACAACGCACGACAAATTAGGGGTGGCAATGGGAATTGTTCGATAGAAAAAGGGGTGTGCGTATGGATTTTTCTTTTAGCTTGGCTGACATCAACACCAGAATAGACAATTGACAGCACTTTCTTTCAAAATTTCACTTTATAAGCCACAGTAACCGCGGAAGAGAAGATTAATAACCACAAGACATTTTTTTTTTTTTTATTTTTCAGTAAATTCCGAGATGCAAAGGCAGAAAAAAGCAGCCACAAAGAGAAAGGAGATCCACACCAGTCTTGGATGACAACGAAGGCGAGACGAGAACGAGACGCACAAATCTGGATTTGTTTTATTTTTTTGGTAATGATTTTTTTTTTTTTGAAAAAAATATATTTCCAATTCGATTTCAGCTCTTAATTAAACAGAGAGACGTTGCAACAGCTGATTTATTAATTAGAATGACCACAAATGGAGAGGAATAGCGGGACGTATATATATAATTTAAGAAAAACAAAATAACAGAATTCTTCTTTATTTATCCTTCCGTACGTCTCTTCTTTGACTGAATAAACCGTTTTTTCATAATTCTTTTTTGGAGAATATTTTTTTTTCGTGTTTCTTTTTCGATTTATTTTTCAACTAGTTTTATATACCTTTCTCACTCCCTCTTATGAGTGGTAAGGGCATAGTGCGAATAAAAATGAGATGATTTTTCAGTTTTCCGCCCATTCGTATTTTCTGACAGTAGATAGATAGGTGTGTTGGTGTACACTACGAACAAAAATTTTTATCTAACAGTGCTTAAGTGATGGTAGGGTAGTTCGTACAGCATATTTCTTTTTGACTGATATCTACACTATCGATGGCTTGTTTCTGAAGATTTATTTTAATTAGATTTATTTCTTGCTTGGATGAAATTTATTTTTTGCCTTCAATTAAGTCATCCAATTAAGCGATCGGGTATTTTTTTTTTTGATTTTTTTATGAAAGTATCTTATTCACTTTCATTTTCAATTTATCCGACAATTTTCGTGCCTTGTTAATAAGTTAATTTCTCATAGAAAACATTTTTATTATACTTAGGTATTATTTATTTTTAACACAAAAAAAATAAAATAAAATAAAATCTTTCCACATTTACAAATTATTAAACTGACCCAAACTTTAATTTTTCAACACTAGTTCAAAGGTATAAAACTCACCATAATTGATTATGTATTATGTGCAACTGGGGCAAATACTCCAATTGATATCAGAGTTAAGCGTTGTATCAGCCTGTTTACTTCAATAAAGATTTTTATATCGAAACAAAGACCAATAAATAAATCAGGAAATGATAAAAAGGAAAAAACGATTTCTTTACTATACAAATTTTTATTTCATTTAGAAAGGCTATAAGAATAACTCTTTAACTTGGAAATCAGAGGCATAATTATTGCTTCAAATTTTTCTGTTTTTGTTTTTTTTTTTTTTTAATCTCCGCGAGAAAGCGTATGCTGCTTTCAGCCACACCTTTTTTTTTTGTAGAATACCCTAAATATCTTATAAAAAGTTTATTTTCCATTGATTTATTCATTAACAGCCTTATTTATTAACTCGTAATATCGACGGCATAATACGACTTCACAACGCCTTTAATACTGAAAAGCTGTTTATAAAAAAATAAACTAGTATTTGAGGCGGAGTAAGCTAAAACTGGTTCACATGAGGTTTAAAGCCGTTCTAAATCCGTTTTTGTAGCTAAATGTCATTTAGACACCGTATAAAATAAAAAAATACAATTTGAGAAAATGGAAGGTTATTTTAATTTTCTGAGGGATTTTTTTAGCAAATATTTGACATAAGCCCGGAGTAACTAAAACGGCTAGCAAAATGTTTTATAAATAATAATTTCTTTGACGTGGCGTAAAGTCGACCGACGTAAGTGCTACTATTAGGTTTAACTACTCCGCGGTTGAAATCTAAAAGTAAGCCTATAAAAGTTTTCCCAGACGAATGCAATACCGATTTTCTTGATGTGAGAAGTTACAGAAAGTATGCACACAAAACTCTAGTGTTTTTTTTTAAATGATTTTTTTCTTTCATTTGGAAAGTTCATTTGGAAATAAAAATATATTCATGAAATTGAAATTTAAACACGGTCGACAGCACAGGTTTCGTTTAATTTTTGTTTAAAATTTTGACATTTGCGCTTGTTTCAAACTGTACCACTCCAAACTTATTTGCTTTGCTTCTTTCAGATATAGAAGAAAGAAATAGAGGAAGAGGCTTTTCACCCATATTATACTGTACGTGTGTGAAGCATTAAAATTTAAAAAAAAAATTCACAGCTCATCTGTCATTTTGCCTTGCTGAGAGTGAGGGGTGTTGTGAAATTTTATGATTTTAAAAAAGTGAAAAACATACTATAAAACTAAATAAAAAAGTGAAATAAAAACTTATTTGCGTTAAAAATCGAAGCATTTTATTAATAAAATATAAATCAACATGAGGTGCTGCGTGAAAACGTGTAAAAACTTCTATAAAAGGAAAAACGAAAACATTTCATTTCACAAGTAAGTCTTGATTCATATTCCACAAAAAGTAACTTAGAGTGATGTTATTTAGGTAAATGCGTTATCGTAGAATACTTTTTAATTGTTATTTTAAATTAAAAATAGTAATATTTTTCAAAATAAAAATATACTTATGTCGATTTCCATGCAACAAAAAAAGCGCTACTTTTTACAAAAAAAGCGCTCCTTCTGAAAAAAGGAGCGATTTGTTTAGAATTATTCAGAAGAAAAAAGCGCTTCTTTTAATAGAAATGAAATCTTTCAAATTAGAGAGATTTACACAGACTTGTACAAATACTATGAAGATTATTAACTTCAGTGACTGAATACACACACACAATCACAAAAAAAAATTGATTTCATTTTGACAAGTTCCATGCAACGAAAAAAGGAGCGATCTTTTTTGTAAAAAGTAGCGCTTTTTTTTGTTGGATGGAAATCGACATTAAACATAATCATTTATCCAAAGCTGTAATGTCAAATTAGAAATTCTAGTACAGGGACGGATAAGTTTTTGTTGGTGATGGCAAGGCGCTAGGAAACGTTAAGCGCCCGTAGTGCAGAGTTATTTTTCCACATTCTTGTTTTGGATATAAACTACGTATTTTCAATATGTTTAAATTATATGTTTAAGTTATTTATGACCAGTTGTGATGATTTTGTTTAAGTAAAACTCTTTTACTTTAATAATTTTCAAGATTTCCGAAAGGTGAATGGAAGACACTAAAGTGGATGGAAATCCTTGGGTTGGATGAAATCAAGAATTCATCCCATGTCTGTTCAAGTCACTTCAATGAATGTGACTTTATAAAAACTGCTCCAGGAAAAAAAAAATTACTTTTTCCTTCTGCAATGCCATTTTTAGCTAAAGATTTTGGAGAATCTCAGTAAGTTAATATAAATAGTTTAGAAATCTCACAAAATTAACAAAAACGTGTATGTTGTTCTAATAAATTTGATATCTTTATTTTAAACGATAATAGTAACATGGAAAACGTTGTGGAGCCAAACTCATCACTAGGGATGTTTGAAGAAGTTGAAATTCAAGTATTGCCTTCAACACACACCCAAAATATTGAAATTGGACGTGTCGTAGTGGAACCAAATGCATCTACAGAAGAAAAAATTTGTTTCAAAAAGCCACAACCGAAAGATCTGCCTGTAGAAGTTAATATGTTTGCACCTTGTCCATCAAACATTAACACTGCTGAAGCAAATGTTGATACTTCGAGACAAAGCGTAAGTTTATTGGTACATAGTATAAAAAGTCGATCTAAATTTATTTAGCTTAAATCTATTTAGGTTAAAAAAATGTTTCTAAAACGAGCACTGGTCTCACCCGATAATCCTACTTCTTCTTCCAACTTGACACCAAATGAAAAAAAACTTGAAGACGAATTAAAAGCTTTAAGAGAATCTCATGTGAAGAACGTAAAGACAATAAAAACACTGCATCAGAAGTTACGAAGGAGAACGAAGAAGGTGGCCTCTCTTAGTACGATTGTTTCAAAATTGAAATCTGAAAATTTAGTTAACGATAAGACATCTGAAGTTTTTGACAAAAACAATTCACTTTTTATTTATTTGTAATTTCAAATCATGTATTTGACAAAGGAAAATTTTTGTGATATTGTTTTTTTTTTTCATTAAAATTATACATAAATTATCCATTTAAAATTTTCAGGTTCCTGTAAGAGGAAAGCTTAATTTTATATTTTCAAATGTTTTTTGTTCCTTGTAATAACCCAGCCAAGCAATAAATCCAAAAAGAGTTAAAGAGAAATTTAACCAAATTAAAAAATCGTTTTTTATTTTAAGACTTACAGTAATAGCTATGTATGTGTCTTTATACTTCTGAGAAGATGGAAACCATGTTCCAGCTACAAATATTTTAACTAAACCACCCAGAAAGAAGCTGCAAAAAATTCCTGTCTGCGCCCCAGCAAGTGGCCGTCCACCTTCACTGCAGCCCCGTGTCAATCTATTTGTGTTTGTGTAACTCACACAATTATGAAAACTACTTCACTTTTTTCTCGATTTGCCTCTTCCTGTACTGTACTTCTTATTCAATGCTTTCAGATGTCTATTTTTTTCTCGGAAAATTTGTTTTGAGTTTTGACACGGCGACATCGCCTTGACTTGAACAACATAGATTCAACTTTGAAGAAATTTTGATTAAAAAAAAAATAAATAAAAAGGCAAGATGGAAAAATGGATCCAGGATCGTTTATCTACTTGTTTGGATTTTGAAGTTCCGGAAGATATGATAAAGTAAATCGATTCAAGATAAAACTTGAAGTATTTAAAATAAAACTTTCCCAATCTCAGGTTCATTATGACTATTAAAACTTCCGAAGAGCTCGACGAATACTTTGCAAGTCTATTAAATCCCGAATATGATGAACATCGCATATTTATCGTTGATTGCAAGCAAAGGCTTTTCAGTATGTTTCGTATTTCATTTACACTGCATTTTTATTTAATTTCATGTTGATTCTAGGTAAGGCTATTCCCAACAAGAAGGCTCCTAATCAAGTCCAACAACAATCAAAAAATCAAATAACCAACAAGAAACAAGAAAGAACTTCATCAGTTTCGCAATCCGGAAGCGATGGTGGCGGCATTGGTGGAAAGAAGAAAAACAAATTTGTCAACCTTTTTACAAACGATGGAAAAGTTCCGAACACCATTATGCTCAAAGGACGTCGTCCTTGTGATTGTGAAGCCTCACAACATAAATTGGTAAATAACTGCTTGAGCTGTGGCAGAATTGTTTGCGAACAAGAAGGCAGTGGGCCGTGTCTCTTTTGCGGTGAATTAGTGTGCTCAATGGAAGAAATGCAACTCATAAAGTCCTCAACCAAAAAAGGTGATCACTTGAAGAAGACATTGCAAGAGAAAGGTGGCGGCGAAGCTTTACGAAAAGCCCTCGAACAACGTGATCGACTTTTGGAGTATGATCGTAATGGAGAGAAAAGAACTGAGGTCATTGACGATGAATCTGATTATTTCCAAGTGAGTACCTCGAAAATATATAAGACATCAATGAATGCGATTAATTCTTCTTCATTTTGTCTTTAGGAAAACTCCGTCTGGCTCTCGGATGGCGAACGTCAGAAATTTGAACGTCTTAAGCGAGAAATGCACGAGAAAAAGCATGCTAATCGATCTTCGAGAAAAGTTAAAATGGATCTTTTTGGTCGCGAAGTCGAAGAAGATCCCGTCCCCGAAGATTATGAGAACATGGTTCGAAAAGAAATTGCAGATACTATATCGAAAACTGATAACTGGTCAAATCGCAAGTATGAGCGATCAGAAGACGACAATGATATATCTGATCCGAGAAACGATGGTCCTAAGCCAATGTACACACGCATTGGTCCACAAACCTACAGTAGTCATGGAATGGAAAACGTCGATATGGCTTATAATCGAGTTCAGGACAAAGAACTGATGGAAATGCAGGATATGCGAAGATGTTTATCAATGCATCAGCCCTATGCATCACTCTTGGTTCATGGCATTAAAAAGTAACCTAACATAATAATATTAAAGTTGTACATTTATTGAATTTGAGAAATTCCATTGCAGACATGAAGGCAGAACTTGGTATTCTAGTCATCGCGGTCGCATGTGGATAGCATCGACAGCAAAAGAACCTAGCCGTGAGGAAATAAGCGAAGTTGAAGATTTCTATAAAAGATACTACAAAGGTTTGCTCAACTTTTTCGTATTTTTCTTTTATGCAAAAAGTTTTTTTGTTTTGTTTTGTTTTTCAGATGATTCAATTAAATTCCCTTCACAATACCAAAATGGCTGCCTTGTGGGCAGTGTTCTTATTCAAGATGTCCTTACGCAAGAAGAATACAGGAAAAAGTATCCCAATGGGGAGTCGGAAAGTCCTTATGTATTTATTTGTACGAATCCACAAGTTCTTCCTGTGGTATTCCCAATTAAAGGTTCACACAAAATCTGTAAGTTCCAACAAATCAAAAATGATATGAATCCAATTTATTCATCATTACTTTCTTCTGCAGATCAAATTGAACCAAAAATTCATCGAGCAGCTTCTATGGCTTTACTACGTGCAAATAGCACAGCAGCTGCTTGATGTTGTTTAATTAACATTTAAAAAATATCATAAATACAATTTGTTATCAAATAAAAAATCTCTTGAGTTAATTTTAAATAGAGTTCGTACACATCGATAGATGAGTAGAATCTAGTTGTTTTCATAAGCAATTGGCCTCTTCTATCAAAGCTTTTATTTTGCATATGGTATTGGTATTACTCAATTTCAAAACTCTTGGCAAATACGAAGAGCCAGATTTGATTAATTTTTGGAACACAAATTTTGAATCATAAAAAAACTGTACCCGATATTTACTAAACAGAAGTTTTGTACAGAAAAGAAGGCATATCCTTTGTATATGAAAACTATAGTACTATCATGGTGGAAGTCGAATGGGGCGACATCTAATTTACCTATGCAACCCTTACTCTTTTTTTTTTGCGGAGAGCTTATGGAGGTTTTAAATGATATTTATTGATATTTTTTGGATGCAATAATCCAAAAAATAGTCTACTCTTGCCCCTACCACCAATTTTCGACGCTTAAAGACTCCCCAAATCGAATTTTACACCTCACATTTTGCAGCGCCACCACCAGGACCTCTGCAACCCTAAAAAAAACTCGCCATGATAGTACTATAGTTTTCATATACAAAGGCATATCCTTTCGAGGCCCAAGTTTTAGGCTACATAATAATGTAAACCGAGCTAATTCTTAAAATTAGTGAATAAATTTCTTAGAGTAGAATGTTAGGACTTTTTTAGATGTTAAACAATAATAATAATTAAAAAAAAATTAAAACAATAATTAATTTTAATATATAATTTTCTGAAGGGACTTACCGTGTTAAGTATCATTGCTCAAATTATTTAAATGCTTACGCCCAAGGTTTTTTTTAATAATTCTTTATACATATGTACATGGTACTGAAATAAATCAACCAAGTAGAGGACTTAGCACAATTTAATTCAGACAAGGTTCTATTTTTCGGGGTGGCGAAACAGATGACTTATGGCCTTTTTGCTAACACCCTTGATACCACTTTTATTTTAATTTTCTATTATGTAAATTTAATGTGTTGTTGTATCTGGTGGCAATTGCATTTGAGATCTTAATTATTTCTTGGTGCGGTTGTGAACAGGCGGTATCTCGGCCATAACTTGAGTAACGTTACTCGCGTGAATACGTTTTTTCGCGTAATGCCACAAAAAATTCTAATTGTGTCAAATAGTATGATTTGATGGTCAACGTAACCAAAACGTGAAGTTACGCGACCAGTAGCTTGTTGGAACCACAAGCCATGATCATTAATTTACGGCCAAAAAAATCAGTTATCAAGTAATCGACAAATAAGGATCATCAGCAACTAACAAAACGAAACCACTAATTGATGGCCCTACAAGTTTTGTTTTAAGGGTTATATGACGAGCCGTTATATTTGAAGCTAAAAAAATGTTAGTCCAAAGAATTAGAAAATCAAACAATTAGTTTAAGCTTTAGATCGAGGTAAAGTCTTGAGCTCTCTATTGAACGAATAGTTAAGACCACGGATACCCGGATACAAATCCTGATCTTATAACAACATGGGTATCCGAGTATTCAATTATACCCAGCTCTAGAATAGACTGACGGGCAGAATACCGGGACCCAATTTTTTCGAGTTCTTTATCATCGTTATGTCAGGTCTTATTAATATATCGAGTTCTAATTTTGTTTACGAATCCAAAACTTTGCCCATAGTAACTATTGTTACAAGTGAAAAATAATTTAAATATTTTATCGATAAGTGCATAGATGCTTCAAGCTCCAAAAAGGAACTGCCCTTCTTTTTATTTAATATTTTGTTTCAATTAATTCAAATTCAATTTTATTTTCCTTTAAAAATATTTAAACTTCAGTTAAATTCAATCAGCATCGTCATCGCCAAACCGAATGTGTTTTAATATAACCTTCTTCATTTTTTCCCTACCACGTTTCTTAGGCTTTTTCACCTTTTTATTCAACTTTGCTTCACGATCCTCTTTAATCTTCTCCCAATATTCATTCTCTGTTTCGCCACTCAATATTTTACAATTGTATTCAGCGCAAGATATCTGCTTTACAAAGTTCACTGCCGATTGAGCTGAATCTAAGCGAAGAAACGCTGACATAGCTCCTTCTTTTATGTCCACATACTTTATCGTCTCATACTGTCGCATGTCGGCTTTGAATTCTTTCAAAGTCACACAAGGTGCCAGAAAACCAACTTCAACAATCAATCCTGGCTCATAAGAGAATAGCGGGGCTTTCTCTTCGGCTGGATTAATTTTCGGCGAGTCGTGAGAGCGATCATTGAATTTGGCTGCTTGATTCTCATCGTTCTCATTACCTGCACCGTAAAAGTTCATGTTCATCTTCTCCAACTTCTTAGTGGGTTTTTCAATGGGTTTGGTAGTGTCCATCTCGTTCTGAGAATTTTTCCATGCCATTCGCTTGAGTTCGGCTGTCTTCTCTCGCTGCATATTGAGATATTTATTTCGCAATCGCTTCCAATCCTTCTTGGGGAGAACACGAATCTCAACAAAGTCAGCATCGGGATTTGCCTCTTCGTCGTCTACATTCTGTCTCTTTTTCTTTTTCTTGTGTCGTCGTTTGCGGCGTTTAGTACCATCTGTATCTGTATCATTCTCTGCTGGATCATCTGTTTCGTCAGCAGTCGAAGTGGCTACTTTTTCTTGAGCTGAATCAACCTTTGAACGTTTGGAATCTGTTTGGCTGCTAGCGTCACTGGAAATTCTTCGCTTTTTTGTCTTCCTCCCTTCTTGGTCTTGCTTTTCTTGTTCTTGTTCTCGAATAAATGATTTCACACTTGTAAGCTCGGCGGGATCGGAAGTCTCCATGCAAAGGACACCATTAAATTGCCGAAATGCTTTGACGGCCTTCTCGATACTCGATTCTTCCTCAAATTCAATGAATCCAAATTCTTTAATTTTCTTAGATTTGGTATATCGTGGGAGAGATACATATGATACTGGTCCAAACCGCGAAAACATATTCTTTACCCAATCGTGGTCAGCAGTTGGTGGAAGTGATTCCACGTACAGTGTCTTGTGATCAACATTCCGATCAACGGGCATTGGAGTGATTCGACGAACTTTCTGTTGCTCTGAATCCAGTTCAAGAAGCTTCGAATTGGACAGCGATTTGACAATGTCAGCCGTCGAAGTAGTAAGGTTTTTCAATTTGTTGAAAGTCAAAAACACTTCAAGAGGAACAACTAACAAAAACAAAATATTTTCAAAAAGATTGTTGATGAGAATTTTTTGGTCTATACTTACAAGGATCCTGGGCTATTAATTGCATTAAAAACCTGTCTTTGGATAGATTTGCATCGCCAAAGTAGAATTCCATTTGTTCACGAATGCCATTCAAGAACTTTCGTTTGCGCTTGCGATGGCCTTTACGAGGAGAATTGTCTTTTTCTTTAAGTTTTGAGGCAGTGGATGTTGTGTTCTCGTTGATTTTTAAGTTTTCCGTGTTATCAGTAGAGTTTTCCATTTTAGTTTATAAATTAATTAAGCTTAATTTCAATTTTTAATACAAAATGATTTCAGATTTTTACTTAAAACGTTTGGCGGCTCAAGTCAAAACGAAAAACAAATTTTGACATTTCTTTTTGTGCATGGAAATGTTTTTTTTTCAGACTGTACACTGACAGATTCTATTTGTAAATAAGTGTGTTTGGTAATGTGAACATTTGAAAAAATTTGTTGTGCTTAGCAATGTGAAATCGCCCACGAATTTGCAAGAAAAAATCTAATTTACGATAAATTAGGGGCGAGTTATAGCAAACAGGAAAATGGATCAGGAAAATTTTTCTGATGGATTATTTAGTAAGTTCTCGATCGATTTGAAACACATAAACTGAAGTAATCGATGACAAATGACAATTTTAATGCACTATGTAAAAAAAAAATTTATTGAACGTAGGATTTTTGATAAAAATGCATTTGTTTATTTTCCTGATGCAAGTTCATCAGGAAAACAAATAAATGCATTTTTATCAAAAAACCTTTGTTCAATCAGTTTTTTTTTTACATAGTGCATTAAAATTGTCATTTGTCATCGATTACTTCAGCTTATGTGTTTCGAATCGATCGAGAACTTACTAAATAATCCATCAGAAAAATTTTCCTGATCCATTTTCCTGTTCGCTATAACTCGCCCCTTATACAAACTTGGTAAATTTCATGTTTCATGTTTAGTGAAACACAGTCTTGTGCAAACCTACGCGATTTATTTGCTTTTAAATCAAAAACATACATTTAAACATTTAAAAACATACATTTATTTTGCTCGTTGGAATACAAAAATGGGAAAAATCTGTGTTTGACAGATCCAAATCAAAAATAAATTGATTGATTGGTTTAATTTGATCATAAGTCAAAAAAATTCTCTAACCTCGGTAACTCAGGTAACTCATCTCGGTAATTTCACGTTCCCAAACACACCTCCCCTTGATCGTGTACACTTAGCACCAAAATTGTCAAATTCTGTGAAGAGGTTGTTGATAATCGTTATTCTTAATATTGATGCTGATATTTCACAACTGTTTTCAAAGCTCAACAAATTACTTGATCGCATTCCATTAAATACTAAAAAATATAAAATCTAAAAAAATGGCCCATTTCGAAGAAGAATACACCTTGGAAGAAGTACAATCTATTTCAAAGGAATTTCAACGTCTTGGGGGTATGTTTATTATAAGTTTACAAAAAAAAAAACAACTGATTTTAGCAAAACAAGCGTCTTCCGGGAAGTCTTCGATGATAAGACTTTTATTGATTATTGATAAGAACAACATACTTATCTGCATAACTTGTATGTTCTATTTAAGAAAATACTTACCTCGATCATGCTGGAACGACCTTATATTCGGAAAAACAAATTGAATCTGCTGAAAAGGTTTTGAAAGAAAATCTTTTTTGCAATCCACACACCTGTAAAGTGACCGGTGATCTTGTAGACCAAGTTCGGTTTAGGTATTTTTGAATCTATTTAATGTTCACTCGAATGTTTAAAGAGTATTCTTCTTTTAGAATTCTCAATCATTTTAATACAGATGCCAATAATTATGCTGTTGTCTTCACATCCAATGCCACAGCAGCTTTAAAGCTAGTGGGAGAATGCTTCAATTTTGGCGATGGGGGTAGATTTTATTATTGCCAAGAGAATCACACATCAGTTCTGGGGATGCGTGAAGTTGTAAGAACCGAAGATATATTTGCACTTACAAAAGACGATCTCTTGGACAATTTGGACGGGAACGGAAAAAGCGAGTTGAAAAAATCGACAAGTAACTCATTGGTGGTGTTCTCAGCTCAGTGCAACTTTAGTGGGTACAAGCTACCTCTAGGCCTTATTTCAGCTATACAGAAGAATGGCTTGAAATCACAGGGGACTTCAGTTCGTGGAAATTCTTCGGCTGCAGACAGTAGCAACTTCTTTGTTTGTCTCGATGCTGCATCGTTCGTCGCTACAAATTTCTTAGATTTAAGCCAATACCCTGCCGATTTTGTTTGTGTATCTTTCTACAAAATCTTTGGGTGAGTAAACAATTTTTAATGACTTGATTCAATTACAACACCAATTTTGTGTTTTAGATATCCAACAGGTGTTGGTGCTTTGATAGTCAGCAAACGAGGTCAGGAGCTTTTGAAAAAATCCTATTACGGTGGTGGAACTGTACAGATCTCAATGACTATGGAAGATTTTCATGTTAAACGCAATGGATTTACGGATCATTTCGAAGATGGAACACTTTCTTTTCTGGGAATAGCAAAAGTCCTCGAAGGTTTTCGTACTCATGAGCGATTGATTTCTCAGCGAGAGGGCCTTAAACCAATTCAGAGAATTTCAAATCACGTCTTTCACCTAGCAAAGTATTGTCATGATTTTATGCGTCAATTAAAGCATCCGAACGGCCAGAAACTTATTCAATTTTACAATCACACGAACTTCAACAGCGTCCGGGATCAGGGAGGTATAATAACCTTCAATATTCTTCATGATGATGGTACTTATGTGGGATTTGGTGAAGTAGCTTGCATAGCAGCAGTTTTTAATGTTCAACTGAGAACGGGATGCTTCTGTAATCCAGGTGCTTGTCAGATTCATTTGAAGCTAACGAATGAGGATATAAGAAAGCAATTCCAAGCAGGTCACATATGCAGTGACTACAATGATTTGATCGATGGAATGCCCACAGGCGCTGTACGAATGTCATTTGGATATATGACCCGCAAACAAGATGTCGACAAAGCTCTCCGAATGATCTCGGATTGCTACTTAAAAACAAGAATAGAAAGGCTAGAATTGATGGAGAAATCTAAATCATTACCCAAGGCCTTGCAGCATATTCCAAGACGTTTGAAAAAGACATCTTTGAAGAAGATTTGTATATATCCGGTCAAAAGTTGTGGAGCTTTCGATATTTATGGTAGTTGGGAGATAACTGAACGAGGATTCAAATACGATCGGAATTGGATGATTGTGGATGCAAACGGAATGGCAGTCACTCAGAAAACACACACCAGAATGTGTTTAATAAAACCACAAATTGATATTGAAGCAGGTACCTTAGAGCTGACCTTTTCCGGCATGAAGTCCATTCGTTTGCCCCTCGAAGATAATGTTAATAAGATTATGAGGAAACCAGTTCAAACGTCTGTTTGTCAGAGTAAGATTTGTGATGACATGGTAGAAGGCTTAGATTTTGGAGATGAAGCAGCTAAATGGATTAGCGACTGCTTGGAGTGCTCTGGCATTCGTTTGGTGCGGCAAAATGCAGAGAGAAAGACCAAGAATGGTGTGGCCAAAGAGCTTAATCTAGTAAATATGGGACAATTTCTTCTTCTGAACAAAACTTCCGTTGAATGGTTGGCTTCAAAAGTGGAATCGGAGCAAGAAGAACTCAACAATACAATCGATAGGTTTCGAGCAAATTTGATAATAGAAACAGCGGCACCTCTAGAGGAAAACCTATTCGAAGAAATTTCCATTGGAGGCGTTCAGTTCAAATTTGATGCATTCTGTACACGTTGCCAGATGATTTGCATTGATCAACATTCAGGACAGAAGACTATAGAACCTCTTCGAACAATTGCTAAGCAATTCAAGGGAAAAATTCAATTTGGTATTTATGTATCGTTGGTTGGATTCAAGAATAATGTATTTATATCGTGCAACGATGATATAAAAATAAAATTGAAACAAATTTAACAAAAGATCAAAACTATAATAAAAATAATTTATTGTTTTTTTTATTTACATATATTTACATAATTGCACAATTTTCTATTGGTTGTTCTTTAACTTTGTCAAGAGGCAAGCCTTTTTCGGCTTTTTGGACATTTTCCAAGACACTTTCATGATCGGGAAAAGCAAGAGTTTGCATTTTGGAGTGCACAAGGGTTTCGTCAATCTTTACTTCGAATGATCCTTGTCTGCCCACATGACACGTTACCTCGGTACCAGGTTGTTTTTCTTGGAGAAATGCAGATAGCATTTTGCAATGCCATTCAAAATTACAGCGACCACTAATAGGAGAGTAATTATATTACTTTACTCACATATCTACGGATGCAAATGGATCCATTATATTTTTTCTTACCAGTACTCGACATCAACTTTTACCATTGGAAATGTTCTGTTTTTATAAAGAATAGGTATTTCAATTTCATAACAAACACAAATTTCATGAAATAAACCATCGAAAATGATTTGTCAAAAACAGCTGTTGATTTTTGGTTTACAAAAGGGGGATAGTGGGAGAGTGATAAGTACCAAAGTACAGTTAAAGAGAAAATTTCTAATAACAAAATTCTAAAGGCGTCTGCATACGATAGGAACTTTTTTTTTTATTGAGGAAACAACTTCTTGACGGAAGTGGACTGCAACGGATATGCACTTCACAATTCGTTTGACATTTTGTGAATTTTAGTTGACGCCTAATGCAATTAAATTATGCAGTGCATTTTCCGCTGAAGTGTATTCCGTTCCGAGTTCGGTTATGCCTTTAAAGTGATTGAGAACCGACTCAATTTTTAAATGCATTGAAAGCAACCTGCAACCAAATTGTTAACAGTAACATTATACATATATTCATATACAAACAATATGACTATTTTAAGTTGTTTTTTTTACTTGCGACTGTAGGTAGGGCAAGTTTTGGGTTCGTGAAAAAATTCGAACTCGAGATTTTGATCAAACTTGACATTACTATGATAGAGAAGTCGAAAAAAGTGAGTTTCGCAATACTGTCTGTTGAGCATTCTTGAAACTTGGTGTAATGTGGCCGTATGTCCAAACGTTTTTTAAGATTATAAATATGGGGTACTGCCAGATATTTTTACTGACCTTTTTGGAAAATCAGATTTTTCTCGAAAACGACTGCGACAGTTAAAGAAAAATTATATAAATTTAAATAGATGTAGGCTCACTTTAAATGAAAAAAAAACATTCCAAAATGTGGGAGATACCGTTACCTCCAATCAATTTATTAATTTTCCCAAAAACGGTTTATCTGATTTTAATCAAAATTTGTATGCTAAAGCATCTAAAGCCAAATTATTTTTTTAAATAATAAATAATAAATAATAAATTAAAATTCCTCGAAAACTTCACGGACGATTTTGATAAAATTTGTTGAGTGTATTTGGTAAAGTCTATTATAAATCAATAACAAATTGAAAATAAGACACTACTAACGGTACGTTAAGAAAAGACCGTTCGCAAAAACATCGAATTTCTCAAAAACGTTTACGGGGATTTTGATAAGATTTTTTGACATGGTTTTATGTATAAAGATAAATGTTTATATGTATTTACATTTTTATTTTAAGTCAAATTATTGTTTTAAACATGAATTTAAAAACTATTTGATCTCACCAAGTGAACAAGTATGTACGTGCGACTCAGTCGTGTAATTTATTTGTAATTATGTAGTACATATGTATTTATATTTTATAAAATTTATACATATGTATGTATATGTATATATGTTTTAGCTTTCACTGCCAAGCCATGATCATGATCAAGGTTAAAACTTAGAACGTTATTCATATATGCAGGTATACATTTTGCACACAGCTAATAGGTACCTACGAGTATATAACTTTGTAACATTGAACAAGTTTGCAGACAGAAATTTAACCCCGTTTAGTTACATATGTACATATAACCTACGTAAATTTTAAAAGCATATGTATATTAAAAGCACAAGGCCACTAGCTATGGCCTCAATAAAAGCCCTCCGTTGATAAGGCTTTTTTAAAGCTATTTTTTATATTGAGGATATATTGTTGAAAGGTTAACAGTAGTCTGGTAGAAATAATTGTTCGAAAGAAGACAAAGAAAAATTATTTATTTATTTCACTTTCACCCCTTTTAGGCCCTTTCCCATAGATATACGTTAGTGGAAAACTATATTTTTTTTTAAATCAACACTAATGTGTTTTTTTGTTACCCTTTTTTGAAAGCGGAATTCAAAAAGTATTTAAAAAAACTTTAAGTTTTGTAAAAAAAAAATTATAACTGAAAAAATCCTCTTGAAAAGGAAATATTTATGAGCTAGTCTCTTATCTATCTAGTTACATACAGGGTTTTCAAAAATTTGAAACTAATAACTGTTCTACTAACATGACAAAATCTTGGGTATTGTTATTTAGTTAATAAGACAAGATGCAGTGTCATTTTAACAATATTCTGGTGTAGATTTAGCCAAGCTTAGATTATTTGTACATTGTATCTGGTTAATTCAATGATTTTCGTATGTACATACATACATATGCAGATTTAATAAATATTTATTGTTGATTCGTCATTATATTAAGATCTTGTTTCTTGTTCATTTAACAAGAAAAATAGTAACATGGCATTCTGTTTGATTTTATATTATTATTTTTATGGTGTGTGTACAGTGTGCACTGTGTACAATTAGCTTAAACGACCAAAGTAAAGTTTTTTGCATGCAAGCTTAACACGGTCGTAGTGCTAAGGTAATTTAGTTGCTGATTTAGGCATTTTTTTGCACGGGTCTTTCTTTTGGGGATGGTTATTTTCATTGGTAAGAGTGATAGGTATTTTTGTATAATTAAAAAAAAAATTAGTTTAGTATTGTTCGCTTTAAATGTATAAAAATTCAACAGTTTCAAATATTAAAGCCCCAGAAAAAATCAAAGCTCTAAAAAACCTAAGGGTTCACGAATATGAATAAATAATTAAGCAAATGAAACACGTTTATACCTAAGTGCTACGTATTTATTCACTCTAATACCATAAAGTTTTTTAAGAAAACATTTTACCTTTTGTTTTCATATTTAAATCTATTTATAGCCACTTTGATTTAAAGCCTATTTTAATAGGCTTAACAAACGAAAATCAAAAAAAAAAGGTTAATAGTCTTTTTTCGGATTAAAAATTTCCTACCCTCACGTGCTGCAGCATTTAAATCAACTAACCGTAGAGAAATACAAAAAAATAAAGGAGTCAGGTACCTCCCTATAGTAAAAATGCATTCACGTTTTCCTGCTGTCGCCCATCATAACCAGAACATGCGTAGTGTGCAACAGACAAGGATTGAAAGCTTTTAGATCCTGCGATGGCACCCAATTGTCTCCCATTTAATTTCCAAGAATCATCAAAGTGCTTTACCCACTATGGCCTTTTGTCAGCTAAATCAGTTGTGCCATATATTTGATCAGAACGAACTAAACAATGGCTATTCGTGGAGTTTATTTTTCTTTTTGTTTTTAGTTCATATAAGGTGTTGCAACAAGTGAGTTGTTGATGTTAAAGAGAAGTTCATCTCCTGCGGTTTAAGTGAATCCTGACTATAATATCCCCATTGTTTTGTCGGGAATCTAATTAACGTTGGTTACACACATTATTTTTGTTAGTGTTTCATTCGATTCATGTTCAACTTGTCTATTTAAAATAAAAGTTTGTCTGAGTCCCTTTCGTATAAGCAGGAAATCCATTTCATGGATGTTTGTATGTCGTCATAACATGCAACAGGATATTGCTTTTATTTTTAATGGTTGTTGGTTTGTGTTTCTTAATTAGCTACAAAGCCAATCAATTTAACTATTTTATATACATCTATACCTATTTATAAATAAATTACCTATTTTATAAAGTTGGGAGAAAAAAAACTCATGGCGGGTGCTGTACTTAAGTGAAATTGCTATTAAAGAACAACTGGAGTCCAGGGAAGTTCGTGGGGATATTTATTAAAGTTAGTAAGTATCGAAGTTAATGCCTGTTGTAGGCACTTTAATTAAAAATGTTTTTTGTTTTTTTGTGAAATTATATCCTTATTTACATACACAAATTATGTACATATGTATGTATGTACAAGCAGGAAGTCGTTTTTATCTTTCAGTAAAAACATTGTAAAAAAAATTCTTTCTGTTTGAGTTTATCAGTTACTTTAAACCTAAAGGGCTATCTACAACATATGTAGGTATGTACATATATATGTACATATATACCGCGGTACCTATATTGGTATCATGTTATGCAAATTATTTTTAGCTGTAAAAATAAGGGCTCATCTTATATCGTTAAGTGATTTTTTAAGTGGAAATTTGAATGTGATGTGGCTATACAGAGTGTTTCCTAATTCATAGACATACACTTTGGGAAATTATTTATGGAAATGTTCTTCGAAAAAAAATTTGTTCCAAAGGGTGTCTATTTTTTCTATTAATTTTCCAAAAAAAAAAAACATTGGCTTTTAAAATGTATAAAAATAGCTTAAAACATTAAAACTAAATGTTGAGGAGCGACAATCCAAGACCAACCAGGACATAAGCGACTTACAACTTTCAACCATTGGGTTGTGCGTGTTATTGTAGGAATAGGTAAAGGAGAATCCGAATGGTGAGAAGTACTCTATTCTTAACAACAATACTATTGGAAAAATTATCAATCTCTTGCAGGAGGCAGCAGCCCGTGAAAAAAATTTTTGTTTTTAAATCGATGAGGTTGGGAATCGAACCCAGACCTTCGGCATGATGCACTTTTTTTCAAAATTCATATTTATTTCATTTTAAGCTTATAACTATCTTAAAGCTAGACCAAAAGGAGGAGAACTAGTTTACTTATAAGTAACTTACAACTAACTGACTGGCCCCAGGCGGACCCGTCTTTGTCTTTCGGCCTACGGACTAATTTACAACTAGAATTCAATATAGTATTTTTATTTTTACCAAGAAGGACTTAAAAAAAAACTTGGTACCTATAAGACTATATTATTACTAATTAAAAAATTAAAACTAACTGAAACTACTTAAGAACAGAACAACAACAGTCACATCAGCATTTTGGGTTTTTGTTAATTTTTTTCCTAGTCCTACGCACTAACCATTATGCAAATACATACTTTGTACCTGACATATACTTTTTGAAAAAATAAGGATCTAATATTGAATTATTCAATCTTTTATGAAAGATGAAGGCATTCGGGCAAAAGTAACACTGTACCCTGTTTGCATGATGTGAAATCGCAAAGTGAAAATAAAGAATATAATCTTTGAATTCATTGAAGATTTTATTCACAAAAGATTGCATTTTGTTACAGTTTTACCTCAGAGTAAATTATTTAGTTCTTAATTAAAGTGTAAATAATAGGTTTTTGAAATTGCTTATGCTTGCATAAAAACTTAGTGGCCAATTAACTGCATTTAACATTATTTCATCTTCAACAAGAGTAATCAGCTTGTTTCCAATTTTGAAAGCTTTTTATCTGTTGCTCTTGCTTTTAAAACTACAAAACAATGAATGGTCTATGCAATGCTTTAATACTTAAAGCTCATATAGAACTTCATAAGCGTTACCATAACTACGATAACAGTCTTCCGTTTTCAACCCTAACAAGCCCAACTAGACATCATCATACTCGATTCTCCACACTTCCACTTAGTTAACTTTTTTGTTGTGCAACAAGTAGCGGCTTACCAACTAATTTAAGATATTTTTGCTTGAAATACCTATGTTATAAGTACATCAGAGCTTTTTTTTAAAGAAATGTTTAATATTTAACTAGGTAAATCATTCGATTCCAAATTTAAATGTAATCCGCGACTGTATCGCAAGAACTTGCTCCTTATTAAAAAGGGTACATATTTTAGAATAAACACAAAAAAAAAACTACTAAAACAAAAATGTCAAAAAGACACAAATATATGAAAAAGAAGAAGCTCCAATGTAATATAAAAAAAAAACATAAAAAAATTAAACCAGTTTTTTTTTTAAACTATGTTATGGAAGTATATTAGCATTTAATAATATGTGAACAAAATTTCAAAAAAGATATGCATCCGTTTTCAAAATATTGAGTTTAAAAAATAAATCATTTTTTAAAAATTGAGTTTTTGTAAATCCAAAAAAGAAATCTTAATTTTTCAAAAATATTGTTTTCAATATTATTAAGAATATATTATAAATTGGCGAGTAACCGTTAATAATGGTTGTTTGAAAAATATTTTTTTGTCTCAATAATTTCAACAACTCACTTACAAAATCCACTCAAATTTTTTTGTTTTCAAAGTTGTAGGAGCCGTTTTCGAGATAAATCTGTTTTGTCTTAACGGTTATATGACAGTTACATTTATATTTAAAACTCTAAACTTTGCCTTGGGAATTATTTACAAACCAAGTTCCAAATTTGTAGAAAATCGCTCCAGTGGTTAACGCTAAAGGGTTTATGGACAGGACAGACTACAGCCAGAAAATAGTTGTGCTCTCGAGTTCGATTTTTTACGAATCCAAAACTTACCCTAGAGTAACAACGCATATAGTCGGAAGTAAAAATCCTCTCCATCTATAATTTGATGGAAGTGGTTTCTATAGTGAAATATAATTAGTGTTGCCAGTCGTATCCTTTGTGATATTTTATAATGTATCTTTTATATCTAGACCTACCTATTACTATATAGTGGGTTGGGTATATCTGTTATGCTGCTATCAATCTCTTCTTGTTAGTTGAAATTATAAAGAAAACATAGAATTCAGTCATAGAATGGCTTATGTAAGATATCAACGACTTCAAAAGGTTAATTATTTTTCTTTACGAATTTAAGTATATTTTAAGGGTTTTTGGTATTTAACAAGAACCGTTTAAATTATAATTACTGATGATTTTTCTATCATCAATGAAATATATGTATACCATATAGGTAGCAACAGGAACACATTTTTTCGTTTGAAAAATTAATGGATATATGTACCCAGTATTATTTTTATATAGGCTCAAAAAGATCAAATAAATCTTAAACAGATTAGATTTGAAGCTTAGTATTGAAAATCATATGTGTACTTTCTTGTTTGATTCTGAGTTTTGTGAAGTTTAAGGTCGACGCTCATAAGTTTTGAGACTCATAACTCAAAAAATCCTCATAACTCTTGAAAAGGAAATATTTATGAACGAAAGAGGGAGGATTTTTAAAGTTTTGAGTCTCATACATTTTTAAGCGCTCGGTGAATACCGGCCTTCCAATTCTATAGATACTAATAATGTGGTTAAAAAAATACATAAAGTCAAACTAAGAACCCTTATTTCTTGAATCAATCAATCAAATGATTTTAATAAAGGGTTTGTTAAACCCAACTTATCAATAATTGTACCATCATCAAAAGTTCCTAATTTGACGCTTTTATGTTGTGACCATATCATATCCGATTTCTGATAAGCATTCTGTTACTGTTGGAAAGTAAAATACTTAATGAGAGTAGGTAGCTAGGGGTATATATACATAAATGTATTGTATTCTTAGGTCTATAGAATGTATGTATATATGTATATGTATAAAAGCATAACAAAAGAATAAAGATTAAATTTTGTATTTACAAAGAGAAAATATTACTTTCAAAGAACTTAAATGGTTGAACCTTTTGCCTTTTCTGTTCATGATGTTTCAAACATCAAATAAAAAATATTTTCCACTTTAGCATACAAACATATATTATGTCTATATGCTTATCCTTAGAATGGACAAAAAGAAGTTTTTTTCAAAAACGAAGTTTACATTAAGTGCGTCTTTTAGACCGAATAAATCAGTGACGTCTTAAAGGAGGGGGAGAAAATTGATAGCGCTGTCTAGGTATGGGTACCATAGTCAAACAGATTCAGTTGTAATAATTATTTAAATATCAGTGTCATTGTGTTGACATTGTTTAGCTACAAAAATAAAGGTGACTGTAATTTATTCTTTAAGACGACAAAACTTATTTATCCCAAAAATTTCTGTGGATTTTTGTGAGTAGTAAAAATTATTTGGAAAAATAATTTCTTTCAAAAACCCTTAATAACGGTATCTCCATAGAATCAGATTTTTGATTTTCGATTTTCAAACAGTTCTACGGATTGTTTTGACTAATGTTTCAGCTCAGGTGGATCAATGTTTTATTCATCACAAGAATTTCACTCGGTTAAAACATTCTCAAGAATCTGATACTGTGCACAGCTTTTTCAAGTCTAGACTATCGGGTAATATGCGATATTCGATGCAGCACTTTTTGAAATGCCTGTCATGCATGCTGTTCTTATGGCGTCTTCTTTTAATGGTTCTTAACGATGAAAAGAACGCCCCCAGATTTGAATTCATTTCCGTTGTATGTATTTATCTCTAAAGTCTAAATTCTTTTACCGGGTTTCAATTTCAAACTTTATTTAAAAAAAAAAAACATTAAATATTGAAAATTAAAATGGCACAACGTGAAATTCAAAAAGAAATCGGTTTGAACAAAAAATTTTAATTTAATTTTCAAAATTTTGAGTTTGAGCCCTCCGATTTTAACATTAAGAACTTTAAAACCAATGTGCATCGATGTCTCCTTTCAAATCCTTCCCTATATTCCTAAAGCGCACACTGTGTTTAAACATTTCAACATTTTAAGGGTAGTCAAAACCCCTTTTCAGAGCGCATATTATAAAAAAAAAATAAAAAAAACCGGGGGAAATAGCCCCCACCCATCCAATACAATTTTGTTTTTGTCTTGATTCAACCTTTACCTACTCTTTACCATTATTTACACCTTACGTAAATAACCCTGTAGGTTTCCCACTTTAAGTAAAACCCAAAAGCCGTTCTCCTGCAGAATGAACTATAGATACCTACATAATATTTTACTGTCCGAAAAATTATTAGCCCGGAATAAGTGAATACTCATAATGGTGCAGCTACAACCTGAAGCCTCTTGTAGCAGAAAGTTGGATATTTTGGAATAATTTTTTTTTTTAAATTTTTTATTCAAAAAGATATTATTTTATTGAAAAAAAAAGGAACAGTTAGGATTCTGCCGTTGCTTAGTGCTTACCAATCATACAATTCCATAATCCATTCCCATAATGCATACCTTACCTATCCCTTTTTTAACTTTTGAAAGATGCATGTGCTTGTGCACACTGCACTGCTAAAAGACTACTTTCCAACCCCGTTAAAAATCAACATCAAAACGAACACACGTTATAAAATTGTTTATCAGAAAATGGGGTAGTTTAGCCTTGCGCAATGAACACTGAGACTGAGAGTGAAAATAAATAGAAAATGCACACTGTTGGTATTACAACAACTATTTACACGTATTTATTTCAATTATCCTTTAACATTCACATTCTCTTATATTTGAAATTGTAGTGAAGTAATTGTGGCAAACTAGTTTAGGTTATCGCTTCTCGGCCTTATGGCTAAGATCAAAGTGTAGTATCTGTTCTTATCAGCTTAACATCTGATAGATCCCCCATCGGGGGACAACAAATGTTAAACTGATTTTTGGAAATAGACGGAGTGCTAGGGGCTTGCTCCACCTCTGTCGCGGGTTGGCCCGGTATTGCAGTACCGCCGGGATCGGCCCAAATATAAAAGTAAAACTTATTAATATTTAAAACTAATTAAATTGCTTATAAGATATTTTGATGCAGTAATTTAAATAGTTGAAGCTTTTTTCTCAGAATGTCCACTTTACTTAGAGAATCGCTGCTTGTGGTGTGGTTGTGTGTGTACACTTGAAATAAAAATGCATGGTTAATTTTCATGGCACTTTGAAAACCCTTGTCAAGTTGTCATCCTAGAAACTGTTCAACAGTTGAAATCATAATGTGCATACATTATTTTTTATAAAAATAAAATAATTTTAAAATAACGGTTTTAATTATAAAAGTTATAAAAGTACAAAGGAGTTACGTTTTTTTGAAGCAGAAGATCAAAAACAGATGTTTTTTCTCTAGACAGACGGTTGGAAAATTGAAAACAACTGAAATCTGGACCAATTTCTTCTATTCATCCATATTTATTAACCTCAAGAAAAGTCCTTGAAAACCCAATAATAAAAAAAATCTTATAAAGAAGGACAAAGATTTTAGATTAAGATTTTTTAAAGATTTGTAAAGATTTAGTTCAAAAATCTGGCTTTCAAAAAAGATAAAAATATTTTTTGTCACTATAGGTACTACAGTTATTTTTTAAATTATTTTTTTTCTTTTTTCTAAAAGTGCACTTAAACAGGAATTTTGAGTTAAATTTCAAACTAGCTGCCATATTCACAAGTATTAATGTTAAGGGTGTGACTAGAAAAGATTTGGCGATTGCTTGTTTTTCTAATATGTATCTTGTATTTCTAATTGCAATGTTTCCGTTTTGGAATTGTTTATTTTAACGCAAAGGAATTACGCAACATCTCAAAATATTGCGAAAATATTGGAAAGCACTCCAAAGGAATCATAAAACAAGAAAATTTTTCAAAAACTAAATAGGTACGAGTATTCGAATCCCTGAAAGTACATAATTTAAAAACAAACCAATACCAATTAAATTTTATTTGCTCCTTGATACTTTTCAAAGACTGAAATCTTTTTAAAAGAAAATGGAAAAATGAAGCTTAAAATGTGTTTTTTTTCAAGTGGGGAATCTGATAATGTTAAATAATTTCATAATTAATTTAAATTTTTTGTTCATATTTAAAAATAAAATAATCCAAAGTTCAAAAACATTATCTTTTTTAAGATATGAACCACGCTCAATTGTGCAGTAAGTATGCACCTAGGTATCAAAAAGATATCAAATAATTTGTTTTTATTTATGTTAGGCATACCTTTAAGATAAGAGCGAATATATTATGTATATCCGTGAGGACATCAGCTATATTATTTAAAAGAATAAAAATGACATTTTTTAACAACTTCTATGGTGCTTCAACATAGTTTTCCTATTTAAAATTCTGAAAACAATCCCTCGTAAATGTGGTACTCGTACCTCTATAACCGAAGAAAAGAAAAAATAATTCTAAAGTTTTATGGAGGAAATCATCACGTTCATAAAATCCTATTTAAAAACTAACGATTGGATTTACCCAGAGACGTGATAAAATGTGAAGTAGAGGGTGTGTATCACACTTTACTTTGCCATATTTTCAGTGTCTGCCTCTTGCCTACATATAATATATGAATATATAGGCAGGAGCATATCAGGAGTAAATGAAAATACTTCAGGATTATGAAGGAAATTAGAGGATAATAAAACTTTCGAAACGCTCTTAAAAGTGTAGATACATCTTTAGACCTATCTAGATTTTTTTATTCTTTATAATGATGTTATACGGTTCACCAGAAAAAATAACAATTTTAAGGAATAATAATCTTAAAATCAGTACTGTGGTAAATAGTACGTATTCGCCACAGTGACCCATTCATACTTTTTTTTGTCTAGATATGATATGTTACTATCCCAAAAAAAAAACACTTAACTTCTTTATTCAATAACATAAATTATATCTATAACTGTCAAGAAAAAGCCTAAAAAAAACTAATCCCACTTCTCTTTCACAGGATAAAACACAAACAATTGACAATATAAAACTGTGATATATCTACTCTTAAAATCATGCTCAAAAAACCTAAATCTGTGCTTCCTCCCATCGACTATGATTATTTGATTAAGTTCCTTGCCCTAGGAGACTCTGGAGTGGGCAAAACCAGCTTCCTCTATCAATATACAGATGGTAAATTCCATTCACGTTTTATATCCACTGTTGGAATAGATTTTCGTGAAAAACGTGTGGTAAGACTTTTTATGTTAATCCATCAACATCAGAATAAGAAACCTAAATTTATTTGTCTCAGGAATTATTTATATATATATTTATTTTTTAGATGTACACCACACAAGGACGAAGTCACCGTATTCACTTACAACTTTGGGATACAGCTGGTCAGGAGCGATTTCGTAGTTTGACAACAGCTTTCTATCGAGATGCCATGGGCTTCCTTTTGATATTCGATCTCACCAATGAGAAATCTTTCCTTGAGGTCAGCAATTGGTTGGAACAACTTCGAATGCACGCATATTGTGAGGATCCTGATGTTGTGCTGTGTGGAAATAAATGCGATTTGGACAATCAAAGAGTTGTTAGTGAGGAACAAATTCAACAATTAGCAAATCGTTATAAGCTGCCATATGTGGAGACAAGTGCTTGCACTGGCCTCAATATACGACAGGCGGTGGATTTGCTCCTCGAGAGGGTTATGAATCGCATGGAAATGCTAATGAGCAAAACAGATGTACCAATCCATATGAGAGGTATTCCAAATCATTTTTATTCTGTCGATACTGTGAGGCTTGGCGTTAATGAAATCAATACAGGATATGACACAGGTGGAAGGAAAAGGAAATGTTATTGTTAAATCTTCCAATATATAGTAGATGGATTAGTAAATATTTGTATGCCAATGTTATACTGTCACTGCATTTAATGTGTTCTTCAAAAAAAAAAAATATTTTAATACTGTCATTACAACTGAGTATCTAAATAAAATAAAACTAAAATTTGTTTTATTACTTAATAAGGTACAGGAAATGTTTTGTAATTGTTTAGAAAAAAACTTACCTACATGAATTGAGAACGAATGTAATTCTGTAAATTCAGTATTCTGTATTTCAAAATTGTTTAAATATCAAATTCTGTATTTTGAAATTCTGTGAGTCCATAATGTTACTGTTCAAAATTTTGTAAATCCAAACTTTTCGGCATTAAAGTTCCAAAATAATTTTTAACAAGATCCTTAGTACCCTTTAAACAACTTTTTTTCAATTAAGAAAAATGACGAAAGTATTATAAAGAAAATTTTTCAAAATATTATAAGAATCGTAGCAGTCTGTGCCAAAGTTCGACATCATTTTGAGTACTAGAGTCCTCTTTAGCATTCGAATTTGAAGCGGAAAATCTAAAGAGTTTCAGTGTAACAAAACAATTTTGCTTTTTTCACTTTCAGAATTTTGCAATACAGAGTTTTGAAATCCAGAATTTATAATAAAGAATAAATAAAGAGTTGGTATTTTTTCAGAACTTTAGAATACATTATTTTACAGAATTTTGAAATACAGTATTCTGCTATCCGAATTTGGAGACTTACACAATTATGTAACTCTTCAACAAGAAACAAAAAAAAAACTACAAAAAACTATGAATATATTAATAATTTAATTTTTCCTATACTTATACTATTTTATATTAATAAAATTTTACTTTACAAAAAATCACACCCATCCCAATTACCATAGTTGTTATGCTCCAACTCAATTTACCACTGGCATTTGTTTTAGTTATCCAATTAACATAATACTTTACATCGGTATAGACACCGGGATATAGTTTGTTTCCACATCCAGCACCCCAGGATACCACTCCTACAAGAATGCCATTGTACACTAATGGACCGCCAGAATCCCCCTGACAAGCGTCATTGCCACCCAACATAAAGCCAGCACAAATCATTCCAGGTTTAATGGCATCACCATATGGAACTGAGCAATCTCTTTTTGAGACAATTGTAACATTTGTAATAAGCAGTTCTGCCGGGAGATCCTGAAATTATGAATCAAAATGGAAAATGTTAAGCTTTAACGTAAAAAAAAAAATGCTACAGGTACCAAGTCTAAAAACAATAATAAACTGATTTTTTAGTTCTGGACTTGGATTTTGGTTTTTAGATTTTGTAGTTTATTGACAAACTTGTGGATTTTGAATGTCGGTATCTCTTTTTCAATCGCCCTTGGCTCCCTTTTTTGAAGGGAAAAGCCATACTTTTGTATTTAATACAATACAATACAAAAATTTACTGCAAATGTATAAAAATTGTACATTCGTAAGTTTTTTTTTTAAAACGCGAGATTTAAAAAGAGATTTAAAAAAATACATGTTTTGGTAATTTTTGTTTTGAGATTGGCAAGTGAACAAAATTTTTTTTCGCCTACAAAAAATGATATCTTATTTTATTTTGTCATAATAATAGACTATGTATATAAATTTTTCAATCTTACCTTTTTACTGCTAGATGTTTTACCCCAACCAGAAACTTGGCATAAAAGTCCATGCGTTAATGTTATATTATTCAATGGAATTGGTTGAATTGTCAAATGTGTACTATTCACAGACAAACCCCTTTTCAGAAACACTATCGCCACATCATCTTTCATTGTTTTGATGTCAAATGATTTTAAAGATACTATAGATGTTACATCAGAAACAATTGTTCCGCTGGTTTGTTTAAAACGATTTAATGTACCCATTACTATTGATAATTCTTTGGGTTCACGAAATCTATTCCTGTCAGCACTGTTAATTAAAAAAACAAAAAAAAAACAAAAATTTCAATTTATAATTGTTAAAAGTACTAAAACTAAATGCATATTTAAAACTTACTTAAAAACACAATGGGCAGCTGTCAACACCTTTCTGGGTCCAATTAAGGATCCACCACAAATGTGGCCATTTCCAAATGGATAATCTTGTGATTTAATACGTATTGAAACTTGATGCTTGGTGTTGTCAATTTTTGCTACATTACCGTTTACTATTCTAGGTTCTCCGCTGGCATGTATAAATAAAACTGAAAATAATTATTACAAAAAAAGTAATACAAACTCAAAAACAAAAAGTCAAAAAAAAAATATTTTCTCGTTTTCAAAATATGTATTGAATTTTCAAAAGAAGAAAAAAATATTTTTTTTGTATCAAAAAATATTTTATGAAAATTTTGATATGTTATACTATTAAGATTATATCTCTTTCATAAAATTTTTATACAATTCTTCAAAAAATTATATTATGAAAAAATCGAAAACAAGTTTTGGCAGGTACCGTCAATAATGGAACAACATTTTTTGACTAGATAATTTTAATTACTTAAGAAACTTTCAAAATTTTCATTAAAATCGTTAGAACCGTTTTAGAGATAAATATATTTTGTCTGACAGGTAACGTTATTTTTGTAGCTTTAAACAAAAATTTCAATTTCATCTCTAGGGAATTGCCTAAGAACCTTAAGTGCCAAGTTTGAAGAAAGTCGCAGTGGTTAAGTTTGAGGAACAGACAGACCAACATATAGAATTGCGGAACCCATTTTTTTTTTGAATTCTCTATCACCGTAATTTAGCGACCAAAATAACAGTGGGGTTCTTATATGCAGCCCGGTTTTAGTTGGAGAAGGATAAATCAGCGATATTGACACCATACACCATTTGTCAATGTTTCAACTACATATTTCATTTCATTTAGCTTTTCTGCTGACTCACTTCACCACACAGTATAAACAAAGTTGTCATCTTAGCGGAAATTTATTCGTCAATTTTTTTGATAAACAAATATTTTGGAAACAAAAATTATATATTTACTATCGGACACAATTTCGAATTGTCTAGCTTATATTTGCCAGAAAAAAAATGTTTTTCTAACTTTAAGCCAGTAAAAACTGACATCTCTTTCAATTTCCGGGGCTTTGCAAGCAATTTAATTATTTTAGTGTCAACGATCTGGACATTGATCAATTTTTAAACAGGTTTTTGTATGATAACATACAATCAGATTTGTATCAAAAATATTGATTAATTTGTTCATATTATCGAAATGTTCCACTTCACAAGATGATTTCAAATTTTACTCAAAAAATATCAAAACTCAACTTTTAAATTACGTACTTAATTAGATGTCTGTGGTTTTTGGTATAAATATTATAACTCAATTTTTGCACTTTTTCAATTAGGATTTTAGTTTCACAAATAAAGAATCATTTACTTGCAATTCAATGCATACTTGTGCAAAATTTGTGTAAAGTGCATTTAAAAATGGATTTTTTTATTGAGTTATCATGTTAATACCAAAACTATATAGACATGTCGTGCAGTTAAATTTAAACTTAACTATTTGCTCACTTTTCAAAACCAACACGACAAAAATCGGAGTCAAGCGCCAACATATCAATATCATTTTTTTTTTAATTAATTTATGCTTGAATAAAAAAAATCTCCCATCTGGGCAGAAAATCAGTTGTAAGTTGACTAAAAGGGAGACCTTTTTAAAAATACTAACAAAGCTACATTTTGTTTTAATAAATTAATTTATTTCAACAAATGCCAAATCTTATCAGTCTCAAACAATTTTGGTTAAATTATTTTATCGATACTTCAAAATTTTTAGGGTATTAGTATTGGGTACAAAAAAAACGAAATTGATTATAACATTTAAATGATATGTCAATGAACTAAAAAACAATGAGTTCACTTATTTTTCTAATTTGGAGAGTAAATAAGATGATTCACCTTACTCACCGACTAATCTCACTTCGCTGGGACAAGCGATTTAGCTATTCAGCAACGAAACAGAAAATCATTCACTCAAATCGATTTTCAATGAAAAGTGACTCATCTTCCTCGCTGAATCTCAGTACAGAGACCAAACTCTCCATATATTTGACAAAACTCGGTGTCACACATTATTAATTAGCACCAACAGGAACAGTATTTGTGAGAATATACATATAAGCTTTGCATGACGATTGATTTCAAACTCATCTGAAAACCTTTCTGTATGTTCTCTATGCCGCTAAACGTGACATTTGAATCCGTCATAAATTGTATTTGATGATAGCAATCAATTTATCTAAGATGCCCTTCCTTCACAGAGCATAAGGTGGTGTTTAATATTCAGATGTTTAATGGTGGTGTTTAATATTCAATCTTAGGCACAGAATATTGTTATTTTAAAATTTTTAATTTTTATTACATGTAATTGCCATAAAATGGATTTTCTTCGAAAACCAACGCCATGTCCACATAAAAAGTGTTGGAAGATTCATTTTTGTTTTTCAAAAATAAAAGTCTTTAAGTTGAAGTTCGAACTTTTGTCCGGAGGCTTTTTAACTAAGGATTGAAAAATCAGATCTATGCAAGTAGGTTACATACCCAAATATTTGTTTCGTTTTCAAAACAGCAAATCATCACGACAAGAAAGAACAGTTTATTTTTATTAGAACATTTCAAAACATATTTATTGATTTCCCCTGGCAGAGAAAAAGATAAGAATGCTCGATGTTATACAGTAAAAGCAAAATATAAGAGAAGTATACCGTATACTATAACTACTGTCATTTTTATCTACCTAGGTAAAACCTTTGAGGTAAAACAATATCGTTGAATCAAAAGAGATACACAATATCTCATAGATAACATAAAAACAATTTTAATTAATGAAATGATTTGACGAATTAAAAAAAGAAACTTGCTCACTTCTATTATATTGGTGTATAGTCAGCACACAATATTGTTCGTAAAAGTAAAAGGGGATTTTTGGCATATACTTTTCTGGAGAGGGTGCACTCTATTTATCAATTTCAAATATTAATGACATTCGTACTAATATTTGAATTTTAAACCATGGTTCAGTAATAGGTATCACTATTGCACGAATAAGTGAACGAGGGAATACATGCAATGCCTATTCATAAACCATAATGTAATTCAAGTACGATTCGTTAAAATTTTATAAGAGCGACATAATTATTGAATTTGACAAAAAGAACTTTCGTAAAGGATATATTATAGTCACCGGGAGCCAATGTCAAAAACTAAAGAAATGTACCTTTCAGAGAACTCAAGTGGAGAAAATTCAGCCTTAATGCAATTAATTATTTTTCACTTTTTTTCGTTTTTCCTTCACCATTGGATTGTATACTCGCGAGAGCTCTTCACTTCCTAAACTAAAAGTTTACTTCAAAAAGTCAACGAAAAGCATGCAACTGATATTTCAATTAAATTGTAATTGCTTGTTATTGTCCGATCACTTCAGGAAACTTTAAAGCTGTCGGGACTTCTTAAATGCGGTCATAATGTCGTATACAATAAATATTATACAATGCACACCTATATCATCTTTAAAGTTTTCTTTTGAATTGAGCTTATGATGAAGCCCTTTCAAAACCTATTAGAGTCGACAAGTGGTTAAGGTAGTCTAGGTAGGTAGGTAAGTCTAGGTAGAAAGGCATTAAATATTTTACACAGTTGACAAAAAGAACAATAATATACATCTCGTACCCTCATCCTAATACAATATGCATACCTACCAACCATTGTACGACATTCCTATGACCCTGCGAGCGTACCTGGGATTGGAAAAGATAACCTTTACTGACGTTGAATCACTATTTTTATGAATTTGGGATGTTGGTTGTTGAACTCTAAATAGATAGGTATAATGTTTTTATAAAATAAACTGTTAAAATTCCACAAGTCAAGGTGGGAAACTAGGATGCACAAAACACACAATACTATTGCAACAACAATGCACGTTGAATTTATTTCAAAATATGTTAAGCATTCGCATTCACTTGTATTTGAAATTGTAGTCAAGTAATTGTGGGAAAATTAGTTGAAGTTATCGCTTCTCGGCCTTATGGCTAAGATCAAAGTGTAGTATCTGTTCTTATCAGCTTAACATCTGATAGATCCCCCATCGGGGGACAACAAATGTTAAACTGATTTTTGGAAATAGACGGAGTGCTAGGGGCTTGCTCCACCTCTGTCGCGGGTTGGCCCGGTATTGCAGTACCGCCGGGATCGGCCCAATTTTATAAATGGTTCAAATTAATATTTAGTTTTATAGTTATATTGATATATGCGTTCGAACTGTATCATTAAGTCAAATTTCGTGTTTTTTGAGATATGACGGTATACTATTAAATGAGCGACATATTTAAATTTTTAATGAAAAAATATAAATAAATATTACATTTTACATACAAAACATTCCTAAGAAGCCTTGCTAGAACGAATTTTATGTGTAACCTCGGTCCTCGGCTTTAAAGAACGTGTTTCCAGCTGACACTTTATATGTCATTCTTTAGTTGATAATTCAGTGTTTTGTAAATACATTTTTTTTTTTGATAATTTTTTAAAATTTTTGTGTTTAGGGATTTTTATAAAAAAAAAACATTTTTCGAAATCAGCTTCTAAATTTTTCTCTATCTACTTCAATTTTTTCTCCAAATCTGTTTCCACTTTTTTCCGCAAGTGGTAGCTATTGGCTATTGGTGGCAAGAATTTCCTTTGGAAGGTATATTAATATCAAAATTTATGGAAATTAGGAATAGAAATATTTTAAGCTAACACGTTTTGAAGTTGATTGGTGCTCACGTAATAAATTTGTAATAGATTTCACTGTTTTGTACTTAACTTGACACAACTACAACATTGTAACTGTATAGATATGTATTTTTAAATAAGGATTTAGCCAACGTTAAATATAGTCTTAATAAATCCTTATGTACTTCGCAACTATTTAGCCGTTGAGAGGTGTTTTAGCGAATTCTAGTAGGTATACAAAAAAAAAAAAAAACAGTTCCTTTTTGTTTTTGTTTTTTTAGTAAAATAAGATTTTCAATACACTTATTAAAACCATATATAAAAATAGAAACACATTCTGTGATAGGCTTATAGTACTACTCTGCACATCATGAATCCAATTCCTAAAAAAATATACATCTGTATAGATTCCTGGAGTGTTTTCAGTTCCACAGCCAACACCAAATGATACAATTCCAGTTAACTTTCCATTACACACTAAAGGACCGCCTGAATCACCTGAGCATGCATCTCTTTTGCCAGTCATATACCCAACGCATAATTGCCCAGTCTTTATTAATGCACCCTCATAGCCTATATTGCATACATTGATGTCAATTATTCGAATATCAACAGCCAAAAGATTATCTGATGGCATGTCCTGTAAATATAAATAAAAAATTATTATTTTCAAAAAACCAATATAAAGCACCATACTCATAATACACGGTTATTATTTACTTTTTTGCTTTAAAATCATTGCGTCAGCAATATAATTTTTAAATAAAAAGTTTATTAATGTTTTGTTTTAAAAGTTTTGTTGATAAATATGAAAAAATTTAAAATAACAATAAAATAAAAATTCCGATGACATTACCAGAGATAACCATACACATGTCGCAGCTCTTTAAAGAAAAATGTCAATAACAAAATGCAGCATTATAACTGATGGCAAGTGGTCCCAAAATCTTTTGAAATTTCTTCTTAGGAGCTGAGACATTGTCTTATTGTTATTTGTGATCCTGCAACGTACAACCATGCACAACACATCTTAAGTTCCTAAGAAGAGAAGAAGAAATTTTCCCAAGGTTATGTGATAACTGACAGCGAAAAAAACTGAAAAGTTACATAAGGATCTTATGATAGTTTCTTCCAAGGAGCAGTGACATCTGGGTATAGTTTATCATTATCTGTGATAATACCTTGAATATGTATACTATTAATATGACACAAAAGTACATAATTTGGCGTTTTAAAAATATATTTCAAATCAAAGCTAACTTTACTTGACACTTTGATATCTAAAAATGTCAAACAAATTATCTTTGATAATTACCTAGTACGTATGTTTGGGTGCAATATTTTATACGATCCTTGTATGATAAAAAACAGAGTTTGTATAACTTTAAGCGATCAAATAGTCGGTTGTACCAAACGCTTCTAAAAATTTAACAGGCTTTTAAGTCTTCAAATGACGTCTGATCCATACAAAATACATCATTTTAAAATTTAAAAGTCTGTCAAATGTTGGTGCAATTTAATAATAACATTTTCGTCAAGGGCCTAGGCTTACGTTTATCTTTTTAGTAGCATACTGACATCAACATCACTTTGAAGTTTATAAAGTTCAGTTAGACATCAGGCATATTCGGTTTGAAACCGAAAACGGAACACGCATAGTAATCGGGAAGATCTTTCCGGAAATCGCTGATCCACAATTCCAAAAGAACAAGATTGAACACTTTTCAATTCTGCAATTCGGTTTTCGTTGAACTTGTGAGGTTCAGTTCAGTAATTTAGTGAACTTTAGATATCTAGCATCGAAAACTGCATGTTTCGATTTTTTTTTGCTCTGGATGCAAATATCCAAAACTACCAACAACTTGCATCAGAAAAAAAACTATTTCACCTAACTTATTCGGTAATAAACAGAAACACAAGAAGATTTGACAAAAACCACTAGTTTTACTTCTAGGCTTCTTAAAATAATAATTTAAAATTACCTCTTCGGTGTATCCCCAGCCAGTTGCTTCACAAACAGTATCTAATGGCATATTTGTATTAGCCAAGCTAATTGGTTGAATAGCCGGATGATCTGCGGGAACGCTGCCTTTTAAAAATATATATGCAATATCAAAAGATATGGTTGTGCGATTGTAACGCGGGTGCACCACATATTTCTCAATATCAAATACCAATGTGTCATTATCTCGAACATTTTTTACAAGATTTCCCATTGCAATCACCATTTCAGTTTCATTTACACGATCGTTATATGAGCTATTAGATATTAATATCATAGAAATCATAATTCTTTACAGATATTTCTTGAAATATATATTTACTCTTGAAGACAATGTGCAGCGGTTAAAACACCATTTGGAGATATTAAGCTACCACCGCAAAAAAAACCAAAACCAAAGTAAAATTCATCCATGATCTTCATGCGAAGCGACACTTGATGTTTTGTGTTAGCATTTCCAGTGAAATGTCCATTAATAATTCTTCCATCTATAAAAGAAATAAATTTAACTAATAAGTTTCAAAAAATTTTTAATACTCTATATACATTATACATACCACTATTCGCAAAGGCCAGGGAATATTTTAGAAAAATATTCAAAAAACAAATAATAGAAACGGTGTCAGGAATAAGAGCTGATGTACGCATTGTGAGAACCTTATTATTTTAGCGGTAAATTTTATTTGAAAACAGAATTACAATCAATATAGAAAATGCCCATTGGAAAACGTAATTCATTTTGAGTGCTGATATAAGTTATCTAAGTTTTAAACAAGTGCATTCGCATGCATTTTGTGCTATCAGGCGGTAACTTACATTACAGTTCTTGACATAAAGAATATTTTGCGCAAAGTTGTAAAATACGTATGTTGAAGGTCTTGATTAAGCTTTAATTCTGCAAATGATTTGGGATTTAATAAAGGGTGTTTTTTAGAGGTGTAGATTTGAAATGGAAACAAAGTTGAATTTTTAAAATTGACATGAAATTGACATTTTTCGAAAGATAATCTTTGGCATTGTAATTTAAATATGATTTCTGGCAACTTACCGCCACGATAGGCGGGGACGTAATTTAATCTGGAGATTCAATTCCACTTTTTCCGTATATCAGCAATAACGCGGCGAATGTTGTCCTCTAAGCGGTCAATCGATTCGGGCTTATCGACTTAGACTAGCGACTTTACATATCCCCCAAATAATCTAGCGACTTTAAATCACACGATCTTGGAGGCGAATTCACGGGTCCGAAACGTAAAGCTACGCAGGTACCAAAAGTTTAATTCAATAGATCAATTGTGGCATCACCACAATCGATTGAACAACCATGGTGAGCAGGAGTGGCACATGCATGATCCATTGAAGGAAACGTTTGTTATAAATTTAGGAATGAAAAAGTAAGTTATCATCATGTAACGGCGGCGCCTCAACATACCCTTGAGTATTATCTTCAATCAAAATACGGCAGTTTTGTTTATTGACGTAACCATTCAACCAAAAATGAGCACTACCGTAAAGTGGGCTTAGTGCGCAATACATATTTCGAACGAACAGAACCATGATTTTCAAAATAAGTTTGCACAATTTGGAAACGTCAGTCTATTCATGCTTAAATTTCAAACCAAACTATAACTTAACAGCTGTTAAAATGGCCGCCAGTAAGAAAGTGTTGCCAGCTTAAAATTAAATAACACCTTTTACAATAACCGAAATAATTAGGACAGAAATTGTGATTGCCTTTCTATTTTCTAAAAAATTCTAGAATTTTAAAAACTATTTTGAAATGTGGGTGGGGTTTGATTTAGTTTATACATACAGGTTTGATTTTAAAAATGATACAATAAGGTCTGTAATGATAACATAATCGAAAGTGCTCATTGAAAATATTAAAGTACATAATAATATCATGCGAGTTTGTAAGTTAGCTGGTTAATTTAGTGTAGCCTTATCATTTTCTTATCAGTGTCATATACTCGTAGATGCGACAAAATTGATGAATGACGATGAATTCGTACGTCTTTAAGTCTTATATGTATAAAATTGTTCTATTTTCATACTAAAAATATTTCTTAAATAATAAGCTTAATATATTCAGATAAGCCATAATGACGTTGGATGTTTTTTTGCAGAAAGAAATAAATTTACGATTATTAATATTATCAGAATATCTCGCTAGGGGGTCGAAAAGTTATTTCAGAGTAATTTACTTGTGTTAGTATCAGCTTAATTTTATTGAGGTAACAAAATGTAAACATAGCTGCAATAAATTCATCTGCCTTAGGTAAATAGATAATTTTCCTAATGCTTAATAAAAATGAAAGTCATCATAATTAAAATGTTATGGAACTTTACGTGCGTTTTTCGCTGTCGAAGTTTTTTTTAAGATCAAAGAGGTGAACTCTGCAATCGGAGCTTTAGGATGAATGCGAATCTTCCGCTGTTGCGGATGCGAATATCAACATCAACTGTAATCAATTTTTTTTTATTCAGATGAAATATTTTTCTCACAATAAATTTCCTTCCAATTAATAAAAATATTGGCAGTCAAAGCTTATAGTCATACACAATTTACCGATTGAGGATGATTTGCCCAGTTGCTAGACAAATTTTTAGCTCACTTGCTTCTGAAAAAGGCAAGCCAGTTGACAAGTCAGTTGCGAAGATTCGTACAATGTTGTATGTTGTAGAAACAAGCTAGCTCGAAACGTAGTCTTGTGACCTGGGATTTTTTACGATCACTGAATTTACGATATTCGGATACGACGATGAAACAACAATAACAACACGCTGCTATGATTGGTAACAACATCTTTTTGTTATCGTTTTTTCGTCATCACAACAATTTCGCATTGATTTCGCATTGCTTTGAGGAAGTCTTTACCTGACCGTCCGTAAGTTGCATATCTACCAATTAATACTTCCCCTTTATTTATGCACTTTAGATAAAACAAAAACATGAGTTTGGTTTGCCTGAAATCAAATTCAAAGAGTCATAAGCTCTTCAGGAGTAACATGATGTGGATTCCATATAAAACTGAAGTCATTTATAAACGTTGACATTTTCATCAGCAAGTAATGAGTGATATCATTTTGCTGAATAAACTTCAATTTCAGAAAACACCTGCAAGAAAAAGAATAATACAATACATAAATGTCGTGAGAACTAGAAACGTATATTTATTAAATCGCAAATATTAATAAACAACACGAAGAAATAAGCACGTAAAATAAAAAAAACATCTATTCCTACTTACTTTGGTGAAAACAACAACACGCAAATTGTTGTTAATATGCGTTTGTTTACTTACTAAAAATTAACTTAAAAACATTTTTATATTACGCACATTGCATTGTTCAATTTTATCAATGGCTCGTGTGAGATCGAAAAACAACCTGTTATGATATATTATGTTCGGCGGTATAAATATAGTCAGCTGGTAAACCTAACCGTTTGCAAAATATGTATACAATTTTATATGTGTATGTTGTATGACCAAGTGTGTGTAAAAATCACGGGCAGATTTGTTCGAAAAATCTGATGATAAAAAAAACCTATCATTTCACTTTATCATAGAAGTAGAATTGGGGCCCAGAACATAATTTACACTTTCTAGGGAAGTGAACTCAGCAGAGCGATCGAAAATTTTCAAAATTTACACAAATAACTTTGAAAGGAGAATGGGCATTTTGGTCTACCTAGCATCCACGAATAAATGGCACATGATGTACCTGGTACATCATTTTTTTGTATGGACTGTAGAATATTGCAACAAAAAAGATTGCAATTAGAGCAAAAACTAATTGCAATAGTGTTCCATTGAAATGGCAGTATTGGTCACTTTCGATGAACTGAATAGATCCCAAAATAAATTAACTTTTTTACACTTGGCCAGTAATAGCGAATATTGTTAATATTTTAAATAAGTCAAAATCTTAACCATCAAGATCACTATATCCTACAATCAAATTTGACAGTTTTATGGGCCATGATAAACTTTATTTTGACGTTAATACAATATTTTCCCGAAATTCCTAATTGTTTGTTTACGTTTGTTTACGTCAAAATCTTAACCATCCTTCAATAGGTTTGTTCCTTGAGCCCTGAAGTCACCCTGGGGTTGCCCTAAAGCGTTTTTTAAAAAACCTGAACTCACCCTGACAATGAAATTATTGTCGTTTTCAATTGGCAATCCGGAATTGGTTTTAGATTCGGAATCCCAATTGAACAGTTTTTTTCGATTCTGAAAAATTTGATGTTTGGTGTGAGAGTATTAGTATTTCAAGCAATCACTTCACAGTTGTAAATTTAAAAAAATATGACAATTATCAAGCGTGACATTAAATCTTTGAATGTGTGAGTCATTCTGTTTTTGCTTCTGATTTCAAATCCAGAAGAGAAATTCTCTTTTTTTTTAGAATTAGAACTGTCACTTTTGCCCAATTGAACGCATTCAGAATGCTTTTTTCTACTTCCAGATTGCCAATTGAAAACGACATATGTGTTTTTTGAGACCTGGGGTTGCCCTGAACTCGCCCTGAAATAGAACTAGGTTTTTTGCTGTGGCGAGTTGAGGTAAAGAATAAACTGTCAAAGTGACACGAGTTTGAAGAATTTGTTTTGCTGTGGATTTACGTGTTGCAGGTAATTGTTTATTATTTAAGCAAATAAATCGAATAATTAAATTTAATTCAACAATAATTGAAGTAGAAACAGAAACATTTAATGTTGTCGACTGTGCAACTGGTGAATCTGTACAAATTTAAATTTAAACTATTACAGCACAGAGTACAAAATTCATGTTTTTTTCTGGTTTGAATGCCAAAGAGACAATTGACAACCCTTAAGTGTTTTTTTGAGAATTGAAAACCCCAAGTTTTTTTGACAACTCTTGGGTTTGTCAAGAAAACCTGGGTCAACCCTGGGTAAAGTTCAACGAACAAACCTAATGATATTTTAAAGTTTTAAGCTTGGAAGTTGGGTGACAAACTTTATTTTGACCTAAATAGAAAATTTCGTTTCTAAGCTGGTATTCACCGAACGCTCTTAAACTTATAAGACTCATAACTCAATCAATCCTCTCTCATTATAGCTTATAAATATTTCCTTTTAATAAGCTAATGATGGAGATTATGAGTCGCATACACTCATAAGTCCTCGGCGAATACTGGCCCAGGTAAATATTAAAAACGACTTCCGGATCCTGAAATATTTTTAATAGTACCCCATTTACCATGAACCCATGGCCCAGTGGGACAAAAATTAAATCCAAGCCTGGCTATATCACAAAAAGTTTAGAAGTCATCTGAAATATTTTGGTTTTAAAGAAGCTAATCAAGTTTTTGTATGGTTAAACTGGATTTATTTCAGAGAAAAATGCGCAGCTTCGAAGTGCATACCCTTGGAAGGTAAAGTATTGATACTAAGAGACTTGCATTCTATATGGATTCCCTTAAAAAGTAACACGTAACGTGTGATTGTCTATATTTTGACCTATCTATAATCAAAAGTCAATCCGCTTCTGTTGGCAGTAGAAAACAGCATGAAATTAAAGAACTAAATCATAGATTTAAAAAGAAGGCAGACGTAATGATTATAGCTAGGTATACAAAATAATGTAAGAGTATATCTATCGTAAGTAAATTTTTGTTTGCACAAATAATTTTTGTACTACAACGACTTACTCTCATGATCTATGAAGTTTCCAGATCTTTCACTGAGTATATAACTATATAAGTTAAGTTGTTTTGTAACTTGTTATTATTGTAAGCATATAAGTTGATGGGAGCGTCAAGGCCTCTTCGTAAAACTCGATTTTGATTGGTTGTTTTTGCTGGGCTCGTCTATCTCTGTAAACTTTTATGTGACGGTAATACGCAAAACACCTGTTCTCTTAATTTCTGTTATACGTTACAACCTTATTATTAAACAGAGCTGGCTGGAAAAAAAAAATTGCAGACACACACCTCCAAGAAACTTGTTTACCAGAAAAGACTTAGCGGAATGTATAGGTTTATGACAAAACGTGTCAGTAAATTATTTTAGATATACATATATACTACCTACCAGAAAGAGGTTAATTAAACAAAAAAAAAATGTATTTTTATGTTAAATCAAAACCTCTTTTTGAGATACATAAGTACTAAAAATGAAAATTGATGCTGGTATCAAAATATGTGCCAAATTTTGAAGGCAAAAAAATATAGCAATAGATAGACATTGAGGGTTAGAAAAGTTGTCTTTAGGTTCTTCCTAAAATAAGTGTGGCCTGATTTTAAAATATTGAATAGGTGGCAAGTTAATGATACATACTGGCTCTCTTTTTATTAGCTAGCAGGTAGACAAGCAAGTCACCTAAGCAAATTTTTAAAACGTATCTCAAAATTTTAAATTATGCAAATATCAACGTTACACAAACAGCCAGAGATAAGAGTAATTTTGGTACATAGTTTAGTTAGGTATCTTTTGGCAAAAATAAAACTAAAATGCTTCCTTGAAATATGGCTCTAATGAAAAATGGCTCTAATGAAAAATGGCCCATTTTCCAGATGAAAAACTTGTTCCTATATTTAAGTACTTTGGAATATGCAAAAACAAAAGTGAAAAAACACAAAATTCACTATTTGAATTGCCAAATTAATCAAAAAAAAAGTTTGAGGTCAAAACAGAGATGCCATCTGATTTACCTATGGATATAAAAAAAATACGAATTTTGGAAAAAATAATTTTTATACAGAAAATTTGGAAAAAAAATAAAATTGATATGAAAGTTTTTAGAAGGTATTTAATATTATAGAATTCAAACAAATTTAAAAAAAAATATCAACCCGTTTCTTAGATATTGGGTTCTGAAAAAAATTAAATTTTTTTCAAACGTCCATAAAATATTTTTTTTTTTAATATTTTGATTTCAATATTGTTGATATTATATAGAACCTTTTTTTTTAAATTTGTATTGCAAGCAGTAAAACCGTTCATGAGAAAATTAAAAATTAACAATCCGGATTTATAATAATGGATGCTTTATATATTTAAACAAAAACTTAATTAAACAAAAACTCACACAAAATATTTCATTAAAGGGCCGATTTTGAGACACATAAGTTTTGTAGTAACGATTACATGACGGGTATCGTCACTTAACATAGTTTAATTTTGGAAAATGAAATAAGACCGCGCACGCTAATTTAATTTTACAACTGCGGCCTTATTTTCCTCTTCCGTACAAGGACATCACGAGATCAGATTTTTGAAAAAAATCAAAAGATAATGTGATGTTGGACAAAAAAAATATTCTGATATTTTAGTACAATTTTGCTGCAGTTGTTATTTTAAGTAAATAAATGTATACATTTTAAGAACGTTTTTAATATCTACATGCGGAAGTTTTAAATTTTAGAGCCTTTTTCCATTTCATTTGGAATCGGATTTACTTTTTTTTAATAGGATACCCTTAAGGTTTTTTGAAGGAAAATATCTTAAATGTATGTATCTTTGCTATGCATTGTTAATTTACAGCTCAAATATTATTTTCGATGTTTTGTAATATTTTTTACTTTTTTTGTGCTTTTTTTAGTTTTTATAATACCTCAACCTTCCTGCCTCTAGGTATTACTTTGGTTTGATGTTCGGTCGGATAGAGAACCAATTTGATGTTTGATGAATAATTTGAACTGATGAAAGCACAAAAAGCCGCTGTGCAGTGTCTGTCACAAATATTGTTTGTTCTTTTCAAATTTAACCTCAACAATTTTTTTTAAACTTTTATTTTTGAAGTTTATATCTACATTATGTTTTTTTTTTAAATTTGATTTCAAAGTCAATATCGCATGCGTAGATATTCGATTGCAAATGAAAAATAGAACTAGGATGGGGTGATTTTGTTTTTGCATTTCACTTTAGAACGATAGCAACGTCATTCGTCTCATTCATTTCTAATGCTTCGCTAGTTACATATTTTAATACACAAACATAATATTCTTATCCCCGTCATGTGGAATTTTTTTAATTGTGTATGTAGTGGAATTGTTTTTAACAGGCGCTTTATCTCGGGGACAACCAACAAACAACACAGGAACTTCAGGCAAGTTTCACAATAATATTACTATTCAAATAAACTTGTTTACAAAAATTAAAATATACGAAGCTTGCAAGGGTGATATTGATCATTCACGTACATTGGCATTAAGAAGCTTTCTGTATACATAGTAGAATGAGTAGGATTTAGTGCGTTTTTTTGCAAAACAAAAATATGGTTAGTTAAATATTGTTTACCAACTTATAGCGACTTGTAAAAAATAATGAGTTTATCAAAACATCTATGAGGCATGCCTATGCCTACCTACAATTATGACGATTTGTTATTGTGGTTTTTACTGAAAGTTTGATATGCCGTTGAAAAACAAATAACCAGGTGAAGGCGCTGTTTTTATTTACGTACAATTGAATCTGTGAAAAGAAGGACAGTATACAAGGTCATCATTGCAGAAAAATAAATAGTTTTATGAATGTACTAGCTGACCCAGCAAACTTTGTTCTGCCCTTTATTGTATTTAACCCGTATTTGACCCGTTAAGTTTGATTTTAAAAAGAAAGTGAACAAGTGAACGTATAAAGTGGTTGACTGTTTTATTGTTTTTTAAAGAGACACTGAGAAAAGCATGGGTGAAAAAATTATAATTACATAATGTTGTTCAACTTAAAAAGTGCGATTTTAAAAACAACATTTTCTAATCTCTAAATCAGTTATCGTACTCTTGCCAAAACAATCTTCTGTAATATAGTTTTTCAATTTCATAAGCATTTCTCGTATTAGAATATTTACCATATTGTTTTCAATATTGCTTTCAAATTTACATGACCGATGATAATAAAATACTGCACAATCACTCTTAAATCATCATCTTTCTACCTACCTACCAGTTCCATTACTATGATAACAATAAAATAATAATAACAAAACAAAAAACACCATGCTGTTTTCAATTCGGAATCTCTGATTCTTTTATGATATTATGACGTCGCGTCATTGCATCATCCAAATGTTTACAAATAAACCTCAAACCTCACTCTTGAAATTTAAAAACATAAAACGCATTTTATTTCGAACTCTTCTCTATTATTGTTTGGTATGTTTGTTGTTTACACATAGCACGTGGTTTCTCTACTCCCACATTTTCCCAAAAGACTTATCATTACTGAGTCAACATGTAACTCAGAACCAAAGAAAAAAATATTTAAAAAACGGTATTGGCACAGTTTTTTGCGTTTGTTTTCAATGCATTTAAAAAAGAGAGGTCATCAAAAGATTAAAACATAAAAAAAACTATCAGGAAAAACAAAAAACATTCTTTAATGGACATTTAGGAAATGGGAAGTTGAGAGGGTTAAGATTGGAGAGAGTTTCTTTACGTTTTACAGCTAGCTCTCAGTGTTTCTCTTTTAAACACAAATATGTAGATGGATAAGGTGAATGTTTTAGTACACACATTTTAGTACCTACTTTCTTTAATCATCCTCATGGTGACCATGGTTACCACATTAGATTTTTTTTTTTTTTACAAAAAATGTGTTTTCATGTCTGGAACAGAAAAATAAATTAAAGTAGAACCAATCTAACTTAAGCAATTCTCAAAGTACCATATATCGCCACTCAAGATCAACTGAAAGTTATCAGTTGCAAAATGTCGGGGGATGAACATAAGACCACGAGAAATAAAATTTTAGCGCAGATATGTATGTACAATGTACATACATATTATGTAGGTATGTACTGTACATATGTCGCAGGCTTCAGAAGAAACTCTCACAAGATCGTGCGATAGCGGACAGCGTTAAATTTCCAAGTTATCGCAAAACTTTTCGACAATTTCATCATTGGCTATCTGAGATTCTACCACATATAAAAACATCTTTTTAGGTGATTTATAGCTCATAAAAAAACACTTAAAATATAGGAAAAAAACATTTCCTTTATTTTTGACCAGTATATATGTATCAATACATAAGTTTATTTATTTATTGTTTGTTTTTTTTACTCAATTTGTTTTGTCTATTTCACCAATACTAAAAACTTGTAATTTTTTCTTAGCTTCAAATAAATTTCCTGTGATAGCAAGAATTGTTTCTATAGTGGCAATCACGAATGCTAGGCGACGCAATGCGCACGATCCATCAGTTAGATACTCGTTCTTTGCGTTATAATTTTTTTTTTTTTTTTTTTGAATTCGTTAACTAAATCTTTCAAGGTATTTGTTAATTGAAGAGATCCAAACCAAATCCTGTTTCTTTAGTTTTTGGTCTTCAATTATTTTCTCCTCCTCAAACTATTATTCCGAGCAACAAGCGAACAAGTGATAACAAAATATAAGAGCGGACCTCACTTGTGAACAAAAAAAAAAATCCACTTTTTTCCCAATGTTATTGTATCTGTGTTAGTCTATGGTGATCGTGGCAGTCTATAGATAGATGACTTTCGGACGCAATCGACTTCAGTTTTTAATCAGACATCGAACAGTTTGGATGTTTTATATTTTAATAAATTAATTTATTGTATAATTTATTGACCGTGCCTTTCAATATATAAATTGATTAAAGTGAATTCGTGTGTTTTTCGAGCTTATACCTACAGACAAAAAAAAATAGTACAAGTGAGATTTTAAATTTAAGTGAAATAAAAATCGGTTTCAAAGAAAAACCAGTGAAATTCGTCAAAATCCATTAAGGGGCTGTGTTCAGTAATCAAAAAAAAAATTAAGTCTATCAACCTAAAAAGATTTCCTCTCTTTAAATTTTTTGAGTGACAATTATTTAAATAAACCTTTTTTTAATAAAAAAAAATGGCTGTAAGCGCAAAGGTAAGTTTTAAAAAATCCTTACGAACTGCTTCTTTCCCTACTCAATAACTTAACAAACCAGCCTTTTGACCAAATCTTGAATATCTACATTAATTTCATATCATAGAATTTTTGTATATCTACAGTGATGGGCAGCAACTTTTAATCAATATTTATATCAAAAATATATTTAATTCAAAAGAAACTCATTTTTTTTTTTAGTATGGCTTCAATTTTTTTTTGTGAGTTCTTAGCTCAGTCTTTAATTGTCATCATACAAGCGATTAATAAACTAATAAGATACATAATGCAATATTGTCAACCAAATACCAAACTTTCAGCCTTAAGTCTAAGTGGTAGCAGACTTACATAAGTTATTTTTGTTATAATTCAAAAAAAAATTCGATTGTTAAATTAATTCAATATGATAGGTATGTATGTATATCAGCGAAATTCTTTTCAGCAAAAAAAAGGAGCAGTTTGAAAAAAATGTAAAAAAACATGTTTTAAATTTGATAATAATATGTGAATAAATATTGACAGCCTATAATCTTGTTTTCAAAATATAAATATTAAATCGAGGGTTATTTGATTTTGGTTGAGTTCAACGTAAATATTTGGCAAACATTGCAAAATTAATTTCCAAAGGGTATTACTACCGATGTATCCTTTAAAAAGTTTTAATTAGATACGATCTAGAGATAGTTTTGTATTTGAGGTTAGAAAAGTAGCATAACCATATTTAACTTTCAATTTTTATGTTAACACTTTTTCATAAATGTAAGAAATTTTTGAAAATAAGATATTTTGATTTTCTACATTTTATATTCTAAAAAATTTCTTGTGGGATTAACCGGAAACGACATACGAGTATTTAATAAAAACTTAAGGAATTTTACAAGTGGTGAAAAAAAGTTGAAAGTTGGGATGGTACAAGCTGCTGTTTCCGTTGATTCTCAAAATGTGGGAAATCTAGATTTTTACGGGAACGTTGGAGCCAAAGAAGTCTATTTGTATTCTAACAGAAAGAACCAGTAAAATTCTTGTGTAGTTTAAGCTACCGTTTAGCATCCCGGTTTTTGAAAGCCGCGATGGAATAGGTGTATGCATTGTAAAGCGATAACGATTTTTTTTTAATAAATAAAAAACTTTATAGATGCTGAATTAATTTTCTCTTTTTGTGCTCCTTTTGCTTGCGATATTTTCAAATTCCTTAGCGGCAACACTGTTGCCCATATGTATAGACAAAGGAACTTATTTATTTTTATCGAGCACGTTTTGTCTGATTCCAAGCGTATATTCTTTGAGTTTCTTCTCTTTCTACATTTCATCACCCAAAACGTTGAATTCGGCAAAAACTTTATGAATGCATTGTACGATGCTGGGAAACCGCAAATGAAAAATAGAATACTGGGGCGTATATGCACTCTTTTATTTAATTTTTTGATTTTCTGATTTATCTTCGTGTATATCGAATGAAACACATAGCTACAATACCTACCTGTTGAAAAAAATATTGAACATACTTTCCTACAGTACCCACATAACTGGGTTGCAATCTAGGATGGTTTCTAATACCAGTACTACCATCAGAGTTCAAACCATGGAATGTGAAATTGTGAAGCTGTGATACCGATGTGCACTGTGCAGTTGCATTCCATCTCCAACTCCAATGCTCTTCGGAAAATATAAACAAAAAAAAAAAACTACCCCTGACTATGTCATGCGCAGAAATAATAGAAAATACAAAACTAATGATAACACAACAACAAAGTAGTTGGAATGGGATTTATTTAGGGGTGAGAAAACAAATTTACTCAAAATTGAGGGTTGCTTGATGTTTGCTTAATTTTATTTGCTTACTTTGTTATAATTCACATTATCTCTTGGTGGAATAGTCTTGAAGTATAGGAAGAATTTAAGGTAACATTAGCTTTGCGCAGAGGCGATATCGTAACCAATGAGGTCCTACCGAGGTGCGATTATTGCTAGTTGAAAACTTTAACCAATACCCCGCCATGAGGACGTGAAAAACCGTCCGCTACGGCAATTTTTGCAAGCTCGAGAGAGCTAATAAAAAATGACACATACTTTATTATTAATACTTAGGAGTAGTTAGAACTAGAAGATAGGATAATGGAATTGAAATAAGTGCAGTTAAATTTCTTGTTAAGTTGTTACTGTCTCATTAGTTAAATTAATGTTGTACGGCTCAACGCCTCAACGGTAATCCTTTATTATTTTAACGCCAAAACATTTAAAAACTAACAGAACCTTTGCATCGACAAAAAATAGTAAAATAGATAATGCATAGCATAAAGTAAAAATAGTTTTTTGTATTAAATACTATTCAATATTGTTTCAAGTTTAATAATAATTTTTGAGATTAGTTTTCCTTTTGCCGTTGTTCCGCCATTTTTTTTTCAGATTTCTGTTGCATACAAAATATCGATAACACAATAATAATGCATTTCTAGCAATACCTTATTTATAGGGAAAGGACTCCTATAAATAAGATAATTATTATCTGGAGGTACCTACCTAGCTAAAGTCCATATGGATATAATCTTTGTTGCATTCAACATAATATGGGACATGGGACTTTCAATTAAGCACACCTAATATCGCTTGACGATAGCTGCTATACCATCTTCCTCTAAAGATGTGATAAGAAAACCATGTGGGGCAAAAATGATTTTGGTTCCATCGTTTTCTCTATACCTACCTACGGAATTAACCACAATATTAAATCTTCGATAATATTGCATCATTTTTATTTACTGTTAAATACCTTTAATCAACACAACCAAAACAATGTAATACAAAAAATTAAAGCTGTTTTTGTAAATTATTTCATCAGATTATTACTATTTTTTTTACTGTTAAAATCGTTTCAATAACATGTTATGTAAAGATGTACTAACTTCTATAAAAAAAAAGTTGTAATCAAAATATACCTACTTGTTTATTCTGATAGTATGAAACATTGTATATACCCCTGATCATGAGCGATCAGGGCTCCACCTAGTGTGCAAGAATTTTTTTTGTTGATAGAATACATACCATATCAGGTCTCAGGTATATAAAATTTCTTTCCGAATTTTTCAAAATTGGAAACGTCCACCTTGTAAGCCCATAAAAAAGAACCCAGTTCTTTTTCAACAATCGCGTAGAAAAATTACTGAACTATAGCAAACTGAACGTGAATTGTAATAGCTTTATGGCGTGATGATTAGTGCGCAGTACATGTCATGGGCTGGTTGTTTAACTCCAACCTGTGCCACCTAGAAAAACAGACAATTTTTTTCAATGGGCTACTTCCTCTTTCGAGAATTTGACAAATTCTCCAAGAATATCTCTGTCAAGAATAAGTAGATTCCGCGCGTTCGAGTATATATTGGATAGGAATTTAAAATCCAAAAATTTCTCGAATTCCTTTCAACTGATTTTTCTACAGCTGCTGACTACTAACTTGAAAGCCGCTATTGATTTTCAAACTATCCGTTCGGATTCGGTATGAAATTCTAGGTTTCCTCCATTCCTGCCATACAACGTACACAGGAATGGTTGAGAGTTGTAACTTGTACGTCACTAGACTTACATACTCTACAAAACGTCGTCGCATAGCAACTCGCAAAACTGAATTTATTTTAATGTCATTTGTTTACGAAGATACAGCAACGTACAAACGTATCCAAATTGCATGAGTTAAGATATTGACGTAGGTATAAAGAGTACAGTTTACGAATATGTATTTTTTTTATAAGCCTACTACCTTTTTTAGTTATTGATCCGTGAAGTTGCCCTTGGGGGATATATGGAATCCAATACTCCAATTTTCAATTCTTGATAATAAATAAATATCTGAATTCTAATTTTAAATTAGTTCTTATGCCGAATGATATAATGTTAAAAAGTATAACTTAGAGCGTCCGCCTAAATCCAGTAAGTTAGATGTAAGTTTGTGATAATAAGGCTAGTTTTTAATGAATTTTTGTCTAACTTTAAGATAAATTTGAATTGAAAAAAAAAATAACTAAAAAAAAACTCCGATTTTCAGCTCTCTTCAATTTTCCCCTTATGTGCTGATTCCTCTTCGACCTTTCTTCTCCAAGTATTTCTATAGTCACTTACAAAATTAACCCGATCTATAGATTTTCATATTGTTGTTGGTATTGAAATTTAATTCATAAAAATGTCCATTATAAAAATTGTGTCTAAAATATTTTTATTTTGAACTTCTTAAATTTTTTTATATAAAATTAACGAGTTATTAAATTAGGTTCACACAATTACTGATGTTATTATTAACAAAAAAAAATCAGCACAGTCTGCCTTCCAAAATGATTCAGCAAATCTGTTATCATCCATTTCTTCACAAACGTTAGTGCAGCTGTCAATAAATGAAAATGATAACATAAGCTTGACTTGATTTTTCAAGATTGTCATTTTGAAAATTCACAAAAAAATTGGTTAAAACAAGTATGAATTATTTAGTCGCCAAATTATATAAATATAATTTATGTACATATACTCGTACTTACGTAATGAAATATAATGTATAGAAAGCTTTAAAGATTAAAAAATATATATATATTTATGTATATAAATAAGAACTCTAACCTTATATTTTAGAAAAGATTAGGTTATATAGACATTTTACCTATTCCTAGCAACCAGAGCAGAAGACTGAGGTCGTATTTAAATTGTTACTAACCTAATTTTGTTATTTAATAATAAAATTTCACATGCAATCCATCTGTAATTAAAATCATTTTGAAAAAAAACTAACTGTTTACATGATGTTCTAGGTATTACGTTATAGGGTTTAGTGTTTTTTAATAAATACCTTGAACTTGACTGATTACTGATAGCTTATCAGAATAATAGAAATTAATAAATCATCGACATATTTGACCTTTAGAAAGCACACACCTTTTTTTGCAACAGTTGGTGCAGTTCCTTAAATAATTAATTTGGATTGCCTTATTAATAAACCATAAATAATAATTTTTAAGTAAAAAATTATGGGAAGGTATGTGGTATCAATGTACATATATTATTTCGTGTTACACCAACCTTTCATATCGCATGTTGCAAATGCAATAATGTTTTATAATTTATAACTAACTATACACTCGTGTTTCAGAACAATGAACTTCATTTGTATTTATTTTGGTCTTTACATACATTAAGTTGTATGTTGCAGTAATAATTCTTAAGGAATTTTTTTGTTCAGTCTCTAGAGCACCAATTAAAAATAATTTTTTTGTGTTAAATCTAAAATATTTTATTAAAAGTGGAATCGAGTGTTAACCTGTTGTTGATTTTCGTTTATTAATAAGAGATAGCCACTCTTTGAGGCAATATACGCGCAGCTATCAGTACGAACAAAATTTATATAGTCTAACTAAAATTAAAGCAATAATTAGGAATACAATTTGATAGCAAAGGGTTATTGCGCGAATGGTAGGTCATATTATACATTTACACCGTTAATGTGGTTTTAGTTCAGGAAGAAGAAATCAATCGGCAAAAAAAAAATGAGTTGAGAGTAAATTGCGCGTGCTTCAATTCAATCGAATAATTACTATTAGCATTTTCATTTAATTATAGATGGGTTAATGAATTTTTGTCTTAACTTTTTAATCCAAATCTTAATATTTATAATTTAAAACTCTATGTACCTATTAATATAAATACCCTCAAATTTAGTCCAAAATTAATTAAATAATAGAATTTATTTGTTATAGTACTAAATTGGGATGGACTTTACAATTTATAAAATTTCTGATTACAGAAGCTGCGCCGGCAGCGGCCACGCAGTGGTTAACATAAGTGGAAAAAACCCAAATATTTAAAAAATGCGCATCAAATTAAGTATGGCTTTTCGATTCTGCTATTTGCAATAGACTTGACAAAAGGCTAGGGCGTGTAACAAAAGTTCGTGGGGGGTTTATTTCATAATCCACCCCGCCTGTTTAGATGGAAGAAACTATTTAAAATAAATACAAAACAGGGAAACAAATATTTCGAAACAACGGGAATACCTAAAAATGTCGTGCTTTTTAAAGCTTCAATGTCATTCTTTAATTTCCTCCCTAAAAAATTAATTCTCAAAATTAAAAAAAGAACTTATTAAAAAAAAAAAAAATAGTTCACTGGTTCAAAGGTTGACATAAATCGGTGAATTTTTTGTAAAAGCTTCAATATTCTAAAGCGATTTTACATTTTTTTAAATAGTGGCTGTGGTAATAGGCGGAAATTAATTGTATCACTTTTTCATTGGATTCATTACCATTCCCGAGAATTTCACCAAAAATTGGTTTAGTTTTTATACAATTTTTCTTTGGCACTTTGTTCATACTGAGGTATGTTGGATACATACATACATATAAATAATGGTTAGTACGTATGACTGTCACGCCGCCGAAAGTCTCGGTTCGATTCCCCAGGCTCGTCCATTTAAATAATAGAAATGTTCTTTCGAGAAATTGACAAACTCTCCAGAAGTAGGTATAACTGGTCAAGAATAGAGTGCCGTTGAGATTCGACATAAATTTGTGGTTCTCCTCCATTTCAGCAATAACACGCATACAGGAATGGTTGAGAGTTGTAAGTCACTTAAGCCTTGAAACTTCGTGGACTGTCGCACCTCCAAAAACTACTTAGGAACCACTGTACATTAAATTAACGACTTTCCTTGTATTCTTACCCTACATATTGAAAAAATAGTTTAGTTAGTCAAATATTTTCTACAATATCTAATAATTTTTGTTTTGGTTTTTTAGGAACTCTTCCGTAATCAACACCGACTTATTGGTTTTATTCGTCAAAACATTCGATTGTGTAGCACACAATCACTTAAAACAGCACAATCATCACAAAAATTTGACGATGATGAAGGTTTTCAAATAACAACAATATCTTCACAATATGAAACAATACCAGCTCCAATCATACATGACGATGATGTCGGACAACAATTTTCGGTAAAAAATGTTGTTTTTTTTTTAAATAAAAAAAAAACTAATTCAAAAAGGTTTATTTTTCAGTCAAAAGATTTAATTGTAAGATTGGCATCACCTCAACAACTTCAACCAAAACCAGATGCCGACGATTTAGGCTTTGGAAAACATTTTACAGATCATATGTTAAGATGTGAATACCATAAAAGTTTGGGTGGTTGGCAAAAACCTGAAATATCACGATTGGAAAATTTAGTTATCCATCCTGCAGCGAAAGTTTTACATTATGCTGTTGAGGTAAGTTAAAAAAAAATATTTACAAAAAAAGTAGGTTTAGGCCAAAATTATGAATAGCGAATCGAGCGAATACAATTATCTTAAATTCTATTGAAAATCAAAACTTTCCGTAGTTACTGCATTGGTTTTTAAGATCATGAAATGTTACTACATATTAATATTACTGTCAAAAATGAAGTTCGCCAAAACAAAAACAATTCCCTATTCATAATGTAAACCATAATCCCATTTCTAATTCCTATCTTATGGACTCAATTATAATATTTAGAAAAGGAAAAAAGGTTTTAAATATTTAATTTAAAATACGATTTTCAACTCAACCCCAAATTTATTCTAAATTATGGAAAAAGAGTTTTTCAAAATTTCTACTAAACTGATAACTTTTACAGAACATGTCATCAGGAAATGCTTCTTGCTAATAAAATTTTGATAACAGCATGCCCAGACAAATTAGTAAAGTCGGATCTTTAAAATGATAACCTTTGTTCGAAAAATTAAATTTTCATTTGAAACTAAAAGTAATCTGCAAACATTTTTTTTTTAATAATATAAATTGAAATGTGTACAATTGTACATACATAGGCACACTTCAATTGAATTATATGTAATTAATGAATATTACCGTTATTTAATATTTAGCTTTCTGTCCAAGAAGGTCAAAGATTAAAACTTCTGCGCGCTAACTGCGTCAATGACAAGTCCTTCATTTCATTTACTTTGACTTTGTATATTATTATGCATCTAGCCTGTATAATGTATACCGTAATCAATTAATTTTGTTTTCTATTTTTTTATAGCTATTTGAAGGCATGAAAGCCTACCGAGGTGTAGATGGTAAAATACGATTATTTCGTCCAGATATGAATATGAATCGTATGAATCTAACAGCTAAACGTTCTGGTCTTCCAACGTTTGAAGGAGAAGAGTACATCAAATGCATGGCCAGATTAATCTCAATCGATCAAGAATGGGTTCCACATTCAGAGGCAGCTAGTTTATATATCCGTCCAACAATGATTGGCATTGATGTGAGTATAAAAAAGAATTGTTTATATTTTTTTTAACATACATCTTTTATTATTCGATTAAAAACATAATTTTTGTTCAATTCAACAGCCTACTTTAGGGGTTGCATCTTCAGATTCTGCATTGTTGTACTCAATCCTGTGTCCCGTTGGATGTTATTTCAAAGGAACAGATGTTGGAGTGTCGTTGTTGGCCGATCCAAGATACACAAGGTGAGTTCTAAGGTTGAATTAAAACAAGGAAAACAAACTCAACTTGTTTTTTTTTTTTTGCGTGTGTGTGTTTAGGGCGTGGCCAGGAGGTGTTGGTGATCGTAAAATGGGCTCAAACTATGCACCAACAATAAATGTTCAGAAGGAAGCTGCAACTAAAGGTTTACAACAAGTCCTTTGGCTGTACGGAGATGATCATCAATTGACTGAAGTCGGAACAATGAACATCTTCATGTTCTATATTAACGATGAAGGAGGTTAGTTTTTATTCTTTTTATGTATGTATTTGGTTTTTTTTTATTTTTGTTAAATTTGTATCATATAGAAAAAGAATTAATTACACCTCCATTGAATGGCCTCATTTTACCTGGTATAACAAGGGATTCAATTTTAACACTTTCCCGTCAATGGGGTAAATTCAAAGTGCGAGAAGGTACTTTCACTATGCCAATGGTTTGCGATCTTCTTAGTAAAGGACGGGTAAGTTTCGAAATAATAATCTCGCTCAATCATTGAATCATGACTTATTTATTGTTTTCTCTGAAATTACAGTTGCTTGAACTTTTTGGTGCAGGAACCGCTTGCGTTGTTAGTCCAATAAATCGAATAAGTTATCTTGGAGAGGACTTATTTATTCCAACCTTGGAACAAGAGAAACCTGTCTTCGAGAAAATGCGTGATACGCTAAAAGATATCCAGTATGGTAAAATCGAGCATCCTTGGGCGATTACGATCGATTAATTTTGCAAATCCTCAAAAGAAATCTCAGTACCGAAAAGAATCTATGTATATAAGAAATCTACTATTAGAATAAAGGATCCAGGCTAAATGGGGACTTCAAGTTGCATGTAACAACCATTTTTTGAATATGGTGTGGAATATTATTTTATAAGACTTCGAAAACAAAAGCTCCAAAGGATCCTTTTTCGAACAAAGAATCTTGATACTCTATATGAAACTTTTATGCATTTATTATGTATACGCACTACATACATACATGGATTTTTTTTAAATAGTTCTTAAGCATATTTATTTTTATTAGTTTAAGATTAGATTTAGGTATTATATTTTTTTACTTAAAACCTTTTTTTTTATTATATTTTTTGGATAGTGAATTTTGGAATTTATGAAAAACTAAGTATGAGAAAATGTAAATAATGTACGATATTTCAAGGAACTTAAGGTAGTTCTTTTCTTTGTTTTTTTAAACAAATTAACTGGAATTATTATTATTGCTAAACAAATATGGTTGTGAACAAAATATATATTTTTCTCGTTCCATTGAGAATTAGTTTCAATTTTTTTATATCCATAAAATTTATGGTAGCTATCTATGCATATTTATTATTTTTAAATATATTTAATTTCTAAAAAAGAAAGAATATTTTTTTTAGTCTCGCTGAAATTAATTGGTGTGTGGATTTTTATTATGGAATAGTGACATTTATCTCCTCAAAATTTATGAGTTAAGATTGATAATTTTTTTTTTTAATATCAATTAATTCAGCAGTGTAGTACAGTACAATCAATCACCAATAGTTTGTCAAAAATGGTAGTGTTTAAGTGAAAATAAAAGACAAAATCTTAACAAACCGTACCGGAGTTGTGTGCATTTATTAATTTTAAATTTATTTTATGTAATGTAGTTTATCGAACTTGTATAGGATATTATAAAATATAATTAAATAACTTTTTAAAATCGTATTTTAAAACTGTTTTATTTACAATCATTTAGAATCGTCAGAAAACCATTTCTGTGTGTTGATATTAGAAAAGAATATGTTGAAATTGTGTTTAAAATAGGTTTTAAGAAATTAAACCTGGTTTATGCCCGAGTTTACCGAATGAATAATATAATCTGTATTTAATGCTGATGCAGAGATTTTAACCTTAATGTCATACCAATGACTAAATCATATGCCTAGTTCGCAGACCGTGCCAAAATTTCTCTTTCGTTTGGTATTAAGGATTTTACTCTAACAGAACTGCTTACCATCGTAGTAAATTAGTCCTTAGGCAATAAGTCAGAAAAGACCTATTTGCAAATAATTTAACTATTTTCAACTTGGTTTTACGAAAAACTGCAGTTTCTGAGTTAAGATCTTTTTGCCTAAAGTCAAAGATATATATTCTCAGACTTTATATCTTAATATCGTAAACGCACGATCAATGTTAGACAAAAAGCAAATCTACTTTCTATTTGGTCGAGCGTAAATACTGAAGTTACTTTTTTTTATAAATAATTCTTATTAATTAATAATTTAATTTTATTAATTAATCATTCCATCCCTCCCTAAAACCCAATTTTTCAAATAAAACTTTATTAATAAATATTTAATAGCCCTTTATTATTATATATTTATAAATAAAGTTTTATTAAAATAAAAAAAAAACTAATATCCTAAATACGATCAATCACCCAAAAAAACAACATGATGTCATTTTAAAAATTCAGGGTCAAATAAACAATAATTGTTAATTATTGATACCACAAGAAAAAAGAACAATAAAGTTTTTAATTTTTATTTTTATAGATTGGTTTATTTGGACCAAAAACAAAAAAAAACTTAAACCAAAAACAATATAACAAATAACAAAATAAAACAAAACTCACATTACTCAATTATATTGTACGATTGACTTATTATAAAATAATGAATTATTGAAACCTTAAAATTACGAAAAGAAACCATAATAATTATACAATGATTACACAAATTGATTATGGATTCGAATAAAATAACAATTATGATTCTAATACATTATGCATAATAATTAAAATGTTTGTTTTCTTTTATTCACTAAGGCCTTACCTAAAAATTATCTTAGAATACTACATATAAACCTAACTATCAAGAATTTGTGTGCTTCAGTGCAATTTTTTTTCTTTTTTTTTAATGAATATCATTTACTTAAAATATAAATGTTTAAACAAAAATCTAATTTTTATCTTAAATAAACTTAATTGAGTATTAATTTGGTTGATTAATTCTATTTTGATTTTTCAAAAAAAAAAAAATATCTACAGTAAATTAAAAAAAAGATTTAAAGATTTTTTTTAGTGATTTAATTTTATTTGTTTGCCTTGGGATTCGTTTTTAGAATTTAATTTTGTTTTTTGTTTTTATTAGACATTTTCTTATTTTTTTTAATACATATAACATTTTATTAAAATTGGATTTATAACTTTTGTGTTATAGATTATATAGTCAAATTTAACATTTTTTGTTTAATTTTAATAATACTTTCCTTTTAATTTAACTATGTTTTTTTTACTGTTTTAGTGTAAGCAAATCTCTGGGAATTACTTTTGGGAAAAGATTAGTTTTTTTTTTAGATATTTTCTTAAAAAATTTTGTAAATTTAGTTTAGAAATTGAGACAGTTTTAATTTTAATGAAAAACTATTTTTTGTGTATAAGAATCTAACTATAGTTTTTTTTAATGAATTTTGGATCTTGATTTATTTAATGTGCGTTAATCCTGAATTAAAATTTGATATATACCCATTTGAAAGTAATTTTTTTTTCATTGATCGAAAGAAATGGAATTTTTTAAGGCAATTTATGGAGACAAGTTCAATTCTTAATTATTTGTCGAATTTTATTCAGCTCCTGTTTTTTTTCTCTAAACGGTTTTCCAGTCCGTAAGCATTAATTATTTGAATTAAGAAGAATTTTCAATGGATTTAAATTTCAATTAATTAGCAAGCTTTTAACTTACCATAAAATGAGAGACGAAGTTTGAAAAACTTTTAAAATTCTAACCGTTATCCCTAAAAATTGCCTTAAGAAAGATTTATTTTTGTGCTTTCCCAAAAAAAAAAAAACATCAATATTTGTAAGAATGATTGTTTAAATGCGACGAAGTTGATCAGTGTTGAGTTATAAATTTATTTTTATTAATAATTATTATTAGTCCTATTTTATTAACTTTGCTTTAACATTTTTTAAACTTTAGTTATTAGAATCTGCGTTTTTTGTTTAATTCTTGTTATTGAGTTTTAATATAATATGAATGAATGTATGAATTTATTGTATATGAATATATTGATTTATTTTTAATAAGTTTTTTTTTAATTCTAAGAAAAATTAAAGCAATTGGATCTATGGTAAAATATATAATATATATGTATGTATTTCTATGTTCTATATGACAAATAAATAAATAATTTTCTATGATTATTATTTCTTTAAAGATTTATTCTAAATTTAATTTGTCATCTTTTTGTTTTTGTTAAACGTGATTCTTTTTTGTATTATAACTAATTTTAAAATTCTATTTTGGCACAATTGAAATATTGAATATTTTTGGTATTCAGTTTAATGATAAATTTGGTATATTGTAGTATGTTTGAATTGGTGTTGTGAGTACTCTGAAAACAAAACAAAAAACAGAAACAAATCAAAGTACACAAAAAGGGAAAAACAATAATACAAACAATTATAACACGATTATACTATCGCATTTACATATTGCTTATGTGGTTCAAGGTTACAAGTAGCCATTTAAATTCAAAATTATATTGGAACAGTCTGTTCAACTTTCAACTATTAACCCAAAAGAAAATAATTTTTATTGAAAAACTTTTAAAATACTTTATATAAGTTATTTGCATTTTTTTTCTCAAAAAACACTGAATAGCAGTTCTATTATGGGTATACCAGTGCTTAAGAAAGAAAAAGACTAAAAATTACTGCAAACATTTTTGAAAATCATCCTCTTTATGAATACGCAAACAACACATTTTTACTTTATAGTTTTTAAGAATTGAACTAGATCACAATGAAGCCTCAATTCCCATGACCTCATTGACATCTTAAAATATCATATTTTCTTCGATATATTCAAATTAAAAGTGGAGGAATAATAAGGAATAACGAAAGGTTTATTAAATTAACAAGTCACAGCAAAAAACAACAAAATTGCGTATTCATGTTTCTGGCATAAGAAATGACATTCAAATGCACAATCGCACCTAAATATTAAAAAACTTCACACATTTGTTAGTAAATTTCTATACTCAGGATAATATAGGGCAATTAATTCAACCGCGATTATTATGGAAACATAAAAGCACAGAAAATTTAAAACAAATAGTAATATCTAAAAATGCTGTTTCGTGGAAGAAAAAAACAAATTTAAAAAATATAAACTTATTTGAGTATTCACAACATATTAACTGCAATTTAAAATAAATGCATTTCGAATGAAAATATAAAATCAATCTACTACGGTTACAATGTGTTCGTGTTCTTTAAATAACTATAAAATGTATGTAAAAACAGTAGACTTTTGCTTGATAATACGAAGTATTGAATTTGTTTACCTGTAAATCTGACAGCAATCTTAGATTCTAAGTTACAACAAATCTAACTACAACTCATATCACTGAGTAAGGTTGTTGTAATTATTTAAAACAAACACATTGCTTTGATAATAAAAAAATTAAAAAAATTGTTTTGAAAAAAAAGTCTTTGACTCCTAACCAACTTACGCTTTAAATATATGAGGAAACTCATTAGCTATTGCACGAACTAATTTCTGATCATCGGCACTGCATTCGGTCTCTTCACAAAAAATGCGAGTAAATATTTTCATAAGTTCTTGTTTGCGGTATTGATTCTTCTCATAGTTAGTACTTCTCACCATGCAGCGACAGAGGTTTAAATATTTTCCCCTCATCTAAAATTTAAGATAAAATTAATTTATTTCGTTCAAAATTGAAAATTTTAATTTACTAACAGGATTACCAGCACATAAATCTGATAGCTGTCTTACAACAATATCAAATACAACTATTCTATCATTTGTGTATACCAACATGGCAGTTTCGGGAATGGTAAAGATATCAGTAATCATCTTTAGGACTGAATTGGTAACTAATGCATGTCTAAATGATTTCAGTGGATCCTCTTTGAAAAAAAAAAAATGAATATTAAACAATATTAAGAATAATATTTAACAGAACTGCACGGCTTACCTTCACGATTTAAAAGAAGCAGGATTTTCTCTGTGAAAACTTTAACAGTTGGTAATTTTTGCATTGCTTGTAGAATAAAGTTTTGATAATATAATTCAAATTGTAGATTATACGATAGAAGAAGATAAATGACCAAATCAATTAATAATTCTGGATGATTGCCTTCGACTATTTCAAGGAGAAAAGTGCTAAAATCAACTCCCAGAAAAGCTTTTTAAAAAAAATGGACGACAAAATAAAATTAATATTATGAGTTAAATTTAGTAACAACAAAATGCTCACCATCATGCGCCACAGGCATTCGTTCACCTTGCGAAAAAATGGTTGTTAACATTTTTACAAGTTCTTTAAATTTTGGAACGTTGGAGAAGTGAGTTTTCATGTCTTCAACCTAAAATATTAAAATTTAAAAATTATTTTATATTACTTTCATTTAATACATCACAGTACATTACATTACATTGATTTTGAAAAAGGCTCAATATTTATAATATCACAACAAAAAAAATCGAAAAAAAAATAAAAAATCACCCCATAACCGATAATTTGTAGGATAGAGAGCAATAGGTACCAATTTTTATCTAAAAAAAAAATATTAAATTAGTTTTTCAAATCAAAGTCAGGGTTTTAATATAATTGATGAACTCACAATCATAGCTCAAGGAAAGGTTTCAACTTAATTTCACTTCTTTAAACAGTAAAAAAGGGATTCCAAAATTAAAGTAAATTCAATAATATATAAAAATCGGATATAACTTCACATGACCACCTTTTTTGGAAAAATAACCAAACTGGACAATTTCGATTCTTGGTCTCCTTAGGGGTATTCATGCAACGAGATATATTTAAGTTTTGCAGAAAATTATCACTTTACGCCAGGAGTTTCATGAACGCCCTGTATCTTACTGAAAGAGTTACCATTCCTGAAAGCAGGATATATAAATTAAACCATACTATATTAAGTGCTAAGTGCTAAGGAGACACAAACATTTTCTTTGTTCCATCTTCTTTACTTTTGAAAAACTCTAAATTCTGAAGATTACTATAACGATATATTTTTTTTTGTTTCGCGAGAAATAGCTGATATAAAAAACTAAAAAACCTATTGCAAGTACGCAAGGTGGATTTCTATTTTATATTATCTATTCACGTAGTACCAAGCAAAAAATAAAAAATATGAATTCGTAACTTTTTCAAGAACTTACAATTTCTAGAGGAAGCACTGAAGTGAGTAGAATATCAATAATAGTTTTATCCAAATGACACGCAGCTGTAAATGCTCTCAGCAAAAGTTTTTTAATTGGCCAGCTAGTTTCCATTTGATAGAACTGAACCATGTTAATGAGACTTTCATATTGATCGCAAGACATTTCATAACAACAAATATTTTCATCGGCATTTTCCTAAAAATAAGAAAAAAAAAACATAATTTTTTTTTGACTTTTGGTTGTTTGGTTATTTTAAAGTAAAAATCTTACCAAAATATCAACAAGTTCTTCTAAAAATTGTATAATATCGTCTTCATCTTCGTAAAGCATCCATGTGCGTTGTTCCGAATCATTTTTACAATCGGCCAATTGACAAAAAATATCTTGTAAGCGCTTTGAATCGTGTGTTTCACCCAAGAGCTCTTTAGGCGTTTCGACTTTGTCGGTTACATGAACTGCCACAGCTTCCAGATATGGGTTTATAGCACCATTGTACAACTGTTCCAAGCTAGTGAGGACCACACGCAATGCTTCACATGACAAATCGAAACTTAAATTCGTACTTCTTCGGATTACTTCGACAATTTGATAAACATCCGCCGAATCGACTTTAACATCATTTCCAGCTGCCGCAGCTGCAGATGCTGCTATAATTGCTGCAGCCGTTGCACTATCTTCATTATCACTGTCTGTCTGCTGTGGATGATTGTGATGGTGTTGGAAATGTGGATGATTATGTGTATTGATGCTGTTAGTAGTTTCCTTCTCACTTTGCTCGTCACTGGCTACATCTTCAATTGGTTTAATTTCAGCTGGTGTGCTTTCTGTAATTTCACTGGCATCTGTTCCAGCACCATTTGTTTGTGCTATTGATGAAGATTCCTTATAGATGGTGACCACTTCTTCACTTGTCGTTGTGGTTGTCGTTGTTGTTTCGGATGGTTCAGATGTAACACTGTTGTCTCGATTGTCTTGTGGAGGTTCATTTGCTTTTTGACTACTGATAATACCCATGCTAGGGCTTTCTTGGATCATTTGTGGTGGAACTGCTGTTCCAACAGCTGGACTTGACATGGATTTCTTACCACAATCTAATTTCTTTGATTGGGGCTGATTTTGTGAATCAATTTGATTATGAATCGAATTAGATGGGGGTGAAGAGGCATTTTTTAGTTCAATTTCCGAAGTCTCACTATCTTCTTTGTCACCCTGCAAGTAATAAAAATTTAGACAAACTGAAAAATTTACCTTAAAAAAAATTATCGGACAAAATTTCCGACATTTCTTTCATAAAGCTATTATTTTGATTATAGGTACTTTAGTTTGAAAAATTCTTACGGAGTAAAAACGTTCGATTGCTGTTTTCTTCTCTCTGAGTCGGTCTAGCAATTCTTCTTTGGCTATTATTCCATTGATTTCTGTGTCTTTGGAAATTTCAAGAGATTCGATACTGGAGTTGAGAAAACCAATCAAAAAGTCTGGTTCCACCTGAAAAGATAAATATATTTTTTGTATTTTTTTAATAACAAGAGTAGTAGCAAAAAAAAAATCATTGAAAATGAACCAGTTTCTAAAATATTGAAATACAATTTTAATTTCAATATTTTTGATCATCACCAAGCAAGATAGAGTATTTCGTATCCTAAATTAAATAAAATAGAAACTAAACCGCTTTCCTTTTCCTGACGACTGAAACTGCACTTCAATATTCCAAATTACGTTTCAATGCTATTATTACTTATTTTGATATTCTTTTTTTAGCTTTTACTTTTTAAATTAAAATTAACAATTTTAACATTTGAACTGCTTGTATTAAGAAGACCCTGTCTCTTCAATTCCAATGCCATAATAATTAATTATTGAAATTCAAATTATGTACAAAACCATTGATGTCGACATCGGGGTTTTCAGTGAAATTGGTATTTTTGTCTAAGACAGCATTAGACAGCATATTCCTTAAACATTTTGCCATTAACGAACATTAAAGCTAAGTTTGTCATTCAAACCCATTTTTCTTTTTGACGAAAAATAATTTTAATTTTTAATTTTAATTCTACGTAATCCCTCAAATAAAATATTCTTTCCAATGAATCGAAATTAGATTGAGAGCCTACTAGATTGCATACTCAATAACTTAATTGATGAAATTTAAATATTATATCATGCTCAAATTTATGACAAACAACCAAGAAAACAAAACACAACAGAATTCTTCAAGCAAATTCCTCAAAAAAGCTAATTGAGTGACCTAAACAACATATTCGCGATTGTAATAGAAGCTAAACGTCCAAATATGAAATCCAGGGCAAATATATGCATCACACCGTTTATATTACAAAACGGTAAAGATGTGATCATTTATAGCTAATTAAGCCTACAAAAAAAGTTGTCAATTTATTTGTGAATGCATGTTAATAAAAATCAATCGTAAGTTTCTTCTCTATGTTCTTTAATATTTGTACACTAATTTTTAAAAATTTCTTTCATAAATATTTGCAAGTATTCTTCAACTAGTTAAAACTAAATTAGGACATTATAAGAAGGGTCTGTGTCGTGCCAGCCCAGAGAACCCACTTCAAACAAGCGAACACAAGACTGATATAAAAACAAAACAAAAAAAAACAACAAATCTGCCCATGTACCAGATAATCGAATGCGCATATTATATGCTTCAGCCTTGAATGCATCGTTTGTTTCTCGACTTTTGTCGATCATATCCAGAACTCACTTGGGTAGTTGGCTCTGATTTACTTTGTTGAGGAAAATCAACCCACATGCCAAGCAATTTCCATCGCCCAGCATAAAATATCCCCCACCAGGATGGGGCACTTCAGTCAGAATCGATTGAAACTATTTCTCGCCATAGGCAAAACTATAAATCTGCACATAGGTAGGTAGGCTTTTCATATGCAAAGTATTTAAATGGTTCTTCTACGGTTATTGACATAAATCTCTTTTGTTGTGTCCGCTCCCTCGCTGACTCGTTGAGTGAGCGAGCACAGAAACATAATTATTGCAAATCTCATTATGGGTACCTTCGTTTGTGATTTTCAAGGCCAACACATCGTTCCTCTTTTGGGGATAGGTCGCGCACATAGTTATAGACATAAATAATGTATATATTTGTATATATACAAACACACCTTACCTTTATTGTCATTACGTAATTAGATGGGACAAAACCGATGTTGCCTTTCATGCTGACCACTTGCCACCAGTTTCTTTGGCGAACGCTAGTCTGATAAAGGATGAAGTATTCACCTTCGTCGAAGCTAATTGTTTTTGGATACACAGCTTGAAAGTCATAGAGTGCTTTTAGCATTTCAATTGTTTCTGCGGAATAAGAAAATCGAGAAAAGGAACATTTTTTAGCTAAGACAGGACCAGGGATATTCTCAAAGGACATCTTTGAAAATTTACATATATAAATTAGAAATAACTTCAACAAACTATTGAGGTATTAGAAAAAAGGTCGTTTTATGGAATTTCATTGCTTACCCATGATTACTATTACTGCAGAATTTAATATTATAAGACTTTTTTCCCTGGTTTTTGTTTACTTTGAATTAAATTCCTGCAATCAAGAAGAAAACTACCCACCCATTCACGAATGTACAGCGAAATATTTTATTTTAGCACTCAAATCAAAACTCAATATACGAATATCTAGCACAAGGCAAAATGTCAAAAACTAGTTTTTGATGTTTATTTTTTTTTTGTTCAAACAACTACGCGTTCAAGGCAGTAGGAAAATAAGCCATATTTCTTTGTACGTTTTTAAAAACGATGTTCCTTCAGACGGCGCGGCGACGCACAGTGGTTTGGTTTGTATGGGAGCGCGGAAATAAATCGATAAAACCTGTGATATAAATTGGAGAGAAATGAAATTTGGCACACATGTGTGGGTTAGGGAAACACACATTTCCCCAAAATTTGGATTAAAAATAACAATTAGAAGACGAGTTATTGAGATTTTTCTAAATTTTGGGGTTTATTGTTCATATAAAAAAATAACAATTTATGTTTTGTAACACTTTTTGCTTTAATATGTAAACATTACAAAAAATACTTATAATACTAATTACATAAATAATAATTAAGTTATAACTAACCAACATGTATCTCGGTTTAAAATGAGAAAAGAATCTTTTTTTAATTTCTGATGTTATTAAAAAATATCATTTTCGCTCAAGTGAGGATACTCTTCGTATAGAAACGGTTCTACAAAATTAAGACCTTTAATTAGAACTTCACACAAAACAGTGTAACTTAAAACAAACTGTGACATGTTAATTTCTTTTTATTTATTGATAACACCTTGCACAATGAACAATAGCTTAATAATGACTTATTATTCCATTTTTTGTTATCTATATATATTAGTGACAACCAAACTATTCTTATTAGGTCTTACCTATCCTGAAAGGGTTTTCCGGAAAATGGTAGTAAAAAATTGTGCAACACATAAAAGCAATTAATAAATTGAACTTAGCTAAGAAATAGTTTCTTTTTCATTCATATAACAGGTAGCAATTCATATACCTAACATCAAGTATTAGGAAAAACCCATATACAGGTAAAACCACAAAAAGCACCTTTTTTTTATTTTACCTGTCCCTATTTTTTGCGTAATGTCATACAAAATTTAAAGATTATACCTGATTTCTGTTCATATTTTATTTAGGTACTTACATATAGTTTAATACATCATAATTTTTTTATTTTAATTGTAATTTTTAAATAAAAGTTAGAAAACAATTGGAAAATAAGTCAGGCAAAAAAAAAGTTTTGCGCTAAAAATTGAATATCTCACAGGTTAGTCAATGGATTAATTTTATTTTATTTTTTAAAGAAAGGTATATATTTTTTCTAAAAATTAAGCTCTTATCTAGTTATCTGTGACAAGTATTTTTGAAGAAATTGTAATTTTTCGGGATATATCGTCGTCAAAACCGTGTTTTTTAAGACCTGATTCAGGTGAACAAAATTGAACATAAGTCACAGGGTTGGATCCAGACGGATTTCATTCTTTTTGGGCTAGGTAGGTGAGTATTGTAGCTTTCAAGTGAATGTAGTCAGAGCGTGTAGGCAAGTGTAGCTAAAATTGTAGCTCTAAGGAAAAAACAATAAAATTTTAATTTTAGAGCTCTCTGCTCTGACTTATCTAAAATATACATATATACATATATATATATATGCATATGTTTTTTTTTAAGCTTAAAGTACATGTTTTTGAAATAAAAATAAAAATTCTGACTTAAAGTTTTATAAACGCTATTTTTCGTGCCAAGAAGTTAGTGCAAGAAAATATAGGAATTTCAAAATTGAAAAAAAGGGTAACTTTGGAGCCCTGTATCTTTAATACTTATGAACAAAAATTGCTCAAATTTTCAAAAATCATAGACCAACTATATAACTATAATAAAATAAAAAAACTAACTTCATACTAACACTTTCATTTTTTTGATTTATTTCCGCATTTTAACCACTGTGCGACGGTCTCCCAATTCCACAAATGTGTAAACTGCGGTTCAGCACTTTTTCCTTTCCAAATTCGGCAATGAAGTTATAGTCTAGCTCTGGTTCAAGTGTCTGATAATAGCTTTGTATATGAAAACTATAGTACTCTCATGGTGGAAGTCGAATGGGGCGACATCTAATGTATGCCGGCAACCCTTACTTTTTTTTTTTTGCGGAGAGCTTATGGAGGTTTTAAATGATATTTATTGATATTTTTTGGATGCAATAATCCAAAAAATAGTCTCCTCTTGCCCCTACCACCAATTTCCGACGCTTCAAGACTCCCAAAATCCAATTTTACACCTCACATTTTGCAGCGCCACCACCAGGATCCGGGCAACCCTAAAAAAAACTCGCCATGAGAGTACTATAGTTTTCATATACAAAGATAATAGCCAATTCCATAGTTCAACCACCAAGGAACCATAGCTAATCCTCAAAAATCAGGAAATAAGAGTCCTGAACAGCTGGCATCGATTTTAGCGGATTATCTGCGGTTTAATACTGGTTCAAGAATGGTTTTTAAGGTTATTACGCAATCGGGCCTTGAACCATATAAAGGGCTACAACACGGTTCAAATATTTGGGCAAATGGGCGTCACGACTCAAGAAATCCTACCTCACTAGCTCATACAATTTTTTTTTCAATAGCTATTGAAGAAGGGTATTTTTGACCCATGGCTATGAGGCTGCTGTTCATCAAGCCCTCTTTAGTTTAACCACCATATAATTCAGTCTTGGATTAAAAAGAACTTTAAGCTGTTATTAACTTAGCCTTTTAACTCAAAATATCCTACCTGACTAAGTCTTAAAAGTGCTAATGGGGGAACTTTTGAGTTAAGAGCCTCTTAAACTTAAGAGCGCTCGTAAAATACCAGATTTAATCGATTTACATTAATCTGACATATCAAATCTGACAAATTGAATTAATGTTTGAATTATTTGGATTGGCATCTGAACTAATTTAATAATCTTTAATTAACGACTGTATAATATGGAGGTAAGAGACCCTTAACTCAAAAACTCCTTTCTCATATTAGCTCATAAAAAGTAAATATTTATAACCAATTAGGGGAGGATTTTTTGTCTAATGAATCCATCAAACTTTTGAGCCCTAGGTGAAAACCAAACTTTATTTTGTTCTCCACCGCTCAATGACCAAAAACTTGTATTTGTATTTATAATGTCTCTTCCAAATCGAAATATCAGATCAAATTATTTATATTATTATTAAAGATTCCCAAGTTCATATAAAAATAAAAAATGGTGATTCCAAGTTTTCACAATAGTCCACTAGGTACATATATTACATTTTTTGTAGAAAGACTAAATTGAAGTGTGAGCAATGCCTTAGCTGGGCTGATGTAGTGAGGGCTTCAGGAAAAAATCACACATCAGCTTGAAGCGCCCCGTTGCAAGAATACCTTGAACAAATTAATTCCCCAAAAATGTCCCTACTAGAAGTTGCCTATTTACCACTTTTCCATAAATTTAACCAAGCAAACCAAAACTGAAAATAATTAAAGAAAGTTTAATTTGTTTCTTAATATTGTATTAATTTAACCATATCTCCTCTTTATATTTCTCCTCTACAAAAAGAAATCATATTTTAAAAAGCCATCAACAAACTATTTGACAACTTCAGCTGTCAAACCGGTACATATAGAGTTAATTTTGTACATCACATCTCCGAGCACTATTTTTACCTTACATAAGCCATTAGCCATTCCTCTGTCATTTCGGTCATATCGTGAAAAATTGGTAAAGAAAATTCAATAATTTATACCTAAAATAAAATTTAAACAATTTAAAAACAATATTTATAGCTTGAACGAAAATGATGCAACGCGCTGCACTAAACACCACCGCCCTTTTGGTTCCAATTGTTGAAAATGGACTCCAGCAGCAGCGTGGTATGGCCACCCTCAAGTCCATTTCTATGCGATTGAAGTCAGTGAAGAACATTCAGAAAATTACGCAATCCATGAAAATGGTCTCAGCCGCCAAGTATGCTCGTGCTGAACGTGATCTGAAGCAAGCTCGTCCCTACGGTGTAGGTGCCAAGCAATTCTTTGAGAAGACCGAAGTCCCTGCTGACGAAAAGGCTGAGGCCAAGAAACTTGTCATCGCCGTCACATCTGATCGTGGTCTCTGTGGTGCAGTGCACAGTGGTGTTGCCCGTGAAATTCGTAACGCTTTGGCCGTTGATGACACCAAGACTAAAGTCATCTGTATTGGAGACAAGTCGCGTGCCATTTTGCAGCGATTGTACAGCAAGAACATCATTTTGGTGTGCAATGAAGTTGGTCGTCTGCCACCTACTTTCTTGGATGCTTCTCGCATTGCCCATGAAGTCATGACCTGTGGCTATGACTTCACTGAAGGTCAACTTGTCTACAACAAGTTCAAGTCTGTGGTGTCTTACGAGATGAGCACTCTGCCCGTCTACAGTGCCCCAGTTGTAGAGAAGTCCGAAAAGTTGGTCGTCTACGATTCATTGGACGCCGAAGTCATCCAGAGCTATTTGGAATATTCAATGGCTTCCTTGATCTACTACACCATGAAGGAGGGTGCTTGCTCCGAGCAATCTGCCCGTATGACTGCCATGGACAACTCGTCCAAGAACGCCGGCGAGATGATTGACAAGTTAACTTTGACTTTCAATCGTACCCGACAGTCCGTCATCACTGGAGAACTCATTGAAATTATTTCTGGTGCTGCTGCCCTGACATAAACGATGTTGTAACACAATTTATTTGTTTTTGTCTAATAAATCGTTCCAACAAGCAAAATATTCGATTAGTTATATAATTATGCGAAAGCCAACTGCAAATTTAAGCGAAGACAAACCACTACCTACTATCAAAAGAACTTATGGAAGAATTAAAAATGTAATTGCAATCCTAGATTGAATAAATGGAAATTACAATAAATAAAAGAACAGTCTTGAGTTTAATTTTTCTACTGTGGCAGTTTTTTATAGGTTTTGTTATTTGTGCCCCTGTCTGTTTATCAGAGGATTTGTGCGTTAATTCATCTGCAGAACAGAGACTAATTAGAAACGGTGCTACAGATCCAGCTTCTTATTAGACAGTTGGCAAATATTTTTGAAAGAGTGGATAAACAACCAATATCTATATACGAGATAATAACTTCAGAGGTGTACGCATCGTGACATATCTGAAATCCATGGTGGTTTAAATATAGAAATTTTATAAAATATGTAGGTATGTCAGGGCTATAAAATATAAACCATTCTAATGATTTTCCAAAAATCTATATAAGTGTTTATACGTGGTGACCAAACTTCGTCGTTGACTTTTACCTCACTTAAGAGCAACGTATCCAACAAAACTATATCAATACAAAGGTAATTTCGACATTTAGAGCAGATATGCAGAAAACAGATTTCAAGTTTTGAAAAAAAAGACCAAGCTACGACCGTAGCACTGTAATAATAAATCCGTGCTTCTTTACGGGTGCAGCACTTGGAAAAGTCACAACTGCTGTCAATAGAAAGCTGCGAATGTTCGTTAATAGATGTCTGCGCAATATCTTGTGAATTTTGCTGGCCAAATCGTATCTCTAATGATAAACTTCATGCGAGAACAGGTCAGGCACTCATTGACTATCATACGAGGACGTAAGTGGCAGTGGATTGGCCGAACGCTTCGCAAGCGTAAGGAGTGCATTGCGAGTCAAGCGATGCAATGAAACCCACACGACCAAAACCAGGAATCAGCACAACTGCGGAAGAGTTGGAAAGAGCTGAAATGCATCTCCAAGAACCGTATACGATGGCGCGTATGAGTAGTAAAAGCCCTGTGGTGAAACGAATGAAGAAACTAACGGAAATAATAAGTTCGAGGATCTAAGTAAGTATACGTCATCAGAGAACATTTTCTTTATAACAAAATTCCTAACAATCATCCCACCATTCAGACACTGCTGGTAAATAGATTTAAGGCTTGAACACAAAAATCATTTAAATCATTGTAAAAAGATTATAGACAAATCATTCTGCTGATTCCTTTTCAAAGCTTTATAACGTGATCCATTTACAAAAATCTTAACTGAATGCGTTTTATATACCTATGTAGTTTTTGGCTAGTTGAATAGATTTGCTTGTTTAGAACCAAGTTTTCACTTTGAATTTCTATAGCATAGTTTTCGTAATTTTTTGAATTTAAAGCCAGTTGCAGTAATTCAAGCTTTTACAAAATTTGAATGCGCCAAGGTCATTACTTTGTCCCCAAATACGTGAGCACGCACAATATGAGTTAATGGTTGGTTGATTTATTATTTTAATGACCTGAGAAAAGATAATCCATTACCAAGTAAAAGGAAATGTGTACATATGTATCTTCAAAACCGTTAGTTTTACAACAAAAATTTTCAGGACAATTATAACCAAAAAAAACTATAATTTTCAAAATAAGTATCATAAGAGAAAGTCAGTCACAAATCTAAGCGATCGAGGTGGTGATATGTAAAAAAAGTAGCTCCACGATATCGTGATTGCCAGTAAGTTTACGCGAGACCTAAATTAAATTGTTTTCATTTAGGCTTAAATTTTGTAGCTTTTCTATGGAAAGACATACATACATACATAAACAATTTTTTTTTAAATATTAGGAAGTAAATTTCAAAAAATAAACAAATGTAAACATCGAAACTGTTGTAAGGCTTTAGATGAATCAAAACCAAATCTAACTTTTCGGGTTTCTCCATGATGATGAGAATGTATATAAAAACAACCAATTCTTTTACACATTGCTTGACCCTATACCAATTAAAAAGATACGGTATGTGAATGTAATTTACGTACATTTTAACTCTTTTAAAAAAATAAGGTGTCATAGCTCCTTGGAAGAAACTGTTATAATCATAAGATTTTCTGTTGATTTGTTGTCATTTATCGCAAAACCTTGATCTTCTTCGTTAAAAAATGTCATACCTCCTAAGGAAACATTTTCAAAGTATTTAGGGACAACTTATCAGTCGCACCGTCAAATCAACGTCAAATAATCATACAGCTCCTATGAAATCTTTCTTGATAGAAGCTGTATGGTTATCAGTGGTTAAGAATTGCCTCCTGGGGCCCTATTATGTAAAACGATACTCGTTGAAACTCTGTCGTTTTCGATAAAATGCGATTACGTAAAACGAAAATCGTTGATGTTTAACGATAATCGTTTTTACTAACGACTGACATTTGGCAGTCGTAAAGCTTTCGTTATCGTTCATAATTTCTTATAAAATAATTTGTGTCTGCAGACCGCCGGTAATTTTTTTTTTAAGTAAAATATAATCATAGTGGAATATAATAAAAGTGAAATATATCATAGCATAGTGAAAATTAACATTTTAGGTTAATATTTATTTTATAGGCTACCAAAACAATCAACACAATCAAAGCAATTGGATTTCCTCATAGCTTTTATGGAACGCAACCCAGGTGTTGCGAAAAATTATTTGCCCAATAGCCAATCAAAACAATCAAAAACAAGCGTGAAGTAGGTTGCGCTTCAAAAAAAATAGTTTTTTATGTTTTCACTTGGCAACATCTTTCTAACGCCTTTTTCGTTTTACATAATCACTCTTTGTCGTGACTATCGTTTACTCCAGTATCGTTTATTTGACTTTCGTTTCGTTTTACGTAATAGGGCCCCTGGTATATTGGAAATCACTGACATCGACTCTATAGCCAAATTTCTAAGCAGAAATTTTGCAAAGCACAACAAATGCGAAGCAAACACAACAAAGCTAAACCAAGCGAATCTTTGCCTTTAAATTTATACTTTCTGACATTCTGCTTAGTATGCATTTTTATGAATGCATTTTGAAACTGTTTGCATAATTTGCCCAAGTTTTGCGTTGAGTTATTTGCCTATGAATTGATGTTTTTAATGGTGACTACCACTTGTGATCAAAGATATTGATTGGTGTATTAAAACTAATTTCAATCATTGTTCTTTTCAATAAAAGAAACACAAAAAATCTGTAATGCATCAAAAGTAGAAGAAAAAAAAGAAAGACTTTTTATCACCCTGTTTTAAAAAAGTTCACAATTATTATCGTTTTATGTTTTACTTTTTGTCATCATTTCATAAACTTATACATTAATCAAAAAATAAAAATAATTTTCTTTTTTTTTAACATGTTATACATTTTACAAATGTTTTTTTTTTTTTTTTTGGATTTAAAAATGTTTCGTTTTTTTTTTGGGAATCACAATAAGAAGTATGTTTGTCTCTTAGCTGAATGCACTTTTAAGATCAAAAATAGATTGTCAAATGGAATTTCTGTTTTAAATTATTTGCATACTTAAAAAAAAAAAGTTATAACAATTTTTCAGTCCAGGTTTATCGTTTGTTAAGTTATTTACATCAGAAACATGTGCTAATTTACTGATGAAAAGCCTACATTTAAGAACAAAACATGTAAATTTTTAACAACAAAAATGTTTCTCCTCTTATTTATAATTACACGGCGGCGGTTGTACGTTAACAAAATCGAACATAGTAGTTAACTTAAAAACTAACGATGGACAAATAAAGTAAATGAATTTAACTTGGAAAGATTTTATAATTGGTAATCGCCTTTAGTTCGAATTATTCTTTTTTTTTAAATGCGGTCTTTGTTTAGGAATCAAGGATATTTCTTTTTTTAAATTTAACTTTTCCCTTTTCTTTTCTTTTTGTTTTTTTTTTATAAAAAAAATTCTATATTTATGTAAAAAATATTGTTTTTAGTCTACCACTTCTTTTTGTGTTCGTCCATTGAAACGCCACCGGGTCCAAGTGACACTATCATCAAAAGCCCGCCAATGACTGAGAGTGTCTGCAGGAAGAAAAATTTAAAAGTAATATTATTAAGTTAAAAAAAATAACAAGAACCTAGTCTTACCTGGAAGAAGTCGTATTTAAGGAAATCTCTCAAAGGCTTATATGCGGGAATGCTCCACCACGCGTTATGATACAAATTCAACATGGAAAGAAGTGCAACAAGAATAAGTGCAGACAATTTCGTTTTGTAGCCAATTGTGACTAAAACCATCAGAATGGATCCAATAATATCTTGAATGATCTAAGAAATAAAAATAAAAACAATTACTAAACAAATTTAAAATATTAAATATTGTAACGGTTACCTGCAAGAAACTAAATTCAAAACGAAGAAGTGTAATGAACATAAAAGCAAGCAGAATACGTCCAGCTAACTGCATAACATTTTTTGGTTTATTCTCGCCCAACGATGGGACTCCAGCAAATAAACTGCGACCTTCAACTCTTGATTCTGCAAGAACAAGCAACAAAGCTCCAATAAGAGCCAAATTACGTAGTAAGAATTGAGGATCCCATAGAATCGAATAAGCGATTGTCTATAAATGAACATAAAAAAATAAATATTTCAGTAAGATGTTATGATTTGATAAACAAAAAAAAAATAATCTCACCTGCAGCACAACAATAGAGAAAAGAACTCCAGTGGCAATTTCAACCTTAAATCTAGCGAGAACCATTCCACAGCCTCCGAGTTGTCCAATTAAATTGACTAAAACAAAAACTGTTGCAAGAAAATTGCCGCAACCCCAGCTCATGTTCATGTATTCGCGTTGTTCGTTCCATTGGAACCACATACGAAGGCCATCTTCAAAGAATGTTGCTATAAGACAAAGTCTAGCAACTGTTGGCAGGATGTTCTTTCCTTTGCGTATAACCTAGTTTTGAAAATAACAAAAAAAAAACATAGAATTATGGTTTGAAACTGTATCTCACTTAGTCATAAATTTATGTGATATGAAATAAAAAAAAGAAGAAAAGAAAATTTAAATATTTTTTCTGTTCTTTTTTTAAGGACATGCCGACCAAGCTGGATCCCCCTGTGTGGACCACATTTACACATTGTGGATCATCATCGAAGAGTGCGTTTAATATAGATTACCACTTTATCGCTGTTCATCGACTTCGAAAAGACGTTCGTCAGTATCAATAGAGAATATATCTGGCTTGCTTTGCACAGGTTCCAAATGTCGCGTTCTGCATAATGGAAGTTTGAGGAATTTGAAATCCAAAATGGGGTTAGTGGGGTGGTATACTCTCACAAGTATTGTTCTTTTTGGAGGGTTAGTAATGTACTACACGCCGCAGTGTCGACAGTAGGAGTGTACTGGACTCTGCAATCATATCTCAAACACCTGGTCTACGCAGACCACGATCTTCATCGAATAATAACAAATGTGGAGAAAAAAGATGAAATCTTTGGACTAAAGATCAATACGGCAATAACAAAAAGGATCAGCCATACGAGAGCAGATCGAGAACGAATAAGTAAGTGGAAGTGGATTTATTAAAGTCTTTAGAGAAAACAGTTGTATTAAATGGAAAATCCAAAAACGATCTTTAAGGATTATTGAACTTGAAACTTTTTAGTCGCGTTAAATTGTGATTGATTGCGACTGATTGAATAAATGTATTAACATTTAGTTTGGATTTTCAAAAAAGAGCAAATTTTCAGTTAGTAGGAAGAATATTCAACAGATGCGTTTCAGGCCTGCTGTAAGCTCTGTAAAAAAAGAACCTATGGTAAAAATTGCAAAACAGCTGATCCGGCAGTCCTTGGCTAAATAAATGTCAAAAATGTTTTGTTTACGTTCCAGTTAAGGCTCACTTTAGCAGCCACTATTAATACCTTGGATTTGATTACCCACTGTCGTCAAGAAATCATTTTCAAATCTCAGTCAACCTTAATTAGAATAGGTACCATAGTTTGCAACAAATTTTAGAAAATCTAACTAAATGCACATTACAGCGTCCACAAAAAAAAAAAAAAAATATCTTACGAGTACCTTTAATTATTGTATATACCTGCCTGAGAAAAGATGGTACACTTTGAATAAACCAGACAGAAATTCAGAGCAATTAAAACATAATTAGAGTTATGAGAGGAATATAAGACTTCCCATGCCAATGTTAATTGATGATCAACACTTTTGCTTTCAAGTGAAAGCAGAATGACAATGAAACAACTATGAATTGCCTTACTTGTATAATCCCCACATGTTGCTCCAAAAAAATCAACAGTGCTGACTTTTCAAATAGCAACAACAATAAACACCACAAGAACTAGCATCATTAATAAAAAATGATATTTCAAGCGTGTATAAATTTAAATACTTCACCTCGCAAGTCGCAAGCAGCTAAATCAACCTCTAGCAAGTTCACATTTTATTTACCACTGACGTGGACGACGTGTCTCTTAATCCAAATATTGTCTATGCAAATCAAAGCGAAATTAAGCTGGTTATGCGGCGGGGCACAAGGTAGCAAAAAAAAAAATGACAATCATATTTCTTTTATTTTGTTTGCACTTGATTGGGAGATAATATTTTTATATTTCTAATACGTGTTCTCGATAAATTGATAAAGAGAGACCTTAGTAATTGTTGTAGTAGCGAAAAAAAAAATCAACAAAGAGGAGAAAGAAAAGTTTTACCAAAAAAACAACTCCCAAAATTAAAGCACGTACCTATTAAGTAACAGCCAAAGAGATTATTGGTTCGTCTTAATGTCGTCGTGTTCCGTGGCGACCAATGTGTTGTAAAAAAAAGAAACTGGTTTCGGTGCTTGGTTATATGAAATGTTTGAGCATGAAACTCGAATAATTTTCCTTTCTTTTGAAGAATTCGATTTGGGGTCGAGCTCAAGATCGTCGAGCGAAAGTGGCCAACTACAAGCGGATAATCAACTAGTACAAAGACGATCGGAATGCATGTTTTTGTGGAATTCTATAAATGGTGGGTTGTGGGGTACGAAGGGCGAGTAAATTCAATAAAATCCACATTAACTTTTACTGTTAAATTAACAGAGAGAACAATTACCTAAACAAACAACAGTTGCATATTGCATTGTTCCAAAATAGTGTTTCTCGTTTTAAGAAGACGACCAGACACAAGATGAACCAGACATGCAGAGAGAAACCAACGAAAAACATGATTTTCTTTATTTCTAAATTCTACATGAAATTCATCGATGACGTTGACAATTTTTGGCTTTCGTAAGCAGTCATAACGAATGTCAGTGGGGATGTGTGTTGCTTCACCAGCACGGCGGGGGTCGAGTTTTAAAAAGCGATTGGAATAAGATTTTGGCAATAATCACGATTATTTCTCGGGGTTTTCCCAGACAAGAGTATTTTAAGATTGTTTTTGAGAGGTGACATTTCCTCCTTCACTTACCTGGTCGGCGACGTCTTCAGTTTTGGAAATATATTCGTTTGGGATGTTCATGATTTAGATTATTGTAGTTTGGATTTTCTAAGGAACACGCACGCACACACTGCAAATATGGAGACACTTAATAGATTTGATTTCTTTTTGTTTTTTTTTTTATAATTAGAAAAAAAACTAAAACGGAATTTAAGAATCAAGTTATCTACGCTCTAGTGAGCGATCGTTTTACAGTGGCGAACAGTAGCGAAGAACGAAAATGCCAACTTGTAGATGTAGATGGGCTAAAATTTGAGGAGCTGTCATGTTAGTTTTCGCATTGCAATGAGAGTGAAAGAGATAAAGGTTAGTTATAAAACGAAAGTTTTTGTGAATTTTTGGTGTTATGCAATATAGTTGGTCTTTTTCCTCCTTTGCGGCTTTTGGGGTAGTGTGTGGATGGCGAAAATGTCAAGTGATGTGTAAGTTCCACAAAATATATGTACAGTACGAATGAAAAGCTTGCTAAGTGACTTAAGGCTGTGATAATATTCATGTGGTTTTTTTTCGATTCAACCCAAAAACCGATTTTTTTTCAATTGAACTATAATCATCGGAAGCTGTCGATAGCTAGTGTAATAAAATAACAAAAGGTATCTTTCCGAACACTCAAATGGAAAAGTCAGCCATTAATGTGACAACACCATTTTAATATTTGCACCTAACTTAATACGTTCTCACGTTGCGACTTTTGCGAAAATTAAGTGAATGCTACGTTCTCCTTAGGGCAAAAATGAGTTAATTTCGCAAATTACGAAAATGCCGTTCAAATTAATTACAAATGAAGTAATTTTATTTGACAATTCAATTTGATAAAGGCTTACCCAAACTGTTGCGAAGAACTCCGGGTCGGCCATGAAACAACAAAAACAAAAATTGATTTGATTAACAACAACACTTTGTTTTTTTTTCGTCGTCATGACTATTTCGCATTGTTTTAGGTAAGCCTTCCTTGTGTTCGTTAATTTTTTATGTACTCCTTTTGTGTGCTTTCTTTACTCTACAGCTCAGTAAGAACCAAAACTATTTTTTGGAACATGAAACGTGAAACCGGTAAGGAACTAGATCTCGTACTGTTGTTGTAATGCATATAAAAACAGGGATGTTTGTTTGACGTTCTACAAATATGTATCAAATCCGATAGTAAAAAAGGACTTTCACTCTTTCGGATATTAGGTTTGTTCCTACTCTACTTTTCTTCAAATTCGCAGAAACAGATACATCTAAATCCAAACTTTTAACTCGCGAAAAATTTTTATAACTTCTATTCACTTCTGCTTTTGTTTGAACGAATGTGCTAACAGCTCTGGAAAAAATGTTTCAAACTATTTTCTCGTACTGTCCCAAGAATTGTGAATTTTTACATATTTTCATTTCAACTTACTGTGAATAGGTCTTATATAAGCAAAATGTCAAAAATAAAACAAATTAAACAAAACTGCGTAAATTTTCTATTTTTCATTAAAAAAATTAAAATTTCTCTTGCATGAATGTAAAAAAAATTATTAAGTGTTGTACTAAAAATTTGTGTAGTTAATATTTGTTGTTATAAAAGAAAAATATAAATACCATATAACAAAAAGAAGTAAAAAAACGAAAATGGATCAACTTGTCGACTGGCAAAACAATTATCAAAACATCCGCGATCGTGGCCAGCATTTGCTGGACACTGAGAAATGGGCTGACTGCAGATTCCTTGTCGGAAGTCCACCCAACCAAAAACTTCTTCCTGGCCATAAGCTTATTCTGGCAATGGCATCGCCGGTTTTCGAACGAATGTTCTATGGCAATTTGCCGGATAAAACTGATCCCATCGTTATACCCGATGTCCAACCGGAAGCCTTTCATGCTATGTTAGAGTACATCTACTCGGATAAGATCAACATAAGTTCATTTGATAAGGCCTGTGAGTTGTGTTATGTGGCTAAGAAATATTTACTGCCACATGTAGTCGCACAATGCACTCACTTTCTCTGGGCTGACTTGAGTCCCAAGAATGCATGTCGTGCATACGAGTTTGCTAAACTCTTTGATGAACCACGACTTATGCAGAGCAGCATGGAGGTAAGTTAAGAATCTAAGTGTGCTTAACTTCATTATGTCTATTTCTATCCTGGTCCATTCCAACAACAACTCTCCCAACAATTTTTGTCCTCAGATTATCGCAGCAAAGACCAAGGAAGTTTTGGCAGATCCAAATTTCTGTGACATAGAAATGTCCACATTTCTAACAATACTGGACTCCGATAAGCTTAATATCGAAACCGAATTAGACTTGTTCAATGCTCTATTACGTTATGCAATGGAAAGAGGCTGTATGCCTGATGACGATGATAACTTACCAAGCACCAGTAGTAAGTGCCACGGACATCAATCAGAAACGCAAACAATAGACTTAGAACATCATCCTGTTGTGGATGTTGAATCAATGCATGAAACTATTGAACCTGATGAAATGGATGAACCCAAGATAGAGCCATCGACAGAAGAACAACTTCAAAACGATGACGAACAAAACATTGATATGGATGCTCAGAGAAAGATGACTGATCAGAGTCTAATGAAACAGGCTGTGAAGAAAATACGTTTCCTCACAATGACACCGCAGCAATTCGCTGAAGGTCCAGCACGATCGAAATTATTGCAACAGAATGAGGCTCTATCGATTTTAATTAAAATCTCAAGCCCATGCATCAATGATTGCCCAATGCCTGAAGGCTTTTGTACATCTCGGATTTCAAGGAAGAATAATTTTCCGCCACCAAGCAGTCATGATAATTATGACGACTATCGCATTTCTCCCTCGGATAGGAAGAAGCCACTTCTCTTTCCCGCTATAAGTAATTCAGTCTTTGATCTGACTCCTTCGAATATTAATAGCCGGTTTGCTGATAGTGACCTAACAAATGACACACGACGATCATATTGTGTACGCACAATTCAACAGCAATTTGACTATCGCAATACTAGCGTTACCGATTGTGGCCTGACCTTTCAGGTGGACACAAACATAATGATTACTGGTTCGTATTCGGATTCGTCAACTTTTAACACCAACATTACGAGATAATCTAATTTTTGTGTGCCCTCTTTTTAGGTGTCCAAGTACCCACTCAGGTGTTATGTGGAGAACTGATGAATTCAGCTGGATTCTCAGAACGATATGCTGAGATACTTTATGCACACGTCCAGGACATGCAAGGATCTCGGCTCACGTATACCCATTGTACGTCTCGTGTCCGATATGATTCGATGTTAGAAATTTCATTTGACAGGCCAGTTTATATATATCGCAATCGTATTTACAAAATTTATGTAGTTTTCAACAAGATCGGATGGTATCCTATTTATACGTGTGTGCCAGACATTATTTGCAATAGAGTTAAGTTTATGTTCAATGTTGGAGCTACAGGTGAATCGGTACGCGATGGATTGATCCGAGCTATTGTATTTTTGCACACTGACAATCAGTCACCATCGCCCGATAGAGCTGCCGTTATGTTGGAATAAGATAGAATAGGACATAGTGTTCTAATTATTTTTTAAATTACTAGAATATACATAAATGACAGCTTGTAGTTTTTATTGTATCCTTTTAAATTTGTATTTTTAATTGTTGTGTGTTTCTATAATGTCTAAATAAACGTATTAGCCAGTCTGAGATAATTAAATTGCGTTATGTTTTGAAATACATATAGTTATTTGAAAATGTTCAAAAATCAGAAATCCACGAAATGGCCTCGGCCATTTAAAATGGAGATTGATTATTTTTTTTGTGATTTTTAATGTAAATGAGGGTTTCCTAGGCAAATTTCGATGATTAGCGGAATTAATTTAAATATATATGGACCACAAAAATAAAGCGGTACATCTTATGCCCGATCGGATTGTAAAGAAAACTACTAATTTGTACGAAATTTTATGATTTATGTTTTAAATTGACAAATCGTCAATTCTTTTGAAAAACAAATACGTAGTTAAATGGAAAATCCGGATTATCGCGTTTTAAAAGAAGCCGATGCATTTCTTATATTTTTTTTTACTGTGCCTCTCTCTTAGCAAATCATTGTGAAAGATTTATGCGCATGTAAGAAAAACAAAAAGGTATTTTTTTGTTTGTTTAAAGATTTTACTAAAAAAATACTTCATTCAACGATTTCCTTGATATTTTGGTACAAAGTTTTTATTACGTATCTTTGTTTATTAAACAGTTTTTATCATTTTTTTTATTCTACTCTAAACGAGGAGCAACAAAATTAGTGAATATTTCAGTTAACTTCTCAAAAACCTTTACATATACTATTGCAGCATTTGCAAAAAAATAATATTAAAAAAAGTTGAATATTCTTCTGTTAAAACCATAAAGATGTTCAAAATTAATTAAGAAACGAATAAGTTAAAAATAAAAAAAAGTTAATAGATGCTCTGGCCTAACTTAAAAAATACAGAGAGAACCGAATTTTAATATTTTAAACAAATGATGTTGACATGCAAGATTTAAGTATTTAATAATAGATACCTACTTAACATTCTTTATACTACTTATCCAAGCTGAAACTTATTCTTTCATATTGTGTTTTTTTAGAAATAACTGTTTTTTTTCACTATATTTGAAGTAATAATGCAAATACAGGGTAAATTCTTGCAACAAAATATTTCATGATTACAAAATGTGTTCATTTTTTTTTTTAAATTCAGTTTGGATCTCTCCAATATGTTTTTAGTCTCCGAAAAGTTCTATGTTGAAAGTTAGGTTATGTATTTTGAAACCAAATGTACCTTGTCATTTTTTTTAATTATACAGGGAACTATCAAGATTATGTAATATTAAATTAAGGATAGCTCTGCGAAGAATAAATACATTGAAAATATATTGAAAAATATAGTACAAGATTATATTTTGGTTTAAATAACAAAAAACTTGGATAGATACATCCCATATATTTTTTTTGGGAACTTTTGTTTTTCTAGAAGCTACATAGTGTACGGATAACTTTTTTTCCTTTAAAATTACACAACAACAAATTTGATTTGATTTGATTTATTTATTTATCATTCTTTGTAAACTTAGATACTATGAACACAATGTAAATGAGATATAATCAATAAAACTGAAAAAAGTATTTTAATGGTTTTTTGAGGGTGGGACTAAATGCTTTGAATGCATATGTCCAAGGAAAAAGGTTAAACTTTCCAAAGAACAATAAGGCTATTTGGTCGCATGATTCACGCCTATTGTTCATCAAAACTGTTAAAAAGTTAATACTTTTTGCGAACTGAAAAATTTAACTACCATACAATAATTGTTATAACATCAAAACAACTAAAAAAGGAAAAATGAACTGAATACCATATACTCGTTTGCATAAAACAAACAAAAATAGCAATAATTGCACCCCTGAGCAATATATTGGCCTAATTCCAAACGAAACCATACCACATTACTCGCCGTCAATCTCCGTATATCGAACCAAAGATCAGTGTAAGTTGAGCTTATTGTCTGACATAATGCCTGTATCGATATTGATTACTTCTTTATGAAGCTTGTATACTATGCAGCTATCTAATAGCTACTTTGGTGACTCTCACACAATCTCTGGTATTACGCAATTCGATATCGAGCTTTGTGTTTCTCGATTTTCACTCCACCAATAGTCATATTGTTCCTATCGAAAATTCATTGACCTAACTGACAAGTTAACTACGCTTTGTGGCTGCCCGAGAGGTTTTGTCAGCCGCCAAAACAACTATCGATCAATTCGCAATATACTCGTACATTCGTACCTATGTGTAGATATTTCTATGGAAAAGGTCTGCACAACCAAAAATGACACTCATGATAATGGAACTGAGATTCCTGTCGCTACTTGGCCAAACAACAGTAACAGTTACCGCACACATGAAAATCAACAAAAAAAAGCTAAGCTTTCACTATCATTTGGTGTGAAACTGACTCTGTCTCCGGCTGCTGGGGGCTGCTGCTGGCTGGTTGAAGAGTAAAGTTTAGGAGGTCTTTGTCGAACTGGAACATGTTTGATGTTAAAATGCACCAAGAGTTGTTTGGGGCTATAAGCCGAATCAGAAGCCGAGACTTAGTTGGTCACAGTGATCTCAAGTCAGTTGATTTTCGATCGCGGCTTAGCTTAAACGGAAACGGAGAATATACCATCACCGCAAAGTAGGAAGTGTCTGTGAATTGTGTCGTCAAATCGAAATTTTAAACGCATTTCTTTTTTTGTTTTAAAGAAAATAACTTTCAAGATGAAACGCATCCAGTCAAGTATCCTGATTGTTATGGGATTAATGAGTTTTGGTAAGTTTATGTGTTTATTTACAAAAGCTTTCATTTTACTACATATTTTAATATATTTGAATATAAAATGTGTCGTAACGAATTTAAATCTAAGCCACAATGTGGCATATTGATTACCAAGCCATGCATTCAAATAATAAAATCGTTCAGCTCGAATAGGGTTTTGCAATATTTTTTTTTTTTGTGTTCATTTTCAATATGGATACCTTCACTTTTAAGTGCTTGTCGCAGTGAGTTTTCGATTTTGATTATTTTATAGCCCCGAGGGGCCTTTCAAGTGACTGTCCAAAAGAGACCCCCGAGTCGTTCTACTCTAGATTGCACCACACATTATATCAACCTTCTTGGGTAGGGTACCTTAGAGATTGGTTTTGGCTGTGGTGCGGTTATGGTGTGGTACTATGTATTCCATAATGCTGGGTAATATAATTCTAATCTGGTTAAACTGGTTCAATTTCTTGTCTGAAAGTTGAAGATCTTGAACCATTCCAAAAAATTACTGTTGTTCGAAAAATATTATGAAAAAAAAAACTGAAAGCTTTTGTTGTCGGTAAATATATAAAACACGAGCAACGGTAGCATTCAATGAATGACGACATAAGGGGTGAAATTGCATAGAGAACACTGCACTGGATAAGCTGGATTAATTTTTAGCAGAGTTGAATTTGCTGAGCCAAAAAATATATAAATTAAGCTGAATTAGTTATGACTGAAGACTTAAGTATGTGAATTTGAGAACTTGTTTGTGGTTTATTATAGATTCTCATGCAAATCTATGGAGACTGATTAAACAAAAATATATTTTAAAAATAGTTCCTCTACGGTTCTTGTTGTTCCTGTTATGAAGTCTTCCGACTTGTTCTATGATATTCTTTTTTATAAGCGTTTTCAAATCATTAATGAAAATGTAGGTACTTAAGACTGCATTCCTACTCCTCGAGCCTTGACGTACAGTGTTACTGAGACTGACGCAATTCTCTTCTTAAGGACTTAAGGTGGATTTCCTGTGTAGCCTAATTTTTACTAGTTTGCACTTTTGGTTCAATTTTTTTTTTCGAAAAAATTATGAGAATTATAATTTTTGATGACAAGAGTGATACCTGCTGATGATGGATGATTTTAAAATTCCAGTGACCATGAGAAAAAACTTTTTGTAACACAGCGCGTAACACAGCCTGATGGGAACCCGGGATTGAACCTCAGGACTTTATTATGACACACCAGCACACAAGCCGTCAGTCCACAAACTCTAAATCGAGAAAATTTCACTTGCCGAAGAACTATTGGTTGTTAGTGCGCTGAATTCTAATCTGACCAAATAATTACCTTTACACAATAGTTAGAAATTTCTTGGTTGTAATGCTGGGCGGTATACTCTATGGAGTCGAGGTGAAAAATCAACAAGGCTTGTTTCAATGTGAAAATGAAATAACACCGCTATTTTGCATAAAAGATATAAAATCTATCGTGGCCTTATTTTATTCAGAAATTCGAAATATTCAGGGTTTTTGTTTAGAAATTAATTTATTTGGCAAACTACAAAAAAATTACATATGAAATTAAAGGTGGCACATTAAGCTTTTTATTAATTCTAAAATGCATTTTTTGAAAGAAGCGATTTAATTTGTTGAACCCTTATTTATAGGGACGGACCAAATATTTTAAGTTGAGCCTTGAGGGTAGTTTTTTTTAGGACAGGTATATTATTTGGATCTTTTAGTTTATTAAAAAAAAATAATTCAATAGATAATGTGTAAAATTTTTCGATTTCTTAATTGTATTATATTATTATTACATATGTGACGGGTTTTTCTTAACATGTTTTCTTAAATGTCTTATTATCCGTACACTAATTTAAAAATTTTCGATCACATTCTCGAGAAATTTGAAATTAGTTTTTCAAAATTAAATAAAAGAAAATAAATTAAAAACCGTTTTCTACCAAATTGAAAAAAAAGATGTATGGCAGGTACGGTTATTTTTGGTCTGAAAAAAAAATCAAAAAAAATTTAGGCTATAACTTAAGTTTGATCAAAATCACAAGTTCGAATTTTTTTCATGGATTCAAGTAAAAATGTGGAAACATTTTTCATTTGATTTTAATATTATATTTTTACCTCTTTTAAATCTCAAGATATTAGCAGTTATTGAAAGAAAACCGGAAATATTTTTCTTTGCAATACGCTTTGTATATGAAAACTATAGTACTCTCATGGTGGAGGTCGAATGGGGCGACATCTAATGTATGCGGCAACCCTTACTCTTCTTTTTTTTTTTTGCGGAGAGCTTATGGAGGTTTTAAATGATATTTATTGATATTTTTTGGATGCAATTATCTAAAAAATAGTCTCCTCTTGCTCCTACCACCAATTTTCGACGCTTAAAGACTCACCAAATCAAATTTTACACCTCACATTTTGCAGCGCCACCACCAGGATCCGGGCAACCCTAAAAAAAACTCGCCATGAGAGTACTATAGTTTTCATATACAAAGCAATACGCAACTTTATATCTCCCATGAGAGATTGTAGTGATAAGAAATGTTTTGCACATATAACCAACATAATGTCACCTTTCATTTTATTCTAAACTCGTTCGTGTATAGATTCAAGGTTCAATCCTCCCTCAAAAAAAATTCATTATAATTCTCCCAAATAAAAATCAAATAAATTGGGTCTAAGAACTTTTTATAGGGTGTCAGTAATTTAACACAAATCATGAACTTGAATTGTACATGCCTACAGATCGCGATTGATTTATGTAAAATCATGACCCAATACTTAACATTATCAGACTAAAATTATGTGTATTTGAGATTAATTTCACATGTACCTACTTTTGAAAATTTGCACAACCGCATCTAACGGGGTCAAACCTTTTTTTTTATTAATTTGTCTGTCCAGCCTCGCCCACTTTCTCAGTAAAAAAAAAAAACAAACTAAATAAATGTTTAGTATACTTCTACAAAATTATGTTGCCAAAAAAAAAACAAAAACAACAATCTCTTATTAACAAATAAAAATTCCTTTTGTGTACCTTCAACGTGATTGGCATAGTTGCGATTCTGTTTTTTTGTTATTGTCTTACCGGTGAAAAAAAAATTTTAACGCCTCGGTGTAGTATCTCTAATTGGTAATTTTTTTTTGTTTACTTTTTTTAAGACAATTTAATGTTCATGTCGTTTTAATGTAGGTATATACATGAATGTTTATATGCGCCGACTTAAGTTTTTCAACGACGACGTTTAGCCAAAACTTTAACAAAACAAATTTAAAATACTGTACTGAAAAAAGTACCTACCTAAATAACTGCCAACAGGTTTGAATTTGTAAGAAAGTACAATTATTATGCTCACATCGAGTAGGTTATGTCTGGCGTATACGTAACCAAAAATAAATTATTTTATCTGGCTTGATGAATTAATTCGTGGTTTTTCGTTCTTTTAATTTTGTTTTTTTTTTTCTTTGTATAACATAGCTGCAATGGAAAAGTGAATGGAACTGATTTTTTTTATTTTTTTACAATATGAGTGACTTGTAACCGAGTTGTTACAGGGTCAAACAAAATATAGAACAATAATTATATTAAAATTTAACGAGCAGAAAGATATTGACAATTTTTGACATCTGAAATCCATTCCTCTTTGAAATTATGTATATTTTATAGGCATTATATGAAACAAGTTTATAAAGAGATGATTTAAATCAGGTTTAAAAACAAAATATCTTTTAAATCTGAACTTTAACATTTTTAGACTAACCACATGCCTTAGAATATTGTAGGTGTTGACTAAGTTGATATTAAAAATATGAATGTATACATACTGCCTATTATAGCTAACTTTTTGTTAGCATGTGCAAATCGGCAAATTGGTCACTTAAAAACAAAAATGGCATCCGTCTACTCTAAACTGTAAAGTTATCTAACAAAGTAGCAGCGAGAGTAGTCAATCTGTTTAACTTGTGAGCTTTTAGAGACTTTTGGTGTGTGCAGTTGTTAAAAAAGAGCATTTTCAGTAGCAAAACTGGTAAGACAAGATTTAGCTTTTTTTTTGTTTTCCTTTATTCTATACAATATGTGTATTTATTGTTGTTGTATTTTATATTTTCTGGTGATTATTTCCTTGGAATATATAGAAGTAAGATTGAAGTTGTTTGATTAACAAGCCACCACGGCTTGGGTAAATGGATTATTGATTGAATTGAATGCGTATCAGGGAATACAAGAAATGGTAGCTTTATAATGCGTTTAAAAAAAAGTAGAAAATAATAATAAATTGAGAGTTTGGTAAAATGACTACCTATTGGAGATTACAATCATCTTTAACAATTATTATTTTGACACGTTGAATACATTTGAATATTTATTAATGGATGAAATCGAATTCAAATTTTATTTTTGACGTTGTTGAAAAATAAAAAAAAAAATAAAAACATAAAGAGTGGGTTTATAATTTTTATTTTTTGTTTAGGCCTGCAGGGTGTTCCAAAATTCATTAATAAGACTTTAGGAACGTGTTTTCTTTATGGACATGTTCTCAGAAAAAAATATTTATAGAGAAGGAGTTTATCCCTCCTCTTTAATGCGGAAGGGATAATTTTCGTAAGAAATTGCTAAAAATGTATACCTACGAAATTAAATTCAAATTAAAGCCAAAACTATGTTCTCTAATTCGGCTTTAAATAGAAAACTATTTTTGCCTTTCTACTTGTAACATCAAATTTTGATAAGAAATCAAAATTTTGAGATTGGAAATTATTTTCTCTAAACATTAATTTCTAAAATTGAAATTAAAGATAAAAGGAGGAGATATACCTCTAACAAAGTATTGTTTACACCCTGTTAATTTAGGTCACACATTGTAACCTACATATCGCTACTATGAGATTTAATATGTGAAAGGCTAATCATTTTTTGTTTTTGCGATCTTAAAATCTTAAAGCAGTTAAAATCTAAACTAAGATATTTTTCCTAGTAAAATTGTACGAGTTCCAACACCAAAGAAATTGACGGTTCCTTAACCAAAATAACTTCTTTAACATTTATACATGTCATGAAAGTAGGTGTGCACCATGAAAGGGCCCTTTGTTGGTTAGATAACATAACTAAAAAATTAGATCTGCAAAATTGATTGAAAATAAAAATCAATGAATTTTATTGACCAAATGGAATCGAAAACTGATCCAAATCAGCTTTTCGAATGTTCAAAAAAAAATTTACTTGTTTTTAATGGAAAACCTCATTAATATTCACAATAAAAAAATAGAAAAAACAGAAAAAAAGCCATCAAATGTAAATGTAACTTACATTATTCCCTTCCGCAATAAAAAATAAAAGTACGTCACAAATTACTATGGAAATTTCTTCATACCAAACACAAAAATGTCATAATTAACTTACCTGCAACATCTTCTTGGTTTCCCATAATCATCTCTCTGTGTGCCTTACATAACCAAATACCTGTTGATGACTATACGAAGCTCATTTGCCACCAGCCAGCTTGGAGCACAAATAATGTTTATTTAAATATATGTACATACATATAGTGAGGCATACATACCTTCCTACATAAAGTAGGTGTCCACGACGACAACGCGAAGCAAGTAAAATGACTTGCAACTGGTATATGCACCGCATATCAGACGTTAAGACGCAACATAACACCCAGTCAGCTGGAAAGCAGTCAGCGATTACTTCACCTCCGGGCTTTGAAACTTGTGTAAATATAGTCATATCATCTTCTTTTCCGATTTTTTCCAAGATCACTCGCACACGGTATAGGAATCTGGTTATTTATCTACGTAGTACGTAGTGTTGGCGCTGGACAGTAGGGCAAATTGCATTTTAAGTTGGAATGAACTTCGCAATTTTTTGGAATTTGATTCACGAATCAAATACTTTCAAACTGAACAAAATTTGACAGACCTAATGTCGTTTTAATTTAAAAAATAGGAGTTACTCTTTTTTTTGATATTTTCTCCTCCGAACGTTTTTGATTGGGATTTCCGAGTATGGTGAAGATGTCAACAGTGGATCAGTGTACACAGGGAATAACTTGCTTTCACATTATTGTTTTTTTTTTTTAATTTTAAAACAAATCTGAGAAATAAAAAAGGACACATCGTAAACCCAGAATTTAAATGATCTAAACGTCAAAAACATAGTTTTGAGAAAATTACATTTGAAGTTTTCAACACGAATACTAAAAAACGTTAATAACAATAATCACACAAAAAATATAATTAAATAGTGGTTATTGAAAACTCTTAGGGCCTCAAATTTCGTTTCTATCGGTCTAATAGTATTTTTTTTAAATCTCTTATTAAAAAAATCGAAATTGCGTATGAGGGATGATTTTAACTCCAAATAACCTGATTTTGTATGGTTAAGTTAGGTTAGGTTAATCGGGGTGACAGTTGGCTTTGTTACCGTCACCGATCAATGTAAATAGATCCATTGTGACGCCCTGAAGTATAGTAACTTTTTGAAGTCTTGACGAAGCTCAGTAAGCTTAAGCTTTTGCCTGAGAGTTCTGATAGTACTTTAAATTCGTTAAAGAAGTAGTTGTCCATACTGTTTTCTTCATGGTGTGGCAGAGTAATGGAAAATGACAAAGAAAGTGACCAGTATCTTCATGCTTTTCGTCGTCACCACAGCCTCTGCAAAGATCATCCGATCATCGGTACTGAGCCCGATTTTCTTTTTAGATTTTGTATGTCCATTAACAAAATCGATTTCATATATGATACAACTTATCGATAACTATTTTTGGCTTCAATTTACATTTTTGCACTGGTTTCGCATTGGTTTGGGGAAGCCTTTAAATTTAAAAAGCGGAAAAAAGCTAATTCAATTCAAATTTCGAAATGATTTCAGTCCACTGTACTCAGTACTGCTGGCAAGTCAACGGTGTTCGCTTATGCTATGTGGCACATTTAACACTGATTTGCCATCACCACTTAATACTTAAGCCGTTGAAAGTGAGAGTTTCGTCTGAACTCGGCCGTACCGTACCGGTAAAATATTATAATGTGAATAAAGTCTTTGTCAGTTGAATCTTTTTTTCCGTATAGTCAAATATAGGAAGCTATACGAATAATATAGTGGATACAAGTTGAGACAAGTATTTTTTTTGTTTACATGTTTTTATTTATAGCATACGTACTGTAGCAACCACATGCAGAAAAAGTGACATTATGAACCTTGAAATGGTTACATATTTATATTTTATTGATTAAATCTTTTTTTTTGCCAATAGATTTATCAAGTTAATCGTGAATATTTATTGGATATTCGAGAATATGAAGATCATGGTTAAACTCACAAAAGGAGCAGGTGATAGTTTCACTTTTTCTCTCTATAACAAATAATTTCCATTTCTATTCGTATTCGTTTATCAAATATGGTTTGTAGCATGATCTATTGACAAACGAATAAAAAATTAACAATTGCGTATACTTTCCTTTGCAACTTGTCTGAAGCATAGTAATTTTTGGTTTAAAGTGCACATACTTGAAAGAAAATAAAATAAAATAAAAAATGACAACAGAATATTAAAATCTTTTATTTATTTATCTTTATCATTAAAAATAACGACTTCTCTATATATCCATATAGTTAATTAATTTAATTTAATTTTTATATTTTAAGCTCATGCAGTTGCAGTTGGCACACCCGAATGTCCCGAGAAAATAGGAGTACAGGCTTATGCGCACACGGAAAATTGTGATCAATTTTTCTTATGCGTAAATGGAACGTTGACTTTGGAAACTTGCGAAAATGGATTGTTGTTTGATGGTAAAGGAGCTGCACATAACCACTGCAACTATAATTGGGCAGTTGATTGTGGTAACCGGCATCATGATCGTAAGTAACAAAAAAAAAACTGTACTTCGTTTCTTACAAGTAAAATAAAAATAAAAACTATTTTAAAACACCTTCAACCTGTGTAAAAATGAGAGCACAATAAACTATAGGTTTATGGGTTATTCAATGAAAGTGTAAAAATCTGTATACGAGTATAGTGAATGTGGTATAAATAGTAGGTACGTGTAGATTGAAGAATGGAAGGAAAATATTTGCTGCTTAAATGGCCGGATCGGAGTTTAAATAACTTTAACATGCCGCCTTGACAGTTGATGACAGCACCTGGCCGATCGACGAACGGTGAAAATATTTATTTGTAAGCACACATTTTTATAGGTAGTTAAACTTGTTGAACATTCTTACCACATCGTCATACCTCACTGACTTTATATCTACTTTTAATACAATTCAGTTATTGTTAATAGCTGTTAATAGTGATTCAAAAGTCAAAAATCTGCTGAACTTAAAGACTAAACAAAAAAAAATCTATTTTACTGATCAAAAGAACAGTAAAACTATTCTAAATTGACTATCTCTAAATTTTATCAAAAGGTTCAATGGAGTAGGGAGAAATATCTATAGATCTACAGATTCATGTATCACAATGGGCCAATCCTTGATCCGCTGACAGCCACGTCAACCTGTCTCAACGTTGGATATAATGCATTGTTGCCTTAAAAACAGATGAATATTTCTAATTATTTAAAAACAGCTAGACAATTTTTAAGAAGACAAAATCTTGTAAATGAGAGGGATAGTGAAATTTATTAAGTCGAGTTTTTTTTTCAAGTTCGACTCTCAGCTCTTTTGTATACAAAAATATTTAATTTCCTTGAAAATATAACATCTACATAAATAAAAATGTACAATAAAAATTGCTCTTTGTGTTCATGAATACGCTTAAAATATTGATAATATATGTATGTACCTACTTCACATAGTCTTTATTTATTTCATAATGATTTTAACAGAGGGAAAAACATTTAAAAATAACAAAAAATTCTTCTTTGATTTGTTTGTTTATAGTGTGGTTAAATTATTTAAATTGGATGCAATGGGGAGGTTTTTGCCAAATTTATGTATTTGGTGGTGTTGAATGCGAATATGAGGCTTACGAGAAAAAAGTTCATGACGTAACAATGCAAACAATGCTTTTAAAAAATGCATGTTTTTACTCTTTTTTCTTGTTGCTCGAAATCTTTCAATTTTCAGAAATGATTTCCAATGAATATAAATAATATTGAATTAATTTTGTGTAATATTTTTAAATATTTTTTCTCTTAAGCTACACCAATTTCCACACCAGGATGTGAATACCAATTTGGTATCTACCCCATCTCACCCGAATGTTCCACCAGCTATATTAAGTGCGAATACGGTGAGCCACATCAACTTGAGTGTGATGCCGGTTTGGCTTATGATGATAGAATCCACGGATGCAACTGGCCTGATCAACTTTTGGAAAAATGCAACCCAGAAGGTAAACAAATATTTATCAAATTTAAGAACTTTATTTAAATTTTTCTTTTTTTTTCTCAACCAAAAAAAAAAGCCGTGGTTGGTTTCAAGTGTCCAACAAAAGTTGCACCTGACTCAGTAGCTGCTCGTTTTTGGCCATTCCCACGTTTTCCTGTGTCCGGCGATTGCCACCGATTGATTACATGCGTAGAAGGTCATCCACGATTAATCACATGTGGTGAAGATAAGGTCTTTGATGAGAGCACACTCACATGTGAGGATCCTGAATATGTTCCAAACTGCAGAAGCCACAAGAAGTAAGCCACACTTCACGCGGATTAAGTGAAATAAATATTGAACATCTTCACTTTGTACAAAAAAATAAATCTGTTAAAGAAAAAAAAAATTCTTACTCTAACTCTTCGGACTAATTCCTCAACTAAACTTGAATGTAATGATTGTATTCCTTTTATGTTTGTATTGATATGTTTTTTTTTTTTTAATAATCTTAGATATTTTTGTTGTTTTTATTATTTTTTTTTTGAAGAAGAAGAAGTTTGTACATATAGATTGGCTTTGTTTATTGAAATTGACTAAATAAATTGTTTATTTATATAAGTAAGTGTTTCTTTAAAAACGAGTTTTTGTAAGTTTAGCCAAAAAACTAGACAAAATAAAATGTAGGCTATAATAGATACTCATCCACACAGATACATACACAATCAAAAAATATTTAAATTAGCATGGTTTTCGAGTTATAAGCAAAAACTATGCAAAAAATGTGCATATTGTAAGTGGATGAAATTTGGCTTCATTTAAGGATTCAGAACGCTGAATAGGAAATTTATTTATTACTTCGGAAAAATAGTCTGGCTGTATTATTTTTTTAAGTTATCTTTATTTATTACAAGCTGTTATCAGGAAACTTTGCTGAGCATACATTTATATCATATGCACATTTTTTGATTTTCGATTTTCTCGAAGATAGTTCTTCTAATTGTAAATTTTTTTATATTGAATATTTCAATTGTGAATTTGAACAAAAATTAATTTTAATTTCAAAAATAACTGTACCTCCGGTAAAAAAAAATAACCTCCCCAGATGAACATATAACACCTATTAACTAAAAAAACAACTGCATATTCAAAGACAAAGCTAAGTAAAACTAAATTCGTAAATAATTCCATATTAAATAAGGGATGTTTTTTTTAGACGTATAGAACTTCAAGTTGGCAACACTTTTTTGTTTAGTTTGGCATTTTGAACATAAATAGACTGACGCCTGAAAAAACAAGGCATAAATTCGGTGAATGGACCCATAGAAAGATTGTCGTTGATCCCGATTTCGTAAGAGAATTTTGCTTGACGATGAAGCTCACTTTTGGGTCCTCAAATATATGTTGTTACACAGAAAAAAACTGACTGTTTGGCGTGCTTTATGGGCTGGTGGAATCATTGGTCCGTACTTCTTTAAAAACGATGCTGACCAGGTCAGAACGTTACACTCAATGGTAACCAGAGGGCAAAGTCCTCTAAAATTAAAAAAATTAAAAATATAATAAATCAAAAATCTAATCCATTGAAAAAAATACAACTAATAGACGTATTTTTTATTTACTTAAAAACATTGCACAAGTAGAAAAAAGAAAAGAACGCAGTTAGTCTATTTTTTTTATTTTTTAAGGAAACACAAATGCAAGTTCGTATGATCCAGTCATACATTTTTATTAAATATAACAATTAGATTCCATTGAATATTATATGTTTTAAACATAAATTTGCGGCAAAATAAAATATGTTCAGCACCTGCACCTTAAGTAAATCAATTTCATTTTCTCTCAGTAGATTATTTTAAATTAATTACATGGGCGTTACTCATAATTGAAATTTAATTACAATCACCACAAGTGTCTATCAATGATTTAATTCGTGTGACAGCCGGCAGCCGCATATATAAGCCTTTAGTTTCTTAATTAAATGCCATTTTTTTAAGAAAAATAATTCAATTAGGATGTCTTACGATTTGGTGAAACCTATTAGAGCAAACATTGTTATACTATTGTACTTGGGTCTTTGGCGCTTGGACAACAAATGGGAACCACTCTATCGACTCTATTCTTATCTTTTACATTTTTGCTTTACAATTCTGACAACAGCTTCAATGTGGGCTAGTGTTTTCACCTCGAAGGAATTTGAAAAAGTTACCGAATCTCTGCACATGGCACTCACCGAGGCTGTATTTTTGCCCAAAATAATAAACATGTTAAGATTGAGCAGTGAATCGGTGCATTTTTTGACGTTGTTCGATGTGGCAGAATTCAGCTTGAAGAACTCGGAAGAATTGAGCATTTTTAAAAATGCTCATAGCCTTTTTTACCGTGTCGTAAAATGCTATTGTTCCTCTGGTGTGGGAGTGTATGCAGCGTGTTTTACGGTAGTAGCCATTGGCAGCAATTGGGTTCTGCCGTATCCAGCCTGGATGCCATTTGATTTGCACTCGGAGTTCTATTGGTATGCGTATTTTTTTCAATTGATTGGATTGACAGTGACAACACTGTCACATGTGAGTATTGATGTGTTGCAATTGTTTTTACTGCATCATGTTGCATTGATTTATCGAGTAATTGGGATGCGTTTGGCAAACATTGGTTTTGATGTGAGTAATGTTTCGAATCCTGTTGAGATACATAATTTGGTTATGAAAGATATGAGGGAAATAATTAAAACTCATGATTTTGTTAAAAGGTAAGTCACAGTTACTTAGTTTGGAAGAAAGCATTTGCAATGATATTTTGTATTAAAAGGATTACATCAAAATGCGAACAATTTATGTCATTTCCATTTTTTATGCAAGTCCTTTTGAGTGCACTTGTACTTTGTTTTTCAGGATATCAGACAAGCAGTGTGAGTAAAAATTTTATTTACATATGGTTTCGTTTTTAATTTAAAATAACATTGATTAATCTTGTTTAGATATCACCTAGAGAAAATCCTGGACAATTTCTTGCAATGGGTGATTTTCTTGTGGTCATTGGAATTCAAATGTTCTTACCTTGTTATTATGGGAATCAAGTGACAGTTGAATCAGGTAAATTAAGTGAAGCTCTGTACAATTCGAATTGGATACATTTGCCAGAAACTTCTAAGAAAGTTATATTTTTGTATATGGAGTTTTTGAAGGAACCAGTTTGTGTTAAGGCTGGAAAGTTCTTTGATATTGGATTACCGGTATTTGGAAAGGTATTTAAAAATTAATATTTTTTGGTCGATCGAATATTTCTTCAAGAACGTTTTCTTTATTTCAGACAATTAATAATGCATACAGTTATTTCGCTTTACTTCTGCAAATGAATAATTAAAATCACTCGAAGTCAAGAATGAACGCAAATTAGTTATTTAGTATCTACTGTTTTTAAATCTCTGCAAAAAAAAAATTATAAAATAGTGTTTCAAACAACAAGGGCACGACGTGATGCACGAGTTTTTGTTTAAATAAAGTTGTTTCAAATAATAGCAAACTAGAAAAATAAAGTTACAACTTCAATTTTTCACAGAGAAAATACAAAAACATGTTCTCAACCAAAAAGGAAGTTGTATTACAACAATGGAGATAATCTAACTGCCCCATCTATGTACATATGTATAAAAATGACCGCTACCATTTTATGCTTTTACATTTTGTTTTCCCAAGTGTCAGTTTTTTCCCCCAATTTTGAACTAATGGCTTTCCAATTTCCAGCACAAATAGGACTGACGATCAATGCAGTGTTTGTTTCGCCATGTATACAATTTGTTCAATAAAAACTTTTACTAACTTATTTTAATTCTCTCTCATATACATTTTTTTGGTTTTACATTCTGAATCCCAATTGATAAGTTTTTTTCGATTCTGAAAACTTGAAGTTTGGTGTGACTGTATTAGTATTTCAAGCAATCACTTCAAGGTTTGCACAATTTGTAAATTTAAAAAAATATGACATTTATCAAGTGTGACTTAAATCTTTGAATGTGTTAGTGGTTCTGTTTTTGCTTCTGATTTCAAATTCAGAAGAGAAATTCTCTTCTTTTCAGAATCAGAACAGCCACTTTTGCCCAATTGAACGCATTCAGAATGCTTTTTTTTTTTTTGTTTCCAGATTGCCAATTGAAAACGCATTAGTTTCTGCTCTCGTCGACTAAATCGGAACAGGTTTTGTGGATGGGGTATTATATTATAACTTCGTTTTTTCAATGTAAGTATTTTGAAAAAATGTAGATAGATGCGTCAAGTGCATTTTGATAAACTACATAACCAAGGCATACAATTGTTCGCACTTTGAAGGATGAATTAACTCATTCAAAATTATAACTATTTTTCTGTGTCACTTATTCAACTCGGCGAGTGTTTAGATTTAATAAAAATCACACATTTTTAGCAAGTTTCCCAAACTTCCCAATAAAACATCATTAAAGTACTATATTATCAATTGGTTTTTGTTAATTATATACATATACATATTTAGTAATGATAATATCCTTACAAACAAATGTATATTATTCTTTTCACGGTAACTGTATCACCGAGTACTTAAAATTATCTAAGAAAAACCTGGGTTTTGCCAAAAAAAAATTTGATGAACCACAACTTTCTGCTTTGCAAGCGAATTATTTTTATTGACTTTCATGATTCCTCTTTTGTTTAATTAAACTCTTTCACGAAGTTTTATGGTTGTACTAAATTTTTTGTTTTATGTATACCAGTTTACCTGATCTAGTACATATATGTAAATATGGATTAGCGAATAAACTTGAAAATGAACAGGATTTTTTTTATGATTGTGATCAATATTTGAAAATCAGAAAATATTTTAATAAGGGATTACAAAATTTGTTTTTTTTTTTTTTGTTTTTTAAGGAATTTTACTCACGTTTTACACTTTTTATCCTTATTTTAGAGAATTTACTTTTTTATCATATTTGGTTTTTTGTTTTATTTGGTTAAAAATTAAATTTTCAATTTAAACATGCACAATTATAAGAAGAACGCACGCAGCAAAGAAAAAATGTGTAAAAAAAAGTGTTTTAGGGGAAATTCGTGTAACTATAGTATCTGTGTTAAATTATCATTTTCAATTCCGTTAAAATATATGGGTTGTTGGTTTTAATTTCGATTTTGATATGTAATCCTCCCATCAGGATCTGTACAAGTTAATTCATAATGCATTTATTTTTTCAAACGAATTAAGACGGCGAAAAAACTGTACGCGTTATTTACAGTCTGAAAAAAAGATACACGTTATTTTTATAATATTCAAATAAAAAAAAAATTACCTTCGTAAAAGTAGGTATTCCAATTTGAAAAAATTTGCCAGCTTTCACATACACAGGTTCTTTCAAAAACTCCATGTACAAAAAAATAATCTTTTTTGATTTCAAGGGCAAAGGTGTCCAGTTTGAACTGAAAAGCGCTTCACTTAGTTTCCCAGCTTCAAGAGTTATCTGGTTTCCATAGTGACATGGCAAATATATTTGCAATGCCATGACACAAAGAAAATCTATCATTTCAATAAATCGCCCTGGACTTTCTGTAATTGACATCTACAAATTGAAAAGAATGTTCTATAAATCATCATAATTTTGTGAAAAATGTATATGCATATTACAGAACTTAGACTATATCCAGTGAAACATAAAACAAATGCACTTAACAGAACTTGAATAAAAATCGGCAAAGATAACAATCGCTCACAATCTATGGTTAACCTTAAAAAAAAAAAACAATTTGAAAAAAAAAATAATGTGAGCAAAAATAAATACATTGCATACTTTTTGGCAAAATCATGAACTTTTATGACTTCCTTCAGTTCCTTCAGGAAGATCTTATTGGTTTCAAAACTATCAGATACAACAATAAAATTATTCCCAATTTTAGCCAAACGAACTCTAATGGCAAAATATATCAATGAAATGCTTCTTAGGAAATAACACTGTAACATATCAAGAGACACATTTGTCAAGCAACCCACAGTTATTCCCAAAAATTGATACGCATATGCCATCCAATAAGTCTTTGAATCGAATCGATATTCAAATGGCATCCATGCTGGATACGGCAATACCCACTTTTGTCCAAAAGCAATCGTACTGAATCCCACTACAAGAACCGTAAAACTTGCACCCGTATAAAGTATAGCCACAACATAAAACATTCGTAGGTCATTTTGGAGAATATTCATTTCTTCCGGACTTTGAAGGCCAAAGGATCTGCCTTCGAGTTGTTTGATGAAATTAACAGCTACACTATTTAAGTTTAAAATGTTCACCACTTTTATCGAAAGTGCAAGCATGGTTAACGCTATGAAAAGGGGTTCTGTAAATTCTTCGAGATTCGTGGCTAGAAAAACACTGGTTAACATTAATATTGTAGTTGCAAAAGTTGATATAATGTGCAGAAGATAAGTATAGATTCTGTAGAACGTATTGTATTCACTATTAAGTCTCCATAATCCAACGAATTTAATAATTCCCACTGAAAGCCGTATTGGTTGCACTATGTCAAGTTTCATGATGTCTGGTTATTTTTAATAGAATGTTGCATAAGTCCCAAATGTGTGTTGTATTTATAAGACGAAAATGCTATGTTAAGGTAACTAACAATTATATTCTTAATTATGGGCGGTTTTCGAATTTAAATACATAATTATTATATCAGAGAATGATTTCATTTAAGTGTCATGACACGAAAAGGAAATTATGGGTAAGGGTTGAGTTTAAAAAAATAGCTACATATTTATGTATGTAGTTTCATAATTAATTATGAATGCCTTCAAAATTGTGTTTTTTTTTTCAAAAATACATTTCTTTTCTCTTTTAAGCCCAGTAAGCTTTCTCATCAGCAGCGAAAATTTACTATACCAAAATGACATCGAAATCATATGTAAGTTAAAATTTCGGTTCTGTTTTTGCGAGTGAAATGAGAGATGACTCGCCTTATTCGCCGACTTATCTTATTTCACTCACAAAAGTGATTTTGTTATTTAATTAAATGGATGTATCCATCCAAATGTATGTTCTAACAGTTGAAATAAAGGAGTGAGACAGTGAAGTACAAGCAACGAAAACGTTAAAAAACAAACATAAAATCATTCACTTACTTTTGGTAGCTAAATCGCTTGCAATGAAAATTGACTTATCTGGCTTAGTCGAACTAGCCAAGGCACATGTTTTTCTTCACAAAATCCAACTCGTTTTCATTCGGCGAATGGAATTGAGATGAACGAAGTTCATTTTGACTCAGAGGTATACAAAGAGTTTGTACGAAATAAATAGGTAACAACATTAGAATGTGGGGTTTTTTTTTATCCTCAATTTTTGATCCATACAGATTTATCGCACATCCCTGTTTTTATATGTACACATTACGGCATACTTTTTTTATCGGGATCAAGTTTCATGATCCAATATCCTATTATTCAGTCGTTTAAACATGCATCCAGGTTTTTTTTAATCCAATTCTATATTGTTCTCTCATTTAATTCAAACCTTAATCCAATTTCAGTATGCAATGTCAGATTAACATAATTGGATTAATTTTTGGAGTAAACGGCCTTTTTAATTCAAAAAATATATCGAAAATAAACTGTCACTCTGATCTGAATTGTTTTTTTTTTCAGCGGGTGATGCATTGAATATGGATAATTTGCGATATAAAAAAAACACGACTGTTATATTTAAAAATGTATATTCAGATATAATTTAAATTAAAAAAAATCAAATTAAAATTTTAGTTTCTCTTTGATTTTCTACTTTTTTTTTAAAGATTATGTTTAGTATAATATAAAGTTTTGTTTGTAAGTTTAATTCATAAACAGATTGAAATACACTTTTTATTTTAATATGATTAGGAAGGAGGGAGAGCAATAACTTATTTACGGAAAGAGATAGATATATATAGATAGATATAAGAGGGAAATAGAGAGCAATAATATCAAGATGACAAAAAAAAAAACAATAACAAAATGTATTACGAAAATGATACTGATTCATAAAGCAAAAAAATATTCAGGAAAAACAACGTCATATTTAAAAACATAAAGCAGAAAAAAGGATAATAAGATAGAAAAAGGCAGGATTGAGTGTTAAAATAAGCCAGATAACCGTATAGCTTAACTAGATCACAAAGGTAAAGAGTTACGAGTATACTACGCGCATTTTAAACATAGATTATATTTAATAAAATAAAATTTTACGATTTTTGTTAAAAAAAATGTTTGTACAAAAGTTTTAGGGTGGAATGTTTTACCAATTCTTTTCAGATCGAGACAGACAGACACATTGAGTTAAACCAATTAAAATGGATTAATTATGAAAGATTTGTACAATTCTATTCATGATTGTCAAATTTGTTAAGTTGTACAAACCTGGTTCTGCATTTGTTTTAACTATTAATAAGGGAAAGTTTTATAACCATGGTTCAACTTTTTAATTCACTGATTTTGGTGGATTGGCTGTTTTAAGGCTGGTTCAAGTATTTTATTGACTGTTATCGCACAGCACAACTGTGAACCGGAGCTAAACCTCAACTTACCCTACGAATTTGGAGGATATAAAGTGCTGAAGAGAGTGTGTAGAAATAAAGATTTCTTAAGCGAGACTTTGGTATAAAGGCTTAACATTTGAATTTTTTCGTTAAATGTTCGAATTTTTTAATGATGTAATTAAGTCTTAATTAATTTAAAAATTTGAAGGGTTAAAATGAGAATTTCTTAATAATACTTACAAAAGACAGATAATGCCAAAAGTTCTTTTACAGATAAAGTACCGTTATTAAGTATAACCTTAAAGGAATAAATGAATGTAATTCTGACAGCAGAGAGAGAGAAAGAAAGATAGAGGAACAGAAAACATAAAAACTAAGGAGAAGAAAGAGACAAAAAGAGCGAAGAGAAATGCAATTAAATGAAATAAGGATAGGCATAGAGACATTAAATAAATTAAGAATGGACAAAAACAAAACCAGTAATTTTTAGTAATTTTTTTTTTATTGTGTCTAAGGTATAAAATAATTGTGATTTAATGTGATATTAAACAATTTGCAAGGTGTTGTACATGTTTCCTAAGCTAGAAAATATAGGAATGTGTATTGTTCTTAAGCAAAATGAAAAGAGTAAAGATTACTTTGTTATAAAGATAAAAAGTTTTGGCAGATTTTATAACTTAAGTTTTAATTAGGACTTTATGAAAAGAAGTTTGTTTGAGACAAGAAAATACATAAGAAAGAAGTTAAAGTTGTACGAAGTTAAGGAAACAAAAGAAACAAAAAGACTGTCTGAAAAAAAGTGTTGAAAAAGAAATAAAAGTAAAATATCAGTCACAGAAAATTATTCTCTTAAATAGCAGTCAACGACACAAAATAAAATATAAAAAATTTCAAATGAAACAAAACAAAAAAATAAAAAATAAAAAAAAAAATTAATATTTCTCCTCGAAGAAAACCTAAGATCTTAATTTAGGAAAAGGTTCCTCTTGTAAGAAATCCTTTGTATATTCTAGAGTGTACTATGGCTACGACTAAAATATAAAATTATATTTAAAAAAAATTAACAGATTCACAGCTTAATTTTTCTTGTTGTCTTTCTCATCGGCCTCTTTGTACCAATCCTCACATCCGGGAACATTTTCGGGGGCATCACAACGTTCTGTTTCGTCATTGTAGACCTCACCAACTTGGCAGCCTAAATCACGTGGCTCTTCACCGTTCAAGCACACGTAGAATTTTTGGCAATCGGTAGGATGGGCATATTTGGGATGAGCAACAGAGTTTCCAGAGCGATCGGTTTTGGCTGCATTCTTTGGGCAAACAAATCCATCGGGACTTTTTTCTAGAAATTGCAAAATTTATTCATTAGTTCGTTTAGGTATAGGTATTTTTACATAGAATTATAATTGCAAATTTATATTTTGTATGAAAAAACTTACTGTCGGCTTCAACACAGCCAGTACGTGATGTAGAATCGGGCCACACGCAGTTTCCAGTATAATCATCGAACCATAATCCAACAGTGCACTTCATTTCTGTGGCATCACCATCAATGCAATTGTAGAAAATGTTGCAAATAGATTCATCAGGATGTGGGAAGAAACCATTTTTACGTGGACACAATGCATTTGACTTTGGTTGTTCTATAAATGAAAAGAGAAAATTTAAGTTAAAATTTGTATCTAAATCGCAAAAAAAAAATTTGAACTTACGAAGCTCAGTACGATCTCCACAATCAACATTGAAGGGCTGATCACACTTGTTGACCTTCCTGATCAAGTGATCGAAGACCAAACCATCGGGACATAATTTTTCAGTAGCTACGCCATCAGAGCAGGAATAGTATTTGTCACATTGCAATGGGTGTTCGTATTCACCATTTGGTCTGGGACAAACGAAATCCTTTTGAGCGTCTAAAAATAGAAAAAACATAAAATATTTAGATATAGAATAAAATTAAATAAAGTGAAAATTGTATAACGCAAAACATTGCAATATATATAAAATTGGAGCTAAAATCTGAGCCAAATTGATTTTCATATTTGGGATTTTTTGCATAAAAAAAAACATTTGTTTACATTAAGGGGAAATACTGTATCTATCACTTGATATTTTCACGATCTTCAGATCGTCTATAAAACAATCAAAAGTGACATCTAATTGAAAAGTCAATCCAAACACAAATTGCAAATAGATACGTGCAGGTGAATTGGTACTTGTGCATTTTTTCTTGAGAAAATATGAAATAAATAACAAGAATTTTGCATGGATGCGTGGAAATTTTTATTAAAAAATTGCATAAGAAGTAACAAAATTCAATAATAAATTCCAACCCAACAACTTCTGTTTGCTCCACTTTTGGTTGAGTTGATTGAACACGCCCAATGTCATGTGTCACTTCAATTTGCCTGTTATTTTAAAATTTTAAAACTTAAATGACCCAGATAAAAGGCAAATTCAAATAACCAATCCACTTTTATTTCATTCACACCTTTCTAAAAACAAATTAAAACCTTGAAAAATGCAATTTTAATTGACGCAATAACTATTATACTATCCATATTATTTAATAGATATACAAACATACTTGTACATAAATAACAAAAATTAAAAGCAATATTACTTTAGAATGAAGTTATTGACCTTTAGTAATTAAGTTGACATTAAAGTAACATTTTTTTAACGAACGAATTGGAAAGTTATTTTTCTTCATTAAATCCTCAAGCAAGTGAGGTTCAAAGATGCAATTACATTTTCCGCATCAAAATACCTAGTTACATTTTTATGTATTATGAACACGTCTATACGTAACGAATATAAAGTAAATGTACAAACATGTATCTGGGCTGAACTCGTCTGCGTCTGCGCTGCAGTATGAAAATATGTGGATTGCGCAAAATAAAAATGTTGTCTGTTATATACATATAGTTAAAAGTAGCATCGACTTCAATATATCAATTTACGCGTGCATTTTTGTTCATCGACACCTAACTTACGATCTATACGACCACGCCGAGACGTCACATCGTCGTCGTCGCTCCGTCTCATGTTCGAGATTTGTGATCTTATAAATTAATAATTTTAATGTTATGCATTCGAAAAAAAAAACAATAAATTATGTACATTTCATTATTTTTAAGCTCAGCTCAGCTAAGCATCAGTTAATATATGTATAGCATTACATAATTTTAATTACATAACAAAAAAAGAAATAAAACCATAACCTAAATGTTTTGTAAGGCCGGTTCCAGAAGAATAAAAAGCCGGTATCTTGTTTTGAAATAAAATTGAATTCAAATTTGCATAGATAATGTTTATTCAATCGATTTATTATGGGTTTTTATGGTTTCTTTTATTATAACTTGAATGACAGTTGCTTTATATAAATGTTATTCAAATTGAAAACGAAAGTGAAGGAAATAAAAATATCGTTTTGTGGTTCTTTTGTCATCGATTTTAACTTGTTTTGACTAAAAAAAAACAATAGCGAATTGGCATTGTGACACTTCAATTATGTAAATTTATTTATATAATTGGAAATCAAATTGTATGTACATACAATCAAATGTCAAACTAAAAATGACAGTTGCCATGGTGTGGTAAGAAAATCAGGCATCTCAATTAAATGTATACATATGTACATACATTATGTTGCTTTGCAGGTTATGATTGATGAAGATAAATGCAAACATGCATATGTACATATACATATGTGTATGAAAAATATACGTACATAAATACATATAATATATGGAGATGTTAAGCTGGTTTTGATTCTGTTTTTTTTTTGACATTTAAAATTTGCAGTCCCGTTAGAATATTAGGTACCTATGCATATGTACTAGGTACATACATACATTATGTATGTACATATGTATATACATTTATGTTGAAAATAACTTGCGCGTGTCGAAGTTGTTAGACTTGTAGCATTTAATTTTTAGTTAAGTTCAGAAAAAGAGGAGGGAAGAACAGAAAACTTTTTTTTTTTTGATTGTGGTGTTAACAGTAAAGAAAGGTTTTTCAATTTAATATATTTTGTTGTTGGGATTTTAATCATGAAATTGACATATTTTGGGATCAGTGCCGAGATTAAGCTATTTTGGTGAGTGAAATGAGGTGACTCGCCTTACTCGCCGACTCATCTCACTTCAATCGCAAAACCGATATAGCTATATTTAGTGAATTGGGTTATTATTTTCGTCAAAAAAAAATTCTGTTAGCGACATTGCTTTACGCAAAAAAAGTTTTGGTTCTTTCACTTCGGGTTAGTTCAAAGTTCGATAAAAAAAAAAATTTAAAGCTAAACCTTTTTTTTGAGCAAAATTCTCTACATATAAATTATTGAATAAATAAAACCTTTTGTGAAATTCAATCTATTTCTAAATTTTGATAGCTGTTCAAAAACTGTGTTATGTGTAATCAAACAATTTCGTATTGAAATATTTAAATGTGAAAAATATATGCCAAATAGACTTTAATAAATAAATATATTAAATATATGGATTTATGCTAAGCTTTAGCTTGAATACAATAATAATTTACAAAAAGAAACTTTACAGCGAAAAAACATCGTTAAGATGCTTTTTTGTTAAAAGCAAAATAAGAGAGTTTCAGATTGGGCGCCATTTATAAGAATACCCTTCTCTTACATACTTTTTAATTACTTGAGATTGCATTTAAAAGAGTTTAAAGAAAAACACTTAACATGAAAATACTAATAATCAATTGAATCAATATTTAAATAACTTCAAAAAAATTAAAGCTTTACATAAAAAAAATAATATAAAATATTATTTAAAATAAAGATAATTTTAAAATCTCCTTAAAACATTCTTAAATTGGTTTTTATGTTTTTTTTTTCTTAAAATAATATCATCAGTAGGAAGAAGTTATTGGCAATGTCAAATGTCAACGTGGCATTGAGAAAATGTCAATAGGAAATCATTTTATTCACCACACTCAACGGTTATTACTTTATTTTTCACCAACGAATTTCAAAACTACTGACAAAGCTGACGAAAAACACGTATGCACTTTAGGGTATAAATTAATTTTCTGATAGCAACTTTAAGGCAGAAAAAAAACAAGAGTTATTTTGGAAAATAAAATAAGTAAACAAATAAATTTATATTTTGAATATTTCACATGATTTTCACAAAAGACCCATAAATAAAGAAATTCACACAGTAATAACAAAAAAAATGTATTATATATTTTTAAAAAAATAACACTCACTGGTTGAAACTACAAGTAATGCAGCAACAATGGCACAGACTGTGAATTGCTTCATTTTTATTTTTATTTAGCGAAATAAAATTTATTTTTATATTTAATATAGTTCGCGTCAACCGTCACTCTTGCTTCAACTCAACAGTTCGATGGTTATACTTAAACTACGTTCGAATCCCACTCGACGTTGACTTTTCAAGACTCCCTTCTCCGGTCTTGGCTTAAGCTCGTCATACAATTTGTTGTTGCACTTTTGTTATGGCTAAGTATTGGTGTTAAGTTAGTGAAGTATATAATTTTTGTTGTTTACTCCAAGAGTGGTGAAAAACAAGAAAAACGTTACTTTTCACACATACTCATACGAAAAGTATTAATAAAAGATACAATATCTAGCTAAATTGTTATGTATATCTATACCTCCAAGTCCCAATCCCAATCCCAAGCCACGAACCACGAACCATAAGATTCAAGTGTCGCACAACTTGAAATTGTGTGCGGAATATTTACATTTCTTTGAAAATTTCTACCTGGCGCTGCTGGTTGTTTGCTGTTTCTGTTGTTGGCAGACAGTTAAGTTTGTTGGTAAAGTACCTACTTCGAGTTTTTAAAGATATACATATATATTTACATTTAAGTATACATAATGAAGGTGCAGGCTGAGGTATTCTTAGGATAACTTGTCGTGGCAATATGGATGCAGACATACTTAAAGTCGCATAATTGATTTTGAATCATTGGTATGCATCAAGCCAAGTGTTGAAAGAAGCTGCTTTTGCATATTCGTATAATACTTACCTGTTGGTTGACTTTTGTGGTTTTGGGCTCGTGATTGAAACGTCGCGTCATTACGGTCAACCGTAATTTATAAACGATTGTTTATGGTTCAGTTCAAGCTTGTTTGTATTTAATTATGTTTTAATTGAAATATTCGAATATTTTTTTGATAACTATATTAGGATCCATTGTTCTAGTTAAACGCAAAATTGAATGTTCTTTCAGAATAACTGATAATTTAGTTCGGTAAATTCATCCTAAAAAAGGCTTTTGATAGCTTTGGTTTTTTCCGCCTGTATTTTTTTGCAGTTGCAGAAAGCAAGCCTGAGGTTTTCCATGGAATGACGCTCAATACTTAAGATACCGATTTTTTCTTTGTTTTAAAAGTATAATTGCAAAATATTCTTAAAGATCAAATAAGTGACTAAAAAATTGAATTGATACGCTTAAATCAAACATTTTGAATTCGGAAACGTGAAGTAACGTAACGTAATTTGCTGACTTTTTGTAAAGTGAGTTTCGTAAGACTCAGATTTGCATTCAGCATCCTTGAAAACTTAAAGGAAGGAAAAATCAAAAATACCTCACAACTTGCATCAAAAAACTTGAATTTAACCAGACTAATTTTCCAATTTTTTCTTCTTTTTTTATATACTTTTTTTTGAACGGTAGGTTTACCTTAAGTGAACATAAAAAAAAAAACGGTACCTACTATTGTTTCCAATAGTTAATTCAATTTCTCGATAGTAATTTGTAAAGGGTGATTTTTTTTAGAGGTATGGAACTTTGAATTCGTATCATTTTTTTAATTGCAGCCATTTTGCAGTTGTTTAATGATTTGTGTTTAGATTGGTTTAGCATTTCAACATGTATAGACTGACGCCTGAATAACCCTTCCAAATTATGCAAATTTATCCCGATCCCGCATTTCATAAGAGAATTTTGTTTAGCGCTGAAGCTCACTTTTGGTTGAATGGCTGCGTCAATAAACAAAACTGCCGTATTTAGACTGAAGATAGTCCTCAAGTGTATGTTGACACACCCTTACATCTACAAAAAAAACTGACTTTTTGGTGTGCTTTATGGGCTGGTGGAATCTTGGACAGTACTTATTTAAAAACGATACTGGCTAGAACGTTACAATCAATGGTGGCCGCTAAAGAGCCATGATTACTGACGTTTTCGTTCCTTAATTGAACAACCATGTTATGTGCAGCTACATGCTACAGTGCAGCTATTGTTTCAACAAGACGGCACGGCGCAACATGCTCATTCCACAATAGGTTTATTGAAGGAAATGTTTGATAACCGCATAATTTCACGTTTCGGACCTGTGAATTGGCCTCCAGATCGTGTGATTTAACGCCGCTAGACTATTTTCTGTGAGGATTAAGGATATATAAAGCTAGTTTACGCCGATAAGCCCGAAACGATCGACCATTTGGAGGACAACATTCGCCGCGTTATTGCCAAAATACGACCACAAATATTTGAAAAAGGGCCAGCTGTGGCGGCCTTAAGCCTTAAATCATATTTAAATTATAATGCCAAAAGATTTCAAGATTTCCTCTGCATTTCAAATTGACATCTATGCCGGTATTCAGTGAGTACTTATAACTTTAAGGGACCCATAACTTAAAAAATTTTCATTAGCTCATAAATGCTAATGAGGGGAATATTTTTTAAACTCATAAGAGCTTGGTCAATACCGTCCTATCGGTCGCGGTAATTGATTCTTTTTTGAAAAAAAACCTATTTTTTTAGGTCAGTTTTAATTTTAAAAATTGTAATATGTATTTTGCACCAAACGCTTTTAAAAATTACAGACTTTTAAGTCTTAAAATGACGTTTGTTTCATACAAAATACAGAATTCACCAACCAAGAAATTATCTAAATCAATTTTCTAAGAAAAATCCATTATTACAAATGATTAAAGAACTCTGACCGACCTATATGAAAAAAAAAAACAAACAAACAGGAAGCAACCTACAGATCTCATTTTTTACTTTCTTCTCGACGGCTGCTGCGAGCTGCCCCATATTTCCTGACACATGCGCAACTCTACTCTCCAATAGAAATGCTATCCGCAACCGTGTGTATTCATCTAGTCACCGGATCGGAGGGTGGCCAATGTACAAATACATTTTTTTATTAAATGCAATAAAATTAATACAACCTGCAAAAATTGTTAACCAGCTTTATTATGGCATACCAATACCATTAGTTTGTGCAGTTAATGTATCATTTTCAATTTCATTCAAGGTTTCTCATGGCGTCAACAACAACACAAATTCATGCAACCAATCGATGCGACGATATGTAACGAGATTCTTTTCACTCGTAACAAAAAAAAAAAAAAATGATGCACGTTAAACCAGATTCTGGAAGAAAGTAAAAGTTGGACTGCCTCGAGGTAATTGGCTCAGACTTAGAGTCAGACCATAACTCCAACTAAAAGCTGGGGTACTTACGCACAAGCAAGGTAGTGATGGATGGAAAAACATACATGTGCTATGCATAGGTTTGAATATAGTCGTAGTCGAAATAGATATTAAAAACTTGTTGACTTGGTTAGATACATGTTATATACTCGAAGCTTGGGTGTTGGCATTGTGTTTTTTTTTAGTTTTTTTTTTTATGGGTTTGGTCTTTAATTGCTTTCGTTATAAGTATATTCAAATACTTTCTGCAGTACCAACCTAAATTTTTGATTGATACAATATAAACGGGAAAAGACTACCTACTTCACGAAGTTGTGAACCAATAATCTTAAAATTGTTATCAGCCCAGAATTTCAGACTTTTTTGCATTCTCGTTTTTTCATGGGAAATTACTTTTTAAGAAAAATATTTGCTTAGAGTGAAAATCTGCTAACTTTTTATTTTAACCATTTAAATTTTCAAAAAATTATCAAATTTACCATTTTTTTGAAGATGTTAAAGGACTTTAAAAAACAACTTCCTTTATTTTAGGAGTGTATTTGTAAAATATACACAAAAAAATTAGTTGGCAGATTTTATCTCTAAGCCAACGATTTATTTTCTAAACCTGTTGAACATTTAATGTTTTTATAAGCTTTAGTATTGCAATTATTTTTTTTTCGATTTACAATTATCAAAAGCTCCTTATCTAAACCAAAAGTGTTCATATTGGTTTGCATGGTTAATTAGTTTACTAGCGGGTGCCTCGAGTAAGTTTTTACTTGCGACTATATGTAGGAGTAGGTGTTATAGGAATTTTTTTGGATTCTTGAAAGAATATTTGAACTCTAGGTTTTTAAATGTTAAAAAACAAAATAGTTTTGAAATTTGAAAAAATAAAATTATTTTTTGAAGTTCAAAATATATTTTTCAAATTTGGTACAAAACGTCTACTGGCTATAATAATTTGAACAAAAACATAATTGCGGTCTCTAAACTAACGGTACTTCCTCTACAAATGTCAAAAAAACCGTTCTCAAAAAATATTTATGCAGCATTTCATTAAAAAAAATTATTAAATTTGGTGGCGTGACAACTCATGAAGAACCAATGACTAATTGACTTACAACTCTCAACCATTCCTGTGTGCTAGTTGTTGCAGGTATAGAGGGTATCTACAGTTATCCGAACGGCAAGGGTGAGAAGCCTTTTATTCTGGAGAATTCGTTAATTTCTCTCAAGAGAAAAATATGTAGGTGTGATTTTGTTTTAATGTCACCGTATATTATAACTTTACAAGACAACAATTCTAGAACTTTTAGACTGCCGTTCACATTACCACAGCGGTCATAGAAATATTATTAAGAGCTGGTCCTGCTAGTATTTATGTTATTATTATGATTCTAGTCTACACTCAGCATTAAAAGTTGAATAATATTTTCTAGGCACCTCTTTAATAATAGGCCACAAATGAAATAGTTAAAAAAGTTATTTATACCCAATTGACTAACTTGTTTTGAAATACATAATTACATAAGGCGAGATCTACCGAATTTTAAATGATAAAACTTGACTGTCCTGTTTGAAGATGGTCTCCAGCGTGCAAAAGAGCAAAATAATATATAACAAAGGCATCAAAAATTATCTTAAAATATATACTTTTTTCACATACCCACCCAGTTACCTAGTTAATTTTTTGCAATATTGTTCACCGGCATATATGTATCTACATATGTACCTATAGCTAAGTTTGCTACTGACCGGTTAAACAAACAGAAAATATTTTTTTTTTACCACACAAAGCAACATGGGCAATTACGTGCAAATGAGATGTTATCCTTGAAATCTCTCTCACCTCAGGGACAGGTTTTCTATATTACTTTTCATTTTCATCATAAAACAAAACAAAAAAAAAGTTAAAATTAAGTTGAATCTAACATCGACATATGAACATATGTACCCGAATGTATATTTATATGTTATGTAGGTACACAAGGCGAGTATATATTATGTGACACTTTACGATTTTGTATTTGAATTATCAATCAGCATAATTAAGACTAATTTGATTTTAATATAGTCAAGCAATAAAGCTTAAGACAAACGCAAAAATTAAATGTCACCATGCGATCGGGACCGGTGTATCAACAACAAAGTTAATAAACGGACGTTTGGAATTTCTTTATCATAAAATAATAAAGGTGTTTGACTTGATAGTACATAATGTACAGACATATGTACATATATTTCAATAGCTGCAAATGATCAATGATTTACGAAATGCCAGCCTTTTAACCATCAAATAAGGTACGGCAATCGGGATCAATAATTCAGTTAATGTTACGAATTGCTGTAACCGCTCGCGAACAAGATAAGCAGGATGCATCTTGAACTGAATCTAAGGTTATAAATTATAATATTTGAGGTCCTATGATTATTTGATAATAAATCAATTACTGTTAATAAATTATACATAACACTAGATTGTTTTCGTTTAACCATCAGCAATAGCAATGCAAGCTGCTATGGTCGCGTGGCACAACACACCATAACCTTTAATTTAAATTATTTCTTTTATCTTTTTGCAAAACTAAAGTTAAACAAAAAAATAGAAATACGAGTAAAATGTTACGGAAGACATTGACAAAGATTGATTTTGTGCACTCCCAGATTTATTCAATGATGATGGAAAGAGTGGGCTTCAAGTTATGTCAAATGGAAGAAATTATATTTGAGGTGAGTTCGGGTAAATACGAATCATAAAATCAACTTGATTGCGTGCGTTGGTGGGCATTGATCTCACTTTACGAAATTGTGATTCATCAAAGAGTGACTTAAGAAATTATAAAAAAAAAACTTATAGGTTGGAATTGCAGAGTTTCTTTGAAATTGCACTTTATAAATTTGACACAGAAAAAAATGATTGTGTCAAAAATAGCATGGCATGACATGTCATGATCTCTTAAAACTTAGGATCTGTTAATATCGAATTATTAGTGCTTTCCAGTATCAGCAATGGATACTTTATTGAAATTTTGGAGAAATCACTTAATTAGGCTAGTTTTTTGCTTATGATCAGTTTTTGATTTTTAATTTTTTCATCAACAAGTTTGACCAAGCTTCTTAAATTAAAATGTGACTCGATATTGGTGTTCTCTTTTACAAATAACTGAGACTTAAGTCTCCAATGTTAGGTATTTGTTATGCCACTGTAATAAATTAAAAATACCATCTAAATTTTTATATATATTTCGAGAGAACCTAATTTTATTTGCAGCTTACGGAACTATTCGTCAACAATATTTACAATAACAATTTCAAATACAGAATATAAATTGGAAGTAAGTTTACAAGTTCATTAATCATTAGCTTAAAAAGCAGTATTAACAAATAAATATGATTTCTGCAGCACGGGAAAAAATACTTAAATCCTCGAATTTAGCTTTTTTGCGTTTTACTGATCTTGGGCTGTGGTTACGGCTATAGGCTAGTCTGAGCCCTGAACTCGCGCACTGGCGAGAACTACCTTATTGGCGTTAGCCATAAACACGACCTTATGAATAGACAAATGCTGTAGGCGAAGAAATGGTTTCAACGAAAATCATCGTTGATTTGGAATAAAAAGGCCGCACTTGTACTTACTTGGTTCTAAAAGGGAAACTTCACACTTTTTAAATTTTTCAATCGCAAAATTTCTGTTTTAACTTCTCAGAATGCTTAAACTTAAAAATTATTAATTTTCTGCGATCTTATGCAAAATAGACACACTTGTGAGAGCAGTATTGTGAAATTAAAAATGGCACACAAATGGATGAACCTATAGAAGCGCTTAGCGAACGGTCGACGAAAAATCAGCACAACTGGCAATGGCACGAAGGGGCATATAAAGGGTCTAAAAACCTAATTAAGTAGGAATGCTTTTCTTGTGATATTTTGTTTCAAGTGCTAGGTCTTTTAGAGGACTTTAGAAATTTTAAGAAGTTATCTGCAATCACATTGCTATGATTGACAACAACACGTTGTTGTTATTGTTTTTTCGTCGTTGAATTAGTCGCGACTCAAAATCTTTTACAAAGTTTCAATTAAAAGAAATAAAAAAAAATCCAAAGTGCTGAAAATTATAAACTCTTTGAGGGATCTTTTGGTTTTTGATTGAAATTAAAAAAAAAACATTTTGAATGTCGATTAAATGCATAATTTTGAAGACACCCTATATTTGTTCCATAGATTTTTTTTTAACTTGATGTCGCTACTTAGTATTCCATCCATTGAATATGTACCTATTCCAACTTTTTCATCGAGTAGTTATACATACCTACCTTTCTTTTATGAGTTTCAAACGCATTTATTTTCCAATCCAGTTATTGAACTATTTTATAACACTTTTATCGAACATTAAGACTCTCTTCCTCGAGTATTGTTATGCACAAAACAGAATTTGTTGTTAAACGTACATAAGTATATTAAATTTAAAAATTCCCTACACGTTTCACGTCTTAGTACAATATATCAGATAATTTTAATGCACAATTTGTCAAATTGTGCACGTCTTCGGATCAAAAAGCCATCAAAAAGAAGAACCTCTGTCTATGCATGTCCCACATACTGAATTCAAAGAAACCATTAATTACGTGATGTAGTAATTTATTAGATCTACAGAAAACAAACAAACAAATTATAATGCTTCTTTTTGGGGAATAAAGTCTATATCACTGTGTGAGGTTTGAGGCAAGGAAGCTGAAGAAGAAGCAGACTCCTTGGCCGGAGGATTTGTATTTTTCCTCTTACATTCTTCCAGTCTTCGAAAGAATTCATCATACCCATGATTCCAATCTTTGAAACCTCCTGATGCCTTTTCTTTTTCACAATGAATAGTACGATCAAACGGTACTCCTAGGACTTTGTTCAAAAGCTGACGGCGTTCTCTGCATCGAGCCATTATAGTGTCATATGGTATTGTTGGAATTGGAGCTGCTTCTTGAAGAAACGTTTTTGCCTCCAACTCTATATCTTCATAACTTGGAGCCACTTTAAAAATATTTTGCACAGATACTGCGATAGTATCAGAAAGTTGGATGTCTTCTTTTTCGACTGGAAGAAGTCTAGCACGTATTGCAGCTATTTCTTCACTCACTTTCGCCATGGCTTCTTTAATAGACGCCTTTTTTCGTTCTTCATAGCGAAGACGGTCTTTTTCCAAAGCTGTTTCACGGTCAAGTTTTTCGGGATCCACCATTTTGCGTGCCATCAAATTGCGTACTAGACGTTTAAGATTCAATTCATCCCATTTTCGGTCAAGCTTCTCTTCAAAATCATAATGAGTTGCGGATTTTGTTACGGATTGTTCCCTTATACGGAAGTAAATTATTAAGTTTTTTTTTCACGATTCTCTACTTACTTTTTGTCTTCCGGAGTTTGACTTTGTTTTTTGGCATCTTCAGCAGCTTCCAAACGCAAGCGTTCTAAATCTTTTGCGGCAGCAGCTTTTGACTTTTTCTTTTCTTCTATTATGTCGGCGTTTTGTGTGTACCAATTCTGCTGCCATTTTTGAATGGATTTCTTCCGAGATACTTCCTTTTCAACATACTTTTGAAGAAGCTTAATATATTGTGGAATTGTTTAAGTTTTTTGCAGCAGACAAAGAATGAAAAAAACTTACCTCCAGCTCGTTAGGAATGGGTTTATAAAACCCCTCAGGTAATTCTACCATCCGAAAACTACTATTGTAGTCACCGATGCCTATAACTTTTCTCGGGATTGCAGATCGATGCTCCGATAAAGATGTAATAATACCTCCACCTAGTACTTCAACCAAACATGCATCGTCATCTCTTGCTGGAAATAAATTATTAATTTAGCAAATTCCGTTAATTATAAATATATTAAGGCTTCGTGCAACTTCGTACATTTACCAATCAATTGTGTAAAATGAATTTATTATTTGCTGCAATAATGTCATAGCTCAAAAAAAGAAAGATTTGAGATAAATACATATTTACATAAGTTTAATCTCTTTTGTTATCTCTTAATATCAATATCTTTTCTTAACTGTATAACTTTTACACAAAACGTTTTGAGATCAGACGATATTGCAACAATTGAGCAATATAATAAATTTCTCACATAATAAATCCCAAGCTTCAAAACTTCCATCAATGCGAGTTAAAAATAAAACAGCTGGTCTGTCTGTACTCCATTCAACAGCTGTTAAGGCTTCTGGCCGAACACGCCACAAAATTGGAGTAAAAGGGAAATCTTCCTGCCAAAGTGCCATAACATTCCTTCCCACCGATACAAATATCTCCGGATAGAAAGGATTTTTCTTTAAAGCTATAATAGGTCCATCATGAACCCTTGCAAAACTGCATGTTGAAGATGTTAAATTTTCCCTATTAATCTCAGAACCAGATTCAGTGCCTTCAAAGGTTAATCTTTCAATTCGACCAAAAAATGATCCAACAATAATGGTGTTACGCAATAAGCTCTGATCACAGACTTCTTGAACATCAACCGGAAATGTTTCGTATTCGAAATCTATAGGCTGATAACTGTCAACTGGTACTTTGGGAGTATGTGAGAAAATAGCTTCATCACAAATAATTGAAGTTAGAGGCTCAGGATAAGTTACCACAAAAATGGGTTTTATGCATTTGTCAAATTTTTTGTAGACCGATTCATTTTGTGTCAACGATTCAGGTAGATTTCTTTTACTAGCAGCCTTAGCAATGTTTCCTACATCATAATCTAAATTCCAATATGCTACGGAACCATCAACAGAGAGGGTTAAAAAGTAGCGACTTTTACTTTTTAAATAGTTCTCGTGAATCCTGCCATTTGAAGAAATATAGTGGTTGCGACTCAGCCATTTGATTTCTGTAACAGCATCTGTTTGTGAACCATCAAGAGCACTTATGGCAGCCGGAAAAACCCATGTTCCCTCGTCATACTGAATGGTCCAAGCTAGAAATTCACTGATAAGCTCACGATTGGTTGCCTCTCCAACTGTAAGATGTTCTTCAATCTCGAGATTTTTTGTACGGTCTTGAAGATCCCAAATAATAATTTGCCCGTTAATTGTTCCACCAATAAGAATATTTTCATCGTAAGGGCAAAATGATAAAGACGTTACTTCACGAGGTGATTCAAATTCTAATTTAAAGTTCAAGCTGTCTGTGAAGCTCCACAGCAAAATGGGATTAGGCTGGAGAATTGCCCTTTGAATCCAATCAATTTTCTCGTTTGGTTGTACTGGAATAAAAATTACAAATTATTATAATTTGGGGGGGTTAAGTTACTTTTGTTTAACCTGTGTTTTGGGTTACTTTAGTGCTGAAAGCGTAAGCAGCAACTACAATTCCAGTCAAATGGGGGTACCAATCAACAGCAGACACATAACGTTGATTGCTTTTGGATATATTTGCAAAGCAAAATATCTCTTTAAGATAGGGGCTTGTATATATTTGAATTGGAGCAGACGCTATTTTGGGATAGTCGTTCCTAAAAAAAGGGGAAAGGAAAAATTACATAACTGAGAATCTATAGACCAAAGCAACTTTGAATAAATGGCGCCCAACTTAAAACTAACGTATGTGTGGTCACTTATGAGTTCTTTTGTTTTATGATTTTAAAAGATATGAAGGTTTAAAGAAAATAGGAATTTAAAATATGCAGGTATATGAAATCTTCAATAAGGAATCGGAAGGCCGAAAAATATTTCATTAAACGTCATGAAACGTGAAAACTATAAGGAGTTTTTGGTTTAACGATTTTCAAAGATTTTTAAAATGAAAACATAGATAACACAGAAAACAAAAATTGCATTATGATGAAATGATACTTTATTTACCTGTACATATCAATTTGATTGAATTCCAGTACACTCAATAGATACTTTATCTGGTCGGACATTTCTGGTGGGGGCTTAGGTTCTTTTTCAGCTTCCGTGGATGGGGTGACAGTTTTACTAGTCGCTGCTGATTTACCCTTTTCTTGCTCTTCATCAGATGAAACATCTAAGCCATCTTGTTCTTGATTGCCAAAAATATAATTTGTTAAAAGTATGGTAGAAATTGGATGTGTTCTTTAAGGGTCGATTTTAGCTATCCGTAAAAGCCATAATTGAACATTTTCACTATGGAAATTTGTTTGGGCTAATGAGCGAGTATTTTTTGAGTTATGAGTCTCATAAACTTCTGAACACTCGGTGAATACAGGTCTGATGCTCAGTTACACCAACGTTTAACAGGTTTTTAAATTTTCTAAATTTTAAAATGACGTACTTTATATGGAAGAAACGTCATTTATAGATTTAAGAGCCAAGAGTTTCATAAAAATAAAAAAATTCACAAAATAAAAGAGCATTTAAAAGAAAGTAGTAGTAGTACGTCGTTTCTCTAAAATGCACTTTTTTCAAAGGCTCAAAGATATTGGTCGAAAAAGACGATACCCGGATTTAGTGCGGCAACACTCAATAGAGATTTCTAAGGGCGTATGTTAAGCGATGATAATTTTCTGCGCTTTTCTAACCCCAAAGTAGTTTAGTTGTTTTTGTATTTAAAAATGTTAAATCGTCTTCTTTCGACCAATATTTTCCTCGTGCTCAGAGAAAACCATGCTTATTATGAATTTACATTTAAATCAAATTACCTTACCTTCTTGGATTTCATACAAATACTGCGACCATGCATTGGACGGAAATGTTGGATCCGTTTGCTGTTCCAATGTAACAGTTGCTGGAGCTGACTGAGTACCAACATTTACCCTTTTTTGAACTACATTCTGAAATTTTGCATCCCCAGCAATTAGTTCAGCATAGCCATCACGAACATCGGACGTAAGACGCATTTCAAATTTAACTCTCGACTGTCTCATTGGATAAACAGTTTGAATTTCAACATCTGCAACTTCTGATTTTTGCGGTGCAATACCTAAATTAACTTCATATTCACTGCCTTTACTAATCCATTTACGTGGACGTTTGATTATTTTTTTATTCATCATAATGCGTTCATAAGTTTCTATATTTTTAATAATTGCTGCAGCTGAACATGCATCATCTTCTGTGACATAGATAACGAAGGGATCCTCATTTTCGACTGATGCGCTGTTAATTTCTTCTTGTTGCACAAGTAAAGGAGCATAGCCAAGAAGAACTCTATCATTTGGTTTGTAGTTGAGGAAGAATTGTTGAAGCATTTCACCATTATCGATTTCGTCAAAAAGATGTTGGCTTAGGCGGCTAAATTTGACACGCTTCCATGGAAATTCTTGGTTCACATTGATGCCTACCTCGACACCAAGTTGTTTTTGGACTTTCGTTCTTAAAAAACAATACAACAATATTAAACGAAATGCGCAATTCCGAGTTTAAAATTTTGAAAAACCATTAACTAATAAGTGTTGCTTTTTGTTTAAACTTAAAATACATATGTAGGTTATCATGCAACGTCGGAAACTTTCTGTAATATGTATTCAAAAAGGACATTATGTATGTTTAAAAACAAAATTCCAGCTGGAAAATATTTGATAATTTAGTCGTAAGACATCTAAAATTATCCGACGTCTAAGATGTTTACTGTGGGTTTCCGACACGTTGCAGGATCTCCTTTCAATTTATAGGTATATATAATGTATTGTACGTAATATATGAATTTAACATACTTAAGCATTATCTTATGACATCCTTGTAATTCATATAAATCGTTTTTAGCCGTTTCAATATTAAAAGTATCAAGCCCTTCGAGTTCATCGTCAGTAGAATCCAAATCAGAAAAAGTTGGTAGTATTTCATGTGATATTTCAGGAGTTCTTTGAAAATTAGAAAAGTTATTTAGAGTAAGACATTAAAGCAAGTACATATTTAGATAAAATTTAATTTTGGATATAGCTAGATAGCTAAGTAGATGTACATATGTAGATATCAAAAGGATATCTACTGTTATTATTTTTTTTAGCTTTCGAAACAAATAGTATTAATAGCAAAAGGGTGATTTTATTTTCCAAAAACATGAAACATGAACACAACAACCATGCATTTTGTTTTATTTTTCATCGTTGTTTCTTAACCGTTGTTTCTTGACCGAATCAATTAATGCAAGAATTTCAGAATGCACATACTGTCGGCTATCTGAATTCTTATTCTCCTGAACATGTCCAGTGCAGAATTAAAATTATGCATTTTTAACGGTATAAGAATAAATCTGAACATAATTTCCTTACACAACTCTATTTTCTTCTTCAATTCTAGTTGTTACGTCCATTTTTTCTTTTATTTTAAATATTTCTTTAAAAATCGTTTGTAATTTTCCTTTGGGTGATACAAATTTACGAATTTGTAATCAAAACAAATTCAAATTTCCATGCCAACGATATAATAAAACTATCTTACCATTACAATACAACAACTGAATGCGTTCATTTATATGTCAAAGTCTCAAAATCTCCTCCAGATGGCGTAAAATGCAACAAAGAGAAATTTAATTCTTTCTTATTAGAAATTTTTGCATTGTGGAGATTAGTGGTTCGCGATTGACTTCTCGTTTCTCAAAAAATGTTAAATTAATTTAATATAAATTGCAGAAATTGTTCAAAACAATTGTAACTAATTGTACATAAAGGTACTGCATTTGATTTTGTGTAAAATTTGATTCTAAATTCTTTATTAGAGCATGAAAAACACATTTTTCTCACCGTCGTCTCTTGAAAACTTGAAAGTTTTCTCCTCCATTATTGATTATTTTTTTTTTCTCTCATTTTGCATGAGATCTAAGAATTTTCTTGCATTTTTACTAAATATTTAGGACACTTTGGTATATAAAGATATTGTTTTATATAGTTGTTATGTGTGATATAAAGTAAATGTAGAAAATTAAGAAACAGTCATCACTCATCGGTGACATCATCACCTTCCTAACTTGGCCCATTGCATTTCTAATTGGGATGAACCTTTTTCGAGGTGGAGCTGCGACGAAAAGCCAACACTGCACGATTTTTTTTTACACTTCACTCCCAGATTTTTCTTTGTTATCATTCGGTTTGCGATATTGATTTTATGTTCTTTTCAAGAAGGATGAGATTTTGTTGCATTTATTTGTTGTATTTGTCAAATGAAACGGGAGGTCGGTTATAGACTGGAAAGTCACAAGTGATGTTGTTAAAATGTGAACTTTGGTAGAAACTAAAACTTTGCGGCCTTTGGTCACAAAGATCTTAAAGAACTTGAATTTTATAAGTAAACCATCTAAGAATATTCAAGTTTGTTTACTTAATAAATTCAAAGTGGATACATTGAAAATCATTCTGTTTTAGAATTTTATTTTTTGCTTTTTGTGTATATTTCTCAATCGCTATGTAATATGTACTGCTTTTTGTACAAAACTTGAACTTGTCATTTCTCCCTCGCCTTGAAAAACATTTTTAGATAATCCTTTTATCATTTGAAAGTGAAGAAAGTATTCTTTGAAAAAAAGTTAAAAAATAGTCCTTTCTATAAAATTGAAAGATTTTAGTTTAAAAAGGTAAAAAATCGAAACATAGCAGCCGACGTCCATGACAAAACTACAATAAGAACACTTTGTCAATGAAAACAACAAATTGCCGGCTACTGTTATGCTTTGAATAAATCTTCTCCGAAGCTTCTATTGAATAGAACAAAAAATGAGCGCAGAAGGGAACAAATTTGTTCAACGATATTAATGATTAATTATGTTACTTTTGGATCTAAGAATCTGCTAAAGTCTGCCATGCGTTTGTGAAAGAAAGGGAACACTGGTCACTTTACAAAATTAGCCTGAAAACCATGTTAAATATCAGAATTAAATTTTAGACAAAATTAAATTGTTAAAAATAAAATAAACCCCTGCGTAAAAATTCAAATTCTAAACTAAATTGATGATTACTTTTTTACCAAGACGGTAGACATGAGATATCTCCTAATAAATAGATAAGAGATTAAACCATTTATTATTATAACGGGACAATATTGCATCTTTAACATTTCTTAGGTGGTTATATTTAAAAAAAAAAAATATGCAAGTTTTAAGAATTTAATTAAATACTTTTTAAAACCAAATTGCATTGATTCATTGATAGGAGGAACCTTAAAACAAAATTATATAATGCAATCGTTTATGAGCGGGAGCTCTGATAATATTATATGATAATGCTGCTAATATATAGTAAATTCAACTTATATCATAACAACTCGAGGAATTCGGCCATAGTTTATGGTTGAGAAATAGTTTTCAGCTGAAATAAGGACTTAAACGAGCAATAAAATCTATTGTAATTGTACAATCATGTCATAATTTATAACAGCTTGGGCTTAGCCTGGAGTCTTAAAACACAAAGAGATTCATTCAACTACATTTGTAAAACCACTATTTTTCTGTTCGCATTTGTATATCAATAATTAAATTAAAAACTAAGACACTTTTACTGGCTCATTATTTTTGAATATCACCCTTTTGTGGTTAAATTTTTGGAAAAGATCTATTGTCCAATGTTTGATCCTCAAACGTTCATGAAGTTTAACTTTAAAATTGTAGCACTCCATGATTCTGGATCTAAGACATATTAATTCTAATAAAACTAAAGATTACCTACATTTAAACAAAAAAAATGAATTTAATTTAAGACTACTATTGTCGATTTGTAAATTTTTTTAAGTTTTTTTATTTTGTTTAAAAAAAATAATAATCATTGTACATAATTGTAATTGCAGCTCAAAAACACCGGAGAATCTCCATATAAACTTTAACCTTATATAATTAATTAATCAAGTCCAGACAAAAAAAACGTCATGGATCGTAAAGCGGAATTAGAACGCAAAAAAGCCAAGTTGGCTGCTTTGCGGGAAGAAAAGGATCGCAGGCGTCGTGAAAAGGAAATGAAAGACATTGAAGAGGCTACTGGACGAATAGGTGGTGGAGTTGGCATTGACAAGGATCAAAGAAAGTTAGTATTTTTTTTTTGTAACTTTCTTATCAAATGTATGCTATTTGAAAATAATAATTTTTTGTTCTTAGGGACTTAGATGAAATGTTGTCATCTTTAGGTGTTGCTCCAGTATCAGAAGTTTTATCCTCTCTGTCATCTGTTAACTCTGTTACATCAGATAACTCTAATAACATTACTCCAGATGCAAGTTTGCAACCAAATGTAAATGGTCAAAGGTATGTCAAAAAATCAATACCTAAACTCCTTAATGCATTTTGTATTTTTGGTTTGCATATGATTTAATTTTTACAGTGTTGGCCGTAAGAAACCTTTAAACTTGAGTGTCGTGACTGTGCAAGCAACAAACATTCCACCAAAGGAAACTCTGGTCTATACAAAACAAACTCAAACAAATAGTTCTGGTGGACACGAACGTGATGGTGGGTAGTTTCTTGTGTAGATTTTTTATGTTAGTTTTATTTAAATTTTATGTTAGCTTTCATGTTTTGTTCCCTGTATATATATATATATAATACATTTATACATACATACTAATTATGATGAAAAAATGCTTGTTTTTAAATTTTAGAGTGAGCTTTCATTCTAGAAGTTAAAGTTTTTCAAATTTTTTAAGTTGAAACTAATTTAGCTTTAATTGATTGTAGCCCCTTATTATGAAGCCCAATTAAATTTTCCTATATATATATATATGTACAATGTACATTCATAATATTTCAGATTAAAATAATTGAACATAATCAAAAATCATAATTAGTAACAGCATTAATTCTTTCTTTTTCTAATATACCATTTCACTTTACTTTTAGATACAGATACTATTTAAGTTAAGTTTAAAAAAATTTAACATAATCTGGTCAGAAAATAAAAAAAAAAACAATAATTCCAACTCTTATTTTCAAGATAAGTACACCATAGAGGAAGAATGTGAATAGCAAGCAATTGCCTTTAGTTTGAGTGTGGAACATTTTTATTCCATGGTGTACTTAATTTGAAAATAAGAGCTATTCTAATTGTTTTTTGTTTTTATTATTAAGAAAAAGACGTGTGATAAATTTTACAAAAGTAAATATAGTTTTCTTTTTAAAAGAATTTTTTATCATAATACGCGATTTCGGAAAAAAGAGGTAGTTTCAAAAATTTTCAATTCACAATTATTTTAGACAATATCTGGTACTTGATATACATAGACTCCATTTTTTGCGTAGCTTAACTTTTTTTAAATATTCACCTACAAAGTGAAAAACACATACACTAGTAATAGTTGAAATGCGTATCAAAATTAAAAACTTCAAACCTTCGGTTACATTGATAAATCGGACCAACCCTACGTTTCTGGTATAATTAACCATTTTATCAGTTTACTGATCAAAGAATGTCCTGTTCAACAAATATTTTGTAGCTAATGATTATTTAAAAATTAGGGATTGATATAGAAGAATAATCAACATATCGACGATCAATCCTGCATAATACTGTTTTTAAATCGAACAAGTCGAAATAATAAGATTTCAATACCGAAATGTTTAATGGTGCTTTTGGTTACTATGCACTTAATAAGTACAACTGTATTGCAAACACTTGGTTTCTTTTATTTTGGTTTTCTGAACTAAACAGCAAAAGACCGGCACAGCACGATTTAAATTAACACTGTTCAACAAAAACTAAGGTTTGTTTTTTGTAAGAAGAATACTGTTGTCTTGATTTTTGTGATAGTGATGCGATATAGGTTTTTTATATTCTGCATTCGGTGGGGCTTTTAAAACTACACGGTGGGGCTTTTTAAATGTGAAATGTACCCATTTTAAAAACAATTTTTTCCTTATTTTGTTTAAAAAAGCTGTATAAGTATAACTCAAAAACACAAACTGTTTGAGTAATTCTGATATCTAATACGACTTCTTTGGAAAAGCTTATTTTAGTTTTTGTTAAAAAAAAAACTATGTGTGATTAACTTCGTATTGAAAAATATTTACTATAGGATGCACAACTTACTCATTGACAACTGCTTTAGAACAAAAAGAGAACTGTCTTAACTAACCGATTTGCAGAAATGATGTACCCCTCAAAAAATTTGATGTCACTTAAATTCACATACATAATTATTAAATTTTTTTGTGTCGTTAAGACCACTGGCGCTGGCACTGGTTTCCTTAATCAATAAATTTATGAAATTATTGGCCGTATCGAGGTAACCGTCGGAGCGGAATTCTCTACCAAATTCTCCGATGCGTTGCGGAAAAAGTACCGCGACGTATATTTTTTTTTTTTTTGCTTTGGGTTCAACATGGCAAAAAATATAAGTTTTTAATAATTTTAACACATTTCATAAATATCGCCTCCTGAGTTGAATAACTAGTTGACTCTCTTTTAAACAAAAATTTTGGATTTCGTACTATTACTAAAAATTAATATGTATACTCGATTGCAGTTGAGGCAATAGCGCAGAAATAGGCCGGCCCCTTAAAGGTCAAATAGTTTCATTTAAATTTCAGCTGAATGGTTTAGCTATTTTCACAATAGCTGAACCTTTATTAGTATTTGATTACCTTTTTCTAAGCTTTTTTTTGTCAACCAATCTATTATAACATTATGTTGTTGAAAAAATAAATAAATTCTAAGGAAATTAAAAAGAATAATATTTTAACTTAAAGTACATTATTATATAAGTAATAATTTTATTATAAATCACATAATTTCTCAACAGCAATAGCATGTTTATTATGTAGTCTTACAAATCAAACACAAACATGATGCACGTTTCCTTAACACACGATTCGCTTATTTAAAAATGCAAGTATCCACTGTAATTGTATTCTTTTTTGTTTAGCTAAAAAACCTATACAAATTAACTCGCTATCATGCAAAAAGTTAAAAAAAAAAAACTAAATTTGTTCTACACATTTCTATGCATTTAATTAATAACAACAACAAATTCCTAGTTACAAAATTATATTAAATACAAAATCCCAAATAGCAATTCGTAGTGAAATTAAATAACAAATACAGTTCTTTCTTGCCATTCCTCACCTTTGTCAGGATATATGGAGGATTGGTGGAGACCCCGCAAAGGTATTTTCTTTAAATAAAATTTCATTTATATTCTCATAACATCACATCAAAATAAAATGAAAAAAAAAAGTATTTTTTATTAATAATAGTAAATTTCTAAACCAATTTATCTCGGTTGTTGGAATTTTTATCATTATTGTTTTGCTGATTATGATTTATTTTTAGTATTTCTAGAAGTATAATTTTAGAAAATTCATACGAGTGTGGTTGAATGAGTATTATAATATGAATAGTTATGTATAATAACAACCGAGGTTAATTTCTCAAAAGTATAATTTTAATCTAATTATTATAAACAATATAAAAATTCCTATTTTTTAAATGTGCCAATGTTGTATTATTATTTTTTTAATTTAGAAAGCTAATGTTTGTCTTCTTAATTTTCTTGTTATAATTTTAGCTCACGCATCGGATTATTACGGTGAGTTGAGTTGTAAAATGTTTTGTTTTATTTTATTTCTTTGTGTTATTTATTTATTTGAAGTAAAGGTAAATAGTTAATACATAGTTCGAGTAAGCATACTTCGAAATTAAAAACAAAAATGTAACGGAGTGACGTTGGTTAATATTTTCTGTTATTTTTTTTTTTTAATTTTGTATTATTCTTTGTTTAGTAGGTAGACATAAGAAATTGTATGTTTGTAGACTAAATTAATTTTAATTTTACAGGAGTTATTCGATTTGACAATTTTATTTCTCCACCCATGTTTTTTTTTTGATATATTATAAATAATTTATTAGTAAACAAAAAAAATAATAGTGTTTATTTTTTCGATTGGCTTTGTGAAAGACAATTTTATTTTCGTACGAGTATCACAATATTAAAAAGTTAAAGTTATTTTGATGTTTTTAAGGACTAATTTTGGAACTCCATTGTATGTTTTTTTACAATCCCAAGGTTCTAGAAAACAGAGTATGCTTTGGTTATAAAAATAAGATTTCATATAGAAAAAGGCAATAATAACAGAAAAATATCTATAAAAAATAAAAAAAAATACGTAATTATGTATAATAAGAAAAAATCTCTGAAACAGGAACTTTAAAAGACAGTTCGTAAATAATACAAGCGGAAGTTGAGGTTACAAGAAACAATTGAAAGATAATAAATAATTTTTCTTGATAACAACTATTTTTTATCTTGATTTAATGATTAAAGAATTTACTGAGAGTTGGTAATAATGGGAACTGTAAAATTATCATCAAACTTACATACCGGTTATACCGTATCTTAAAACAATTCAACAACCTTGCAATCATGCAAGTCTTCTTCAACCAACCCGCCTACAAACCGGTCATATCCGTTTGATTCTTGTTCTTGAACAACTTCTCTGAGAAACTGGTCCTTGTTTTGAGAAAGCAAGGATTTGCTCTCGTCTCTCCGCAACCTGAATAAACTAGCTGTGCCATTAAAAGTTGTTAAAAAAATGTTCAAAATAAATTCTACCATCATGTTTTGCCAAGCCTATCAGCGGGTCCATTTTTGCTTTTGTTAGTGGAGCTAATTTGTTCATGGTATGTTCATTTTATTTCTATAATTTTGTAATTACACGAAACGCCTGGTTCAACCGTAACACGTGGGATTCATGACTAAGGTCGAATTAGAGGGCGGTTAACCTACTTAAGGTTAAATTTGTTTTTCTTTTTATCTACCTAAAGAACATATCAAAAATTGAGATATGATATTTCGGTACAAATATTTATTTAAAACCATGGTAAAAGATTAATAATGTTTTTTTTTGTCAAATTTACATTTGCTCGCGGTACAGGATCGTTTAGTAAAATATTGCAAAAGTATTAATCGATTTCACTAATTTGTATTCGCCATTAGAATGAACAATTAAAAAAAATGAAGTATCATATCAAAAACCGAGTATTAAGAATTCAGTAAAAAAGTTGTTCCATTATTAGTCCTTAGTTTAGATAACTTTAATTTATAAGAGAGTTTCATTAAATTATTGGTTCATACATGGCTGCATTAGTCCCATATTCATTTTATTTTTTAAGATTTTAATAGTTTTAAATTTTACTTTTAATTTTTTTTTATTGTTATATTAATCTTTGGAGAGGTTAACATGAATTTCTTAAATAATGTTTTTGTTATTTAATCAATTTGTGCTACTTAACAAAAACATAAAAAAAGGAAGAGTCGAGTGTTTGATAAAATTGGATTCTATTTTTTTTTTTGTATGCATGAACTCGATTCTGAAGCTTGGTTATTTATGCCCCAAGAGGAAATTAAATTCAAATGATAACCTCGTTTAGAAATTTTATTTTAAATTTTGTTTTGCTGTTTTCTATTTTAGTTTTCCAAACTCCTAGATATTGGCCAATATACATAAATAAAATATTTATAAATCAAAATAAGAATTAGTGATTTAAATCGATATTATTATAAATTTTGATTGTATGAATAAAACGTGAACAAACAAAAAAAAAAATTCTCTTCTACTTCAAGATGAATACAATCTTAATCCAGGTTTAGAGTGGGAGGATGAGTTCACAGGTAGGTATCTGTGAGTTATATCGACAGTGAATAGGATCGACATGAAGCAAAATAGGAACTTTAATTTAAAATCGCGTAATTTTTTTTTTAAAACGATTATTTTATTTTTGAAAATTCTACAGATATTTACAAAAGCTTTAAAAAAAAAAAAACATGTAAAAAACAACAAACAAAAAATCGGGTAACAATAAGAGTGTTATCTTTGTACGTACTCGTAGATCTACATTTATTATTGTATTTAATCGTTTGCCTGATTTGTGTTCTCAGTTTTTACATTTTTAGACTATGGCAAATATTTCAAATCTATCTTTTAATGTTTATGTAAACAAAATTGTAATTGTTTTCTTTTGCATGCTTCTCTATTTGTATCTGCTAACATAATTAAAATTATAACATAATAATTAAATTCATTCATCTCTCTCTGGCTTTTGATCATTTATAAATGTATGCCTTAACAATTGCTAACGCAGTTCATATCAAAAATTTAAACATTTTTCGTTGGGAAAAGAAACAAACTCGGAATTTTGTTGGTACCTATTTTATTTTTATAAAACTAAGTTGAAAATATATTAATATATAAATTAATTTTAATAGAAAATACAAACATAATTATGGTCAATTGTATAAAGCATTACTTTCTTTTGGTGGTTAAAGGAGATTTCATTATTTTTTTCATTAGATCAAGCAATAACATGGATTAACCTAAAATTAATTTTCAAATTTTCTGCTGTCGAACAAATTTATTAAACAAAACACAAAACTTCAAAATACTTCTAAAGCAACAAATTTTTTGATACAAGCTTAGTTATGGTCAACTCTTTAGTCGAAGAACAACATATTATGTACTTTGGATGCTGAAAATTAGATAGTCTTCGAATAAAATTTAAATTTGTTCTTGTTTTTAAACAATAAATACCAGATCCCTGCTCAAAGTAACAGAAATCGTACGAAATGATCACTGTGAATCCCGAACATAGTGATCTTAAAGGTTTATGTACTAAAAATTTGCAAAATGTTGAATTTTTATTTTAAAATTATTGCTGGTGTTGTCAGTTTGTTCATAGTGGTTTCAGAGAATCTGATTAAATATCCACACTTCACTCATGTTTAAAAGTTGGTGCCTATGGCGGAAACCAGCTGTTACTGAAAACTATAAAATAATTGCATTAGACCTGTGCTGTGCCCAATTGGTTAACTCTTGTGACCCCTTGTGAGACAAAAATTACACTTAGACAGAATAACAAATATGAAAACAACAACAGGTAAAGGGTCACATGAATCGGCATTTCACCGTTATGAAAACGCTAAAGATATTAACTTTAAATATGTGTACTTTGGTATGTAGCCATGTTTTGAAAAATTTGGCAGTGATGAGATCTGTTTCTCTCGTTGTATGTAATGAGCAGTCGTAATCTAATCAGAGTCTTAAATATGCTTGGTGAAAAATTGTTCTACTAAAAAGAAGAGAAAATGCTTCTTATATTTATTTTCGAACGCTCACAAACCGAAGGTTTTGATTTAAAAATATTGTTGGAATTTATGTTTTTTTAGCATAATACACCATTGTTAGAGTTTTTCTTAACTTGAGTATAGAAACAAATTAAAAGTTAGTTAGGATTTCTCCCAAAGTAAAAGCGATAATAAAAAGATTAAAACTGAACTTTGAAGGAGAAGATTAGTTCTCTCAGGACTTTGGTTTTTCAATAACTTGACCTTACGTGAAATCTAATAATAGATTCAATTTCAGCTTACTAAAAATCTTCGGAAAAGTTGATTTTGGTTTTAGTAACAAAAACCTTGTTGACCAGTATTTTATAACTATTCTTAGGGAAATTTTTGTTTCCAAAGATTCTTGTATCGTCTTTGTTTACTGGCTTTGTCGAAAACAGTATATTTCAGTTTGGACCGGGTTCGAAAGACAAAATTACTTTTTTTTTTCAATTTACAGTTTAGTTTCAACCTTGATATTCCAGTAACTTTGTAATAGCAATACTAAATACTAATACTCCACCCTTTTTAAAATAGACCCACAGATTTCGATTGCATTTAAAATCTTTATGATTTTAATTACATTACTACCCTCACAGACTTGACTTGAGAATAAATATTTTCAAAATGTACTCTTAAATCCATCCCTTCCTCTGGCTAAGGATAATTATTTCTCTTTTTATCTTGTTAGTTATATTCCTTGTAATTTTTCCTAAATTGTGAAGCTTTATTTTCTTAAATGTTTTATTTGTGTTTTATTTTTTTATTATAATTTTTTTTCACAATAAAAATAAAATAACAATATACTATATACTTGATGATAACTGCCTATTTTGAGTTCATGTTATAAATAATATCGGTGGTGCTTATGTATGGCCAATCATATAAATGAAAAATCTTTGCAGTCACAATAAACTGCTTGAAATATAATTTTAAAACAGTTTTCAAAAATTTGTATTTAAAAGAAAAACAATTTTTTTTAAATATTAAACATAAAAATTAAACTCTAATGAAATTGGGTGGAGAAATATACAAAAACAATAATAATTGACAAATACACGTTCTTGTTTTTTTTTTTGTTTAATTTAAGTTTATATATATTAATACATCATTTTTGTTTACTATATATTATTGTTTAATTTTATGTTTCTTTTTTATTATTATTAATTAATTTTTTGATTTGTATTCTTCTTCTTTTGTTTTGTAAAAAAAAATAAAAAAAAAACCAAGCTTCTCATATTAATTTTTTTTATGTTTTATACACGGTACAACAAATACCTTTGTATATACAAAACATTTAAAAAAAAAAACAATGTTTAATGTATAAAACCATTAATATTTACTTTCATAACGCCATTTACCTTCAAGTGATTACTGCATTAAAATGTACCTACATACAACAAGCTCATCAATCAATTTTGAATCTTTTTTGTGTGCGTGGGTATAATTTTAAAGTAATAATTTAAATAAATTAAGTATTTTGTTATTTTTCGTGTTTACATTTTTATTAAACATTCTTATTTTTTTTTTTCTTAAAACCAAATGAAGCTAATCTACAAAGTTAAAAAGCAAATACACCGCTTTTATTTGAATACATAAAACAATAATAAATTAATCTTTGCACATAATGCTACAAGGTAACTAACTTTTTTAATTCACCATAAAATTCATTAAATTGCATTTTTTAACATTTTCACTTTTTGTCGTTTTGTGTGTAATTTACTGATGTTTGTTTATTTTAAAGAATTTTTTTTACTATTGAAATTAAGTTTCTTGATTCTTTTTGTACAGATTATAAAATTGAATTAATTTTGTTAAAAAAATCTTCTGCATGACAAATCAAAAGTTCCATTTCTGGGAACTATTCGTGTTTTTATTTCGTTAAAATCTTTAGTTGAAAAAACTTGTAAGTTTAGCTTTGAAAAAAAGTACTGGTAAATGTTTAAAACGTTTGTTGAAACAAATTTGGATTTGTTCATTAATCGATTTATTATTTTCAAAAGTATTTCTGATTATCAACTCGTCTTTTATCAAATCGAGTCTATTTCACTTAAAATACTTGTTTTATCTCAACAAATAGAAGATAAAAAACCTTACCGTTTTATTCAAAATTGATGCGTATTGAATAATAGACTTCGGGGTTCCAAGAAAAATATACTACTTTTAAAGTATTTTCAAATATATTTTATGTGATTCAAAGTAATTTATTTTTCTCTTGTCTAAACGGCGCCGCTAAGCTATCGTACTCTTACTGAAAATTCGACATGCTGATTTTTTAGTACTTGCAGTCCTTGTAATCTAATTGTGGAACTTCTGAACATAGTATATTCATTTTGAAGGAAACTTGATGGGTTGCCTTTATCTTACATGGTCGTGCCTTTATCTTACCTGCAGTTATATTTCATTACACTCGGGTGCAACGTAAACCTCAACTACTATTTGTTTAGTTTATACACACATTTTCGCACCGGAATCAAAAAAGTACTTCTCAGTACCCAATCAAAGATGTCACTAATTTCCACTTGAACCTGTTTCTTGATAGATTTTAAAGAAGTATTTGAAAGATTTACATTCAAAATCTTAAATAATTCTTATACATAAACATAAACCAAATTATGCTAAAACCAACTAAGCAAAAAAAAACAATCCAGACCTACACTAAATCAAAAAAAATTGGTATGCCAATTTAGAGCATTAGAATTAACAGAAAATATTATTTTTTTAACAAATCGATTTTGAACGAAACCGAGAGAATACAAGGAATTTATAGGACGCGCCTATAATTGCGATTTGGTGCTTTTCGTTTAGTTTACTCAACTTTCGCTATCGATAGCAAGGGCGCTCATCGACTGCTCTTGCTAAAGATAACTAACAGCAACATAATTCAAAATGGCGAAAGCGGATTATATGACTGATTTTTCCAATTGAGTATTCGCAAAGCTACTTTTCGTTCGGCGTTAGACTTTAGCTTCCGACAGTTCCCGATGATTATAGTTTTATCTAAATACTGATAATCATACCATCTCACTGAGCTTAAACATAATACTTAACACCACACTTAACCCACTTCCTTTTCTTAGACCCGAAAGCGATACCCGTAAACGTCCCAACAGCAATTTCATTTTCTTGGCATACAAATCACTTATTTGTTTTTTTTTTATTACTTTTAATTTAAAAAAAAGATGTTTACATTGGCGCCTGACTGGCTCCATTGTCGCCAAAATGGATGTTAAAATCCTTGAAATCCGCAAAGTCCCAAAATGGATGTTAAAATTCTTGAAAACGGCAAAGCCGACAAAATCCCTGAAACACGCAAAGCTGTCCAGGAAAGGTTCTTTTAATAAAAAAGAAAAAACTTTTACCAATAATACTTCGAAATTTTTTCTATCTGTAATTATAACTATTAAAACAAAACTAAGTAGGTATACAAAAACCAATAGATTATGTTCCTTCAATAACAAAAATGGAATTACTTTCGAAGTGACTGTAAGTCATGTGAACCGTGAACCTGTTATACTATAGTAGAATTAGACAAAATGCTAGCTACAAGTTTGGTCATAAAAAGATTTAAAAAGGTAATCAATCTTAAAATAGAATGACCCATTTATTAAAAATATCAACTACCAATTGATAATAATCGCGTTTAATGCTAGCGACGGCGTGGCGGCAGAAATGATCCCTTTATTTTATTTATTTAATACATTACCATATTCTTTTTCTGCTAGCACGTTCCATTTTGATTGCACATATATAAACATTCCATATCTTGTTCATTGCGAATTTAATGGCTTTTCTTATTAAAATGCACTTTAGAGCGTTCTTTATAATTATTTTATTATTATTTAATAATATTTCAAATACAAATCAAAAGAAGAATATAATTGTTTGTGAAACCATGTGATTTGATTTTAAAAACACAAGTATTTAAATTGAGAAAAAAAGAAAGCTAAACAAAATGAGAAGAAAAGAAATCGTAGAATTGTTCCTGTTTTGTCGATTGTCATGTTCCTCTAGCTGTGTTAGTTTTATACCTTAAACAGTGCTTACCTATGATGCCCAAGGAGATGACGAAGAGAGCTCGCTGCCACATATCGATCATGGTTTTCATTCCAAGTTGCCGCCAGGAATTCTACCACATGGTCTGCCCACTGTGAAGGAAGTAGCACCAGCCATAACACCGCTCGAACACAAAAAAGAACACGAAGAAAAAAAAGAGAGTAAGTGAATATGTTTATAAATTGTTACTTCTTTTTCTTCTTCCATTGCTCTCTAGGAAAACTTTTTTAATTGTACATTTGTTCATATAATTTTTAGTTAAGGAACTATCGGAAGAACAAAAACAGATGATCATCTTGTCGGAGGACTTTCAAAGATTTGTATTACGCGCTGGACGTGTCATCGAGAGGGCTCTATCTGAGAATGTGGATATCTATACGGATTACATAGGAGGTGGTGATAACGAAGAGTCGAACGATGAGAGGACACATGCAAGATTGTCTTTAAATCGAGCTTTCTACGAAGACCGATGGTCTAAGAATCGTTGCATCACTTCAATGGATTGGTCAACACACTTTCCTGAACTGGTCGTGGCTTCCTATCATAATAATGAGGTTTTTGTTTCTATTAGCAAATGCAATCACTTAACAAAAAATTGTATTCTAGGAAAGTCCCAATGAACCTGATGGTGTTGTTATGGTATGGAACACAAAGTACAAAAAACAAACACCCGAAGATGTATTCCATTGTCAGAGTGCCGTGATGTCAACATGCTTTGCTAAATTTAATCAGAATCTTATTCTCGGCGGAACTTATTCTGGCCAGATTGTTCTATGGGACAATCGAGTGCAAAAGCGCACGCCCATCCAGAGGACGCCACTTAGTGCTACTGCACATACGCACCCAGTGTACTGTTTGCAAATGGTTGGCACACAGAATGCACACAATGTGATATCGATCTCATCCGATGGCAAGCTTTGCTCATGGAGTCTGGATATGCTGTCGATGCCGCAAGATACACTGGAATTGCATCAGCGGCAATCGAAGCCAATAGCTATCACTTGCATGTCTTTTCCATCGAATGAGATCAACAATCTGGTAATGGGCAGTGAAGATGGCAATGTATACTCTGGTAAGTTTTATATAAAACAACTTCTTATTTGCATAAAATTAATTTTTTTAAAAATTATTTGTGTCTATATTTTAAGCTTATCGCCATGGAACACGTTCGGGTGTTTCTGAGGTGTATGAAAAACATTTAGGTCCAGTGACAGGAATATCAACTCATCCAAATCAATCCACACCAGATTTTGGTGATTTGTTCCTTACATCGTCCATTGACTGGACAATAAAGCTATGGAGTCTTAAGGTAATTAGAAATTCTGTGATAATATTGGTGTTTATTTAAGATGCGTTTATTTTTTATTTAAATCCAGGACACCAAACCTTTGTATTCCTTTGAAGACAATTCTGATTATGTAATGGATGTTGCATGGTCTCCAATTCATCCCGCTCTGTTCGCCTCTGTCGACGGCAGTGGTCGCCTTGATTTATGGAATTTAAATCAGGATACCGAAGTGCCCTCGGCATCGGTGGTTGTTGATGGTGCTCCAGCGCTGAATCGTGTTTCATGGACCCCATCTGGGCTTCATTTAACAATTGGTGATGATTCAGGTAAACTTTATGTTTACGATGTGGCTGAACATGTTGCACAACCGACGCGGGATGAATGGTCGAGATTTAGTGGAACGTTGAATGAGCTCAAAATGAATCATAATGATTAGATTAGATTTAGCCGTGAGAACTTAAGAAGCAAAAATTGTGAGGAAAAGCGTTTAAAAAAATATGAATAAGGTCTTTGGATTTTTTATATGCGCCTATAATAGCAATCGAAACAACAACAAAACACTCAAAATCTTTTTACGAGAAGATTTAAATTAATTTACTTTAATCTTTTAATTAGCTCTTCCAAAATCAGAACCTTTTGTATGTATTATTTTTTTTATTTAATATTATTGCTAATTCAATGAAAACTTAAAAGAAAATTATTAAACTATTTTATTGTCTTCTGTTTTTTTTTTTATATATTTCGTCCATATTTTTTTTTTTATTTTGTCCAAAAACATAAAAGCACACACTTATTTGTAAATGTTGCTTACATATATCAAATAATCTATCAAACGTAGAAAACAAATCTACAAACCGATCTAGATTATGTGATAGAAGTTAATGTTCTTAAGACAGTTTGGTTTGTTTAAGTCGTTTTGCTTTTTAGAAAAGTTTAAAATATTAAATTTTTAATTTTTGTGTTCGAAATAATTTTATATAGCTATTTTTATAAGATTTTTTTATAATTTATTTTTAAAAATCAAGAAAAAAAGCAGCAACATATAAGAAAACATTTAAATTTTTTTTTAAAGTATTAACGATTGACTTAAAGAAGAATTTTTTGTATACACCTAGTGCATATTAAGTTTTTGGTACTAAACACAAAACTGGACTTTGAGGATTCATAAGAAAAAAAAAACTAGAGATGAAATATGTAAGCAAAATTATTATAAATTATTAAAACAAACAAATATTTATTAATGTATTAAAATCAGATAATTGAAGTATTGATATTAAAAGAATAATATACTGGAAATTAATGTGTTTTGTTTGCTTCTTAATCTAGTCAGTCCTTTAAAATGATAATTATCTTAGCAAACAAAAATATGTTGGAGCATATTTTTTTTTCTAGAAGCAATATTAAGAAGAGACTCAGGAGAAATCGTATGGGAGATCTATTTCCCTCCGTTTGGACGAGAAGGGCAAATAAATATTTAAAAAAAAAAGTACACAAATTATGTGCTTATCCAAAACCATAACTCCATTCTTGAATATAATTTTCAAGTTTTCTGAAACAGTTTTTCAAAAATTAATTTAAATTTCCAAAAAAATAAAAATATTCAATGCTCTTATTATCTAAGTTAAGTACTGAAAACTAGATAGTTTTTGAACTTATACTTTTAAAGATATAAAGGCTTTTGAATATAGCGGAAAATTGGACTTAGAAAGGAACAAATTCGATCATCATTCGATCAGATTCGATTCTATTAGCACTAAAAATGAAATTTTGTACACCAAAGTTTTGAAATTTATGCAAATAGTTTTTCAGAATTTATTGTCTAATTTTCTGGGCTAATTATCTAAGTCCCAAAGCTATAAGAGCCATTTTTTTTAAATACAACCAAATCTTGCGTGGGAAAATTCAATATATAACCTAGAAAATAGAATAACTGCTTTAAGCACGAAATTTGAGGAGAACCATGGATTAAACAAATTGAAATTTCTTATAAGAATACAGTTAATATTTTCATGGCTTCAAACAACCTTTTTATTTTTAAAAATTAATTAACACAAAACATAAATAAATAAAAATGATCATTTGTTGATCACAGCTAAGGCATCTGCGCATTTTTTCCCGAATCGCTGCAATACTTCATGGTATCTATTCAAAAGCGCATCTTTTGTTGTTAAATATTCCTCAAAACGCTCACTCACCAACTTCATCATAGCTTCATTTTCATCTGTGGTTTTTTTAATCTCCTGTCGGTTCTTCTCAATGGAATTTCTCAAAGAATTTAAATTCTCTTCGGATTGCTTCACCTTCTGAACCAGTTCAGTTAAGCGATTAGTTGTAAAATTCTTAGTAGCAATGACTTCCCGGTCCAGTTCATCGACATGCTTTTGCTTTTCCTTTATGGTTTGCATTTTCGCCTGCAAGCTCGGTTCGATCCAGTCGGATATATCATAGGAAATCAACTTGATTTGTTTTTCAAAATCATCAATTGCTTTCGTGATATCCTGTATACGTTTGGTTATATACAGTTGTAGTTCTTTGAGAAATTTTTCGCCTCTTTGAATCTGAGTCTCTAGATCGGCTTCCTTATGCAAGTAGAGCGACTCAATGTCCTCTTTCAAATTTTTAAAATTAACCATTGTCACTTGGATGTAGCTGTTAAACTGGGCGATTTTTTCTGTCAGATTCTTATAATGCCTTGAGAGTTGGACTTGTAACTCATTATCTTTTTCTTTGAGGTCACACACCATTTGCTTTTTTGTTTGCAATTGAAACCGCTTCTGGTCGACTTCTTCAATGAGCATATTTCGATCTTCCACCGACATCTTTTGAGTGTTAACTACAGTATGGAGGTCTTCAACGACCAATTTAAGTTTTTTAATTAATTCATTCTTCGTACTTTTCTGGCGTTCTAATTTATCGATTATTTTCTGATTTTCCTGCATTAGTTTTTTAAGTTTGTCGATCTTTCTTGTATTGGTTTTTACTTCTTTATCTAATCGGAAATATTCATCTTCTGATTCGATTACTTCAGTTTTTGCTGAGAGGCTGTCGATTTCGACATTCAGAAGTCTGATCTCCTCGTCGACAGCGTCTAAACTTGGGATGGATATTTTTTGGCAAATCAATTCATCTACTGCTGATTTTTGAAGTTTTTCGAATTCTTCATTTTTTTGGTTATTCCACAAAGAAAACCCTTCTTTGGCCATTTCGAACAGTTTGTCGGGCAACTCATTGCTAGCTATAGAATGGTTCTTTTTGAAGGTTTCGATATTATCCGAGGGCGGAATAAAGTCCATAAAAAAGGAGAACAACATAACTGCATTGCCAAAGGCGTGCGGAGCTGTTGGAGTCTTCAGCCAGGACTTGCTCACCGTATACGGGTAGTCGATTTGGTTGAGAATCTTGGATATGGATTCCACGTGATTCGCACCAACTTTAAACTTATTTCCAGCTATAAATTTGAGGAAGTACTCGACTAGACCAATGAACTGCTTCATGGACATAGTTTTAAGGCCACCTCGGTTCAAGAACTCTGTATTCACGCCACATACAGCAGTCTTTAAGTATTCAGTGATTCTCACAACTTGCTCTTGGATCCAACGTTTGTCATTGATTGTAGCGCGTTGCTTTTCTCCAGTGAATTGTCCAGTTTTTGATGGTGTGATGCGCGACGGAGTTCTTTGTGGGGTGTTGACATTGCAGGCGCTGCTGCTTCTTTGGCGTTTGGTTGTTGAAGCAGTCGGTACAGCAAGATAATTGGCCGTCGATAGAAAATTCAACGGCTCAGCTGAAGAGCTCCTTCTTATCGATGGACGACGGATGGGTTGTTGAAGACGACTTGGTCTGAAATTTTAATAATTTGTTTTGATAGTCGTAATCCCTTGCGTATTTTATTATAATGTACCTCGATTGGCGAGCTTTTTCTGATGGAGTTTCATATTCGGTTGTCCTTCGTGGCCGTTGCATATTATTAAATTATCAAATTGAATTATAATTTATAAGCTAAGGATCAATAGGAAGTAATATAATTCTTTAAATCCTTTGTTTGAAATAAAATGAAAACGATATTTGAAATTTTGAATTTAAATTATTTTTGACAGAAACTGGATCTGTTTGATTAAATTGATTCATTTGACAGAACTGAAGCGTTCGGAAACTAAGCTATGTACTAGATTATTTGTATAAAAAAATGTTGACAGCTTTCTTCTTGGAGGTGCGAATCAAGCAAAAAAATAAATTCAAAATCCGCAAAGAAAAAAAAATTTTAAGAAACATATAAAGCAAAAACAAAGTAAAGTATGCACTTAAAAGAAAAAACTCTTACCTAGAGAACGGACTCAGGGGGTTTGTTCTCTTTCGCTCTACAACCTGGACCATCGAGAAAATACTTTTCTAGAGAACCGACTAAGGGGGTTCATTGGGGCGTATTTGGGTTTTTCTTATGGGAAATACATTGAACGTCATGTCGAAAAAAAATCTATCTATTTCCGGGTTCGTATACTGACTTCCAGGGGGCGTGGAACGCAACTTACCAAGTGTCAATAGAACCTATTGGCACTTGGTAACACGGCACCTGGTAGTCAACGCGTGAACCCTGAATTGGAGATAGATGTTTTTTTCGATTTGACGTTCAATGTATTTCCCATAAGAAAAAAACAAAAAAGGGTTAAAAACATTAATTTTACTAATAGAATTCATATGAACGGGTAAAAATATTATGATTGTAAAAGCATAATAAAATGTGTTTATTAGCAAATCAGGTGGAAAATATATAAAAAATAAATAAATAATCCTGCGTAATTTGCCCCCAAAAACTTTAAACAGAGATGAGTATTAAAGATATAACATGACTGTGGTCACTACTCACTATGGTATGTCCAGTTTTATTTTCAGAGGATGATGTAAGACTCTCGAAAAGGGATCTCTGACAGCAACAAGTATGGGCGTAATTGGATTAAGGCTTTCCCAAACCTATGCCAGTCTGTTTACGAGAAAGAAACAATAAGAACAACGCTATATTATTGTTCTTTCGTCTTCGTCACCGAATGCTTTGGAAATAGAAAAGACTAAAAATGTTGTTGAACATGCTTGTCAGTATGTCTCATAGAAAATGTTAAATGCATTAACAACAGAGTCTATTGGGAGCTGATATATTTCGGGGCTAAACCTTAGCCGGGATAGAGACGGGTCAACCGTGATATTTTTATAGTTGTTATCGATAATTTGTATTGAAGCTACATTTTTTCACAAGATGGGGTTTTTCACCCCATCGGTCGTTTTTCCAAACGGACCTATTTGGGCTTTAAAAAATGTACGTACTGTTCTATTCAAACAGATGTCATGAAATGTGTTGACCAGTAAATAGGCAGAAAATAGATATTCGCGTTAATGATTAGGATCCTCATTATGATTGCTCCATCTTTAGCAAGGAATAACTGACTCACTTTCGGGTCCAACACTTTATCCTCAAACAGAAAGTCAAGAAATCTAAAGCATTTCATTCGTTTAAAGCTAACCCCTCTCTCCCTTCACCCTCATATTTCCTTCCGGGGGCCCGACTGTGCCAACAAAAATCTGTCCTATCCTTCTAACAATGCCTAATTTATAAGACCCTAGGTCTTACTGGCATAAATATGTTTGTGTGTGTTTTTTTGTAATATACCTAAAATCAGTTCTTACGACAAAATTTTCTATTGCACTATGCAAGAATAGCAACTTGGGTTACTTTCTTTTGATTTGAGGATTTGTATTTTTCTTCAACTATTTTTCCCTGCTCATGGGAAAAGTGCTTTTAATCGTCAACCAGTGAAGACGCATAACGTCTTACATGTGCGCTTGTCCAACTTTCAGCAAAATGGTGGCCTTCAAACAAAAATTGAATATATTTTAAAAAGATCAAAACGATGCAGTTTGTAATAAGTTCTGTGTCTATAGCAACAAAAGCACAATTTTTAATTTTTTCGTAAATAAATATTTTTTTATTTTTAAAAATAAAAGTCTATATTGTATATTGTAACTATTTATATGCATAAAGTATAGTAATATAAACATTTTTAGTTTTGTTTTTACTTGTTTGTTATGTATTTGCTTCCACTTTTTGTTCTTCACTTCATTTTTTATAAAAAAAAAATAAATAAAATTAATACTAAAAACAACAAACTATAAAGATTTTCTTTTCATTATTCATTATTATTTTTTTTCTTATTTTAAATGTTTCAGTGTTTTGTGTGTGTTGTATATAAACCTTGCAAAATATTTGCTAAAGTTGTTTTTTTTTATGTAATAACAATTAGTTTAGTTCTGATGGAAATTGAAACACATTTATAATTTTTGTTTATGCACTTTTATATATACAATATGTTTTTATACACTTGATATCTACAAACATTTATATAATGATAGTTATTTGTTTTTTATAATTCATTGTTAAGAGTATGTATGATTATTTTTACTTTTCGATATTTTTGTTAGTTTTTTTTTTCTTAAGAAAATATACAAAGTGTACATCATTATTTAAATTTTTTGTAGCCTTGTATTTTATAAAATTGGATTTCTAAGCCACATTTTGTACGAAAGAAGCAAATGCAAAATAGAAAATTACATTTTTTCACATTTTATTTGATTTAAAGGAGGGAGAATATCGTTATTTTTTGTTACACATTCATTTAATTTTTTTATTTAATTTGATTAAAATTACACTTAGTTTAGCAGGTTTTAAATCATTCTCATTTTAACAGAGAAAAATAGGCTGAGATAGGGATATGGACTAAAAGTAAAGTCATCTTCAAATCCGTTGCATATTCTTTTAAGAATTAGTTAGTTTTTCATTCATGAAAATGAGATCTCAAGAACAGGATCAAATTTAACAAAGTATCAATGCAGAATAGGCCGGCTGAAAACTTAAAAAAAAAAATTGGACGAACTGGTAATGGAAAACTAAACTCCAGCTCTTTTCTACTATGCAAAAGGAATCTTTATTTATTTGATCATCTTTTAGAGTGACATCTTGAATAAACTTTCGAATACAAACAGTGTCGAGAAATTGTGGATTCATAAAATAATTTATCAAGCAGACGATTAGGAACTGCCACAAATTAGTCAATCAAATAGTTTGAATAGAACAGTAAATTTCTTTTTAATCTTGTCCATATAAAATTTTCTAGAAAAGTTTAAAAATATTGCATATAAAACAAATATTTTTGGTTTAAATAACAGTAGGGGTATTCGTGCAACAATGTAAACTCATGCTAGGCCACAAACTTTTTTAAAACAAAAGATGCTAATTTCTGGTATGAAATTCTCGCAAATAGAAGTCAGTTCAGTAACACACTAACAGTGATTTGATTGGTGATTCGGCAGAAACCGTTGTGATTTGACAGCCCTAACAATGTTTGCCTAAATTCGTAATGGAGGGTGAAATGTTTTTTTTTTTAACTCAGGTACTTAATTTTAACGGTTACTCGCAATAGAGATTTATTTATTTTTTTACAATCATCAAAGTAAAAGTTGGCCATACAGTTTTCCAAATGAACACTTGATTTTTTGAGGAGCCCAGGCAAAGAAGGTTAATCATCATCAGCATCACCTCTGCGAAAAAGCTGGTTAATGTCTTTATGACAAAAAATCAAAGCAATTCAGCAACGATTGGGTTTAAAATGATTTGAAAAGATAAGGACAGCTATCCTCGAAAGCCATCATTGAAAGTATTAATTGTCTATTTTGAGGTGCTCAAAGCGCAAAATTGGAACTAGGTGATTAAATAATTTATTTGCATAAAATTATTTCCATTTTAGATAGACTTTTACTTTTTCAATGACCAGCACTCTTTCTATTATCATTTGAATTCTAATAAATGTGTCAATCTTTAATGTATATATATAAATGTATATTTAAAGTTTTTTAAGCTATTGTTTCAATTACATGAAAACTGTTTAACTATTCGGGTTTAAATAATAACCAAGCTGTTTTTCTAATGAAGAACTTACCATTGTTTCCAGTGTAAAATTTCAATTGCTGTAATCGTTTCTTTAGTCCATAAACCTCCAGCTAATCCCCTCTTTCGTCAATTTTAAATACAATATATCGGCAAAAACATACATATTTTTTTTACTATGATTTTTTTTTATTACAATAATTTGATTCCCTAATTTCGTTTCTTTTTTCACGTGTTGGTTTTTATTTTTATTTTTAATAATTACTCCGGTTTTATAAATTTTTTTGTTCACTCTATACACAATTATAAACACTTTTAACAAAATATTTTAAATTTACCCACTTATTATGTTTAATTTAAAAAAATAATATTGAATGTTTAACAAAAAAGAAATAAATTAAAAAATATAAACAAAAGTTACACATTTTTTTTTTTAATAAAGTATCAACATTGATTTTGTTCTTAAAAACATTTTCTTAAGGCGCAACTTAATTTCAATTTTACGTCTTAGGTAAAAATAAATACATTTACATTAATAAAATCTAAAAAAAATAATAATATGATAACAATATAACAATTTAATGTGTACAATCTTTTTTTTTTCATTTTCATTGAGTTGTCTAAAACAGTGTTTTTTAAACTCAATGATGTTTTTTTAAAAATGTTTAGAACATTTTATCTTACACCGGATTTTTTTTGTTTTTCTTTCTTAAGTTAAATAAAATTTTAATAATAAAGATAATTTAAATATTTACAAGAATAAAAAAAAAACACTTTTCTTTTTGTTGTGTAATCGACAAGGAAAGAAAAGTGTTTTATTTTTGTGTTGTTATTTTTCAATACGTTTTAGACAATCTAAAATTAATTTTCTATCCACTATTTGATTCTTAAAATTAGTGTTCTTTTGTTCCTATCTTAAAACTCAAAATAATTTTTTTTTGTTTTGTTCTCTTAAAAATATTTTTTTTTTTTTTGAGAAAATACATTTCAGTTTATATATTTATGTACATAAATTTATATATTTTTTGTGTGTTTACAACAACGATTGTTCATTAATTTCTTTTCATATTAGTAAGTATTTTTTTTTTATATTTTCTTCGTTTCTTGTACAATGTAAAATTGATGATGGCTCTCTTTTTTTATAGATTTCTCTTTGTAAATATATAGAATATAGATCTTTATATGCATTTGTTTGTTTATTAACAAAAAAAAAAAAAGATGTTAAAAATTATAATGATTACGGAAAAATAAGAAGAAATGCATTAAAATAGTTGAGATGTTAATATTTATGAATATAAAACAAGAAGAGTGGTGGTGTGGTCAATCGATGGTGTGTGGTGTGGTTTGTGGCATAATATTTTTTTTTCATATTTTAATATATATATATCATTCATTATTTAGTACATATACATTATATATCACTATATAATATAAACAATTAATTTCATAATACAAAAATATAACAAATAGTTATAAATCAAAAACAATCAATTTAAACTCACTACTTAGATTTATAGATTACAAAATGTAAAATTGGTAAAGATTTATAAAGCATTGCCATTGGTGGTTCCTGTTACAATAGCGGTCGATGTCGTCAGTGGTGTAGGCGGAACAACAACAGATGACAATGACGGTAAGGTGGGTTGATTTGAATTATTATTTGAAACAGCCACAACCATTGGTTTCATTGAACCGAGGTATTGGGTGCCAATTAATGGTAGACTTTGTCCACCCACTGAGAGATTTACCTGAAAGAATGCGACAACTTTTCAAATTATTTTTAATTAAGTTAGAATAAAATAATAATTTTATTTTTAAAATTAATTTTAATTAATTAAAAATAATTGTTCGCTATTTAAGTCAGTACTATTTTGAAAACGTTTCAACTTCAAAAAATGACCAAGCCTTAGGTTTCTGCTCACGAACCGCTTCGTGATACAGTCATAAATTATATGTCATTCTGTTGCGATTTTCTTAGATTATGTACAATGTGTTTCGTCCTAGACATGTACGATGCTTTTTGTGGCTTTTGTGTATCTAACATTTGTTTTAATAAAACACGGCGTAAGCTTCAACTATTCGGCAGAGCACACAAGCTGCCAATCACCAAATGTGAAATTGGTTGAAAGTTGTGAGTCTTATGTCTTGGAAGCGTCTCGTATCAATCATAGATTTTGGGAAATTTGAATCAAAAATGCTGGTTTCAAGCGGCGATTTGCAGCTTGATTAATCTAACATGTGCGTTGTTCTATTTAAACAGCCGTGAGATACACAAAAGCCTCAAGCAAACGTAGTCCGGTTCTATGCTGCGACCCTTAGGGCGCAGGCCGCTTTAGTTTCTATCTTTTTTTTTGTAAATCGTTTAGAAACGAAAAACATAGTTTTGTAATTTACTTTGTTTAAAGTTCATGTTAAAAGATTAAAATTCTTGGTGTTTACCTTTCCAGCCATCTGAGGTGAAGTGGCAATCAATTGAGCAAAGTTGTTATTTTGCTGTGCTTGAGAAACACCAATCGATCCGAGTCCAGCAGCTGATTGAAGAACTTGTGTATTCAGAATATGAACACCACGTCCAACATTGTTTGATGAATTTGTATCATTTGCAGCTCCTTTCATTATAAAAAAAAAACAATAAAAACTAATGTTTTCAATTATATAATAAATTCAAGAATTAACTAACCTTTAAGTGAAATTCCATTGTTCACAATAGCCAACTTTCCATTACCTCTGTACAATGAGCCTGTACCATTTGTTGCGGTGGGAAGGATATTGAGTTCGGCACCTCCAGGCAATCGGCCAACTTCAGCGGCCGAGGCATAGGTTGAGGAATTACCGTTCGACATAGTATTTGTGGCACCACCTGCGCCGGCACTAACAGCACTCATCAATAATTTATGTAACTGAGCACCTCCTGAACTCGGTGGGGATAATGACTGACCAAGTAGACTACCATTGCATCTGGACTGATTAGAAGGTCCAGAGCTTAGTTCAATTGTTGCCAAACTGTTTGCTCCAACTAATCGAAGATTACCACCATTTTGAGATGAAGTTATAAATGGACTAACAACCAAACTGCCACCTCCAACAACTTGGGACAGTTGCAGAGGCGTTGTTGCAAGTCCCAACTTGTTGTCCTTATCCATTTGACCCAATGCCAGTCCATTGAAGACCTTAAAAACCTTAGCAGGTTGTTCTCCTTCATCTAGGAGCTGCTGCTGATAGTGATGTTGATTGTTGTTAAAGTAACTGTCAATGTTATTGTTGTGGCTATCGCTAGCTGGACTCTTTCGAGTCAAACCGTTTCTTCCAAGGCTGTTACTTAATTCTTTGTTGCCATGGCTGACAGAAGTTGTGATGGTCGATGCTGAAGACGAGGATGTCGATGAAAAAAATGAGGGAAAGCTTGATGAACTCGACGACACAACGGCTACATTCATGTTAAGTGACATACCCGAAGCAGTAGCATTATAAACGCTATTTGACGACGAAATACCTCCATTATTTTCACAGTGTGATGTTATATTTATAACGGGAGATGAAAGAAATGTATTACCATTGGCAGAGACATTTGCCATAGTACCAAACTTGACACAACTCGTCGTTGGAATGTTTGGAACAATTTTGACGCCACCAGTTGGAGGTGATGATGAATGAATTGAGGATGATGAGGAAACACCACTCGATGAGGACGGTGATGGCGAGGGCGTCGATGGAGTCGGCGATCCTCGGGTCATTGATGTGGCCGATATGTTTTTTGCCGTCAAAGACAATGGCATGGTAACTGATGTTGCCAAGGAACAACTACCATCATTTGGAGTCGTTGCTATATTAGTCGCTACAAATGATGAAGCGGTAGATGTAGATGTAGACTGAGACGACGGCGATGATGATGATTTCATCAATATATTGGGAGATATAGGTGAACTATTACTAGAAGAGGCGGAGTAGGAGGACGATGTTGATTGTGATATCACAGGTGACAATGCAGTTGGCATTGAAGTTTGCATCTGCGAAAGTTGAGAAGCAGAGAAAGAGAGAGAGAGAGTAGAGACTTTTGAGCTTGTTTGTGTCGCCTCGTTAAAGAGACACTGCCCAAAGGTAACTTACTCCAGCGCCTAGTGGTGAAGACATTGTATTGCCGCCACTGCCACTCGATAGAGAGCTAGATGAGCTATACAACATACTACCCCGTCCAGATGACAGAGAGATCGAATCATTGAGGCCTTCGGTAACTGAAAATATAAAAAAAATAACATAAAATAATTTTTTTTAATTTTTGAGTTTATCACCATTTTCTAATCAATACCCTTTGACATCCTAAGAAACCCAAAAAGCAATAACAAATAACCTATGTAGGTAGCTTCAGCACAAACTTCAAGTGAGTAAGTTCTTAATTAGAGCGAAGACATTATTGTTAACATTCATTACCAAAAACATCTAGTTTAATAATAATAAGTTTTATTTCCACACAATATGATTTTTTACTTTAATAGATAAGCGGATATATAGGCACGAGAAGAACTTTCTAAGAAATTTACGTACATACATAAGTAAATTAAAGTACAAAAACATCAACAACAATTAGAATGTTATACCTTTTTGGAAGGGCACGATAATTACTTGAATTAAAAATTTAAAAAACAAAATAGTGGCTTTCCAAAATGATTAAGAATAAATAACATTGCTAATTTGTTGCTGTTTTTTAATAAATTAAATTTGCATTTGGTTTATTCTTGGGCTATTCAGAAACTTTTACGTTGTGGACAGTTTTTGTTTCAGCATTAGTTTGTCCGAATGAAATCATGTAATAAAAACGCTTTTTTAATAAATAAAATAAGACAGCTTTCAAGAAAATAATAATAAATAATAATTGCCACACGCAATTATTAGGACCCAAAGGTAAAGCAGGAAAGGGCGAGAGTAATGGCCCTTGTCGAGATCGTCGTTTGAATAAAAACACGTAAATCATTTCACCAGAGTGCAGACGTTGCGTTTGTGATTTGTCTGAATTTTCTGCTGTCAAAACTCAAACGAATAAAAACCCAAGTTTGTCAACTTCATGAGAATTTCAAGATACATAACAGGCATTTAACATTACGCATACATTTTTCAAAATGATTAATTTAAAAATTTTGAATTATTGTTTATTCTGAGTCCCAAAACTATCAATTGTTGTCCAGTTTTAACAGAATTTGAAATAAAATTTGTATTAGGAAGTAGAACACGTAAGTATGTTTTTCTAAATTTAAGGATAAAACTTTAATAGAATTATTTGCAACATTTGTACACAATTTACATGGTTTAAAAATTCTTGGGACCTTATGCATATGCAGTATGCACATCTGTGTATAAGTATGGCGGATGATTCGCTTTTTTCACTTATTGGGGAAGGGGATTTTTGTTTTAATAATGCGAATTTAATTTCTTTAAAACGCTTACCTCGTTCGATCGGAATGCTGCTAAGTTCAATATCAGAAATAATACTGGAAAAATCAATGTTATCAACTTTTGGCCCAAGTTCTCGCTTTAGGTTTACAATTTTCTTTTGTGCATTGATTTTTTCTTTTGCCAGAAGCTCAACTTGTTGTTCAAGTTCTTGTTCTTTCATTTTCAGTGCCTGTTAAATATAAAAGGTAAAAGGTAAAAATAAAAAAGATTAAAAATACATTAGACTTTTATTTGTTTACAATAAGTACAACAAGAATTTACCATAACATGTTTTAAAGCAGCTCCAAGAATCGATAGATTTGAAGTTTTCTTTCGTTCCTCGTCTTTAAGTTGTAATTGGCTTTTTAATTGTTCAAAACACTCCTTAAGTTGAGCCCTCCGATGTTTTTCCAGTTTATTATGGACTTCCCGAGTGCCAGCTCTGGAAGTACAAGAGGAACTGATTTTGGATTTTTTGATTTAATAAAAAATTAGTATTGAAAATATATTTTTTTTTCTCAACAATATATATTACTTTTTCGTGTAATTCTACTTAAAACATGCACTGCTGCATCAAATCAAAGTAGTTTTTTAAATATATTTTTGAATACATATAAAGGATCCTCCATCTAACGTTTTTTTTCAACTAGTGCTTATTTTGTGAATGGTAACACTTTGCTCATGTCTGATTTGACAGATAATTAGTTTTATCCTTGCGCTGAATGAACATGACTGTGTATGCGTTTTCGCTTCGCTAAGTGGGCCTGCGATCGACTTAGAGAAGATGCCGATTTTGCCAAAAAAAATCATCTTTTCAGATGAAGCTCATTTTGATCTTGGCGGGTATGTAAACAAGCGCATTGTCGCATTTGGGGCACAGAAAACCCGCACGCATACATTGAAAAGCAGATACACCCAAAACGAGTCACTGTTTGGTGCGGTTTTGGTCCAGAGGCACAATTGGGACATTTTTCTTCGAAAATGAGCAAGGAGTAGCCGTTACAGTCAATGGCGATCGTTATCGGGCCATGTTGAACGAATTTTTGTTCACAAAAATTGAAGAGGAGGATATTGGCAACATTTGGTTTCATCAGGACGGGCGGCGCTACGTGCTAAACAGCCGAAGCTACACTCGATGTTTTGCGCCCTGTTTTTGAAGATCGCATTATCAGCCGCAGAGCTGATGTCGTTTGGCCACCTCGGAGCTGCGATTTGACACCGTTGGACTATTATTTGTGGGGTGCCGTAAAAGATAAGTGTTACGCCGACAAGTCAGAAACAATTGACGCTTTAAAGGACAATATTCATGAAGCCATTGGTGAAATACAGCTGCACACAATCGATAATGGGCTTAAAAATTGGACTGATCGGTAGGCTACTGCATGGCCAGCCGAGGCAACCATTTGAATGAAATTATTTTCCATTATTATCGAGAAGGATTGTACTTTCAAATAAAAAAAGAAATTTGAGAAAATATTCAGTAGTTTTTTTTATAGCACTTTCAAAAAAAAAAGTTATTTGCGGACCCTTTTGTATGTACGAGTATGTAGGTACATACTCGAGAATGTTAAAAATAAAAAGTAAATAAAAACATTCGCTTCGAGAACTTTCCAAAAATAATAAAAAGGAATAACTAGTCGGTACTCAGAAGACCACCATCATCCAGAGGTCTCTTTCACAAGAACGATAAAAAAGACACAAATAAAGACGCGTCCACTTTAAATTATTAAACAAACTAGACAAATTTTAAGAATAAAAAAACACCCAAAAAAAGAAAATAGTACACATACGCCGTAGTGAACGTTTTTTTATCGCCATAATACAAATTAAAAAAAATTTTTTTAATAAAATTATCACTCACCCATTGCTATTCGAACTTATCGTTCTTCGCCTGCTGCCGCCACCAATCGATCCATGTAGTTGATGTACTCCACTAGATGTTGGCGCCGATGATGCAACACCCGACATCGAGTGCTCCAAATGTCCACCGGATACCAATAAACTTCCTCCTCTTGGTGGAGATCCGTTCATCATACTAACACCATTCATTGGAACACCAGACGTAGACAAATTTATGCTTCCGACATTCGAATTAATACTGCCACCACTCAAATAGCCAGACGATGATAAATTCAAGCTGGACTGGGATGAATCTTCAGCGGCTGCGGCCAAAACTTGATGGATATAATGGTTATGCAAGATGGCGGGTGTATTATTGTTGCTATTACTACTGCTGTTAGTTATGTTGCTGTTGCTGTTGGTATGGTTGTTGTTGTTGTTGGCGGTTATAATTCCATTGCTTCCAACTAAACTGTTGGCTGTAATTTTATTGGAAGAAAGTGAGTAACTACGTATTCTTGAAGATTCTATAAACTTTCTATTTGACATTGGCGGTGGGGTAAGAGGTATGCATTTTTTACGAAATACTGAAGAAGTATTTGCTGATGCAGTTCCAGCTGCAACAGCCGATGCTACCCCCATTGGTGGTGAATTTCTTAAATTTGAATTGGTAGTTGTTGTTGCTGTTGACGATGGTGTTGTATGGGGAATTAAATTATTGGCACTAAATGTATTTGCTGCAGTACGAGTATTGGTCACATTAATGACAATCGGTTGGGTTGTCGCTGCTGCAGCAGCTGCAGACAATGCTGCCAAATTAACACCACCATTAAATGCTGTCGAATTAGCATTACTACTATTTTTACTATTATTGCCATTCGTGGTGGTGAATATGGGATTTTTATTTTTATCAACAACTGTAATGGTTGTATTATTGTTATTGTTATTTGAGAAGAAAGAATTAAGCATTTCGTTTTTTGGTGAACAACTAATATTATTATTATTATTATTGGACAATGATTGCTGTTGTTGTTGTGATTTTAATCCTTGTTGATGTTGTTGTTGTTGGTGTTTATTTGTTGTGATTGTGGTAGATGGTGTTGGTGTTTTAATCATTATAAAGGAGGAAGGGGATGAGTGACCATTCGAGTATGGCTCCTCTGTAAAATAAATAAAAAAACGAAAAATAAAAAATAAATATAATAAAACATGAACAACGATCGGAAAATGAATGTAAACAAATCAAAAATAATCCAACTTTATGTATGGAATAATAAAATACAAAAGACACAAAGCAAAATGCAAAAATGCTTAAGCAACTCGAGATGGTATGCGTTATGCGCCCGCCACCGTTGCGCTGGATAGCCAGGAAGGAACACATTTTCGTGTATATTTAATTCAAAGATGTTTTGAAGGTTATTTGAATTGTGAAATGATGTTGTTGTTGTGCTGCCTTGTTGCATTATACATATCGGAAACAAAAACCAGTTCAACAGAAAATAAAAAAAAAATGAATCATTGCCTATATGCCTGCTCGGAATGTCTTAAGGTACTTTTTTCTTTTTTGCTGATAAAGATTCGTCATTCGTTATTGACATGTGGTCTGGGTAATAACAGCTTTTGCGCATAATTTCTTAAAAACATTTTTTTTTACGACTGAGCTGTAGACATAGAAACTGAAGACAATGGACACATGTACATGTATGTATATATATTATATATGTATGGTGAACGAAATATCATGACGTGTTTTTAAGCATCGAAATTGCTTCATACCAATCTGATTCCAATTAAACTATGATGACCCAACAATAACTGGTTATAACAGAAAGGAAGTTGCAAGTTTGTTAAGCTTTTTTTCTGTGCGTGAAGCATACAAATTTAATTATCTTGAATACACAAAATCATCTCTTAATTTTTGGAAGAAAAAAATGATCAAAATTCTTTTGAAGTTTTTAAGTATGAATACCACTAATATTCAACGTCGTAAAGTTTGGTCCGGAACTTCAACTTTTAAATAGCGCAACATCTTCTTTCGCCAAACCTTTGCCTTTTGATAAACATACAAAATACGAGTCACGAAATGATTGACTTCAAAAACGTTCGATTCACTATTCATAGTAGGTCTTAAATAGAAAACAATTACATAACTTCATTGGTAGTTGTTTAAAAATTTAAATGAAATACAACATATTTAATTAAATATTAACAGGGCTTCAGAACAAAAATTAAAAATTATAATTTATCCTTTTAAAAAGCTAAGATTCGAAGAAAACCTTTAACTACACTTTATTATAGCTTCTCACATGTTTAGTGAATCTATACACGTACATAGGTACACAAAAACGAAAAACTTTAAAAAAAAAAGTCTTGCCTTTATGCAAATAAGTATACCTCAAACAAATCGCCAGCTATGACATTTTTCTGAATAACGGTCATCATTAATAAATCATCTTTAATAATTCAATTTTATCAATTTCATTATTATGAATCACGTTTCGTTTAGCTTATTTTTTTTAATTTAATTTTCTCGCAAGTTTGTATAATAATAACTTATAGAAACATGGCTGCATGCACAGTAAAATTATGCAACATCATCAACCACAGTAGAATAACAGTTGAGTCGACCTGATGCCGATATGATGAGAGTAGTGTTAATTAAATTGTAAAAACAAACTCCCACACTTCCCTACTATTTTTTTTTTAAGTTGAATAAATTAACATCGACATCCGTTATTTTTCGACAGAGATTTTTCAAGGAATAATCAAACTACGCCCAAACATTTTATTATAACATATAAAACATCTCTATATATGTAAATATATACATTCACGTATGTACATATCACAGCATGCCGAAAGGCATATTTAACTGTAAATTCAGTATTAATCGGGCAATGATTTAAAAATATTTTTTTATAGCTATATGTTATTGTCGTTACATAATTGAGATGATAATTAAAAAAATTGATATTATATACCTATAATTTACACTTTTTAGTTGTTTAAATTGCAATTTCACACGAACGAAAAAAAACAAACAAACTACAATAACACACTATAGATAGGTATCCCTACATATCTGCCATAGAATTATTATAGGAAAAGTGGGAAATTTTGTGAATCAAAACACAAAGATGCCATACTGTCGATAGTGTGGTAGTGTTTTTTCTCTATTTAAGTTATAATCATGCGCAGTTAGGAAAAAAAGTCATAAATGAATATTCAAATTACAAATGAAGACTCAATGGCAATATAGTAAACATTTCAACAACAACAACAGCAAAAAAAAAGCTTGCATTTGGTGAACACGTTGAACGCGCACATCATTACTTTTGGGTGAATGCTCCTTCGGCGGTTCGGCACCGGCATAATAACTATGATTAAATAGAAAAAAGATACCAAAAGTAATTTGTAATACCGAGTTCCAATTAAAGAGTTTTATAAGAATATAGAAGTTTGTTGGTTGTCACCGAACTAATTTTAGAATTTGGCCTTATTTCTGAACCAAACAGATTTTACATGGGCGCAACGTTAAAGTAAGCCTCATATTATTTTCAACTGAAAAGAAATAAATTTGAGAAAAAAGATTTCGAGACTTAAAAGCTTATGCTTTAAGAACGACAAGTAGTTAAAAAAAAATACATACCTACTTATAACATCGATTGGCTTTCATTGCATTTGCATCTAAAAGTTTTTTTAAAGCTATTAAGGATGAGTTTACAGTTTATACTAATAATAGTTTACAGTTTCTCAAAATGTGTGAACTTTTCAACTGCAGCGGAAATTTTTTCTAATTATTATGATCCCTCATTGCAAGTTTTTTGAAAAAAAAACAGGAAAATTTCACGTTACCAAACACTCCTAACCTCTCAAAAAAATGACAGCTAACACCTTGACACACTGACAGATGATGTCGACTAAACCTAGGATTAAAAAAAAAAAATCTCAAAAAGTTCTGATATATCCTAAGTGGATACATGTAAACTTAGCAACTGCTTCAATTTGACATAACGCAGGAATAATCAACATCAAAATTAACGAAAATAAAAAGTTTGTGTAAGCTGTGATTTTTGAATCATAGTAACATTTTTTCCCCTGAATTTGAAGTTTTGCTCTTTTTTAAACACAAATTAAGGAGGTACATATGTATCTATGTCATAGGAGAAAAGTCCAAATACCAAACTATTATTTTGAACACCTCATACATATATTAGGCATGTGCATGTTCAGAAAAATGAAATCTCCGACGGCTCAGCAATCTCAGGATTTCTCAGCTTGGCTGTAAAAAAGCCGACTTAAATTCTTTGAGATCTTTAATTTTTAATAAATTATTAATACATTAGTACCTTTTAAGGTATAATTTATTGGAAAAACTTATGTGAGCTATAATAAGCAAGGCTTAGATAACCAAAAGAAAACATATATCTAAGTAGCCAACCACCCACTTGTTAAACCAACAAAAACAAAGAAACAATAAAAGCTTTAATTTCCAATAGAAAACGAGCTTTAAGTTCAAACATTATTGCACTTCATGGTAAGTAAATAGAAACGAGTGTACCTAACTAGCTTTCTCTTTTATTTTGTTATTTTTTTTTTTACTAAAAACGTCATTCATTTCCCACGTGAATCATGTTCACTTGCGTCAACTCAGCGCACACAATCTCACATACATTGTATGTATGTATACGATTATCAATCTAAAAAAAAAAAAATCTACCATGTGCCCAGGTTTGTACAATGTAGTCAGAGCATTGGTCGTAAATTATTTACACTGAATTTGTTTGCTTAGCAAAAAAACATGTGTTTTCAACTTTGTCGCCGCCGTCATGTATACGTGTATGGATAGGTACACTTGCTTTTGCGGTTGCCCTCAAATAAACATGAACATTGTTATTACAAAATAGTGCAGCCCACCCCTTTTGAAAATTTGAACAGACGAACAAAGAGGAGAGATGCTTTTTTTTTAAATCTGTGAGCCTTAAACGTGAAGAAAAGAATGGGAGGGAAATATTTGTAAATTATTTTACTATATATGATTGTGTAAGGCAGGCAAAACTGAAATAATGGCGTTGGGTTACTTACATAAAGAAAATAATAAATAATCATGGTGAAGAAGAAAAAGATAAGTCCAGTCAAAGTTGTGTGTAATTATTTAACGAACACGTGGATCTATAGAAAGATTGTACTAGATTTTGACCAATACGTGATCAATAAATGTAAAAGAAACTTGTCGATACAATAATTTTGGATTAAAATTGGTGTAAACTTACAATATGTAGGTATAGAAGAGTACTTTTTCCTTGAGTAAAATAAATAGTTAAACCAAGATTCTAGATAATTATATCTACCTTAATTTCGAAGAAATTGAAGTTCTTTGAAAATAAATGAACAGACGTAATTTTAAGCGTTGTCGCATAGTTTGCTGTCAAATCCCGTTGGAATTTTTGTCTTAAGCCTGTTCTCTTCCTCTGTAGCATCGTGCCTGCATTTGTAATATTTGCCTGGCAATATCAATGGTAATGAAACAACGTTACATTGGATTGTTTCCTAACCTTTCGACAGGCATTTTTGATCCTCTTCACAGGATCATTATTTTAACAGCATAATTTAACAATATAGTACATAACCTTTTAACAGAACTTTGACAATTGGTATTGTCAATTTTGGGAAGTTAAAGGACAATGTTTAAATTTGAAATAAACTTGAAATACTCACTAAGTTTGACAGCTAATTGTAAAAATTTGTAAATACAAACAAAATTTGAAATTTCACATCACCAAAAAAAAAACACCTAAATTCGGTTTTCGAATAAATGCGTTCAACACAACTTGAATATGATTATAAGTAAGTTCAATTTTTAAATTTAACATTTAGGCTGGAATTCACTGAGCGCTCTTCAACTTAAAAAATCCTCCCTCATTAGGTCACAAAAATTTCCTTTTCATCAATTAATGAGGTAGGATATTTTAAGGTGCGAAACTGAAAACATTGAAAAATTAAAATCCAAACATTTATTAACTGCATATATGAAGCAACAATCCAACTAATACTGAAATAATTATTATCATTTCAAGCACAGTTTGCGCACAATGGGCAACTTTGTATTTTCTTACTAATCTTGTACCGTTTATTTATTCAAATTATTATTTAAGAAATCTCCAACAATACAAACCTAGGTACTTAAATTGATGAGATCTATTTATAATTTTATTTCAAGTACTGAAAGTGTTTATAAATGCTAATTCGTACAGACACACACGCCTCATCTTATAATTCGAGTAATATAAAAACATGCACATTTGCCAGTAAAAAAAAATAGTTTACAAAGTTGCTTTAGGATGATTTCTATTTCTATTTGTTCAACAATAAATTAAAATTATGGATTAGGAAGAATTCATGATAATCAAATTACAGATTTAACCCAAAACAAACTCATGGCCCTTATTTCAATAAGATAAGCTGACAAATCAATAATGAATTAAACGATCATAAGTGACTTCAATTCCGAAGATATGATCACAATGTTTTTGGAGAATTCACGGACTTGAATAAAATAAATTACCCATCAAATAATGACGTATCCATTTCTTTTTGGGTGGTGGCAGAACTACTGTGTCCATTTCGGTTACATCTTTGCACTCATTCGACGAACTCATCATCGATGTCATTGTCAAAGTTCGTTTACGGCTCTCATTTTCAACCGGCAAATATTTTTTGCTATTATTATGCTCAGTTGGTAACGTTCGAAAATACTGATGATGCTCGTGCACATTTCCAACGTCGCAAGCACCATCAGTTGGATGGGGAAACATTTCACTCGCACTAAATAACCGATTCGAACTCATTAGCGATGTATTTAAACGCAGAAATATGTCTGCCAACAAGTCCATTTGTACTGCGGCAGCAGCAATTGATGTGGTTGTTACTGGAACAACAGGCACCACTTGTGGTGATACGTCTGCTGTCAATGGCCATGATTCAATTCGTGGCCATACAACTTTTGATGGCAATGAAGACCAAACTTGATGTGCTAGTGATGTCGCTCCTGTTGTAGTTGCTGTTATTGCCGACGATGACGACGTCGACGGTAATAATCCACTTCCACCGCCAACCATTTCACGGGCTGCAATTCTCGATCGCGGTTTCTTTGTTAAGTTTTCGTTTTGCATATTATAACGCTCCGCTTAAAATCAAACAAGATCAAAACAAACAAGTTAAACCACCTAACAAAACAAAGGGAATAATGTTGAAACATCAACGTCCTAAGCAAAGGTCACAGTGAGTCTTGTATTGTGTAGCCCGTCGTAAAAATGCGAAATAAGCAAAGAGCGCATTTTATAAAGGTACTTTTACACGTAAAAGCATCAACAACGACACTATAATAATTAAAAACACACAACTCTGTCGGCTCTGAACACGGAACCGATCCCTACTCGTTCACTTGTACGATGCGAATGATTGCACCTAAAGCATTCCACCTTCAACAATGCACCACTGTGATGTGAATAGCAGAGTAATCGACCGTCCGTCTGTTTGTCTTCGCTTTCGACTCGACCGTCATCGGTTCACGACGACAATAAAGAAAACTAAACAATTTGCGAATGGCGATGCAAAAGAAAACTCGAACGAGTGTACAAAACGCCAGTCAAAATTAAAATGCTCCTTCCGACTCACCTCTTTCTCAAACAGCACTGTTTGTGACAAGTCGATTATTGTTTAAATTTACATAAAAGAGTGGCAAGATAAAAACGAAAACACATCAAGCTGCGAGGAAAGACATACGAAATCCAATTGTACAAGGTGATGCATATACAAAAGCAAGCATTTTTCTTTCGCGAAATAATCTCATCTTGAGTAGCTACTGATATGCGGTTAGCGGAAACGGACGCAAGTGCCGATTCTTAGTTTACGTCCACACAGGGTGTTTGAGAATACATCACTGTTCATACTTAGCTCATAAGATTTGCTTTAAAAATTGTTTGTTTTCAACACATTTAAATATTGAAAAGAAAAAAGAAAATATCAACACAAAAAGAGGAGACGAAACTCACGTTATTCTAACAATGGAAAACAAACAAAGGATTTGACACAACCACGTGACATAGTTAAGAAGAAAAGTGCTTACCTTCTTTCAAGGAAATATGTACATATGTAGGCACAATGAATACTCTTCATACATTAAGAGGGATTTATAATAAGGGTAGAAATGGCGCCCAACGTTGCCTTTGGTGTTTTTTGTGTTGTTCATGTTTGAAAAGCAACGTAACAATTCGAATAACATATTCATGTCAAGTTACACAATGTGCTTTTGAAAATCGCATTTAACTTGTTTAAAGTTTAATTTAATAAAAAGTTTTCTTTTGTTAAAAGTTTGAATGTAATAAGAGGCGTGTTAATTTCCACGCACATTTACATATACATATTACTAAAATATTTTTAAATAAAATTGCACATAATTATGGACCAGTTTGTTCACAGTATTTTAATCAGTGATTATTCCAACGCATAAATTCTAAAATGTGAAATGAAATGATAGATTCAGCCAATTTGGGTTGATTAACGCAATTTAACTAAAATCTCAGAAACAACCAGCTATAAACAACCAACCCAAACCGAGACGAAACCAGTGCGAAACTGTGGTGACAGTCATAGCAACGTGTTGTTATTGTTGTTTCATCGTCGTATCCGAATGTTTCGCATTACACTCCAGTAAATCGCATCTGCTTGTGTTTTCTGACTAATTTTAGATCAAATATTGCTGAACACACTCATTTATTTATTCGAAGATCAATTTCGAGTTCGAAACTAAGAAAAGAGGAAATAAAATGGCATGTGCGGTTTAATGAAGGATGAAAACATCCTTCGCTATACACAGCACCGTTCTAATAACTTAGAACGAAAGTTATAAACTTCCAAAGGAAACCAATCCAATATCGATTTTCGAAAACTGCTAAAATAACGCTTTGTATATGAAAACTATAGTACTATCATGGTGGAAGTCGAATGGGGCGACATCTAATTTACCTATGCAACCCTTACTCTTTTTTTTTGCGGAGAGCTTATGGAGGTTTTAAATGATATTTATTGATATTTTTTGGATGCAATTATCCAAAAAATAGTCTCCTCTTGCTCCTACCACCAATTTTCGACGCATAAAGACTCCCCAAATCGAATTTTACACCTCACATTTTGCAGCGCCACCACCAGGACCTCTGCAACCCTAAAAAAAACTCGCCATGATAGTACTATAGTTTTCATATACAAAGAATAACGGTACAAGAGCATACTATGTACATATTTACTTTTGCTTTTGGAATTTTTTTGTTTGTTTTTTAAAATTATTATAAACATTGATTCTAAAATGTATTTTTGAAGGGTAACTCTGTTCCTCTTCTTCCTAGTGCCAAAAAGCTGTGACTGCCCATCCAACCATGATGGTCCACCAGATGATTTAGACTTTTTATTTTTTGAGATTAATCACCGTTATGTTCCCTTTCAAATAAGAAAATGTACTGTTATGTTTATTAAATCAATAATATATGAACCTATGTATGTATGTACTAGGTACTCCTAGGAGAGCAGTTTTGTTTCATCTATAAGTAATTGATACATTGATAGCCTACATCTCCTGAGGCCGCAAAGCTCATTGAACCTGCTACATACATATACATATGTAATGTAGGTAGGCTGTGCTGAAACTTTGAAATAATAAAAACCACAATTTCAAATGTAAAATCTACTGCATGTTCCTATTTATTTATGTAGATATGTAGTACGTATAATAACACCGCGAAGCGTCGCTGGCTGGGTAATGATAATTTAGGTAACAGTACCAAACCATTACCACCACAAAGGTAACAACACAAATGTGATAAGAAAAAGCAAGAGAAGCAAAAACAAAACATTGATTTATTTTTTTTCATCACACCATAGCCAGCAGCCAGCCCACAACCAACGACCATGTGGGGAATATACTGCAACAAAATATAATAGCATAAAACAAAACAGACCGAATAACATAAAAATGTCACACACTTGAGAGTTCATTGACATTTACGGTGTTTGCTTCTTTGCTATTTTTATTTTATGCTAAGTTTTGTTTTCTTTTTTGCGTTTTATTATTTTGTTGAGTTAAGTGTGAGTATGAATTGTTGTAGTTGTAGTTTGTAGTGCGTATTAGGCTAGGCGTTTGCGTCTATCTTTATTCTTTATGAGGAATAGGTACCAGCCTATCAATCGTCGTGATCTAATCAATCAATACAACTTGTGTGCAAACTCAACAAACCAAAAGCATGTGGTGGCCTAATAAAGACAAACTTAAATATTTCGTGTTATTTTTTTCTGTTGCGTTAGGGAAGTTTTGGATTTGTTAAAAATAACATATTCATAATATCGAACCGAAAACGGGATTTCGCGATTAAATCCGTTTTTATCAAAAAACGAAACAAGTCTTCGCATATGTTTTTCATAGATAGTTTTCGGCGAAATATGGAGTTTGGATTAAAACCCAATCAACTCAAGTTTTTCCATACATTTTGTGAAGCTTGAAGTATTCGTAAAACACGAGTGTCTTATTAAACCAGTAGAAGACTTTTTGAAACTCAGAGATGAACTGAACAAGCAAGTCATTGGGAAAATTCCTAAACCCAAAACTTGCTCAAATTATGCTAAGCGAACAGTTCCAAAATGTAAACGTAAACATCCCTGCTAAGCAGATTGTCCCTAAATGCGCATGAAAATAATTTGCCCATTGATTTGTCAAAATTGAAATATCAAACGAAAACACGTAAATGGGTAGTGTGAACGCATTACGAGTTTTCAAAAACATTTAGCCCAGAATTGCATTTTGGGTTTGCTGTGAATAGTCTATAAAATAAAACATCTCGAAAACCAGTTGAAAATCAGGTCTAGCTAAACAAACAGACTGATTGGAACGTCCAAACCTAATTTAACTATTAACGTCAAAATCTTACAGCTAAATGCATATGTTATTTCGATTTTCTTTAAATTGTAAATAATTGGACATGATCAGAAAAATATTTAAATCAATCAGCAAAAGTTGAGACAGCTTGAGTGGGCTTCCGACTTTGATTGCAAATTTCTCAAATGAACAGCCCTATTTTAATGGTTTTGTTTTAGAACTGTTTGGTTAGAATATTTAAAAAGTTGTTCTTAATTTGTAGGTACGCCAGAACTATCCCAATGACAATAGTTATTCTCAATTTGTACGTAACAAAATAAAATAAATAGCAAAAATATATTCGTTTACTATTATAGCTGGCAACACTACAAGTATAGAAATCATTTTAACTAAATTATAAAAATGACATAACTAATAAAATTTTAAATTAAGAGTTAAAAGTATAAACTCAATCTGCCCCTTAGTAAAAATCTTATTTAGAATACAGAAGCGATAAGAGACTTTATAATCTCTATGCTACACACTTTTATGGATTAAACTTTTCACACTGTCTTTATATACCTACATAATGTAGGTACTCTCTCGTACAAAAACCCACACACGCACCAAACAAACAAGAGCACAATCAAGAAAGCTTATTTGTAACCCTCCCCAAGTCAAAATCTTCCAATGCCAGAGCAGAATATGACTTGGAAATGAGAATGTAATTACAGCCAGCAAGAAAAAGCACAATATGAGACATTAAGGCGGGGTGGTGTCTGGTTAGTATGAGTACTGTACCCGCGTATTCTCCTCTGTCCCATGTGATTTGATTGAAGTGTGACTTTAGAACCTAATATATTGTCATAGTTGTTGTTATTGTTAAGCGACGCACGCTTGACCAAAGCAAATAGACCGACCGGGTTTTTTTTTCTTTTTGTTGTTCAATATTGCAACTTATTGCACGAACAACACAAACAAGGTTTATTTTCAATTAAAGCAGTTCGTTTTGGTTCGCTTTTATTTTATAGGTATGATTTACGCTCTCCCATATCACATGCTTTTTCAAAAAAAAAGAACCCATAACAAACAGCACTATAACAAAAACAACAACTAAAACACAGTGTGCAACAGAGTTGCGAATCTTACCGCGCACAACGCCCCAACACTAGGTACACTCTTGAATAAAATCCTGATGTTGATGTGTTTAGTGGGGAGAAAGAGTATTGCGTTCATTTTGGATGATGAATCATTTGTTTGTTTTATTTTTTTTGTTCATGCTTTTATTTTAACTTTTCCCAATGTCATTTGGAGTTGATTATTTGTCACGTGTATGCGTGTCTTTATTATTTTTTTTTTTTACTTTATTTGTATGCATGTGCAGGTGAGTTTCAATATTTATTTAACGAAAACAAGACAAATAAGGGAATTTGTAAACAAGGTCAAATAACAAGCCTCAATGAAATTTTTTTTTATGAAGATTATTGTGGCAGAAATACCCAAGTAATTCATTCATTGAAAACAAAAAAATTAAGACAGCAACCAGTTAAATGTTAAATTCTTTTATCTGACCATGTCAATATTGAGAGATTGCATCGTGGTTTACTGTTTTATAGTTTCCTTTTGTACTATTGCATCGCAGCAAACATTTATACAATCATACGATAAAAATTATTTAAAAATTCTTCTTTTAAATTTTTTTATATGTACGAGTATGTATGTATTTATTTCATACCACCCATCGGACGCAGTTTTGGATGATTTCGTCAAAACTAAATTCCAAATTGCACAATTTCTCATAAAAACGTCATTAAGACAGTTTTAAATCACCTCAATATCAGCACTTAATTACACTTTCAGGCCCCTTCATCTCCGGCGCATTATCGATAAAGTAAGGAAACAGATCTACTACAGCTGCGAGTCAATAGATTTGTCATTTTCTAGACAAATTCGATTTTTTTTTTTAACTTTTTTTTTTGGTTCTAACTTTTTTTTTACATAATTTATTCCTTCGAATAACACTTCACAAGTCTCTCAAGTCATAACTTTTTCCGTTTGAAACATTTTTTGCTTATCATTTTTTTAACCTATTAATTCTGTAACGCCATTAGAAAAACTAATGACCAATTAATTTTTTTTTAGATTTTCAAACAAAAAAGCATCCTTTGCCACCACATATTTAAGCCAAAGCATATATGAAAGAAAATAAATATGAGTACATATACATATGTAATTCATTTAAATTACAAAAAAAAAAAAACTTACCCGTAATACTACGACCTTCAGTAGTTCTGCCATTAACTGCGGCCGCTGCCACTCCATTTGTCACCGCTTCAACACCATAATCAAAATCATTGTGAATTAATTGACTGATATTGTTACTGTTGTTGTTACTATTACTGCTAAGGTTCGTATTATTATGCATAATTTGGCCATTTGACAGAACGTAAGCAGTTGCTGGTGGTGATGAAGATGATGATGATGATGGTGAAGATGATGAAGACGATGAAGGCGAAGAGGACGATGACACTTGATGATGGCGTGCATTATTTCGACTATTGTTGACACTTTCATAGAAATGCTGCTGCTGCTGTTGCTGATGAGGTTGAGATCTTTGATAACGTTCACCGACAATAGATGATGGAATTGGTGATAGTTCTAGCGATCGACTTTGTTCTTGCAACTCAATAAACCGAGCAGCTTTTAGAAGTGTGTCCAACGACATCGTTTGGTATTAACTGAAATACAAAAAAGAAAAAGCTTATGATTACCTTAAAGTAATTATGTCTTGTTTTAATGTTCTAGTTAAAATGGAGATTATGAACAGTTATTTTCTCCATTAATCTGATGACACACCCTAATTTCCATTACAAGTTTTAATTACAGACACACAATTACAACATATTTTAATCTGTAAATTCTAACTATACTGTACTCAGGTATGCATATAGGCATAAAAAAGAAAGCATCTTGTACTAATTACCGATAGAAAAAAATTAAACCAAAATCTCATAAGTATTATCCAAAATTGCAATAAAATACGAAATTATTTGGAAATATAAAAAAAAAAACATATCACGTTTAGTTCTCCCCTCAATGTACATACATACATATCTACTTGTACATTATTCCATGTTGTGTATAGACGTCAAATTAAATTGGAGCACTAAAGCCCAACGTGATCATGGTCAATTGAACAGAAGAGAAGCAACAAAACAGAAAAGAAAAAAAAAATAATAAAAACCGAATGCGTCAAGTTTTGTTGTATTTGATGCGTTGAATTTATCCGAGATAAATCATTCATGTGTGTGTACATGTACCTACAACTAGTGACAGAAGATTTTTTCTTCTTCAAATATACATGCTTACATGAGCACAAAAAAAATAAATAAAACGTTTAAGAGTAATGTAATAAAGAACTTTGGAAAGATTGTTCAATTACATGGAGCTTATCCCTTAGTCATGTCATCAACTTCCACACCCCAAAAAGCTTCATCCTCTTGAGATTATATTATATGGGGGAGGGTGTGTGAGCCTTCAACAGAATTAAGAAGATGGAACATCGAAGAAGATTCTGAACAAAAAATTCATTCTATGTATGTATGTGCCAACTGTTAAAAGATTAAAAAAAAAGAACTCACGTTTAACACCATAAATTCAATCTGTCATTTATGGCCACAAATAAAATAGGAAACATTAATTTTACCTCAATTAAATGTAGGTATTTGAAATGTAAGCAAGTAAAAAAATTTTCAATTTGTACGTTTTATATGAAGTTTAAAATACTTTGAACTTAATCCGGTAGAATCTGGAAGTTAGCGATCACAACTATTGAATGCATATCAAAACTGGGTACGTTCAGTATAAATAAGGGACTACATTTAAAGTCATCTGCATGCAAATTTTGCTTCGGGCAACTTGTATTTTGAACTACCCTCTGTTACACTTCTTTTCAAGGTTTTTCTTGCTTAACTTTCCAAGAAATTTTTTGACAGCTGGCCCAGAGTAGAAAATTGCATTTGCAGTCCCTTAGTCGTCTGAGCTTATCAACTGTCAATCTTGCATTAGGCGTGTTATCAGACCATAATAAATTAGTTGTAGTTCTGTTTCCTTGCCCTATGGAAAGAACTTGTATGAACTCGTCTTAAATCTCAATTTCGTATGTAATTTCGCTGAAATTAAGGTGATTTGAAATTGTCTCAATGTATGGGAAATTGTGCATTTTTGAAGGCAATTTTGGGGGAAGTCTTGCAGAACTGGGCAATTTCATCCAGTGGGAATATGGTACTATGTTGACATAATTTAACAATGCGTGTGTTTGAAATCAATTTCGTAAATTATTTGAAGTATCTGTCAATTTTTTGTACAGAATTACATCAGCAGTGTAACTAAAAATGTGAAAATATTTATAATTTGTTGTTAGTCATAATTTCAAAATAAAAATATACCAAAAAAGCGCATTATTTTGGATCACTAGAGTGGTGTAGAATTTTTTTTCAGTCACAACAAAATAAAATTGTACATATTTCATATTTAAAGGATTTCCCAAATGTCAAACGAATACACCTAAATGTGCAATATGAACGCATTATCAATTTTCGAACAATAACTCCGAATACGTATTCAAACGCAAAAAAAAACATAAGTAAAAGGAAACACACCTTTACAAATAGTTTATCACATCCCCGTCTTTATGTTAAAAAGATTATGTGTACCTACCTACCTAACATGCAATTAATATCTGCGACCAAACCAGAAGGAGAGAGTGAGATAGTTAGATAATTACAAGTTATTGACACCTGACCACAACACCGTGCACCGTACAGAGATGTAGTATTGCCAGCCATGTACGTTTTTTTGTATTTATATTTAAGGTACATAATACATTTTTTTTTACAAAAAGTATAAAGTAGGAACGAACTCATTTACTTTGCATTGTAAATTTTTAACATTTTCGACTTTTATTATCATAACTCATAACGCTACTTTTGAGGTATACCTACCTATATAAAAAAAAATATGAAAAAATATCCTTTATTCGAAACACGAGTTCGAAAAATAAAACTCAACGAAGAGGAACGGATAAAATTTAATTGGTATATCTAATTACATCAGTGAAATAAAAACCAATTTTATTTCAAAAAAAAATATTATTCCTTTTTTTCCTTTGTAAAATTCATCAAGTAGTCATAATAATTTTACTTGTTCTCTCCATCTTTAATCAAGCTAAGAAATTAGCATTTTCACTAGATTGGATTTTTTTTACATTTTCCCTGATTTTGTGTTTTCATTCTATTTAATCATCTAAAGTCACATGGGAATGAAATAATACCAAATACGCAGCTAAAGAAGACAAAAAAAAAGTATATCTACTCGAAATCTAAATGAAAATGTTAAAAGGCACGTACCTACCCACCTACTATAACTCTGAAAAGTAAAGTCACCTTAGAGCACAACGACGACGACGACGGCGACAACGATAGGGGGTGGGAAAATGAATAAGTAAAATAGAGAGGTGGTTAAGGGTGAGCTATGACGGTGAGAGAAAAAAAAATGCAATGCAGTGCGGGAACGAGGTGAACGGGTTTTCCTGTTTTTTTTTTTTTTTAATTCTTTTGTTAAATGAAAAACCCTGCTCTAGGGGATGCAATGAATAAACCACCTACGTGGTAGTCATCATCATCGTTGTGGATTGTAGGTGCAATGTTCATTCATAAAAAAAATGAAAGAATAAAATTCCATAGAAAACTTACTGTTTTCCCACACCACCACTTCACAGACTTGAGTGGAAACTTTTTTAATAAAAACAAAATTTTGCACTACTTGAAACATAGAAAAGAGGACAAACTTGTACGTATGTATGTACATATAATACCTATTCCTGTTTTTTTTTTTTTTTTTTTTTTTGTGCTAGCTTTCTGTTACTTTACATGGACACAATTTCACTTTTTATATACGCAACAATGTCTGCGAACTTATTCCGTTTATCGTTGTTTTAGTTTTCCGTCAACTTCCGAAATTAAAAGAAAAACAACCACTTTGAATGAAAAATGAACTAGGTACCGAACCGACAAAAATCGTTCACTTTGCAGCAAATGGAGAAGCGCTTAATTAACGGGTAATTCTTTTGTGTTTTATTATGTTTCTAGAGAGCATTTTTAAGGAAACAAGTGTTTTTTTTTTCTTCTGTCACAATAGAACAAGACACTACAATTAGTGACATCTGTGATGATAATATATAAGTGGAAAGTGAATACGAATAAACGAACGAGCCAGGGTCACATTATGAACTGACTGGCATGCTCTGTAGAGCGAATGCCTTCACCATGTCTCGGATGGTACCGTGTTGTACCTATTTGTTTTGTTGTTGTTGTTTTTTTTTATTCGTGTCTTGCTGTTTTAAACTGCTGCGCCTTGTTGTGTCATGTGCCAAATACCACCACCACCGCTAGCTGCCGCTGATCGAACGCGTTGTGTCTTTTCAAGCGTTTTTTTTTTATCCGGGTCTTCTATCTTTTCAATCAACGAGAACAAGAACGAACGAGCAAAACCAACCAAACTTTATATAGGAATTACGAGAACGACACTACCATCGTCAGGACAGGAGAACATTAAAAGACCCAGAGCAGAGCTAGTCGTCAGCTCTTGTACTATTTTGAAGCCAACACACTGCAGGCTTTTACTTTGCTTTGCTTCGTGTCCTTCCTTTGTCCGTGACGAGAGAATGAAAAAACCAACGTTATAACTACCTACTACCGTGGGAGTTTGCGCTTCGATGTAAATAATGTTTCCATTTCCATACACTCATTGAATATGGTGTATGATGATGAAATGACGATGTCTTATAGAGTTAGCTCATACAAACCAAACGACCAAACGACCAAACGACAACGAGAGAGGGTGGCATGGCAATATGGAAATGGAAATAGCATGCTTGCGCTCAGATCCAGATGTATGAATGATTATACAATGTTATGTTTATGTTTCAATTCCGGTTTTATTTTTTCTTTGTTTGGTAGGTACATCTACGAGTTCGATTGGGGTTCAGGGGGGACAACTGATAAAACACCATGCTGCCTTGCCTTGCCAGCCGGCTCGCTAAATTTTATTTTATTTCATATCTCCTCTATCCTTGATATAGGTAGGTAGCAGGAGAGCAAACAAAAAAAATTTGATGTTGAGAACATTGGAATAGAAATAGAAATGATAATGAAAGAGAGAATGAAACCATCTAACGAGAGCGCGCAAGAACGTCATTTTCATGTTTGTTTTTTTTTTTTCAGATATCTTTAGAGACGCGTAGGTGGAAAGTTGAATTGCGTCCCAGAAATAGAAGTTGCAATACCTAGTTTTTTTTTTTGTTTTCATAGGTAGTAGGTATATTATGTATGTACGTTGAAAATATAGTACTAGATTAAAAATGATTATTATACCTATATTAAAATTATTCTTTGTTGGGCGCCATTTTTTAGGTTACCTCTGTCAAATTTAAAAGGATCTTGTGAAATGAACCGTGAATACAAGTCACTAATTATAATGTTGTTCGAAGAAGTCAATGTTTTTTTTTTGTTTGTTGATTTAATAAAAAAAGGGGTTAGTGTGCAGTGGTTTGAAAAACTTGGGGTAATTTGATACATCCTGTTGAGGAAATTGTTTCATCAAAAATTTATCACTACTTTGTCATTAATGAAATAACTGAAAAATAAAATTGATATGTATGTAGGTATGTAAGTAAATAAGAACCAAAATGCCTCTTTTCTGAAATCGAGAAAAAGATTGTTGATGCCGCGTCGTTTGCTAAAGTACTTTTTTTGGTGGACATGCTTCAGTGGCTAAAGTGCTTGACAACCAGCTTAGAGGTGTGGAGTTGTCTAAATTCTAGAAAGCATCCATTTCTTTATAAGATTTGCATATCGGTTTTGATGATGATGGAAGACATGCAAGACAAAGGTAAGATGTACCGCAGGCGTCACCGAAGAGTTTTCTATGGTTTTTCCGGTCCCAGGGAAGTGTCTTGAGTCATTTGTTCTTTATTACGGTTCTTTACTTTCTGCTTTAGGTAAGTTGAAGAATTCATTGCAAAACAGGACCTCTTATATAGTTTGATTCTGATGCTTAAGAATATTCTTTTACCCCAAAAAATCTCTACCCATACAACAACTTTTCAACTAATTATTCACTCAAAATATTGAACTATAACACAACAATCTTAGTCTTAATTGTGCGAGATGCGCCATTCATCCTTCTTCTTGTTAAAAACAAATGGAATGTAAATCGCTCTCCCCCCTACAGATAATAGCCTTTATTTTATGCGGAATGTTGAAAACGGTCGAAATTAATGAGGAGTAAAAAGTTATGGTTGAATCGAATTTTAATTACCACCCTATTTCCATTTTCCATAATGTAGTTTCACAATTAAATGTCATTCCTTTTTGTTTGGTTATATGTATGTATTTATAGGAGACGGAAGAAGGAGATGGTTTTTGCCAACTATACTATATAGAATTTACAATAACTGTGCTAATACCCGCAGGAACAATGGATTTGGTTTTTAATGTCAAGTTTTTTTTTCTGTCAAAATGTGACATGTTTAAGTTGTTGTCAGCGTTATTCTGTTATGATGAAAATTATTTTCTGTGGTTAGATTAGACAAAACAGAAACTGTCAAAATGTTTGACTATGATGAATATGGTTGTTTGAAAATTATAGATTATATAGTTAAATAGATTAATTTAGTACGTTCCAGTTAAATCAAAATTTCTTTGGACTTATTACACTTCGTATACATTATGTAATGTATATGTATAGAATATAGATACTACGATGTTATAAAATATACATTTAAACAAATATACACATATGTACATACATTATGTAAGCACAAAATACTGGCTATCAATCAAACTATTTGATTTTTAAAAAAGCATAAAAATGTTTGCAGCGCCAGGTGTGCTTGGCAACATAAAATTTCTCACGAATTTGTACAAATTTTCACAATGGTCTGTCAATCATTTGAAACTGGACTTATCACCATGCTTCTTAAAATAAATTCTGGACTTATCACCCACTTGGGACAACAAGTTCGTAGTCAAATTTTCTACTTACATATTATGCCCTGTGGAGTAATGTTCCTGGGGAGCTCACTAATACCAAGTTATGTTAGATCTACATAAATAGGAAATAGCCAGTACTCAAAAATTGGTTAAAAGATTGCATATGTTAAATCTTAAAAATAACAAAGGAACCCACTAGCTCTGCTCAATAACTTGTGCAAAGCCGTCAGATTTAGTTAACGCTGTCTGTTTATAGGTAAGTCAATTGAAAGTCAAATAGACATAATGCGTGTTTGGTAACTTGAAATTTTCACGAAGTTCACCAAACTTTTTTTTGTATGGGTTTTGAGATCAATTGGTGTACAAATTTGTTAGAAATTAAAGTTACCAAACAAAACTATTATTACTAAAACTTCGGTGACATTAAGCCGCACATTGAAATTGTTATAGTGTCAAGTTAATTTCGCAATAATTTTGTATGTTTCAACAGAAAAAAATAATTTTACAAACTTGTACTAAATTTTACAATTGTTTATTTATAAAAAACAGTGGCTATACAACTTCGGAGGATCAATTATATTCCAGGAAAAACATGTTACTTGATACCTACGTACAGCAAACATTGTTTTTGCCATTAATTGCATGCAACTAGACTTTGCATTGAAGATCAATAATTAAACCGATTCACTTTACGTTCGGTCGAAATTCTTCTTTTTTTTAAGGCAAGCATTTGTCTTTTGTTCCTGTTTTGCAATCAGCAGCATCAAAGAGGTTTCGAATATCTGCTGGTTGGATTTGTGGTTGTTTTTAAAATTCTTAAAAGCAGAGACTCATTTGTTATATTATTTTAACCTTTTTCGAATGAGTTACTACTTCAAACCTACATAGAAACAAGCACTCGTCAATATAAATTTACACATCAGAACATAGCTATAACTATAACAGCTAAATCCTTTCTGTTGCTGTAAACTGGAAGCCCCATTCAGTAAATTTTGAAATTTTCAGGTAAAATACAGAGAGAGAGAGAGAGAGAGAGAGAGAGAAAGAGAGTCGTTTATAAAAACCAAACATCAGAACCAGCTCCAGCGTATGACAATGACGAAAGACGACGTCACCGCATGTTTTTGTTTGCACAAAGAATGAAATGGCACAGAACGAGCAAACCAAAATATACACGAAAAATTAAAAGGGAATTGACAAAATACGCCACAAAGGATTTATCAACGCGCAGAATCCCCAAACCAGAATCAATTCATTTTTGCTCCAAAAGCAAAAGCCAAACAAAGGGAGAGTCGACCTTTAACCATGTCATCCCAGGCGTTTGGTAAGAAAAAAAAACAACAAGCAGAATAAAGGTTTTGTATGGATTTGAACTCACGAGAGCACTTTTTTGAATGTAGCTAGCAGCAGCGTGTTCAACAAACCCATGGGCTTTTCAAACACAAATCCTCTCTTCGCGGACGCCTTATTCTTTGGTTTCTTTTCGAACGAGAACAAGGATATACATAAACACCCAAACACCCGTATACATAGAGAGACTTGTTGTAGATCTCAAGGATTTTGCCAATATATTCCTCCTTATACAATATTAGTGCACATTTTATGATAAGATGCGGAAAAATGGGTTGCTTTCCCAGTCAGCAAAGTTCTATTTTGTATATATGGGGTTGAGTGGGTGGTGTTTTGTGTGCTTTATAGGATAAACGAGTATTATACATAATGCAATTGTCGGTAATGGATATACTTTCTTCTTCTTTCATCCTCTTTCGCATTGTTTGTTGCTCCTTTTTTTGAAAAGCTTTGCAAAGTATTTATCACATCACACGATGTTTTCTTCCTTTTTTTTTTGTTGTTTGTTTTTGTTGTATTTTGAAAATTTTCTTTATCTTCATAAAATGTTAACATCCGGTTCCGGATAAGCAGAAGGTTCTGACTGAGCGAAAGATGAAAGTAGACAACTTGAAATGTGCTCTGTTGAAAAAGAATAAGACTGTGGCGGAGCGGACGTATGTATGTGCAGTTGATAAGGCGGGTGGCATGGTAGCAGCAGCGTAAGATATAATGTACAATAAAGAAGCAAAGCAAAAGAAGAAATAGGTATTCGCCGGGCAGGTTGTGTGAAAGAGCACAATGTGTGGTTTGGTTAGTGGTTGTCGCTGTAGTCGATTAGAAGAAAAGTCATGTGTCTTAGCATGGCATGGCATAAAGAAAAGATTTTCATCATCAACAGCACACTGCACAATTTGTTTTATGTTTTGAATCAGTCTATGCTCGCTCTCTTTGGATCTGTCTTTTGTTTGAATAGTATATTTCGTTGTATCCCGGGAATTATGGAAAGCAGTGTAGCAAATTGGGTACCTATAGTGTAGTTCTTCTTCAATTCAATGAATCCAGGGATTTTGGGTGCAGATGGGAAGGTAGGTATGTATAAGTATTGTTTTTCAAATATGTATGTTTAGTTACGAGTGAGGTAAATTTTATAGGTGAGTCTGGATATGTACTATGAATGTAGAAGAACTGTCAATATTTGTTTTTTATATTTTCTTCGCAATCAAAATTAATGAAAAGGATACTAGAGCTTTACAAGATAAATAATATAGTTATGGTAGGTATAGGTACCTGGATAAATACCTACATTAGGTATCTAGTAATGGAAAAATGTAAATGCGAGTTGACTTCTGCGCTTGCTGTCTCAAGTAATAAGCTGCAGCAAAACTACATACCTATAAATAGTGTTTCAGTTTTAAATTATGTGAAGCCACAACATACAATGATAGGTACCTTGGTCATTTTCCTAAAAACCAAATATAGAAATTTTATTTTGAACATAATTCATTTATCCCTTTATAGGTATACCTATAGGAATAATTTAAAAATTTCAAAATATGTATTTCATAAAATACTCGGGTACCTAGGTATCCCATAAAAAAATGTGACTGTATCATTGACGGAGCAGAAAAATTTCAACTATCGTATTTTGGGGTTGGGAAATGGAAAAAACAAACAAACTTGTCTAAAATCACTTCTAATTTTATACACCCAATAAAAATTATATAAAAAGTTGAGAAAATTGACAGAAATGGCCAATGGTTCCCACTTTTGACAGTTTTGGCATTTAGTATTTTCAGAGCTTCTGATTGTTCAGATGTCATAAAAATTCAGTTGATGTCAAATGATATTAAGTTAAGTTGTTTACAGTTTTCTCTGAACTTTCAGATGAAAATTCTTTTCTGAAGAAAAATAAAATGCTATTGTTTTGAAGACTAAAAAACAAAAGTCAAAATTAATTTCCCATTTACTTTGTTGTTTGTATTTCAAAACACCTTAGGAAAAAATATTTTTGAAATATGGCACCCAAATAACGAGCTCATTAAATACACAAAATGGGTGACGTGCTTTCCAAATCTTAATGCCACTATACCACAAACTCCTTCTCTGAACTAATTTATTCATGTTCATCAATTATCAAAATTTAGTTTAAGCCAACTATTTTAGTCATGTAATTTATGTTTCTATGTGCTTGCATGTTTAGTTTAAGATACAAGTGCACAAAGTCATAATGTCGTTTAAAAACAATTATATCCTAATTTACTCTGGCAATAAAATCAACCAACCAACATTAATACCCAACATAGTTTCATTAAAAATTAATCAACTTTGTCTGCCTTGACATCTAGTTATGTATATTGACCTAAAAACAAAAAATTGCATATACTCGTACCATACTTCAATGCCAGGTTATTTTTTTCTTATTCCTTTAATTATTTTATTTCATGTCAGCGAAAACTAATAAAATGTAAATACATATATGAGACGTTAATAAAATCAAATTAATTTCAAATTACTCTCGTTTATGAGAAAAAATTGTAACTTTATTTACATTGCGTATAAAATTTTGTATTGTTCCAAATAAAACCCTTACTTAAATGTTAAACATCTTGAACACACTAAAACAAACTTAACGAATAGGAAAACCGGGGCTGCATTAATTTCTCTGTCTTTTTAAAGGTCGTTTACATTGAATTTATTTGATTTCAAGTTCACTTTAGAGCATTGCTGTATCCAAAATAAAATTGAATAAAAACAACAATCTCGTAACTAAATCTTTGTAGTTTTTTGATAGAACTATTTGACAAGTTTGCATTTCTAAAGATCTAAGACATTTCGGAGAATTCCCAATTTTTTCTGTCAAATACGGAAGAAAAAAATTGTATTTGGCCAGTATAATATCACTGCTGTCACTCTGATCTGATGCAAAATACAGTTTGATTAAACATGTGCGACGCATTAATGCACTTAAAAAGATATTTGTTTCACCATCGCATTATTTATCATTGATTTTTTGCGGCCCGCGTAGCAACATGTTGATGCCTAGATGTCATTCCAACGAAAGTATGTATAGCTATGAATGGAGAGGAAGTAATCCACCTTGTTGTAGTAGTACACCATCGTACTACCACGTATCACCCGCATCCGCACCCAAAAACTTTACACTTGTGTCACAGTGTGCATTTCGCGCACAATTCGCATTCAAATAGGAAATGCTATCGGAAAAAGGTGAACGCGACCGGGAGTTGGTCGTGTGGTGCTGGTACAGCGGTGGTGTAGTTGAAACCAAAACAAGGACCGAGGAAGGACCGGGTGTTGCTGCGTTTATTATGTGTAGGTATACGAAAATGTGCAACGAAGATTATTTTTGTTGTCCTGTATGCATGTCCTCAGGCTTTTGTGGGTGGTTGATTTGGTGTGTTAGGTTTGAGTGGAAAACTACAAAGTCGATGAAGGTTTTATAATCCTTTCTTGTTATACGTGCACTTTAATGCATGTTAAATTTGACCGTATTTTCTCTCTCTATCTCTCTCTTTCACTTGGTTTCTATTTGTATTCTCTCTCAGTTCGTATTTAATTCTATGTAGCTATATAGCATAGAGTTGTATTCGACAAAAGCTGTGTTGTAGAAATGGACGCGTTTTTATCAGTGTTGCCAGTTTGACTTGTTTCCAGTGAAATGAAATACAAATCCAGCCGACTGGTTTTCTTACTGGATTCGTTTTTTGTTTTGACTGGTTTCAAAAATCCAATATTCACCTTAACTTTTTTGTTTAAAACAATTGAAAGAAATTCAAATAAACTTAAACTCCAGTTTGGACATAGTTTGGGATAAGCGAGTGAATATGCAGAACAATCAACTAACCCATTAATTTTCAAATCTCTCGTACAGTGACATCAGAAAAACAAACAGGTTAACGAAATGTCAGCAGCAGCATTTCATTGGATCGTGTTTGAGATATGCTGCATGTTCGAAGTTTGCGATTTCAATTATTGTATTTTCAATTTCTAATGCAGAAGTATAACGAGTTGTTTGCCAATCAAAAAGTAAAAACCAAACAGAGAAATCGGAGGAAATTATTGGCAACAAATTCCATGTGTTCAAAAACCTTGTTTAAGTTAACAAGTCAGATTTTAATAGAATTTCAATTTTGAAGTGGCAACACTGTCTTTATACGTAACGTAGTACATTCAGCAATTTGTGTTCTTTGTTCTATACTTATGTAGGTACATACATTATGTACATGTTTTTGTACAAATTCAATTCAGTTGCAATGCGAAGAAGGTCATCGGGGTAGAGCAAAAACAGAAAAACATGTCAAATCCATCGATACTTGGATTCTGCGAGATTATGTGACGAACAGCAGACAAACGTTACGCTTGGAGCGAGATATCGTATCGTTATACTGTTTTCGTTATGCATAGGCATACAGATTTTTTATTTGCACGGAGTGCGTTGGTCTGATGTTTTGTCAATTGTGGCATGTTGACAGAACATTGTACGCAACATTCACACATGAGAAGAAAACACATTACATGTTTTTTTTTTTGGTTTACAATTTGCACTAGGACTGTTTGCAATCTTTTTTTTTTTCGGTCAAAAATGTAAAAATTGTCAATGAATTTGTCAAATGAATTTGAATACAATTTTAAAAAATGCATTGAACATTTATGCATAAAATGTTGAAATCCAGCCCCTCCCTGTTTTTAATATAGTAAATTCAGGGGCGGTATCGGCTAACGCGATAGTTGATAGTTGATAATCAAAAACGATACTTTTGCTCCATGTAAGGTGATTATCAAATCGACAATCGTTTTTTCCTTGTATTTCAAGTGACAGCTATTTAGCTGTCGTTTTCATACATTTTTGTGAGTAACATCATTATTTTGGATTCAATTTCTAAAGCAAATAAATTGTGTGTAGAATATTGTCAAACAAAAGCAAATACATAAATAAGAGAACCAAAATGACGTTTCTCACTGTAAGTACTGCCAAAAACTCAGCCTGTTTTATTGATCACTTTACACAGAGCAAATCAGAGTTGATAATCAAAAACGACTATCAACAAAGCGACAATCAACAATCGCGTTAGCCGATTCCACCCCAGGTTTACCACAAGGGAGTCATCTTGGTTGGCAATTATTTGTATTATTTATTAATGATCATCCTCCTGCTTCACATAGCTATATGTCTTTAATTTATTCGAATGACCTAAAAAATGACTCCATAACAAGCTAAAACTGAAGTCGAAGTTTAATGATACTGAGTAATTCTTGAAATGAATGAATGCGTTCAGCCGGGAATGGGTAAAAGTTTATTGTAAAACTATTGGCACTTGGTAACACGACACCTGATAGTCAACGCGTGAACCCTGAATTGGAGATAGAAATGGGATGGGAAATACATTGAACGTCAAATCGAAAAAAAATCTATCTCCATTTCCGGGTTCGTATGCTGACTTCCAGGGGGCGTGGAACGCAACTTACCAAGTGTCAATAAGTGCAATGAAGTTTTTTTAAGATTTGAAACCTGAAGAGAAATATCTTTAGATTTCAAGTTATAAAATAGGTAACTTTAAAGCTGTAAGTGTTGAAGTTATTATTTTTTAACAATCGATCTAGGTAGGTATATAAATCAAAACAAAACCTAACAATACCCAATCTTTTAACTCTTTATAGGTATCTAAACACCCATTTAATATTCACATGCTAATGTCTACTCCACTAAATTACGTCCTAATCCCCATGAAAATGTTTAAATTTGCGTCACCCAATTCCATATTATACGATAATTTGTCAAGCGTTTTATTTGTATATATCTTTTATTTACATTACAATCAATTATCTACAAAGAATCTTCCCCTTTGAGAGCTTGAACACAATATACTCTAATATACATACATACATAGGTCCCCCCTCTCCCATCCACACATATACATACTATATCCAAGTTCGTTCTTATCTCAATTGTCACCGCATCATCATCAAAATCCTGTTCGAAAATTGATTTCCTTGTAAAAGCCATACTGTTTCCGTTAACGAACTCTCCTGATAGACTCCTTATACCCTTCTACTACCCCATACCCTTTGCGCCGAGCTTCTAACATTGCAAAAAAATAAAAATCGGATAGATTCTACATTCTTCAACTAGGTATGTAGTAGGTACCTACTTGAAAAGGATGAAAAATCGATGGATACAAAATTACACCCGCATGACATTTGCATGTAGCACTCTTCTCTGTGAACTACACAACACATTATACCTATAGGCATATCTACATTAAACTGTAACCCCTTTTTTGTATAAGGCTGTTCTGTTTGTTGGTTAGTTGGTTTAGGGCGCAATAACACCTCCATCAGCAGTGCCTAAACCGTTAAGAAACAAAAAATAAAGTAGTTCTCTTGTGCCTTCTACTGTTATAGCTAGCTGTACATATATTCGTTTTTGTGTTTTGGCTTTAAATCGGATTATCAGAACGAGGTGACGATGATTGGGAATGTCTCGAAATGAACACAAAATAAATTCCCCTGTTGTGGATTACGAACTGACAGTATCTCTTTTGTCACAATGATGGTTTTGGTACCATATACCACTAATGTGTGCCACTCTGTCAGCGGCCCCATTTGCCGTTTTCTACATAATTTTTCTAATGAGAACGAAAAAGAAATCACCCCTTATGTGTATTTTAATGGTTCTATATAGAGTTTGACAATGTTTTTTTTTAGGTCTTTGATGCTTCAAAACTTTGTTTTGTAAATAAAAAAATTATAGAAATGTATACAAAAAGACAACAGAAGTCCAACGACAAACTTTTAGGTAAAGGTTTTTTTATTTTTCTCAACAAAAGGAATTTAAAAAAAGGTAAATTGTCTGTACATTTTAAATCATCATTTCATTTTATTCCTCTGTCAGGACAGGAGTAGCATCGGGGATAAGGAGCCCTCTTTCGACGTTGATTTTCTGTGTCACAAAACTAAGTATCAAACAAAAATTTTTTTTTTGTAAATGGCGCACTCAAAATTGCACACTATAACAACAAAAAGTCAAAGCCTGTCAGTTGATAAACGTCGCTTGCTGGGTCGTTGCTCGTCCACACAATCAATTTCAATTGCATTTCCACTTTATGTACAACGTTGAGAATACATTTTGTGCTGCTGTCAGATAAGACGACAAATGACTTTATACGAGTTATACATATGTACATACATACATATGTACATATACATATGTATTTATATTTAAATGAAAATTGAAATTAATTTCATACATACACGGTGATACAAAGAAAAACGGACAAAAGTGCGTGTCACATAATGATGGAGAATGAAAGACTTTTATGCAAAGATTGAAGTAAAAAACCATCATTAATGTGGGAGGACGTGTTCACAAGGCTTTCAATCATATTCTTAGAAAAAAAGAACAAACGGCGAAAAACAGTTGTAATGAAGGCACAGAATGGAACATGAACTTTTGGTCCTTTTCTTTTTTATTTACAATTTACATGGTATAGATACGGTTCTAATTTTATATTCGCTTAATGTTATGTTATGAATTATGCTATGTTAAATTGAATTGTAAGTTCACTTTCTTTTTTAATTTTTGTTGTATAGTATAGGTATACCTAATACAGTTCGATTACTGTTAGTTGATTAAAATTAATAAACGAATATGACATTTGCTTGTAGCAAACGCACTTAATGCATTTTGGAAAACCTTCATTTTATTCTCAGCAAACACTAACCATATCCAATGATAGACATGGTCGATGCAGTCTCTCACGATTTGGCTTAGAACCATATATGCAATCACAACAAAAACTGAAACACTCGTAACACAGTTCACAATTAGCGCTTTTATTTGGGTTCAGTTTTGCGCATCTATGGTTATGGCAAATCTTGTGATCATTTTGTGTTGTTAATATGACATTTTTTTCCCGAACTTTGCTTGATATTTTTGAATTCTGGCAAACTGGGCAAGATGATACTTAAGAATTGTGCCCTATGTATATCCAAAAAACAGTCAAACGGAGTTAAGAAGGAATAACACAATTTTTCCAAGCTGCCCAAACATTGTGCCAATGTGAAGACTTTGACATCTGTGATTTAATTAGTTTTGAAATGTATGTTCGGTTGCACCAATATTTAACAGAGTTTTAAAATTTAAAATTAGGTATTTTTTAGATTGTTTAAAGCGTTTGGTGCAAGTGATCATTAATAAGACATGAATTACAAGAAAATGAATAATCATAAAAGATTATCCTTTTATTTAATTGAGCTATAAGGTACGAAATTAGAATATTTATCAATCATCAATTTGATCATTGACAACCGGAAAGTGAGACAGGCATACTTTCTATCTCCTTTTAATAGCTCAATGTCCGACACCTATCTGCGAAAGCAAGAAGCTCAATTTATGGTAAACCTACATAAATACAACTAAAATATAAAATAAATGGACTAAATTTTTGCGAAAATTTAGGAAACACTAAATAAAGCTAATACTTTTTTAATGAGGCTATGTACCTATTTAAAAGATTTGTTTCTGCTTTAAATTTTGAAGCTATGATATTTCGCTTAGTTAGGTGGGTAGGTAGGTACCTAGGTAACGAAAAAGGAATTACTTTTAGATATCTTCATAGTTATACCTATGAACAAAAAAAAAATTCTAAGAAACACTATTTCCGAATACCTACAATAAGTTATGTAGGTACCTACCTACCTATACTAGGTAGGTACGTAAATGAAAACAAAATAAACATTTTTTTATTTATAATTTTAGCATCCTATCAAGAAGCCTATTCTTATCCTTTTAAAAATAACTTTAAATGTTTATTTTTTAATAAATAAACAAAAAAAATACAAAATAAAACAAAAGTATCACATTCAGTTCAACTAGAAGATAGAGCATAGAATTTAACAATAACAAAGCCTTGAAAATTAGAAGAAAAAAAAAGAAAAAAACAACAAAATTCTCCTTCAGGTACACTTTAAGTTCCTTTTTCTATTCCTTCCATATTCTAAACCTATACACAACCGGAATAAAACTCCTGGTCCCATTGTTTCCTTTCCCTTGAGTTTCTTTCCCATTAACAATAAAAATAAATTTTCACTGCTCACATGTTACGGCAATTACGACAACGACGATGATGGTAAGCAGCAACACAAGAAAAAATACACAACATCAAAAGACAAGAGGGAGAGTGCGAGAGTGTGTGAGAGAGAAAGAGAAACATTAATGGTAAACACAAAAAACTAACCAACGAACGTGTCGTCGGAGTCGGACGATCAAAACATGATGCGAGAAAAACGGCAAGTCTTTGTACACCGACATCATGGACATATCCGACAACACAAACCCCTCAAGCTTTATGTGTGTGCACGTGTATGTTGTTATGTGTATGTGTGTGTTAGCTGGTTTTTATGAAACTTTTAAATAGCGCATGCAACAATTTTCATATATGTACATACCTACATATATTTTCTATTTTGATAAAATAACGATGATGCCATTGGTTTTATTTTTTTGTCGTTCTTTTCCGATCTATTCTCATTTCTTACACACAACACAGAGAGCACATTACTGAGTTTAAAGAGTTTAGTTAGTATTTTGCCATAATTGTTTTTTTTTTTTTTTTAATTTAAACAGAGAGAGAGAAAGATAGATATAAAAATATATTATAATGAATACTTAATCGCAAGTAAGTAAGTAGTGTGGCTGTGCTGTGGCTGGCTGGCTGCTGCTGGGTGAGTAAGTACATTCTTATTAGTAGTGGTGGCCTGATGAAGAAAATGTAGTGAGTAGGTTGTGCCTTGTGACCAGTAATGTTATACTCGTATAAGAATAGAAAGGAGATTGATTCTCCAAAAACAGTAGATACCTAACCTATTCGATGTTTCATTATGTACTGTTTCCATCGATCTCTGAACCTTTATACCTACGTACATTAATGACATATGTATGAAGGTATGTACCTACCATATTTAAATTTTGAATAGGTATTTACTTTCGGTAGCTCACTATCAATTATTCCGTTTATCTAAGAAATTTCGAGTTGGGTTTTTTCGCGAATTTGTTTGATTTTTTTTTTCTTTCTAATTTGAATAAAAAAATAAAATCAACTGAAGTTCGGGAAGTACCTTTCATTTTTCTATCACAGTAGCATTCAGCAAGCGAAAACTAGGCTATAAGTGTTGACGTTTGGGGGAATTTCTTATCAAATTTTGTTAAAGGCTTCCCCAGACCAATGAGGAACATTCGGATACAGCGTTGCTATGATTGCCAACACGTTGGTTTGTGTGTTCGTCTTCACGACTGGTTTCGTATTGGTTTGAGGAAGGCTTAAATCTTCTATTCAAACATAAAGGATCAATTTCAAAAATGTAACATATTATGTATCTATAGCTAACCATGTCACTAAACGATTTGATTATAAAATCGATGTTAGTTTTTGCTATGTTTGACACAAATGAAAGTTTCTGTTTCACTTCCATTCCATAAGAAAATTTATCACCACCTCTGGCTCTATTCGTTTACTGACCAATACTAAGTATTATTCTTAACAGGTACATAGGTACTTAATAATTTATTATGAGTTTCGTAATCTTATAAGCGCTCAGTGAATACAACCCAGAAAGAAATACGTTATAACATCACTGGATTGTGAACAATGCAAAAGCACATACCTTTATAACTTTATCTTAGAATTTGTGTATGCAGTTTTTTGTGTATCTACCTATGTATAAAAACAATAAAGAAAAATTTGTTTTTTTATTATTATAGGTAGGTACATACATACATATGTATGTACAAATTTCAAAAAATAATACACCAAAGACAATTATTTTGCTAACATTTCTCCTATGCCTACTTGGCCTTCTTTGTTTTCCATTTTTTTTTTCTGACAGAAATGACATTACACAACATTTATTGGAAAGAGAAATTAGGTAGTAACTTTTCAACGATGTAGGTACATATTTAACAGATGTTTGATTTTAAATGGGTAATAATTTTAAGAACTGTCGAAAACGATGTGATTATTGGAAATCTAGTTAGACTAACTGTCATTGGGAAAAGAAGAAAAAAATCTGCCGATGATGATCTTATAACCACTTAACGCTCTCACTTTTTTTTTTCTTACCTGTGTCACTTGTTTTTTTCCTGCTACTGCTGCTGCTTTGTTTAACCAAGGTGTTCAACGACGACGACAACGATGATGATGACAACGACTCTTTTGTACTTGAGATTGGTCTGCGTGCGCTTTGCTTCACTCCTCTGACTCTTTTCAACAGGAGGAATCTATGTAGGTATCTAGATACATGAATTATGCATAATTTCCCATTCAAATTAGAATTTTTTTTTTTTTTCAAATTAATTTCTCCAAAACACTCACAATTAACACTTTTGAAAATATGTATTTTTTTTTAATCTGTTAAAATTTTTGGGTAGGTAGATAAAAGTGAATGCAAATAAGGTCGATATCTACGTTGGAAAAATAATTGGATTTCTTTTAACATTAAATAACTTTAACATAAAATCACTACCGAAAAAAAAAATAATATACAAAGTGACTAATTATTTTTTTTTTCTCCTAAATCACACTTTTTAACTCTCCGGTCTGTTGCTTTACGGTCACGTATTGTATCGCTGTATCTATTTAAAAAAATGTTGAACGATATACAACAGTCATCACGGGGAACTAATACACAAATGAAAATTGCGATAACTGAGGGGAACGAACAAAGCCACGGCTCTGCTGAACGATGGACGAACGAACGATATAATATAATATACCGAAGAAACAGAAAAAGTAGCTAAAGCAGAGAAAAACGAGGAATATGAACACTTTTACAGAGACGTGAAGAATGATTTTAACAAATTGTAATACTCTATCAACTTCAGACAGTGAATTTCCTGTCAAAATTGTGTGAAACAAGAGTGATTTAAATGTTTTAAAGGTTTTAAGAACTACTTCTATAAATGTTCGTGAGTTAACACTTGTCAAAACTTGTGAGATGGGACTGTTAAGTTGTATACAGGGTTTTCTGCACACTTTTTTGACATACATCAATATTTAGTAGTATAGTTTGAACGGGCTTTTATTTTAGGATACATATCGTCGTGAAATATAATTTACTTAATTGTGTTTTTTCGCTGCCTTTTGCTTCTGGTTTTGATTCTGGAATAAAATTCAGACATTTTTTACCCCTTTTTAAAAACTTTAGGTCATATTTCGAAATGAAAAATATTCCGCCAAATCAATACGAAAACATATCGGTGAAATCCAAATTAAAATTTTAAGAACTGAATATAAGTGTTAACAAGAAACCAAAACAAAATCAAAAAAAAAAAAAAAACAAACAAATCATGGAACTGTCAAAGCGAATTTCAAAAGTTTACTAAACTGTCAAACTTAAGTTAAAATATTAGGATTCTAGTTGCTCATTTTTAGTGATGTTCACTATTTTATCGATTTTAAGCTTTGACAGTGCTACGAGCTATGAATAAAATAAATACACACAATTAACCATTTTCCTCTGCAGATGTCAAGGTGGACATCAAGCAAATACACAAAATGCAATTCCATACAAATCTTGTCAATCTATTTGCATATACTCATACGTATACTTTGCCAACTCCATGAAAATAAAAAAGTTATTGTAGGTATTCAACCATTCAACTATCAACAATTTTTTAAAAAATAAATATTTTTGCACAGCAGTGTAAAACTGGTACTATCTATGTAGATACTAGAATAGTATAGTCCAATAAGTAAAACTCTAACAAAGAAAAATGAACACATCAGGCAAGGCAGTCCCAGACAATTTATTTATTTTATATTTATTTTGTTGTTTTTGTTTCTTCATCTCTATCTCGTATATTTTCTATGCATAAAGTTCATGTTGTATCTTTTCTATCAATTCTGCTTTGTTGTTTTTTTCCAAATTAGTTGTTGTTTCGTACGTAGAGTAGGTAGGTATACCTACGGCTACGGGTACGTACAAAGTACGATGACAACGAGTATATTTGCTTCTTTTCTTGGGTTGCTGCAAACATTGCATGCGATATGCGAATGCGATAAAGTGTTGTTAAGATATAGTGGCAATTGGTAAGTGTGTGAGGGTGCAGTTAATGGTTAAGATATCAGTATGCATTGCGTATAGGGTTGCCACAGTATATGTATTTATTTTGGTTTGTTTATGTTCATAGAACATATTATTGGAAACTAGGTACCTACATCATTGATTTGGAATTATGGTTAACTTACATTTATGTAAAATGTCAGAATGAAACGAAAAATGAAACGACGTTTTCGTAAAGTAGGAGCAAAAAAAGAGACAGATGAGGATAAAAGGCTTGGATTGAATATAATTTCTAATTTCTCTATTTGACAACCTATGCAAATCGTGTTTTGAGTACACTATTAGAATTCTGTATAAGCATTTATACGAGTATTAAGAAAAAGACATTTTGGAAATGAAAATAAATTTCTTTTTTCTGCTCATAAGCAAATACCTACCTATGGCAACTTTTATCTTCTCCGCTTTCTTCTTTCTTGCACTCTTTGTTGTTTACCTACTCATCGTATAATAATATTTTACTGGATCGTATTTTTATCCAAACGATAGCCCACCCCCTCTCACCCTATTTCTCTCCCACTGTTGTTATTACACTCTTATCATTCACAAATCACAACTTATGCATGGGTATTGCAATATTCTTGTTGCCATCGTGCATTGACTTTGTGTGTTCAATGGCAACAGAAGTGGAACAACAAGGAATAGACAAAATGGCAATGGCAACAGAAAAATATAAAAAGAGTGCACCACGTTGCTTGAAATAATAAAGGAAGGTAGGTATTGCTAGGTATATACATATACCTATGCATAAAAATGTTGTTTCTCTTGCAATCAACATTTTGTGTTTGTATATGAAGCTTAAGAAAATTTCAACTTTCGCAAATGTACCTACCTAAAAGAAAAACAGAAAAATAAGTACATAAACATACGAGTATAGGTATATGTACATACATGAGAGCGGTATTACTAAGCTCTCTTTTTAAATCATCAAAAGAAAAAGGTAGAATTCCAATTCATTCGATTAGTAAAGCATGATGATGATGGTGCTTGAGTGAGGTTGAGGTAAGGTGACTCTATAACTAGCAAATTGAGATGGAAGCAGAAATCACCATACAAAAATACTACACGTCATCCGAGCCGTGTCATGAATGTATAAATATAAAAAAAAAATCGACAAAACGGTTAAACAAGAAAAAAAAGAAAAGAATGACTAATTGTTCATGTTGGTTCCAAATATTGCGCGAGACTTGTGAAATCTAAACGGAGCCAAAGAAAAACTACAAATAAAAAGAAGAAGAAAAGAGAAACGAAACGAACAAAACATAGGAGGTTTATGTTTTAAATGGGTGGAATAGGCTCTTTATGGTGGGAGGAGGGGCTTTTGACGAATATACAAAATAATGCACTTCGTTATGAGAGCACTATGTACATATTTATAAATACATGAGTTCTTGTTGTAGAAGTAATCAAACAAATTTGCGCCATAGATAAAAAATTTACCTATTTGGAAGTAGCAACAGCTTGTCTAGCATTATTTTGCTGACGTTTAAAAAGATACGCGTCAAGGGCCTACCTATTATCAATTTAATCTGTCATTATGTCAATCAATGGGGCATTCATGGTCTTTGTTTAAGCTGTTGCTAAGAAAAACTTGAGTTCATCCTATTTAATTTACATTGGATAAACTCCAAGCTAAGATAAATTCGAGTCTAAAATCCTGCCTATAAGCAATTGATTCTTTATTGTTATGACCTACCAACAATGGCGCAAAATTTTATTGGATTTTGATATGAAAGCAATTTTATTATAATAAAAGTATTGTGTTAAAATTATACTTTTTGGAGCAAGCTGTGGGGTGGTTTTGATTTTTTAACTTTTTTTTTTTTTTTTGAAAGAAAAATTTCTTTTAAAATACAAATGACCGTTCTTCCAGATAGTTTAATTCAATCAGATCTTATATTTTTTTAAATTGAGTTGAGACGCCAAAGAAGTTTTGTTGAGAAACATAAGATTTGGATTCAGCACCCCCAAAAACATAGGAACCGTTTACACACACAGTACTCATTGAATACACTGTACGTTATTTTTCTTAATTAGTTCAGAATAGAGGACTGAACAGAGTCTGACATAATATTTGACATTTGTCATTTCATAGCTGTCATTCTAATGTTCGGATTTTTGAACTCTTCGCTCGCATTTGGCGCTCTGAACTTGCGGGCGAAATCAAACACAAATTTGAAGTTCTCAAGTAATCTTAAAAAGAAAGAAGACAGTTCAGACTCTGCTTTTAACTAATAAAAAAAACACCCATAGCTTACATGAAAATGAAGTCATACATAAACTTATTTATTGACAGTTTTTCTGTCAAAAATTATTTTCAGGGTTAAAATGTCAATTAACTAGCTATTCGAACTCCGGTGATTTACTTGGTCATCTTAAAAGGAAAACACCTAGAACTTTTATTCAGATAGTAACACTGTTTTCAAAATTTGAATATATTTTAAACTAATTTAGTAAAACATTTGTAAATCTGGTGACTACTTGCTGTAAGCAACTAACAAAGTTGAGAGTTTATTAGGAGGTCGTTTTCTTCTTTTCTATAATTTGAGTTTCGCCTATTCTTCTTGCATTCGCTATATGTACATACATACAATGAACATTCGTAAGTGATGTCTATTATAGATGTTGTTTTTTTCTTTGATAACTTCTGCCTTCTTTCCCCGGCCAATTTTATAGCTATCCAACACCCACTTGTATGCAAGCTGTATTTTTATCCCAAAGCAGCATGGTCTGGAAATACATTAATTTCTGTTGATTGCGAAGGTGAAAAAAAAAATTAAAAAAAAAAAGCAAAAAAGTAGTATAACGTCTTTACGATTTGACTTTTTTGTGTAGTTTTATGCCTACCTATAGTATAGGTATAAAGCGACAAAACAAGCCAAGCAAGAAGCCAAAGTCATCGAACAACATGTCCAGTGCCATGACGACGGAGAGATATGTACCTCTACAAACAGGAATTCAGTCTATACTCAAACAACAACAACAACAACAAAATGCAATATTTACCAATTGCTTGGATCTATTTTTGTATCCGCTGCAACGATTTTGCAAATAAATTCCAAAACAAAAAGTAAAAGAATGCGTTCACTGCGCACAATGAATACATACATGTGGGCATACATTTTATATATATACGACCATGGATATGACGTTGTTTTCTTCTCATCCGATTTGAGAAATATTTGCTACGTTCGGGAAGGAACGTAAATAACAACAACATTATGTATGAGACTATACTACAACCCAATGTATCGTAAAATTCTTTTGAAAACAACAATCAGAAATAAAAAAAAAGTTTAAAAAAATTCTTTTGATTTATGGAGATCAAGAATGAAATTTAAACTCGGAATTTTGTTTGTCAGAGTATATTGCTTTGTCAGTTTTGGAATGTCTATATCATCCATGCCTTACGTGTATTTTTTTTTCACCAGACATATCATTTACCTACCTTTCTTTAAAAACCTATATACTTAGTTGAAGCCTTTCATATAAAAGTACATATTGTATTTTTCTTTTTAATAAAAAAAAAAACATTAACTTCTTCAAACGCAACGTGATTTAGCAAAGTATCATTTTGACACTCAGAGGAAATATTTTTTCCCATTAAAAAAAGTGTATCCCGTCAAATTCTATTTTAAAGCTTCTGTGTTGTGCAAAATTTTGTTTTTAGGGCGTGTTTATAAATTTGCTTTGTCGAAATTTAAGCTATTTACTGAAATGGGTAAGCCCGAGGGGGGCAGAGAAAACAAATGAAAGCAACAAAAACATCTCTAAATCTTGGCATTGATAAAACTGAACCTGGTGTTAGTCCAGGTGATGGCATCTCAAAATTTGGCAGGTATACTTGTTGGTATCGAATGATATTAATTTTTGAATAACGGCGGTTCTTTTTTAAATTTGGAAAAACCACTACTTTGAACAATTTTTTTGTCCACACCGTGAAAGTTTAAAATTTATGAAATTTGTTCACCGTTTTCTCCGAATTCTTCGAAATTTGAGTATTTCTCGTTTTGACTCAGAAGTGGGAACGAGTACTGAAATGTCGAAAAAAAAAACAATGTAATAGTAAAAAAGTTAGTTGTCACACAACTAAGTTTAGGACATTACCTATAACTGCTAATAACAACAAGACACTATCAAACTATCAAATCATCTATCATTGGTCTTTGGACACATTTTGATTTTTGATCGTTCTTCCATTAAAAGATTAAATATAGATATCTACCTACCTACATCATTTTTCAATTAAACTTGCACTAGTAATTTTTTTGCCATTTTTTTGTCTATATCATTCACTGCAGTAGGGGTAGGTATGTCCTTACCAGCAACCAGCAAGTTGCCCACACAGTTGAACTTTAATGAATTAAATTTCGGTTTTAAGCTTATAAAATAAAGGAGAAATAAAGACGTGGGTGAGTGCGCTATTACGTTTTCCTGATGCACAAAATATTACATATAGAATAGAAATTTGAGTGTTACTATAGTTTTAAGCACTAAAATTCTTTGCTGCTTTTTCTGTCAATACATAATGCTAAAATTATAAAGGTTTATTTGAGTTCGTTCCTATACACAAAACAACAAAAACCAATTTCCATTATAGCATAGGTTTGCCCAAAAAAATTACTCATGTGTAACGGTGCATATAAAACATTTTAGCATTCACTACAGCAACGTTCCAATATACAGTAAAGATACAAAAAAAAAAAAAACGAAATGTTACACATACCAACTGTTATTTTGTTTTTGTCTTTATCTTCTTTTTTATTTATAATTTCTACTAGGTACCACGCGGGATATTTTTTTTTATAGGTGTTCATGCGCGGTTTTGCTTTTCCCAAAAATAAAGAGAAGGCAAACGAATAAAGGTAAAAACCAATAACAAAGTTCCAATGACTAGGGTTCGGAGCTTATTCCTTCAAATCATATTTATAGGTAGTTACAATCTCGATAAATTTTGAGGTCGGTAAAGTATATTTTTTTTTTAGTTGCCGTTTCGATTTTCGATAACTGTAATCAAAAATTTATCTGTGAAAATATGTGTAGACTTTATTTCCCACGCTAAATACATTGGAGACTTTGAAAAAATAGCGAGTATTTCGTAGTTGTCACTTTGCCAAAGTGAGCACTTTGGCGTTTGTTTGAAGTAGAAAAGCCCTATTCATAATTTTGTTGTTTGTCATCGTTCATGGTTATTACAGGCGGGATGCAAACTGTAATGTATTTCGAAAAGATTCAGCGCGCAATATAAAGAGCATTTCTTCTGAAAGCCATGATCCGAACCCCATTTCCGAGGTTTTATTTATTTTTACATTTATTGTTATTTTTATAACCAATACTATTATTTTATCGTAGAAGTAACTAAATGAAGACAAAGTGAATGTCCGGAGTTTTTTTTTTATACCTACTTTAAATCTTTTCGGACGCGTGTATTTTGCTTTACTTCCACATCATCTTTTGCGAGCAAATAAAGATCTCTACATAGCCATTCATAGAATTTCGTAGTACTACATAAATTACATACCTATACCAACTTAAGTTGCACGCTTTAATTTGAGTAATAAATTGTGAAACAAAGTATTGTTTTGACGATATACATAATACGAGTAGAATCTGAGCAGAGCAATTTGCGTGGGTTATATGTAGATATCTTGGATGACAGAAAATAAAGCAATGAGGAGTATTCAAATAGCATATTTACAGCAAAAAAAAAAACTGCCTTCACTTCATATATAAAAATGTAGGCACAGCTAAAGCACCATATTATGGAAATGAAAATGACTATGGAGGTCAATTTACGATTTATATATGTTTATGTACTATAAGTTAAATGGTGGTGTTTTTGCGTTTTATTTTTGGCAAACATTGCGCCGCGTTGTTGTCGATCTGACTTTGAGAGAAAGTCACCTCTCTGTGTGTGTTGAACAAATTGACAGTGACGTTGGAAACATTTTCATAAAATTGAAATTATTTTATGCAAATAATACCTACTTGTTTCTTTTGTTGTTGAATCCATTATAATGAATTTGCTGGCAAATTGTTTAGTATGACAAACATAAATATGGTATGAGTACCTATTTTGCATCTATCTACATATATGTACATATATACACATGCACTCATCCATTAATAGCTTGTGATATTGATAGTTTTATATACATATGCATGTATGTATTTTCATTTTATGTGTGCCCATTCTCCTGATCGAAATAATAAGAGAAAATCATAACTACCTCAACTTAAAACAATTTCAAACAAAAAGTTTATAAACGGTTCAGTTCGTTTACAAAATTTGCTGTAAATTGAGGTAGCAAATAAGTAGATTCAAACGATGAATCTTCTACTTTCATCTATTCGTGCTGTTTGTGTGGGCATTAATTCCATAGACCATAGCAGGACTCGGCATCAGTATTTGCTTAAATAAGCCAATCTTTATTGCAGTAAACGCTGCTTTATCTAACTCATTTTTAGATGATTGGGAGTAAATACAGGTACTAGTTCCAATATTAAAGAAGCTTGGAATATTTACCTTAATAAGTCAGAGGTTAGTGGAGTAAACGCTGATATAACTTATTATTTTGACATTTATTATAGGAGTATATTGCATTAATAAATGGGATTCTATACGCGAGCCGTTTCAAGACTTTATTTGCGACCCAGGATCGATTCCCAAATTAAGTTAGGCCCATTTTCTTGAGTCTTTATAATAAAATTTAAAGGCTCTATTATTCAGGTTTGATTTTCTTCGCTTTCAGTTTATTGGCATTATTATAGAAACGTCAATTAAAGATATTAGTTAATAGAACTCGATAGAGCTCCAATAAAGCTAGAAAATGATGCCTTTAGAACTTAATTCATTTTCTTGACTGGTGTTTTAACATTTTTAATAAGAACAAACAGTAGACTCCGCTTAAATGGAATACTAAAACTGCAGAGCTGTGCTGTGTCATGTGAAGGGCACTTGAGTTAAGAACTTCTACTTGAAAACCCGAAGATTCAAATACGCAGCTTAATGAGAATCGATTAAAAAATAATCTTACGAAAGCAAATCTCAATTATGATTTCAGAGTGGATTCCGATGTTGTCGTTGCCTTAAAGACTTATTGTCTCTCGCCAATACTCGGGTGTACTTGGACTTATACGTATGTTTGGTGACAAATAATACTCATCATGCCAGCTACAAAAAGGGTTAGAAGAACGTCTGCCGGGTCAACCAGGTACATATTTATTTTCCAAAAATTTGCTTATGAGGAACCGTGCAATCAAAAACTGTCAAAAAGAAGAAAATCGAAAAAAAATCCCGTTCTGAAATTAAAATTGGAATTCCCCAAAGGCTTCGTAACTAACTAACTCCAAGGTCATTTTGAAGTTCACAAATGTCAAAATAGGTAACCAACCACCATTGACTTTATAATGTTTCTATCAATGTTTAAATCAAAATAAAGCGGGACTGTCTATTTATTGTATGACATATGTTTAATGCTTATTTACCATGTTAACGTAACTATTAGGTAACGGTATTTTTTCCAGTCACTTCTTCACACAAGCTTCATAACCAAAAAAGTCAATTTTAAATCTTAAGAATAGCAAAACTCCATTCCGTACACCTTCGAAAAAATGAAGTCGTTTAAAAAGGTCAGTAACTTTTCAACTCTCCATAAATAAAAACACCTAGCAACTACCTACCTACCTATTATTTTTTTTTTCTTCTTCTTGTATTCATTATTCATTTCTTTACCTGAATAGGCTTATGTACGCGGGCATTAGCACAACATTTTTAATTTAAATATCTATCTAGGTATACCTACCTACCCATCTATCTATCGTTTTATCCATAGGTACCTACTTCTACTTATGTTATGTAGGAAGGAATATTTTATTTTTCCAAGCCGGCACTTTCCAAACGAGAATAAAAACACACAAAAAAGCTATGAAAATAATCAAAATAAACCTTAGAACTACACGTCAACACAGCTTTTGTAAATCATAAGGAATATTTATGTACATACGACCTACACGTTTTTTTCTCTTTTTTTTTGCTGTAGGCATGCTCCCTTCACGTATACATTCTATCGTGCTATTTTCTTCAGTAAGTTTTCTTGATTTGCGTCATGAAAACTACCATCAGAACCGGCATTCTTTTGTTCTCTTTTAACAAACCTAGTCTTGTATATAAATATAAACACCACCACGAATATTCTCAAATCTCAATCTCAAATTCTCAACTGATGTAACTTTGCTTGCATTATGAATTTAGAGAGAGAAAGAGAGAGCCCTCAGATCTCAGATAGCCAATTCAGCTATAAAAGCAAAGTAAGAAACATCCAAATCAAATTGTAGTTATCACTATGTCGAGTTAAATGACAGCAACAACAACATTTGTGGTCAATTCATTTTTATCGTGGTGTGGTGCCATGTAACAATTATTCCATTTTTCTTTTTGCAAACAAAATAGTAAATAGAAATTCAAGTTTTTCTTTGCAATTCTATTCTTTTGTTTCATTGTATTCGCAATTTTGTATTGTTTTTGCTTTCCTCTTTTCGCGTCAACAAATCAGCTTAAATGGACACATCACTAGTAGAGTAGTAGAATATTTGTAGCCCTCTATCTCTTAGGGTATGAACTACAGAGGTTCGAACTCGAACCTCTAAACATATGTTTACTCTGATCAACAGGAATTGAAATAAAGCGATTTTAAAAATTAAGGCGGCAAAATCGGAGGGGAAATCGCTGGGAGCCAGAATACGCTAATTTTGTTTTTTATGCTTTAGACTTCAAGGAACAATTAAATTAAGAGTCTGACCTGTTACAAAAATCTGCGATGTCAAATCCTATTTTGAATGTAATTATTAAGTCCCCGCTATAATGGCTTCTACTTGCTTCCGGCAACTACATTGGGCGCATTCACAAAGCTAGTGGCTACGTAGTCGAAATTCAACTAGATTTGTGAATGCAAAACTTCACTACAAAGCTAGTCAATCCTGAGCTGTCATATTAATGACAGATGCAAAAGCAAACAAACGCAAAATCGGAAACATTTGAGAAAGTTTTGAGAATTTTAAACAATATTTTTAAATTAAATAAAAACAAATAAAAAAATTAGATATACATACATACATATATATGAGCGATTCGGAAGAAGATAAGTTTATTTCTAAGTACTGAACTATAAGTTTTATTTTGAATGTTTGAATCTTTTGTACATTTTTTCATCAGCTGATTGTGAAACGTCAAAATCAGTGCCAACTAACTTTTTAGCCGAAATTTTTACACTACGTCGAAGGGGAAATTTCAACTACTTTTGTAGTTAGATTTAGCCAATCAGAATTCCTTGACTACGTAGCCACTAGCTTTGTGAATGCGCCCATTTTAACGATAGTTTTTTGTGACTTCCTAAACTTTTTGCGTTGGTGGCCATCTTGAATTTAAGTTCATTGTGGATGTTGTTAAAAATATAAAAATCTCTAACGAGGAAAGACACACAAATTTTTGTACGACTGAGTCAAAATAAAACCACATGCAAGAGTTATCTAAATTTATCTATTTTATTTAGTTCAGCAACATGGCAACAAAGTTCGCAATTCAAATGACATTTAACTGACACATAGGACATTTAAGTCATATAGCTTTTACTCCTGGGAATAACATTTTCTTTCTTCTCCATAAAAGCAGACATTCTATAGATACATACAAAATTTTTGTTTTTTTATTATTATAAATTATAATATATACCACCCACAAAACGCATAAATATTCATCATCATTTTACCACCTTATCATTATACAAATATGACATTTTTCTCAATTTTTTTTTGTGAGTATGCGCTTTTCAAACAAAAATAATACAGCCAAAATCACAAAGAAACTCATGTGCACGTTTGAGAATTTTGAGCGAAAAAAAATCTAAGTCGCAATTATTAAAATGAGATCAAGAAGCAAACAACACAATTTTTAATAATTTTAAATAACTTGTTGTTTTGTCATTAAACTGTAATGTACGATCATTAAAAGCACCTTTTTCCACCAAAACACTACTCTGGGACACGGGTATTATAATATTCATCACAACACAACATCACAAACCGAAGAAGACTTGAGCTTTACGTCAGAAGCTGAATTCACTTTATTACGTTGAGAGTTTTACCTACTTTGCTCGCACTTGAGCGTGTTTGTTCCAGGGAAGGATTAGATTTGACAATTTTCTATTAATATTGTGTGAAATTGTTGCTGTCAAATGATTGCTGGCAAAAATATAATTTTTTTATCAAGAAGATTACTTCGTTTTGTACTTCGCGACCTACCCTGGATTCATACTCTCCACCTCTCATCCTTCGAAGATTGACTTTAGTTCATTAATTTTCAGACCCTTAATAAAGGTCGGAAAATAGCTGAAATTGTTTTCATTCAGCTTCTATCCGGTTATATTGATTGCGCCTCGATTCTCAAAAAAAAAAAAAAAAATGCATTTAATATCAACCCCATAGAAATCTTAGATTCGTCTGAATCTTTTGGTGTCAACTTTCACCAACATAATGCAAAATTTTTCTCTTCCAAATTCATTCATCCATTCTTTCAAGAGCTCTCTAAGCCAACCTTAACCACACAATCCTCTCACTCTCGTATTTTTGATCCTACATGTCTAAATAACCTTTTTCGTAACTAAAATACCTATCTATCCACTATCCGGATAGTGTGGATCCGCAACTAACTCAGTCAACAATCCGAAGATCCCAGTATCCGGTGAGTGTTTTCTTATGATAGTCAAAATACCCGCAAGGCGCTAACATACCTCAAACCGATCATGTTTTGCCCGTTGCAACAGTAAACAATAGCTTTGAACATGTGCTTACTTTTTTTTCTCTTATTTTATTTGCATAGGGTTATACAGTATACACAATACACATGGCGGCATGTGAACTACTACGTACTACTACTCTGACAAATTTATATAGAATAATTGATTGTAAACACATATCGGTGTGTCTGATTCCGATTATGTTCGGTGTATTTGCAATAATTCCCACAATACACCTCCCAACCCAACCCAAACCACATCCATTAGCATTTACATTGTATGGAGGCGAGCTTTTTTGTTTACGCGGCAACATTACATATTACATTTTAAATTGACGATGGATGTGTTATAGAGAAAAATGTGTCATCTGTTGACGAATATCTTTTAAGCGATTTCTTTACAATTTTAATCAGGTAACAACGGGGGTTGAATTTTAATAGGTATATAAAAAAAAAAATTGCACATACGCCACCCTCTTTATTTTTAGATAGATATGTGCACAACTGTTTTTTTTTATTATTACACTAATGGATAAATATACTTATATACAATACATGTAGGTATAAAAAATATTTTAAAAAAGTGCTTTTAAATTGAAAACATTTTTTTTTCTTTATCGGGATGGCCATTCTGCAATCGTTCATTAGCACGTTCGCACTTGTATTCGTTTAGATTAATCTTAATCAGATTATTGAGTAAAATAATGCATTTTTGTAGATAGGTATAATATGTAGGTATATACAGTTTGGTTCGATTAAGGTTTTTTTGGAGATAGGTTTGTCGTTGAGATATTTCGTGGAATGTCATTTTTGGAAAGTTGTAAGTTTGTTTCATGAGTTTATAAAAAAAGAGGATTTAAAGTATGTATAAGACATCAATTGCTTTATTTTGTTGTTTTTAATTATTTGTTTTATTTTATAAATCAATCGAAAACGGCTCATTTTTTTTTTTTTTGGTTTTCTGAAACTGCTCTTTAAGTGTCATCGAATGTCAACAAATTTTATTCATGAATTGACTTTTTTTAACTTATTGTAAGGTCAGCCATACAATATTGGCAAACTGAGTGCATAGATCTAATAGCAACATAGTTGTAGGCACTGTTTAATTTTGCATGTCACCTTTCATATTTAAAGAATAATCAGGTAATATTGAACCGTAGATACTTATTACCTTATACTATAGATAAGTATTAATACATTTTGATATGTTATCCGTAGAAACAGGTATGATATACCTTTATAGGTATGTTCGTGTACCTACTTCCTAAAACTGACAAATTGTACCAAATTCTAGTCTACTATTATTTGGTCTCAAATTGAAAATTTTGTGCAAAAAAGATTTTTCAATTGTCAAAATGCGATAGTTAAAGGATATTGTCCAGCTAACCAATATTTGACTGTTTGAAATTTTCACCAAGTTTCCTATACTTCACATATGTACATTTAACAGCCACTTTAGAATAGATTTGGATAATTAATTTTGGTGTCAACAGATGAACAATTTTTACACTCCGTAAAAAAGAAATAAAGGACCAAAGACTTTTTTTGTAATTTTTGAGAGGCTGCACCCTGGTAAATATTAGCTGTATTGTTGAAAATGTAAATATCTTATTTGAAATTTTGAAATATAAGAAATTTACTGCCATCGAAATGATTTTTTTTTTAGTTTTTAAAATTTGACTTTGAAATAAAAAAAAAAATTCTGATTTAAATAATGTCCGGAATATTTAACTGAATTTCTAATCTTCACTTACTAAAAAACCAAAAATAAGAAAAAACAAAAATCGTTAGAAAAATAACGAAAAAACAATTACGTCTTAATTATAATAATTGTTTAGTTAGGTTAAGAGATTTTTTTTGTTATTTTTTTTACTCTGCCAAATTAGATGTTCATGAGATTCATCCTTTAATTTTTTGAATAAAAAAAAGGTTGAGTGAAATATATCCGTATGGCGGAAAATTGCGGTCATATTTCATTTTAAAAATAAAATAAGTCCGCGATTAAAGTTACACAATTTCTTGGTATAATTTCATTTTTCGATCGCTGCCTTATTTCGCATTTATAAAATGAAATCGATGCCTTATATCCATCCCCCCAGTAAAAATACTTCTGATTATTTTTGGAACGGTAAATTTGACAGCTGATTTATGCGCCATTTTAAGTTAAGTAAAGTAAGATGATTAATACTCCGTGATTTTGCCATTTCTTCCCATTAAAAAAAAATTACAATAATATTGAATGCACCCTGCCATGTTTTTTATATGTAAGTCAGGTATGCATTTTTGCATTGTGCGTATTCGTACAAGATTTTCACACTCCGTCATGTCACGAATACGTGCCTTGGTGTCTTCTTTGAAGTTGGTTATGACAGCATGGTTTATCACATAATATGTTTTTGGCTGTCAAAATAAACTGTCAGAAATTTTTATTGACTCAAATAAATATTTAATTCGCATCACAGAAACAAAAAAAAAAAAGAATTAAAGAAAAAAAAATAACGATAAAATTCTATTAAAATGCAAGGCTGATATAAAATGAAAACAAGTAATCTCTCAAAGTGGTGATGGACAAAAATAAATAAACAAGATTAAGAAGAAATATTAAACCCCGAGCTCTTCATGCGCATAAAAATGTTTATTATATTATGTATGTATACAATTGTACATACATATGTGATGTTTCGAACGTTTATTAAATAAAAAATGTAAAAACAATATATGTATGAATATAGCTACATATATGAGCATTGTATCTAAAGAAATATAAAATAACATATTTATATTATATTGATATCAAATGCATTTATTTGTGTGAAATTAATTTCCAAAAATAAGCTCACAACAGTTTGTGTTTTTTTTATTATATTAAAATCAAGTGTATAATTTAAACAATAATTTATAAACGTATTTATATCTGGTTCTTGTCATTTGAGGATTTTATTTTATTTTATAATTACAACAGAGATCATTTATAAATAATTTTATTATTTGGGCTCGATTAAATTTAATAACACACACACATAAGTGGTAGTAGAACAGATGGAGACAAGCAAGAAGGGGGGTATTAGTATACTATCAAAAGAATTTATAAAGTTGATAAAACTGTTATATGGAACCTCTTTCATACGTATTTATTTTGCAGTCCGTCAAACCCTTTATAAAAAAAATCCAAAACCTAAAATCCGGTTCTATAACAGGTATATACCGTTAATAATGGTTTTTTGAAAATTATTTTTTGACCAAATAATTTTAATTATGTACCTACTCAAAAAACTGTTACAGGACGGTATGTTTTTTTTTCTGTCTCAAAAAAAATATAGTTAAAAAAAATTAACTAAAAAATCTTTGGCATTTTGTCATTGCTGTAATAATGGACCGATTTTGAAAGAAAGTATGGCCAAATAAATTAAAGCAGTGAAAGGTATGTATAACTACCCACCACGACCCATAGAGTGGTATAGTTCGCTAAAGCTGGAGTAATTTTTACAATGGACTATGAAATATGGAATGAGAAAAAAAAATGAATAAAAAAATATATTTTATAAAACAAAGCTATCCGATAAAAGTTCTTCTTTTTTAGAGACCAAATTAATAATTAAGTCACCAAGGAAAAACTAAAACAGGTATAAGCTACATAGCTAGGTAAATAAATTTGAATCTTTAAATCACAAGATTTAAATACGTTTTTCTATACTTAGCTACTTATTTACTAACGAAAACCCAGATCAAATACGTACCTACTTAGTTAAGCACAAAAAATACAAAAAAAAAAAACAAAAGATTAAACAGAAACAACTTCAAAACGATGAATCAAACAAAAATATCCTTGACCATAACCTAGAGAGTTATTTAATTCTGTCTCTCTCTCATAACCATGTCAAGATCACTTCGTTGCCAAAATATAAAAAATTGTTGTTTATTCAAAATGATTCGTTGTTTTCAAGGTCAAATTTGGAAAATTTGAACTTATATTTCTATACGTACGTTTTATCATGTATTAATATAATGTTCTTACGTACATACATGTATATGTTTAATATACTTATTGACGAAGAGTTTAAAATTAAACAAATACATTCAAAGATGAGGTGAAAACAAAATTTCTATTGTTAACATACGCCCCTCACAATTTTTTTTGGGGCACATTTTATTAATTCACCAAATACATAAATGATTGAAGTAATCAAATAATCACAAATATTCTAAGAAAAATAAAAAAAATATATATGTACCCACGTGTGCAATATTCCTACCGAATAGTTTAGTAAGTAGTGTTGGAATTTAAAAAGAATAAATCTTTTGCTTAATTCGAATATACTCAGAAGGATTTTTTTAGCAGCAAAAATAAATTGATTTTATTATGCATAGGTGCATACCTAGACACATAGCTGATGAAATATCAAATAAAAATAATTCCAATTTGTGGGTTTACTTTACTAATATTAATTATTCACATTTCTTTGGAATGTTTGAAAAAAAATTGTGGCATTACGTCATTCTGTGATTCAAATAACGCAAATATTTCTATAAATCACTACCTTCAAAAATGTTCTTTTTTTGATTTGTAATTTGGCATCTTTCAAATTCATGAAAGTGACGGTGGTCACTTTTGACATATAGACGTAATCGCAAATTTCTCTTTTGTCTTAAATCATATACAACTAAACAATAGCTGTATTCCAGAGTTGTAAAGACTGCAGTTAAGTCACAAATAAGACTTTTTTCTTTAGTCTTTTAACTTACAATACTACTTAAACTGTAAGTACTGAATTCTGATTGTATAGTCAGAATTCAGTACTCCCCGACAAATTCTGCCCAAGATGGCTGTCAACCCATACTTTCATAGGTTGATGATGTAAGGCAGAGATATATTTTGTGAAATTTGTAAATTCTTGCCACTTTTTGGCAACTCTTATCAAAATTTGACAAAAAAGTTGAGAACAAAATAATACTTCGCCTAAAAGTTTACTTTTCTTCTATATTTTTGAAAATATAGAAGAAAAGTAAATTTTAGGCGTTTAACTCAGAAAGTATAAGTCCAATGAAAAAACATTATGCACAAAAAAGCAATACCATTAAATTCTGAATAGAAATAATTGTACGACGAGCCGAGATAAAGGTTAAAACATGTTTTTCAAATGATGGCCAACACACAACATTTACAAACGGGTCTTTTTTTTAAACTAATCTATCAATTTGATATTGGTGAATTTGCATTATAGAAATTCATCATTTGGATCCGACTAGCCTATTGGACATCTGAGGGGTATAATTTCAAAACTCTTCTTTTCCACTTTTGAGAATTTTGAGCAAAACGAAAAAAACTGATTCAACCCCTTTTTATGGACAAAAAACTTCTGAAAGGAAAAAAACTTTTTTAAAGTTTTTATTATTTATTATAAAAAAAAACTTAAAACCTCCAGTTTTCAAAGAGATCACAAAAATGTACATACATATCTACAAATTATTATTATTTATTATTTTCCCAATTCAATTTCGTTTATATACTCCGATGGCTCCATGGTCTATGATACAAAATAATTTTTTTATTAAATAAAAATAATCTTATAAAATCACTATTTTTCATCGAGCTTACCAAAGATGTTTTCTTCACAATAAAGCAACACTAAATAATAATAACCCATGAATATCCTCAAAATGACAAAAATTCCCGCCTTTTTTTATGTCATTTGAATGCACGAGTTTTGAAAGCGGCTAAGTACTTTGATTTGCCTAGGAAAAGAAGAGTTTTTGAGTGTATAATTTTGAAAAAATAACTTCATTTTTTAGTGCTCAAAAGTATAAGGAATAACAAGTTTTGATAAATCTGAGCTTAGATACTTAGATCGGGATGTTCCAGAGAACACTTTCTCATACTTAACTCATTTTTGAAAAAAATTGGAATAAACCGAGTTTTGAATTTAGGTAGGTATACCCCTGGTCAAATTCATCAAAGTGATGAGGTGATGACACTTTTGACATTTAGGTATAAAGATTCGTAAATACCTATTAATGCAACTTCACTATCTAGATTATCATTCAAACCTCTAGCACTTAAGCTCCTATCCACAAAATGACAACAAGAGCAAAAGAACCCAAAAGTGTTGGCCATCGATGATAGAATGGAAACAACAAACGAGTTAACTTGCGCCAAAGTTACGATGACGTTTGCGCGTACATTCAACCGAAAACAAAAAAAACAAGTTGGCCCGGATGAACACATCTAATTCTTCACGTATGTATGTATGTATTTATGTATGTATGAATACAAATGAAGACACACGCTCTCCATTATGTGTTGTCTCTAATTTAATCTAAAATACTTCACACTTTGCAATACAACGGTGCAAAAAGCCCACCTGAGATAGAAAATACTCACAGATAAGTGTCTCTTCATAATATCTTTTCTATCCTGCCACCTGAATGTTATAGATGAAATAGGAATTCCAGGGAATAGAGAATGACAAAAAAAAAAGACAAGAAAACAGGGATTTGGTGTAGGTTGGTACATATATTGTGAAAGCAGCTTTTTTTTGTCTTTGTTGTGTTTCACTTGTGCGTCGAATTTAAAATCTGGGATGAACTGGTTGAAACAGAACCACAATATGCGGTCCCGTTTAACATGCTTTCTCTCCTTTGGGATGTGTATAGGTGTGTATAAACATACTGTGTACAGTACAGGTTTCAACAAAGAAAAAACGACGATTTGAAAAGTCGTAAAAGCTTTTATAATCTCTTTGTTTTGTACTTAACTTGAATTTGTGCAGAGCAAAAGCTAGACTCTTGTACCATGTCTATTGTTTTGTTTCATTGAGTTTTTTTCTCTTTTGTTTTCGTTAAGGTACCTACATATTATGTATGAAAAATAATTATTCGTATCCCGCTGCCTGCTCTTGTACTGTTGATTTTTTTTTTCTATACCATTTCAAAATTAATAATTCATTAATGTGTACCTATCTATTGTTTTAGCACTTTGTACTATTAAAGATAAGACTGCCAGTATTTATCCTGTACATTACTAGTTAACTGTATCTTTTAATGGTATTGTCTAGGAGTCAAAATTCAACCACTTAACTCAAGAATTAAACGTTAAACCTATATTCTGTACCACGAAATTAGAAGAAATGCCATTCTGTAACCAATCACAATGCTCTATCGTCAGAAAAAAAATAAAGTGTCTGGTTGAAATTCTGACCCGAAAACCCAAAATTCCGAAAACCCAAAATTCCGAAAACCCAAAATCCCGAAAATCCAAAATCTCGAAAATCCAAAACCCCGAAAACTCAATCTTGTGGGTGCACATGAAACTTTTATTGAGCATGCAGCCTCAGTTTCAATTACAATTTTTTAGGGTGGCAGAAAAGTTGTTTTGGCTCTGTCTTTAAGCTCTGTCGTGCGCAAATTTTTTTTATTAATATTTTTTATATTTTTTCGGGATTTCGATTTCGGGATTTGGGATTTTCGGGATTTTGGATTTTCGGGATTTTGGATTTTTGGGATTTGGATTTTAGGGATATTGACCCCAACCCTGACCAGAGTTTTTAAACTGACAGCTTGAGAGTGGTAGTATTGTTTTGCGTTCAATATGAGTAACATCCCTGGTCTTTTTCCCAGCATAACGACATTTTTTCTTTTACTGCATTAGTACCTATCGTGTTTTTCTAAAGGTTTTTCTGGATATTTTTTTAAATATTTTGTTCAAATCAAAATGACACTTTTTCATATTTTGGGTAGGTACATACACATTTTTATTTTTCAAACAGCTTTTTTGAAAGAAGTACCTATGCAGGTAGGTATAAAATCTATCAATTTTAAAAACCACAATTTTTAATTTCATCTGAATTCTAAATGAATTTTGCAAGTGACGAACAACTTCAATTCAACACTTTGCTTTCCAAACGACTTTCGAAAGTGGGATCGACCATTAATGTTTATTGAGTAGGCAATATAAGTACCTACATATGTACATAGTATGTACATATGTAGGTAGGTACCTATCACATTTTTTGTGAGCAGTAATTTTGACTGACGAATCATCAATCAAACACATTAAAAATCTTGAGTAAAACTGTTATCCAAGATCAATATAATTTATATACCTACCAACCTATGTAGGTACATGTACTTGTACCTACCCTGTTAAAAATTTCATACCAAATGTTTTTCATGCAAAATGTTTACAACTGTCAAAACACCGAACTACCTAGGTGTTTTTGTTTCTTGTTTACAAAAATTTTAAATGTTGCGTTTGAAGTGAATACTAACAGAAATTTCAGAGGTATCCTTAATAATCTACAACCCCTACGACTGCAGTGTTGCTGAAGAATTCAGTCTTAACCATCGAAACTACATGATAATGTTCTACTTGGCAACACTAATTTTCACTATCTGTAAACTGTAATCAACTTACTGACTGCAATTTATTCATACATTCTTAATATTATCCGAGAGCGTAGCCGTATGGTAGCGTACGCTTTTCCTACAAACCAAGTCGATGTATGAATGTACATACATATGTAAAAACAACACAAATATATATATTAATATTTCTTTGTTTTTGTTTTGTTTTATGCGATTGAGATTGACAATGCCACTGCCGCCGCCGTCGTCGTCGTCGCCGCGCCGCCTAGTTTTGGTAGTTGCTGGCCCGCCAGCCACTGCCATAACCCGCCACCATGTGCATGTTGTTTTGTACACACCAATCTTTGTTTGTTCTCTTTATCAAAGCTTTGACATCATTTGAGATCACCGACACCGCGCAGTCGTTTTCGCTGTTGTTGGTTCGGTTTACGAATTACGTACGATACGAACAAAGCAAAATACCAAAGGAGTGAGAATTTTTTTTCATGGCGTAAAAGAGATAGACAGCTTTCGTTCCAAATGCATTTATGTGAATACACACTTGTTTTTGCACACATGTTGGTATGCCATGTGCATGCATCAAGTAATAAAAAAAAAGTACATTTAAAGTACTTACTTTATTTTATATATGTATGTAGGTAGGGTGTATCTTGTGTGCATGCATAAACCGAAATCGACCCTCGCTGATTTGATTATGGAGAAACACAGTTAGGAATATGAATGTATGTCGTTATACCTATGTTATAAATATTAGTGTAGTAATAATCCAAATTTAAATTGAAAAGAAAAAAAAAACAGTAGCAGATTTATAGAAAATCCAATTACCACGTGTATGGGGCCCGGCCCTTTGTGCACGTGCAAGCAAACAAAACTTCTGGGAGCAGGTATGTATTTGTAGATAGAAGCCGAAGAAACTACCTCAATTTTTTATTGTGGTAGTTTTATTGCCCAAATTTAGATCTGAATGTGTAGGGCTTATGATTGCTAACTGTGCCAATGCTAATCTAAATGATTAGGTCATTATTATTGAATCATTTATTCCGGATTACAAATTTAATCGTTAAATCCACACTCTAATTTTTCCAAATTTTAAATCAAGTTTCAGACAAATCCAATTATTCAATTGAAACTAGGTAGGTACATATGTAATTCTCAGAACTCAGTTTAAAAAAATAGATCCAGATAATAAAACAGGCATGTTGTGGAGCAAATAATTTGAATATGATTTGATATACATATAGGTAAATGTTTGATAAATCTGATTTTAGGATTTTCATGCAGACTGAATAAAATGGTGTGTAAAATTTAAAAAAAATAATCTTTAAGATGTTCAATGATGTTAAAAATTCGGCCAATCTTCAAATGAAGATGACAATTTCAAAGTTGATTTGTCAAAAAATAAATTGAATATACGAGTATAATAATTATAATAAATTGTTCTTTTTGATAAAAAAAAAAGCAAATGTAGGTAACTTACTTATATACCTATTTGAATAAAAACATTACATTAAAACAATTTCTTTATTCAGTTTTTTAATTCAACTTAAAACATCAAATTAGATGTATGCATTTAATCCAGTTCTAGGTACATACCTATACTTAATTTAATCCAACTAATTTTTCAATCTTAAAGTTACCAGATTAATGTAATTTTTGCTTTATTTTTTGGATTAAAATTGTTGATATTTCTTTTATTGCACTTTTGGCTTGAACACATTTTGAAAAGTTGAACAGGTGACTAAACATAGGCGTTTATAATTCCTATCCTTATTGATTATGCATTTATTAAAAACAATTTTCATGCAAAACAAAAAGCGTTTTTTATAGATACGCTATTTTACAATCTTCCTCTTCATGTACCGACGAATGTCATTTTCCCGAGTAGGACCACAACTTTCCCACTCGACTACTTCACCCTAGGGTGAAACAAACAATTAAACTAAACAATTTTTTTCGTTAATGTTTAGAAGGGAAGTCTTAGTTTAACCTTCTTGTTATCTACTTATTGGAATTGGTTTTTAAATTGAGAATTAAAACGTTTTTGATTGGGGCCATGAAAACTTAGTCCGCCAATGGTTTAACCGAACGAACACGAAAAAGACAACAAAAATGACGAAATAAGAAATATGAGCAATGTACCAGTTTTTTTTTTGCTTATGTTTGTTCATACCTATTAATTTTTTTTTTTTTTGATCAGGAATAACTCAGACTGCAAATTATTGAGTGAATTGTTGCATTTGATGGAATTTATGTATATCTTTAAATAGACAAAGAATTCAATTTATTCTTCGAATTAATTTAAACTTATTTTAAAAAAAAAGTTATTAGAGTATATTAGGATCGACAAAAGCGCAGATAAACCATGAATTTATTATCTAATAGATTCCTACGTTGATAAATCGAGGAAACAGAGCAATAAAAGGACATACAAAAATAGTCATGTTCTCAATTGAATAATGATGATCATGTCACAGACACCTAGGTACATACAAAAAAAATTAACTTACCTTTTTAAGAAGTTGATTAAAAATGTATTCAAAGAATTTTTTATAGCACCAATTAATGGGAAGTTGATAAATTGTAGTTGTTGAATCACTTGCTCCTTTTGTTGTTGTTGTTGTTATTGCAAACTAAGTTTCCAAAGGAAAAAACTTTTTACACGTTTACACAAATTTTCTTGCAAAACAATAATAATTAATTTTTTATTAATTATATTTTATTTTTCAATAATAACCAGTGTATGACAGTATTCTAAAAATAAAATTATTCACAAATATATTTGTCGGGTAGCAGCAAAATAAAATTTCAAAAAAAAAAAAACAATCTCGCACGTAATTTCCTCACTTTGTGAACCAACTAAGAACGACCACGAAGACGAACAACGATTTTCTCACTCAGTTCAGGGAAATTGGGAACTAAAATTCAAATTTCTTGCAGTGTAATTGAGGTAGACTTTCTCAATGCTGCTATGCTTGTGGGCTTTGGCTTTGGCTGACGATAAAAACACTCGAAATTCAAGAGTGCAATAAAATGAGAAATGGAAAATATAAAGAAAAGCACGTGATATAATAAAACCCGGGACGGGATATTATCTATGCTTGTATTTACAGTTTACATTTAAATACATCGAAAGAAATCACTTCTTAATAAAAGCGAAGAGTAGAATGCATGGAGGAAACAATAATTATAATAGCTATTCTGGCAACTTTGTAGAAAACAATTTTTTTTCTCTCTTGAATAACTTGAATGGAATATGGAATGACGGGCTAGTGGGTAATTCAATCGAGTTTTTGATATCACATCACATATCACACTTCACACAACGAAACGAAGACACATTTTATATACATCCAGTTTTATTTTTTTATTTAAAAAAATCGAAAAGTTCACACAAACTCTGGTCGTAGTTTATTTGGTTCGAGATTTTTTGCGCTAGTCACTCCTATAAACAAAGTTTTTTTTTCTTTGAATATTTTATTTATCACGTTTGAGTAATGAAAAAGTGATTAAGGGAATACCGTACATTAAAACGCTCCCACAACCCACAAGAACTTTCAACCTGCAAGACTGCCAATGTCAAATGTTTTGTAATTTTGTTGTGCAGTATTGTTTTTACAATTTACAATTCTACTCTACACCAATCTCTTTTTAAAGTACAACACACACCATAGAATTTGTCACTTTGGGTTGTGCACATGCCATCGTATAAATAAACGACAAATTGAGTAACGACGATGAGAGTATATATTTATGATTAATTTTATCTCAATGCTCAATCTCTGTCCGGTCTGTATTGGTTTATTGTTATTCGTGCATTTGGCTCTTCTTCAATAAATTGTCAATTCTCAGAGTGTTCATATGAACACCCCTGTTGCTTTGAGTGTATTATTGTGTTATCTTATAAACAAAAAAGTTAAGAGCGGAGCTTTCGCAGAAGGCTTTTAAGAGCCAACATACTCAAATTCAGTGATGCCACTTCACATCAATTCTGATAGAGTTAAATTCTGAAAGATATCAAAATTCTATCATTTTTGTTAAATAAAATTATTGGTAGGGAAAAGGGGTAATTTTTCAACACCTCAAGCATTTATTAATACTAATAAAATGATATCTTTAATTCTTTTGACTTGTACTACTATCACGCCAAAAGTTTTTTTTTTATGCACACACAAAACATGTGCAACTGTTTTTTATCAATAAGTGTTCTGTCAGATGTATATTTTGACTTTATCGTATTAATTTAAGAAAATCATTAAACAAAAAAAAGTTATTCAAAAATTACAATTTTAGTGAAATACAAATAATTGCCAATGACTGATTAAACTTATCCAATTAAGGTTTATTTTCTTTACTCTCAATTAAGTCTTATATTGCCATTCTTTAAGAAATTTGTATGAGATTTCCTAAAATCAAGAAACTGAGTACGTACATATATCAAATTTGCGCCTGATTTCGATTACTCTTTCAACAAGAAAGCTGTCAACATTTCTTAATCTGACGCCTGGGGAAAAATCCTAAACGACCTATGAACGCTGTCATCTACTGTTATTGTGAATATTTAGAAAGCTCCTTTACTATATTTTAATGCACCATTTACAATAACAAAAAAAATTATATTTTTGTTTGTTCAGAAATAGGTAGGTATCTTTCTTATCACCAGACTGTAAATAGACTGCCAACTACTACTGATACTTTTTAACAACAGCTGGAAAATATAATAGACTTTGATCCTCTTTGTATTAATTTTTAATAATCAAAAGCATAGCTTCAAAATTTTGATAAATAGTCATTAAACGATTATTTTATTTTTATGTTCACAATTACTCCACAACACCCAATAAATTTCTTTGTTTATAAACAAAAAAAAACAGTTCAAACAACAAGAGTTCGCCAAAGACTAAAGTCTTCTTCTTTAGGTTGTGCCATATAAAATGTGTGTCATCTTCTTTTATGTTAATTCAAATCCAGGACCAAAAGGTATCAAATTGATTGTTGTCTCAAATCGTGATGAGTTTTATTCAAGAGAAACATTGCAAGCTAATAGATGGTTAAAGTTTCCCCATGTTTTTGGAGGTAATCATTTTATATCAATAAGATGGTATAAAAATTCTTTGTCCAATTAAATTTGTTTTGATATTCTTAGGCATTGATCTGCAAGCTGGACGTGAGGGTGGCACTTGGTTGGCTGTGAGTGGAAAAAATGGATCTCTAAAATTGGGTGCTTTGCTTAATGTCACAGGCGAACCAAAACTTAAGGATCCCGAAAGTAAGTTGTAGTCATATAATTATTTATAAACCTTGTTTATAGAATTGGTTTAAACTACAATCGACTCTCTCTCTAACTTAATTTCCCCATTGTAACCAAAATTCAGTGGGTGGCGGTGTAAAGGCACTACCAAATTCAGATCTAGAAATGTTTATTGTAGGTACGTTACGAACATTACAAAGAGAAAAACTATAATAAACTTCACGGGCATATTATGTACAATAGACCTTCAAACAGGTGGAATCAAGTCACAATATAGGGCTAAGATGAGCCCTTTTAGACATTCCCAAAATGAAATTCATTAAGAAAAAAAAGATCATAAACAAAAATCATGTTTCCCCAGGACGCTTCAGATTGTTTTTTTCCCACCGTGTAATTTTAATTAGACAGAGAGAGTCGAATTGCATTGTTCATTAAAAATTAAAAAAGCTTTAACTTAGCATTCCTTTATCACCCCCACCATTCGCACCCTTGCTGCACACTTTAAATGTTCCACTTATGTAAACATTTCAAAAGAACCATCAACTCCTAATCTCTTACTAGGCCGCGGAATGATCGTATCTGATTTTGTATGTGGCGATTTATCTCCCGAGGAATACAATAGACAAATTTTGACTGAAGCAGAGAAGTACAATGCATTTAATTTTGTTTCCATCGAAATAAGGTGAGTTTTTGTGATTGGTTCAGTTGGGCCAATGTGTATCATCTTTTTCTTGTATCTTTCAGTAAATCTTCACCAACTTCAATTATGCTATCTAGCAATGCACCAAAGGATATCAAAACTTTTAAGGAACTAGAATGCTATGGGTTTGGCAATAGTCCCGGCAATTCACCATTTCAAAAAGTCATAGCAGGACGAAAACATTTTGAGGAAATCCTGCAGGAATATCTTACAACTCAAGATACTAATAAACGATCTCAGAAATATCTAGTTGAAAAATGCTTTTATCTGTTAAAGGACGAAGAGAAGCACTGGCCCGATTCTGAGTTAGCTGGTCGTGCTCCAAATTGGGGAAAACATTTAAGTGCCATAAATGTAAAAATACCTGATGCTGGGTATGGCAGTAGGACACACAGCGTGATTATTGTAGATGCTGAAGATAAATTGCATTTCTACGAAGAGACAATGGAAGGTGATGATCCAGCTGGCAAATGGCATAGCACATATATTACTGAGCAATTTTTTAAAACTGAACTTGGAAATAGTAAAATCTGAGGAATTTGGTATTCTTGGTACTCCTCCTAATAGTCAAATTAAATCTAAAACTAATAAAACTAAGTCAAAGTCAAGTATTTTGTATACAAACAATATTTATTTTAAATAAATAAAATTCATTTTGTGTTTTCAAAAAGTAAATTAATTTAACATACTTTCTTAGTTACATATACATATTTTTTTTTTTATAGATACTTTATTTTAGTAAGATTATTTTTTGTATTTCTTTTGTATTCTATTTTTGACACCTTTGGCTGCTCCCTTTCGAGCACCCTTTACAATTCCATTAAATGTTCCAGCATGTTTAGCTCGTTTTCTGTAAAAAAAAAATATAATATTGAATAAAAATGAGTTCAAGAACATAAAATTTTGGACGCAAAATTTTTTTTAGATTATTAGATTATGCCCAAGAAATTATAACTTCAAATGCAATTTTGTACATTGTGTAATAAGCTTACCTTTTATTTAAAACATTCCTGCTAAGTGGAATGTATGCATACGGATCCAATTTGCCCTTCTTTTTCATATCACCTTGCGCTTTTTTCGTTGAGTACATTGAGGCTGTTGTTTGAACAGAATAACCTGTATGACCAGATTTAACTGATGCGGCTACAGGCCTGTGAATACCTTTGCCACCAGCGGTATAACGTGAGGTTCCTGTACGTCCAGACTTCATGCTCATTGAATCAACTGCTTTACGTTTGCGACTTGGGGCAGCAGTTGTGGCTTCTTCTTCTGCAATGTTTAATCAAACAAGTTTAAAAATAGGTACATAAAACATCATTCTTGTTTAACCTACCTTCACTGCTATCGTCTTCCATTCCACGTTTTGCTGTTTTCTTCGGACCATCTGCATTTTGACCATCATCATCATCACTATCGCTGCTACCATCACCTGAGTCACTGTCCATAAATTTATCACTTATAATCAGTCTTCCATCGTCCGCTGTTTTAAAACCTCGATTCTTTTCTGTTTGTTTTTTCTTGGTTGATGCTATAGCTGCAGCTGATGTGCTTGGTTTGTTTGCTAATTGAATAGTATATATTTCATTGCAAAGAAAATATTCGATAAAATAAAAAAACTTACTTAGAACATTTCCAATGGATTTAATATCAGCTAAATCAACAATATCTTCAGGATCTTCACGAATATAGGTTTCTTGTGGTTTTTTCGATTTCTTTTTTGTTTTAGATTCATTCATGTCAACATCACTATTTATTTCATCTTGTAGATCTGAATCAGAGTCTTCAAGGATGTCATCAATTCTGAGAAAAAAAAAAGTTCATTTTATGACTGCCTTTTATAGAATATTAGTAAAACTTACGTGACACTCTTCTTTTCAAGTCCTGGAATAAATTCATCTTCAGAATCATCATCCTCATCTTTTGTATCATCTTCGAGTTTTTGTCTATTTTCACGTCGCATTTGTTTTCGGATCTTCTTCAATCGTCGATGAGTAAGTTCATCGTCTCCAGGAACGCATTTAATAAGTTCCTCAGCTGTAAATCTCTTGCATAGTTTTTTAAGGAAATATCCGATTTGAATTCGACAGTATCTTTTTGTGTCGCTAACCATTGCAGAAAGAGCTCGCATCTAAAATGAGATATTATGTTTTTGTGTTATAAAATTATTAGGATAGATGTGAATATGGAAATAGAAAAGCATTGAAATTGTAGGGTAATGAATTTATATTTTTTTTTTTTGTAAAAAATTCAGTGCTTTTTTGTTACTTTGATTTTTACTAAAGCGCTTATTTCGTATTACTACAATTCAAGAAAGTACTTACAATATTTTCCAAATGGTTAGCAATCAATGGTGTTGGCATAACCTTTATTAATGTTATTAGAAAAGCAACTGCTGCTTCAGCTTGTGGTCGACTTTTTTGTACCAAAAACACAAGCACTTGATCCAATATAAATTCCAGAGTATTAATTGTCAAATGTTTACCAAGATTCTGTACTACTGAACGGAAAGCCAAGATTGAATTAGTAACAATTGTTTCATCACCAGCAAATCCTGCCATTAAAATATCAATAAAATCATTGAGTTTATCTGCTTCCTGATACAGATTTCCGACCAATTTGATGATTTCTTCAGAAATGTTTTCTTTTCTAGTAGAGAATTCTCTATAGCTGACAATTGCTTCAGGAATTGTTTTAATAACAATCTTGTCATTGACCGTAAGTGTTTTGCGATTTTCGATGAGAATTTTGAGGCACCTATGGAATAAGACAAGATAATTAAGTTGTTAATAGCGATAAGGAAAATGAGATTTTTTTTTTATATGTACACTCACTTTAAACGTGCAGCCTGACAAATTGAGCAACTGGTTGCAAAGGCTTCCAATAATAGTGTTTGTAATGCTACAACGTTCTTTTTGCTAAACTTTTTACATTGTCGTGTATCCGAAGTGAGAATATCTCGAAGAAGTCTAAAGAAAATATATTTTACATATTCTAAGAACTAAGAACATTATTTAAACTTACTCATATGTTTTTCTTTGTTGCTTTTTAAGTTTTTGCTCGTCTTTGGCAACAATTTTGGACTTTTCTTTTTTCAAAACTGGAACTATAAATGATTCAAAAAAGGTCTTGATTACATCGTCCGATTGATACAGCACCAGAGCACAATTAATATCAAAAATAGAATCGTTTTCAAATGTTCCAACAGTTGTTGAAGTTAATTGAGCTTTTGCGTTTTCAAAGAGTTCTTTCGAGACTGGCTCTGGAGTGATCGCTGCATAAGCCTTAATGAATCAAACAGAAATTATACAAACCAAAATTTGAATAAACGTTTATTAAACTTACTTTTATGACCTCTAGTGCTTTTTTACGTTGGTCTGCTTCATATGTTCCATTTGCTTTTTGTGTGTAAACATTGAACAAACGAGGCAGGAAGTTCTTCGAATACTTTCCCAAAAATCCACGAATTGTTACATCCTCACAACTAATCAACTCACTTAAACCATCAAATATTGGTGCTCGAAATTCGGGATTATTGTCAAGAGCATTACCAAGAGTTGGGGCAATTAGACGGAAATTCTCCGGATCTTTTGGATTGCGACAGAATCCTGGAAGCAGACCCCAAAGCTGGCAGCATAATAACTCATAGGTGTGCGATAGAGAAATATTTTTATCCTGTGTATATTGATTCCATTTTTCGTTGCAATCCAAAGCTAAGGGAAGAATGACATCTTTGAAGAATTTAAATGTTGCTCCTGTTGCTCCTTCGCGTAAAAGTGGCAAAAGCCATGATTTTTCTAGCAAAACTTCTCCCTTGGCATTAGTTAGAGGGACAGTTTTTAATACAACTTCTGGGCCCATTGACTTGATTGCTGAAATAATGGAATGCTCGATGTGAATGCGTAGCGAGCTTTGGGTGTCATAACGATTGGCTAGAGTAGCCAATGGAGCCATAAGTTCTTTGCTATTTGAAGATAAAATCGTTAATTTTTTTGAAGATATACATATTACATATTTATACAATTATAAGATAAACTTTATTTTCCTAAACAGTTTTATAAAAAGAATATTATAATATACCACAAAATAACTTAGGACTGTTGTTCATTTTATATTTCATGAGGTATGAGCTTATTTTCGCAGTTATATACTTTATGAATAAATAGTAAATAAAAGTAATATTAACACCCTGAAATTTGCTTCAAATGCTCATAGAAGTACCTCGGATTAATTGATTAAAAAGCCCTTAGTCGCATTTGACGGTTTTGCGTTTTGCATTATTTAAGAGTTATCATTTCAAGATTTTTCTTCGGGTAATAATATTGAATAGGCCACAAAAGTAAAACTTATGTTTGTATTTAAATTCTTTTCCATCACTTGTTGTCATGCAGGTACCGAACATTTTTATAATTTTTTTAAAAATTTGATTTGGGGCTTTAAAATCAATTGAAATTTTTAATGATACCTTTTCACAGTTGTCTTGTGGATATATTTTAATTTAATTTAATATAATTTACTCACCTAAAGTACTCTCCGCAAATATCAAAGACAATAGAGAAAGTCAGTATTACATACTTGGCAACATCGCCAAACGGAGCTGAAAGCACTTTACTGATCAAAGTTATTATTTTCGTGATGGGAGCACGAAACTGTTCAGCTGATTCCTCATTAGCACACCCAAGTTTTACACATTCTTGTAAAATTTCTTTAATTATATTCGAAACCCCAGTTACTATTTCAGATCTATCAGACATCCATAGATCAGTTGTACAAATGTCTACCAAGCGTGGCAGGGAATTAATACACATATGTAATTCAAGGGTAGCCAAATGGATGTGACCCTCCTTGAGAACAGTAAGCCAAGCTAAAGTTTGACGAACATCAGAACGATCTGGGCGGTATTCGTAGATGGCAGCCAATAGTTTTGCACATAAAATTCCATTGAGATTGTCTGTTCTTGAGAGAAACAAGGTATGAAAAACTTGTAGACAATTAGTTCGGACAAGAACATTAGCTGCAGTCATAATTGATAAAAGGTTCTCGCATATCGATCGAATGTCGTCGGTTTTGAAGCCAGCCAAGGTGTCTTTTAGCAATGAAAGAGCATGAAGAACGGTTGTCTGTGAATTGATAAGAACTTCAGGCTTGAATTGATTCAAACAGAATCGAACAACTCGGCTTCCAGCAGGATGATATTTGACGCGATTCAAAGACTCGGGTGCTTTATCTTCAGGATCATCTGAGCTCTGTTTGGCTGGATTCATAAAATAGCTTCCACGGATTATGGAAGTAATTGCATGCTGAGCAGCTTTTCGTAGCTTTGGTTTCGAGTGTACAGTAAACGAGAGAATAGCATCAACGTACTGCCATGTGGAGGAATATGTCCAAGTCATGTACTCCTGTGCACGAAGAAGTACTGATAGGCAACCTATTATCTACAAAAGAAAATATTAAATGTATCACTTTTGAATCTTCCAATCGAAAAAAAAAACTTACATATTTTGATACTGATGTATTACTCGAATCCAAAAACCTCTGCAGATTCGAAAGCAACGTTTGTGCTGTCTCAGAGAATCTCTTCCTTAGAACAGGAACTGGAACCGATTTAATACCCATTCCTAGCAATGAAATGCCAGCAATTATATCAGATTCCTGTTCACTGGCTTCGATTGTTTCCATGAGAAGAATAAAATATTCTGTCGAAGTACCAGTGCCACCTCGTTCTTTAATTATCTCTGTCAATGCAGTAAGAATGGCTAACATTTCTTTGTGTAAGTCGGATGATGCTCGGAAACCGGATAAAAGCTTTTTAAAACTCATATTTGTACAAGTGCTGTAACTTGAAGCAAATGTTTTGAATGTCTTGAACGTTCCAAGTTGGGATTCAGACATATCTTCGTCTCCATCATCATCGTTTAGACTGAAGGAGCGTAAACTGCCAGCTACATCATTTACTGTAGGTTCCTTGTCGGAGCTGGCATAGAGCTGTCGTTGTTCGTGTTTGAGCACTGCTTCCAAAGTTAATGGTGTTTTACCTGGCTCTGGTTCTGGGGGAGCTTTTTTTAAATCAGATTAAAACCAAATTCATATATATGTAGGTAAGCGGCAAGCACAAAAACCTTACCTAAACTCAAATTCGGTTGAAAGAATCGGGACTTGGCCTTTAGTCGGTGCTTCATTTGTTCGGGATTTGTTGTAGCTGATTGTCCCTTTGCCCATGATTTTCCTTTTGTGTGACGCTTAAGTTTTGAACGAAATTTACCCATTTTAATTTGAATTGATGTTGATTTTCGGCAATATAATGGATTTTTTCCTCCACAAGTGAATCAAAACACGTGCGATGTGCTTTGTGAATTTTCTATTTGAAATGACTTTAAACAAAAAAAACTCGAGATGAGTGCATCCGCAAATGTCAAATATTGAGTGGTTTTTTTTCTATCCATAGGGTGTTCTTAGCACAGTACAGCATTTACTCAACGATGCAAAACACTAGATTAGTTTACCATTTGGTTAATGAACTGTCAAATTTTTTAAAACATTAACCAAACAAACGTGTACGTTTGTATGTTAACATAAATTTTAATAGGTGCTTATTTTTGCTAATCTATATGGAGATAGATCAGAACACAACAGCATGAATTCGTAAAAACGTCAGAACAGAAAATAAATATCTCACCTGCCAGACAGACTAAAGGTAGAACTATAATCGTCGAACGTCAGCTGGAATGGTCGTAAGAAACGAAGCGAATACGAGGAATTTATATGACGCGCCCATTATTGCGATTGGGTGCCTTTCGTTAGGGTTCGTTAACTTTCGCTTGTCGATAGCGAGATCGCTCATCGACCGCTCCTGCGAAAGTGAATTGACAGATAGATATAAAAATCAAAATCATAATATGGCTGACTTCTCCATTTGAGTTAAGTTAATTTTCGTTCGCTTTTGACATTAGCTTCCTACCACGTCCGACTATTATAGTTCTAGTTCTAGTTCTAGTTGAAAATTGTTCTTTCTTGTTCCAAACTGCTCATAACCACAGTTCACATATAGAAAGGTAATATTTTCCGAAACCTTTTCAAAATCAAGCGTCAGAAATGAAGTTTTCGAGACTTTTTATTCAGAATTTACAAAAACAAAATACAAGGTAATGTCGATGTCGATTGATCAAAATGACAAAATATGCGGAATAACCTCACTAAACAGAACTATTTTAAGCAACAGTGCTAAAAAGCTAAGCTTACCGCGGACAAATGAACGTGTCTAGTTTTTGTTTTGACTTCTCTCTTGTCAACCTGGTGGTAGCTCTAGCTGTCAACTTAAATATTTTGCTCGGCATCGGCACGTGTACCGCAGTGCTTTTAAGAAAATAAAATTATTTTATTCATTACTCTATTAAAAACTAATGAATTAAAAAATGTCAAATAAATTACTCTTGAACAATGAAGATATTCCATATGAACCATCAGAATCAGAAGACGAGCTAAGCGATGGAGAAAAACAAATTCTCAAAGAGGTTCGTAAAGGCAAACATAGAAAAACCGAGGACAAACAGCAGATTCTAGCTTTCGATGAGAGTGCGGATTCTGATGATGAGGATGCAGATGATATTATTGGTGATAGTGATATTGAACGTGGTGATGAAAACGATGGCATTCCTGATTCCAAAGCCTGGGGAAAGCAACGCAAAGCCTTTTATGATACAGATTTTGTCGATCAAGACTACAGTGCTTATAATGAGCAAGAAGAAGAGCAGGCCCAGCAAGAAGAAGAAGAAGCCAAAGCTATTCAGCTGAGACTAGCAAAACAACAGGATGAAGCTGACTTTTTCCTTGACCTACCCGATTCTGCTGGGGCGTTAGATTCGGACGAGGAAGAAGATGCTAAACTCAAATCCAAGACATCAGTGGAAGAAAGTACTAATCTCAAGTCAGACTTCAGTAATATGTCCCAGCGACAAATACAACAGCTCTTCAAGAAGGATTCTCCAGAATTTGCTGGTCTTGTCGAAGATTTTCATACATATTTGGATGAAAGTAAGAACATTCTCAGTCCAGTCATAGAGTTTGCCGATAGCATGGATATCAATCTACCAATTTTTGACTTTGTCAGAGCACGGGACAACATGATTATGACATACTGTACAAATGTGGCCTTTTATTTGCTACTAAAGTCACAGAGAATATCGATCAAGAATCATCCAATAACCAAGCGTTTAGTTACTCTCAAGAGACTAATAAATGAAGTACAGGAAAGATACGAAGATGTTATAAAGCCACAACTTGAAGATTTGCTAGAACGAATTAATTCTGGTGAAACAATTGAAATTGATTTGAAACCAGTCGAAAAATTAAAGGAAAAGAAATCAAAGAAAAAATTACGAATGATGAGAGATTTCCAAGAAGACGAAGATGGAGAAAGTGGCGAGGAGTACGATGAACCACCGAGCAGTAAACGATTTAAAATCGGAGGTGGTGAAGAGGATGATGATGAAGATGATGGTTCAACCGATGAAGACGAAGAAAATCCAGATGAAGAAATTGACGAAGAAGCTGACGTTGAACGCCGTGGCATCACTTATCAAATCGCAAAGAACAAAGGCCTCATGCCGCGTCGCAAGAAGGAACTACGGAATCCTCGTGTCAAGAATAGGGGCAAATTCCGCAAAGCTCTCATTCGTCGTAAAGGTGCTGTGCGAACAGTACGCAAAGAAACCCAACGCTATGGTGGAGAACTTTCTGGAATCAAAGCGACAACCAAAAAAGGAATCAAAATTAAATCTTAATAGGCAATTTATTTTGTTTTTACTTTTTTATATTTTAATAAAAATATTTAAAATTAATATTTTGTTTTAAAGAACAAAAACGATACTCTTATTTATTTAAAGACTTTAATTAGATACACAGATTCAAGCCTTGTAAATAAAATGCATGTTTAGGTTGCACGAAGTGCTCCTATGTTAAAGTATTTTAAAATAAAAAAATACAAAAACAAGACTGTCATTAGGGAAAAATATGAAAAAAAAAACAATTCATTATTTGAAATGTTTAAATAACAGTAAGCTTGTGTTTGAGCTGAAAACTGAAGAAAGCATCTTATCTATCATAAAAGTATCCAAAAGAATCAAAAACTTGCCTTATAGTATCTATAGTCGCAAGCAAAAGGCTTAGTAGACTGCTGGAATCAGGAGCACAAACAAACTTACTCCGATTACCATGTTAGCACATTAGGACATACATGTATGCATATATATATAACAGTAAATCAACTATTGGATGCAATTTGAAATCTTATTGTTTGAGTTTTAAATTAAAAAAAAAAAGTAAAACCCTTCTTTGTTACAAAAAAAAAATGATCTGTACCGTTTTTAATTCATACATTTGAAAATCAGATTATTACTTATCTAGGACGAAGGTTTCTTTAGGAGAAGCAATTTACGAAAATCATCGTTCTTCATTGTCTTAGCCGAACCATTTTCTGTTGATGTTGTTGATATTGACGATGGGTTAAATTGTTTTCTAACTGCATTAGGAATCAGTGACATTCGGGGTTTCTGATTAAGTTGTCCAGTAATTTTTGGCTTTCTACCTGCACTCATTCCAAGAATCTTTTGTACAATCAAAGGTTCTTTGCCTGTCGATGCCTTTGGAGGAGGTGCAGAAATGGCAACAGATATCTATTTAAAAAAAAAAAACATTTAATTTAATTTTTCTTTTGTCATTAGAATGTAATGTCTTACAATGTGTTCACGCAATTCATTTTGATCCAGTTTCATCAAAGCTTTGGAGGCTGATTTCTCCTCTTCGAATTCAACATAAGCAATCCCTTTGAATTTTCCACTTCTAAAAAAAAAATTGAATTTTGTTATGTTGATAGTAAGATAATCAGTAACTTTCATGGAGGATATATGAGTATTATTGGAAGTCAAGAGAGAATTAAATTAATTTTAATTTAAAAACCAAAAGCTAGAAAAACATAAAATTAAAATAAGAAATAACAGAACAATCGGCAAAGGTGAAAATCGAGTAAGGTGAAAAAGCAATCACACTCGACTAAAAATATATTCTAACTTACTTATGAAAGACCAAACGGACATCGTGTAGTTGACCAAATTCACTAAACATTTTTTCGACTTCTTCCTTTATCGTATCTGGTGGAAGTCCTTTTACAAAAAGCTTTTTAGGTTCAAGTCCATCTAGAAGCAAAATACAAAAATTTATAATAAAAACTAAAATTTGTTAACGAATTGAAATTTACCTGAAAACTTGAATTTCTGTCTTTTCTCTTTATCCCTTAGCACACTAGATATAAAAATAGGCCGTCCGCTTATAAGTTTACGATCAAGCTTTATAGCTTTATCAACTTCAGTCTGTGACAATAAATATAATAAAATAGAAACATAAATAATTTTCAAAAAACTACATACCTCATCATCTAGTTCAACATAACCAAAACCCCTACTTCTACCATTTGCTGATCGAATTAAGTTAATACTGGAGATTCTCAGTTCGGATAGCTGTTCTTTGACTTCATCTTCATTTAAACTGGACAAAAGAAAAACAGACAAAAGCATACAAATAGAATGAAAATTGATAAAAATTGATAAAACATCAAACCACTCACTTGTAATCCAAATTACTTATAAATATTCTTAAATGATCTTTTGTCAAATCAATCTCTTGATTTTCATGTTCTTTAAATGCTCCTGTCGATGGTTTTACTTCTGTGGATGAAAACTCAGCACTAGCATCGGTAACAATTTTAGCCCTCTTATCTTGGGTGGTGTTGGTTTCCTGTGATACATCACTGATTTTTCTTTTTCTGTCTTTACCTTTTTTATCAGTTTTTGGTTTTTGTTCGTATTTCTTTGAAATATCTTTAATATTTCTTTGATACTGTCGTAAAAATTGATCACAATCCTTTTGGCAAGACACCATGCTACGTATTGAACCATTACAACGTTCAAATCGTTGCCACGCCGATATTATCACATATGGATTATCCAGATCTTGAGAATTCAAAGCTTTTCGAAAGAGTCTAGAAAAAAGTAATTACGAATATTTATGAGAAAAGCTTTTTTATAGAATGGATTTTTTTACTTTCTAGTAGCATCTAGGTCCCGCCTCATTTCTAATTGGGAAAACTCAATCCATAGACCACTTCTAGTTGCATTATCAGAACTTTCTGCAAAACAAAATTATCTTTTTTTTGTAAAAAAAACGTCTTATAAATAATTGTATGTGCAACTCACCCATCACTGTCGTCCAAAGTTCTTTGCCTTTTTTGGGATCCTGCAAAGGTCCATACTCTAGTCTACCCCAAAATTGTAAAATCTCACAATTACAATCTGCCAATACACCCCATTGTTGTCCCAAAGAATTCCAACACAAGTTAAAATTTCTCCTTAAAATTTCACACTCCTCTTCATCCACAAAATCGGTAAGTCGCCTGAGGTAAGTTAAATACTCCAACCAAATAGCTACAACGGGTTCGGGTGTCTGGAAGCCAACAGACAATGAACTCTCTAAAACCTCCTGTATTTCCTGACGACTCTTTTCCATTTTCTCCAGCAATTGCATTCTTTTTATGTACAATTTTTCGTTCCACGAACAATTGCGCAAAGCTCGATTACTAACATCTACAGCATTTTGCCGAAATACGGGTAAATCTTGAAGTTCTTTTGGCCTTTCATATTCATCTCGATAGTCAAGAAATGTAATGTATTCAAACCAACAATCAGCATTTAAGCAACAATCAGCTACAAACCGTTCATAAATAGTTTGCAAGATATTTTCGTCGAGAAATTTATCCGACTCTTTAATGTAATTTCGATAAATATCAGCTTTTTCGCGATATAATTTTTCTTCGATCTCCAAAAGTTTTTGTTCGTGTGGAAGTATTTTTTGTAAATGTCCTTTGGCACGAAAGTATTCTTTTTCTATAGTATCCCAATCGAGACTGCTGTAAGCTGCGGTTGATTTATTTTGTTCGTAGGCAACTTTGAACTCGATATAGATGTCTTCCATATCGAGAAGAGGTATTTTCAATTGTCGCAGGTAACTTTGAATATTTAATGATGTCTTTTCGTCCAAACTGTAAAAAAATTAAGAACACATTTAAGAACAAAAGACAAAACCATTTTCTAAGAATTGCCAATAAGCAATCAAATATGGCACTTCTGATCTACCAGCCGGACGAGAATGAATGGAAATGGGATGAGAAGTATTCCTTTTGGTTTGAAAGAATATAGCAACAAGTTTTACCGAAAAGGAAGAAGATTTAATTGAAAACGAAGAGTGTCAGTAAATCCATCTTCAATTACCATCACTAGTTAGTTTTCTCTATTTGTCGGACTGCTATCTATTAACAAGCATTTGAACCAGTTTCGGCACAACCAGTTTTCAGCACAAACTTGGCGATCGCCAAGGGTAATTTCTGCCTAGATAAACAAGAACTTGTCAGAAGATTCGAGAAAGAAGAAACGAGAACACGAGGACAATTATTTTACGGAAAAAGAAGAACCAAATTTTAAAGCCGATCGGGAAATCGTTGTTGAATTGCGCCATAAATAAGCTAATAATTCATACTGCCAGGAACTTCAGATCGAGACAAGTCTATGTGGTGCGTTCGTAAACTTGCTAAATTCGTCAAGCTCAACAAAGAACTCACAAATTTATTAAAAGGAACAGGAATCTTTTAAAGGAACATCAATTTAAAAGAAAAACAAAGATTAACGACTGTAAAAGAAGATGAGTTGAACACTAAAACTCCAGTATTTGAATCCACCCTTAAGAGGCTAAGGTACCTAAAGAAAAAAGCTATTTTGTGGTCTCCTACCTCTTTTCTAAACTCGAAACATACTGCCTGTACAATTTGAAAAAATTATTTCCTTTCAAACAATGCAGGCCATAAGTTGCCAGTATTTCATTCCAAATTTCTGATGCACGATTAGTTTTTGGTGAAAGTGCTGCAAATTCCAAAGCAATTTCCGTACCTGTTCAAAAGAAATGTATTAAAATTAAAATTATATTTTGAAAGAATTATTATTCAAGTAGTTTACTGTAATAATCCTTAAGTGCTTTCTTAAAAAGTTCGTCGACTTTTGTGATTTCTTCTTCTGAATGTGCAACGCTAACTTCGATCTTCAAGTATTTCAACCAAATTTCCGGAGACAAAGGATAAACCGATGCAAACAAATTGTAGGCATTTCGGATGTTATCCAAATCATCTGTTTTACTAAGTTCCATAAAAAAATTTGTTTTGAAATTCGAAATTAATGTTAAATCAAACATAAACTTACTGCGATAGTTCACACAATTTAACATATTTATCGTAAGCATACTGGTTCTCGGCAATTTCTGTTAGAAGTTTATTATATTCAATAAGATATTTAGTGGAATCATCAAGATCTGAATCATCATCATCGTCTTCGTTATCGACACCCTCGGCGTGACTATCAATGGTATCTTCATCCATAAGAACATCATCCTCATCATCAACAGCCAGTGTTTCAGTACCTGCAGCTCCTTCTTCGTCAGATTTGAGAAGAGCTTCTTCCTGTTTTGCATTTAAGCAGTATATTAAATTATTTTATGTTTATTTATTCATTTAAACTACCTCAGCCTCATCTATTTCATCGTATTTATTTGTGTTTGCCGACATTTTTTTTGTTTAATTATTATTAAAAATAAAATAAAAAGTATTTTACACAAAACTTCCAAACCTAACCACAAATGAGAGGCATCAAATTTGTTTGAGTGGTATTTGAACGTCAAAATTTGAGCGGAGTTTGAATTGAGGACTGTTTGATTGGAAAATTCAAAAACAATGGAATAGGCGTGTTCAAGGGCAGCCAGGCTTTTTCTCCAGCAGTCAGATCAAAAAACAAATGGTGACAGCTTCTTGTTGGAAGAGTTATAAAATCAAGAGGCTCAAATTGTTTGAAAAAAGATGTGAAATTCAAAATAAAAAATATTGCTAATTCAAAAAAATAATAAATTCAAACTTTGATATTAAAAAAAGCATTTAAAAAGAAAAATGTAAAGCAAAAACGAAGTAAAAGTTTTTTTTTGTCAAATTGCGACTGAATTGTTGAACAATATTTCCGTTTGTAAAATTTATCGTTTAACGGCAGGTAAAACTATTATTTTTATTATTTATTTCCACAGAAAATATATGTATTCACCCGCTTTTGTTGCATCAGATGTTGATTGCTCTTCGAAAAAGGTTTGACATTTGTCTTGTTCTTCTTTATTTAACAGTAAACAGATAGACGACACAAAATGAAAACGGACTATTTCTTTTTTCAAGTCAGATCAAATAAAAACTTAAGTCCATACAATTATTTCAAAACGCATTACTCAATGTGTATGTTATCGAAATTTTTTTTTAAGGAATCCATAATTTGAAACAATTTCGGTTGGTACTGAAATAATTAAGCTTGTTTCTGATTTATTTTGAACAGTTTTACGGAATCATTTGAAGCGTTCTTACATCACTTTTAAAATAATTCCTCGATTGTTATTATGGAACATGTATTTGTTTTTATAAATTTTGTGTGTTATTTGTGACAGTAGGTACATAAGATACTGAAGATGAAATTTAATGGCACACTGTGTTCTCGATAATAACGATCAAGCACTCAATTTTAAAAGTGATTTACAATTGTTGAAATGCAGAACATGACGCTTCTTATAAAAAATTTATTTGGGTTTATTAAGAAAAACTTATTTTGTCCAATCAAATCGATGGTTTTTATTATTTTATTTTTTTTTTCTTCACAAACATACCTTAAATTTAATAATTTACCTTTGTACAATTTATTATATAAATAATAACGTTAACCAACAAAATGTAATTAAATAAAATATTCGGAATTTTTCTTCATGAAATGAAACCCATTTCCACCATCAACTTTAGTTTCTGATATAATTATGGCATAATAATGTATAAGTATATTTTTATAGAAAAGCATTTATAATATAGGTATGTACATCTATCTGAAAGCGCACTGTATGTCTTACATTTTCCTTTGTATATATAAACTATAGTACTATTATGGTGGAAGTCGAATGGGGCGACATCTAATTTACCTATGCAACCCTTACTCTTTTTTTTTTGCGGAGAGCTTATGGAGGTTTTAAATGATATTTATTGATATTTTTTGGATGCAATAATCCAAAAAATAGTCTCCTCTTGCCCCTACCACCAATTTTTGACGCTTAAAGACTCCCCAAATCGAATTTTACACCTCACATTTTGCAGCGCCACCACCAGGACCTCTGCAACCCTAAAAAAAACTCGCCATGATAGTACTATAGTTTTCATATACAAAGCATTTTCTATTGATAAAGCTCTTTTATATCTGTTATTGTTTTCGAAATACGTTTTTCTAAAGTGGCTTATAATTTTGTAGCATTATCAGTCACTATGGAATGCCGCTTTTTTAAAAACTGTATAAGATATCAAAACACTTTGTTTACAAAAATAAAGTAAGCAATAACAACGTGCTTTCATACACAAACAAAAATATTCAAGTAAACATGGTGGGTCTGGAGTTATGAGCGAAAACTGTAAACAAAATATGAGTTTAGTTAAATATAGTGCGATAAACAAAATCTAATTCCTTCTAAGATTGCCTTACTAGATCTTACTTGCTTATACATATGTTTTTTTTTTAATTACGCCATATACCAAAAACTAAAACTGATGAATAGACGGATTTTCAAGTATGTATCTTATTGCCCCGGGAAAAAATTGTCGGCCAGCGCAATCAATAATCATTTGGGAAATTTTTTACTTATACATTAGAATTTTCTTAAGACGACAACTAATCAATGATAAATACAATTCAATTTTTATCTATTTTGGTCAATTAACACATAAATTTAATTTAATAGAGAGACAGAGATAGTTAAAATAATAAAAAGTAATTAAAAAATACTAGGGTGGTGTTCACCGAACGTTCGTAACTTTTATGATAACTCAAAAAAACCTCCTTCATTAGCTCATAATTTTTTTTTTTTATTTATGAGTCTCATAAACTTACAAGCCCTAGGTGAATACCGGCCTAAAAACAATATTTGAATTTATAAGTGTACATTTATAAAAAGTTCAACTTTAGTTTTAAGTACTTTGATCCATCGCATTCAGGTCCATTTTTATGTCTTATCATTTCTAAACCTTTCCAATTCTATACTGATTCACGTGAGTATTTCTGGAAATGATTATTTTAAATAATTTCTATTCTTGTTTTTTCCGAAACCGAAAACGGTCGAGCAGCCCGTGCAGTATGCTCCCAGGTATTCTCTGATGTTTACTTATCAATTCTGATAGCTCAAGAGCGACCTGTTAGAGCAACACGAAAATCAAGTTTGAAATATATAATTGTGATCTCTAAAAAAAAAATACCTTTAACTGCAGTTCCTCGGCTGTAACATTGGGATCGTATGGTATAGGTTTACCAAGATACGATCTAAATTTAACAGGAAATCCACCATAGATTGGACATACAGGAATTCGTATAGCATTATATAGCCATAAAAACTGGCGTCGAAATAATCCTACTTGCCTGAATCCCTCACGCAGATTTTGTGTAAAAAATGGAATTATTGGAACTTTAGCCTCCAAAGCGACTTTTGCAAAACCAGTCCGATTCCGCCATAATAGTTCGTAATAGTGATCACCAAATTGTGCTTCATATACACCTCCAGGAGAAATTGCTAGTAGATTTCCTTCTTTCAAAATATTACTACACGATTGTACAGTTCCGGGGGAGATGTGAAAAGCATCGGCCAGTAGTCCCCAACCAGGCAATTTGAAAAGAAAACGATCACCGACTGTGTAGATTAATCGATCACTCTGCAGCATTACACGCGAGTTAAAATAGTACATGTCAATAGGAATAGCACCGTGATAGTAGACAATCAATGCTGGGCCTTCTGTTGGAAGGTTTTCCATTCCAATAACTTCGTAGCCATGATAAATTCGAGCATGGGCATCCCATATAGCAGCAACTAGTTTTCGACCAAAGGTCCAAAAATTACGATCTGTATTAACGTGGCGCATAATCACTTGCCTGAGTATTTAAAGAATAAAAAAAAACTTATGAAATAGTAAAAGAAATAAATAATCATAGTTATTTATTGGTCTTTTATTGATGGCTATATAAATGATGCCCACATAGAATGGCGTTATTTAATTGCGTTTGCCCGAAAGTGTTTTGTTGCTATTTTAATTAGTACTGGATGTCAAAAAATTTGCAGGTTATCAGTATACAGACAAACTTTTGTGGGATTAAGAGTGTTCCGGAGCGAAATGCTTAGTTTCATAGTGATATGAATATGAATAGAAAAACCGTTCTTAGAAATCATTTGAACAAAAATTTAATAAATTTGCTTTAATTGCCGGTTGAAATTTTTTCAAGGCCCTGCCCACCATCTGACAATATTACTTCAATGAGTCTTGTTTCAGGTAAAATTGATCTTTATTGTTCATGTCAGGTAATATTGAAACATTAATTCAAAGCAAAATTATTTCTCGTTGTGAAAATAAAAGAAATTTTTTAACAGTCAATGAGTTTTAAAATTGAAATTGTTGTGAGAGTTTAGGAAATGTATGAAAAACTTATTTTAACCGTTGCTGTTTCAGAAATACCATTAAAAGAGAACAAGTGGTTTCGGCAGCAGAAATTATATTACTATAATTCTTGAAAATTTTTTTTGTTTAATGTTTTTATTTTTAAATAAGTTGAAGAAAAAATATAATGATGTTCATATGATACATATCCAGGGTTGAATAGGTTAAATTAGATCTAAACGGGATTATTAAACAATTAATATTCATGTAAATAAATTGATTTAGTTCCTTTCTATACCTACCGCTACCACTCAAAAGATATAAAAACTAATTGCTAAATTAGCAAAGTACTCATAACTTGAGCTCTTCAAGTTAATTACAAAGTAAAACTTTCTAAAAATTTTAAACCGCCAATCTAGTAAGATAATCAATTTTTAATAATTATGTCTCTTGATCACCCGATTTTAATATACTTTCACGTCACTTACCTGTGCATTTTGTAAACAAATAAAACAATAAACGATATGTAAATAAGTGCTACAAATACGAATGGCAAAAGGAATGTTATTATCAGCGGCAGCAAGATTCTGTACAACCATAGTGAATAGTCCAAGTCAATGTAGGAAGCTGTAGTATTGGAAGAGTTGGCATATCAAATTTAATGTAAGCAATGACTAATGCAAAAAAACATGAATCTTTATCAACTTACAAAGAAATATTTGGACATTCGCTGTAAGATTGTGAAAGAGATCCATTTTTTCTTATTTGAAAAAGTTTGTTTATCTTTAACTTTTGTTACAAATTTTTGCTTGGAATAAAAAATAATTCAATTTTGAATTTCACTTTAATGCGTGAAGCCGTTTTTAGCATTTCACATAATAATTAATTGTTTTAAATTGGATTTTAGATGAATTTTTTTTCAAAACGAAAACTTCCTCAACTTTTGAGAAAGTCCGAAAGTTGACTTTTGTAGTATTTCGCTATCATCATGCAAAAAAATGAACGACAGTGACAGCTGGTAAATGAAAGGATTCAAAGAAAATTAAAACCGAGTAACGAGTACTATTGTGTAGAGTTTTTTCTACTTCATTTTGACGGACGATTATTGCTCTGTTCAGATACCAACGAGTGAACAAGAAATTGGTTCTACTTTTGAATATATTCTGAAGTCAATGAGTATTATTAATAAAAAAGAAGAATTGTAAAGTAAACACGTTTAGTTTTTGTTTGATACCGGTATCAATAAAAAAGGGTGGGTCATAGGTAAGTTCGAACATAGCTTATAAATAAGAAATAAATAGAAAACAGTAATGAGCTTTTAAACGAAATCCAGTGATTTATTATAAAAACGCTTTTTTCGTAATTTGCCAAATTACCTTACTTCGGCTCTAATGAGAAGATAGCATTAAAGTCAACCGCTAACTGATACACCATAAGTCACAACAGCCTCACAAGGTTGTGCTCTCCTTCAAAGCAGATGAAGCTGTTGTGACTTGTGAGGTTGGTCAGAATAGGTGCGGGTTAATATATCTTCCAAAATGTTTTTAAATCATGCGCCAGAAATTAAGTTTTCGAGACCTGTACTTCAGAATTTATACAAACAAAATACAAAAGTGTTTTTGTCAAAACGTTAACGATCAAAACGACAAAATTGACTTTAAAAAACACTAAATATTTGGGTCTCGGAAACATCATTTCAGAAGCATTTTAAAAACGTTTCAGAAAGTATTTTGATATGTGTACTGTGCAGGAACAGACCTAGGTAGATGTAGACTTTTGAATGATGTGAAATTTCTCCACTAACGGCAGCAGCTGTCACAACTTACAAGTCACAGGAACAACACAAGCACACACTCTTCTTTTCAAAAATGAAATCGAACACTGTACATCTCTCTGTCTTTCGCACGCACTAGCACAGTATCTTCTGAAAATCTTGCAGCGTTCGCGTTGTAGCTTGTAGCAGTAGTGTGAAAACGGTGAACTGTGAACAAGCAGATCGGGTGCGCCTCTTTATAATTTTTTTTGTTGACACTCATTATAATGTAGAAAAAAAACTACTCTCATCCAGTTGATTTATTATTTTTTTTTTTATTATTATTTTATTGCAAAACCCTTTGTCTTGCTTATTCAACTCAATTTTAACTTCTAAAAGTCTATAAAGACAAAAAAATCATAACAAAAAGATTGCGTGTAAAAACAGTGAAAAATCGAAACATTTCAAGTGCGTTTCACGGTTAATTTTAAGAAGTGTGAAGAAAACAAGTTTTGCGAAATTCCAAAAAAAAAAAAACAACAGCCGAGAGCGCTAGCTTGCCTGACTCGACTTGATAGCAAAAACAACTCCCTCATCAAAGTTGAAATTAAAACAAATAAAAAAATATTCCAACAATTTTCCTGTTTGAATATCGCGGTAAGAATTTTTTACTATAATAAAACTAAATAAAAACATAAAATGGTTTTTACTTGAACAAAGTACCCAGGTTTGTGTTATTTTTTTTATCACTTAAAGTTTAGCTACTCTTTTACTTTAAAATCTAGTTATGTACCTACTACCAGTTTATACGTATTTTACTTACATGGGGTTGGTTTTAATTTGTTCCCTTTTGGAGCGTGTACGATGGTTGTTATATCAATTAAAATAACAATGACCTCAATCAATAGAAATTTTGTTATGATAGATAGCTAAAGTTACCTAGTAAGTTAAAGTTTACCTTTATAATGGCTCACATGGGGAATACTTTATTAGCTTTTGTGATTGATGGCGATGTGATTGTTGGGTTTCATCTTTTGTTCGATGTTTCGGCAGACAGAAAAAGTATCTACCTATCCCATTTGTAAAATAAACAGTTTACTTAGTTTATTGTCATTTGAAAAAAATTGTATGTAGATGGACAAGTAGGTACATTTATCTTAATCCGGGAACAAGGAAAATATTCTGATTGGAAAATCGAATACTAACAAAACAACTTATTTAGTGAACTGCGATACATATTATTAAAAAAACAGACATAAGCCAGTTTTCCAAATAAAAAAAAGATATAGGTAGGTACATACAAATTACATATTTCCAAAAAAAAAGTAGTTTTCATAATTTTCTCAAAAACGAATGTCATTGAATAATTACTAATAGAAGTGACACCTAACTAAAATAAGCGCTATATTTTTATCAAAGTTGACAAACAAAAAACGTTTTTTTTTTCTACACAAACCATCGAAAAGGAAATATGTACATATTATGTAATTGCAAAATAGGATCTTCAACCCGTTCTAGCTTTAGCTCACGGCCCTGGGCTGAGGACTTTGAGTATGTTTTACCTAGAGGTTAAACAAATAGAAGAGTACTTTTTTTTGCATTTATTTTATGATTTTAAGTATTCGTATACTGAACTACCTATGTATATAGCTAAAAAATATTGTTAATGTTTAAAAGATCAAATCTAAGTGTGACGGTAACATTCAACTGTCAGCCCACTAACCTAATCTTACTTTACCTAAACTAACCTTAGCGAACTCAACCAATTACCCCTTTACATCAAAAGGTAGGTATTTAAAATATTAGGTAGGTATTTAAAATAAAATACTGACAATTTTTTTCTATTTTTGCTTCATTTCAAGGCAATGTTGACTACCACGATATTTATTAAAACGAATTTGAAATGCTACGACTGTACAGAGGATAACCACCGGTACCATTATGTGACTCTTTGAACATCTGACGTTAGATTTTTTTTTTGTGAATTTTGCACAATTGGTGCTATGTTAAGGTTAAAGCATGCCTGGGTACCTTGCGAGTTTTTTAAAAAAATATTTTAGAATAATTTCGTTCCATTTGCTGAGATCCCTTACTTGGCCCAACTAATACTGCACTAGGTACAAATGAAAACTGTTAGATAAAGAATATTGGGGTATTCAAAACACCCAGCCACATTTTCACCTTCAACAACATCAAAAATTAAACAAAACATTTTTGTTGGTGTTATACAAAAATTGAAAGGAAATCATTTAGAAAATTAAACAAAAAAAAAAGAAAAAAAAAAACAAATAAGCAAATAATTTAAATTTGTGTTATGCTTAAAACTCCCATCATGTGTTCGCATTTTAAAGCAACTTTTATTAATTTGCAATGATGTCATACGACAGACATCATCATTGCGACGCGATTTTATTTGAGTTGGGTTGGGTTCACTGCAATACAGCACAGTAACTGCACTTCATCATCATCATCATCATCGATGCAAACGAACAAAGTGCACGGGTTCTAATTACACATGCAAATGCAACCGTCTATCATAACAATGTAATACCGTAAAGTCTATGCTATGCATACAAAACATAAATTAATGACACTTTTTTTTTTTGCTTGAAAATTCCCTGATGCACAAATGCAGATGCGACTGAATTCGATGTAATCGTTCATGAAATGGGGAACTTGCATTGTTATAGTCAATTGTTCTGTTTTCTTTGCTTGGTGCGTAACTGGTGGAAAGGAAGACAATAAATGGTAGTTGTGTTCAAAGCTGTGGAAATTAACTATGAATTAATTTTAATTGTTTACGGACTAAATAACTAATTTATAAATAAATATTGTTGTGGTGAAACGAGATCACATCATCAATGGCATTTTAGTTTGTATCAATTTTAATATGCAAATTGTGTAGCTTTTAATTTAAATAAACTTCGAACGATGACAAGTACGAATTCATTCATATATTTCTGATCGATGTTAGCACTGGGTTGTCTTAATCGATGTTAGCCTAGAGCGAACTCTGAGTGGGTTTAGAATTCAGAGCTGACAAAAGGCAAATAAGCTGTTGAAATTTTGTGGAATGGAAGCAGTATACTTCCAGGAATAATTTTGTATATTTTTACTTCAAATCGTACAGATAAATTTTGTTTATATATTTATTTAATTTATAAAATAATTATTCACAAAATATGTGAAAATATACAAAACGAAGTTTTGTGCGTGGTCAAGAGCTTAGCTAATGAAACTATGTATTAGCTCTGAAAATGTTCGATGTCAAATAAAGCCCTGGCGCCCTGGAGTGTTTTAATGCAAATGATGTTAATACTAATTGAAGAGTAATTTTTATTAATTTATTTTTTTTTTCTCAAATTTATTCTACTTTAATTTCGAAATTATTTTTTGTTAAACAGACAAAAAACAAAGACAACTCATTTGTTGTACCACAAAGTTTTAGGCTAAAAAAAAAAACTAAAAATAGTATTTGGTTTGTAAATGTATCTTCGCTGATACTCATTAAAAATCCAAGCCACTGAAAGAAAGCACACATTCGAAGAAATATTCTTTTCTTTTTCTTAACTCTCCATTACCAAACAGGACATAGAAGGTGTAAGTTCAAGCCTTAAGTACCTATATTGTATTTCTTCTTTATCTGTTCTTTTTTTTATTTGTGGTTAAACTTTCGCTTTTCACCTACAAATCTTCTTACCACAAAAGTAAAAAATAAAATCAGTAATAATATTAAAAAAAAAAAAATTGTCTCTTGCGACATTGACAATGTACTGCAACCTTACAAAATCAATGTATCGCACGCAACAAAACAAACCAACATCTCTGAGGCTTGAGGGTTTAGTTTCAACTTGAAATGAAAAAAAAAAAAAAAAAATGCAAACTAGGGTTGCTTAAACAAGTTAAATAGTACTCATTTAAAATGACACGTTTTTTGTTTAAAACAAAAAGTAATTAAAAATTAAACAAACCAGTTTGACGAATGTATGAATCGTATGAAACAGCTGTTGTAATTTTTTACTTCCACCTCAAAAGAATCATTGTACAATTCCAATTAGTCCGGTAATTACACAAACTTACCGCAATTCAAGCTGTTTGTAAAGCATTTTATTGTAATAAAACACTTCAAAACAACAACAGAAATATGGAGGTGTGTTGTTTTCTTTCTTAAAAAAAAAAAAAAAAAAACAACAAAGTTTATTCAAGATACTAAAATAGGCATTTAAAAGGTACTATTTGCTAAAGGCTGTTTTATTTTTATGTGGAATAATGTTTTTCGTACCTTTAATTATTATCAATACGGTTTAAACCCAGGCAATTAAACTTTTTGATTAAATTTTTGCACTCAAGACAGATTTTGGAGAACAACAAAAACAACGGTAATTCCAGATCGATAAACACCATTGGTCGCATTTATAAACGTTTTCTAACTTTAGACATTTGTCCAACTTTAGAAAATGTGTTTAAAAACCTTGTTTGTTATTGCTGTCTAAAATAAACACAAAAGTAGGAAGTCTTAACCATGAATAATGCGATAATTGAGCATAGTTCCACCAATGTAAAAATAGTTAGACAGTGTCTAAGTAGTAACTAATAAATAGGTTTTAAAGTAAAATATTATAGCATAGATAGAGGCGAATTTTTATACAGAACAATGTCTAATCTCATGATCCCTGCCACAATCTTCTCTCTTGGATGGAGAAATGTCGCTTCTTTGCCAGAGTTGGTAAGAATACATAAACTAACCATTTTATGTTGTGAAAGGTCTTTGGCAAGGCGGCACGTGATCATGCAATTTAAAGTTGTTCGTGAATGAATTATAAGCAAGTTGCAAAATTAACTCGGCAAAATGTCAATAGTTAAGTAGTTTGCCTAAATGGGATCCAGTATTATGAAGAATTACTTTTGGCAACTTCGGGCTTAAAAGGCTTGTCCAGCTGTATGTGGCAGAAGTATGGACCTTGACAAAAACGGATGAAAACTGGCTTGCGTACTTTAAATGGTCCTGTATTTATCGAAGAAGTGTGGAGAAAAAAAATAATCGACAAACTTTACTTAATGTCGCACACCATGAAAATTGTTGAGGAGACATTGGATCACCGCACCGTTTGCGGAAAATAACTATGGCAATTTTTTTTCGGGTAAATCAACAAAGATGCAATTCAGATTAAAGAAATTGACATGAAAAAAATATCGGGATTCCTCATTTGCATTCTGTATTGGTTGATTTTGAAAAGCATTTAATAGAAATCTAGAAGATCTGATTTAGGTTTTCTTAAGGCAGATGATCATGCACTTGGCCGAGCATGTTTCAAAAATGTTACATGCCCTGCAGGAGTCACTAAAGAAAAAAGTTATTTTTTATTTAAAGTGCCAAGTGTGTAGAAAAAAACACCCTTTGGATGAGGAAGAACCATTAAATGGCTTTTTTTTAATTTTTCAAGTGAAAACGAACTAAAAGTACACAATACACACCTTGTTTGTCAAGTGACACAAAACACAATACGATAAAAAGCAAAGCAAAAGAATTATTGTTTTAGCACCACAAAAGAGTGGATGTACCTACCTTTGCCTCGTCATCGTGTTGCTGTTTTTTTTTGTTCTAGATTTCAATTTATTTACATCTTTGAGGCTTTAGCCACCATTGGGAAGTGAGTGCTTCAATTTAGTATTGCAACAACAAAACATTGCAGCGAAAGTGTGTTTTTATTTTATTATTCTCTTGAGGATACTACTACCGATGTCAATTAAACTGGTTTTTTTTTAAATAGCATGTATAAAAACACAAGTTTTGTTGTTTATGCGTTGTGCTAGGATTTGCGTATGCTATTAATTTGTGTTGATATTAAGCTACGCTGATTAAAGACGCTCTGGAGTATTCTATAGTGAAAATTACAACTTTTTTAAGGCAAAGTACAACATTTTCCGATTGCTGTCGACTGAAGGTCGTGTTATTTGTATTCGGTTTTTATTTAAATTTTTATTTATTGAACATTTCTATTTGCAATTAGCGAAAAAGTAATTCAAAGTTAACGTTGACAATAGTAAGAATTGTTGGCACATAAGGGGCCTAACTCAATTCATTGATTTTGTCGTTGTTGGGTTGTCATTTTTCTTATTACATAATTAAGTAGTGGGGTTGGTGATGTTTCTAACCAGCTCCTTTGCAGCTTCCTAGCATTAGGTACTTGGCGATGATTTTTTCAGAATCGGTTCGACTTTCGATTTGTTTTCGTCCGATATACATAATGTACATAGCACCAAATGATCTTTCGACACGGAATGGGATCGAATGTAACCGAATATAAAAAGTAAGAACACATTTTTGGAAATTATTAAAATCAGGAGTAGTAAGGTTTGCATTTAAAATAATTTGTTTTCTACAAAGTGTTCTTCTTTAAACTCTCTTATACGATGTATATGCGTATTACTATACCTATAATACTAACTAAAAATTAACGCTTTATTAAACATTTGCATTGTGCCAGTCTGATATAATTTGACTTTTTTTTGCAAAAATTAATTGGGTAAGAAATAATATTGTTTTGAGAAACAAGTATTTTCGTTGAATGGATTAATTCCTTACTAAGACCTGATTTAAATTTTTGTTCTTTGAATAAAAAATACTATAAGTCACATTTACTGATGTCATGAGAAGATCTATATTAACCATTCATTTATGCAAAATATGGTTGAAAATATTAAATAAATATTTATTTAATTACGTAAGAGATGGCAAAACAAACAAACAAACATAGAGGCAGAAGCAAACTTAATGGTTGAATATGTAGTATGGGATTGATATTGTTGCGACATTTCTGTTGTCTTAACAATAACATGATTTATGTATGCATTTATTTATGATAACATTTTAATTTTTATTCAGAACAATAGGTTGTTGAAATGTTAAAAAAATCATAACAATATTTTAGATTATTGTAAGACATTTAGAGATTTGTTGGAAAGACACCGAAATCTTCTAAAGACAAAACATTTTATTTATGAACAGTTGAACTAAACAGATCAGGTAGGTTGAGGAAGGGGACTACTTCATCTATTTGTGCTTGGAAGATCAGATATGTTTTTATTTGGATAAAAACATTGCCAGCTCCTTGACCTCTCAATTCAAGGGAATACAAATTAATCAATTGAAAGCAGTATACATAAGATGTGAGGTTGTATCTATTATTGCAAAGAATGGTGTGGAAGAGTAATTGAAGGAATCTACGTAGGATAGCTTTAGCAGGATTGGCTGACATATTCACATAAGGATTTATTACTTTAGAGTAAAATTTGATTGCCCCGTGAGAAACCAGGGGTGGAATCGGGCAAGGTGATTTGTGATAGGTGACAACAACTAAAGAGCTGTCACCAGAAAATGTCGCCAAATCGTGATTGTCACCGGTGACTATCACCTTACACAGACCGAATTTGTTGATTGTGACTGTCACCTATCACAAATCACCTTACCCGATTCCACCCCAGATGTTATAAGAATGTGCTCGGACTCAGAATATCTAAACAAATATAAAAGCGATCTTTCAAATAAGATTTGCTGTAAATATTGGTTGAAATCCATGTGCGTGAAGTTAACACCGCCATTTTCAATTTTTTTTTAAATCGTTGAACGTTGTGCTGTGATATGCCGCTAACTTCACGTTCCGCAATATTAATGTAGGTATTTTACTCTTCCCAAATCCAAACGCTTTGTCGGATTTTTTTTGTGTTAAATTAGCAAATGGTAGCACAAACTGAGCACTTCATCCGTAAAATTTGCAAATATACGAAGTTTAAAAAAAAAACTATTTATGGAACATGGCGGCACTAGATGAACACTACAATTTTTATTTGTTTGAAAATTGGAAATGGCAGTGCCTACTTTACACTAAGAGGCTTTGCCAAATTTACTTGCAGTTGCAGAATTTTACAAATTGCAAATCAGTTCTTAATGAAAATAATCGCATTTGATTGTAACTGTCAGTTGGAATTAATAAACTGGAAGAAGCTTTTTGGTTCGGATGTTATGTTGGTATGCATTAGATGAAGGTACTGTGGTTAAGAAATTCTGTAAAACAGATATGGAAACTAATGTCAGATATTTTCTTAAAAACCCCAACTCATTCTTATATCAAGGTTAAAATAAAAAGAATTTTTTTTGCTGCAGAATTGGGACAGATTGGGAAAGTCTGAAGTAAACTTAGAAAAATAAATAAACAGCTGTGTTAATATTAGGCGTATTTTCAATAACGTTAAAAATTGTGAAGCTCTTCTTCGTTTATTGACGATTGTCATGATCTCGACTTGTGACTACAACTTTCCCACTCTACTAGGTTCGCTGGGCTGACCTCAGTTAACGTATTGTACTATTGCCTTTCACATTGGATTCAAACAATTATTAAGTTTAGGAATGTTAGTTTTGCGGAAGTTGAAAATGTGACTTTATCTTTTTCGTAGATTGGATATATGTAAGAGGTTGTGAGATAACAATGTCATTTAAGTGGCCTGTTTACTTAAAATTATTTAGTACGCTGAAGAGAATTTTCTTGGGATTTCCTAGAACTTTTTTGATACGAATTAAATGACTAACAGCAGTTATATCCCCAAAAACAGTTCATCACATGTGGAACTGCTCAATTCCAACAAAGCCTACTATAGTCTGTCAAAGCTCTTCAAATCCAGAAATCTCACCATAACTTCAAAACTGCTGCTGTACAGGACCATGGTCCTGCCAGTACTCACGTATGGATCCGAGACTTGGGTGCTTAGCAAAAGACACTCCGACCTCTTAGCCGCGTTCGAGAGAAAAGTCTTAAGGAGAATTGTTTGCCCCATATTTGAGGAAGGACGATTCCGGAGACGGTACAATCATGAATTGTACGCAATCTACCTTGAAGTAGACATAGTGACAAAAATTAAGCTCGGTAGACTCCGGTGGGCAGGGCACCTAGCTCGCATGAGTGAAGAGGAACCGGCTCGGAAAGTCCTTTGTGGTACATTCTATGGTAGACGGCAGCGTGGTAGACCATGCTTGCGCTGGAGAGATGGCGTAGACCAGGACGCCCGAAGCCTTGGGGTGCGCAACTGGATGGCGTCGGCTCAAGACCGGGATAGGTGGAGAGACTTGTTGAAGGAGGCCAGGACCGGACCCCGGTTGTCGAGCCGATGATGATGATGACATGTGGAAATACATTTTCTTCTTTTTTTTTCGTTAAAATTTTGAAAGAACTTTGACGAATGAACTTAATCAATGTCACTTTACTTTTAAATCGTTTAAAACGAAATTGTTTGTGTTCATAAGCCACATAAATACATAGTGAGATTCTTATTTCATTTCTCATCTGTCCCATTTATTAATATTTAGCTCAATATTTTCTTGCGATTTTTTGGGTACCTTTTATAAATGTATTTCTTTAGAAATATTAAAACAAAAGGTCATTGAAAACATAAAAAATAAAAGATTAAGACATTTGTTTTTTTTTTTATTAAATTATCTCAACAAATGACAAAAAATTGAAATCAACTTAAAAAACATTTGTTTGATTAAAGTCTTATCAATTTATATAGACAAAAATGAAAACCTTTTGTTGAACTTAAAATAGTTGAATGAGTGATTGTATTTTAATGTACATAAATAATATGAATTCATTTTTTTATATATACAAATATTCTATGTACACAGCACATGAACCTCCATTTACAGCCCACATGTAAGTATTTATACTCCTTCTTTCAATATCAAAATAATAACAAATTCATCTTAGATTAAAAAACATAAAAAGGTACAGTGCCAAGGTATAATTTTTAATTTATTGCTCTAGATTTGGCATTCATTATTTAGACTGCACTCAATTTCATTAAATTATGACTCAATGAGATTTGCAGATAAATCTCTTCTAGATATATTCTCTTCTTCGTCTGACTTGTTGTATAGTATAGTTAGTATTCAAGTAAGTTATACCCACATATTTTTTTTTAATTTATTTGTTTTTTTTTTTTTATAAGATAAACAAACATCAAATCTATTTCAATTCATTAATAGAAAATAAATTGATCTCATCAAACAAAATCGAGAGTAGGTATAGAATGAATTGAAAAAAAAAAATCGATTGCCCTCATAGATTTATCATCTCAACTCAACAATCATATTAATCCATTAAAATTATTTGGAAAAATAAATAAAATCAATCGTTTAATCTTGACATGGCACGTTCGATGGATTGGTTTTCATAGTTTATTGAAAAAAAAAGAAGAAACTTTCACCTTCTCAACGAGATTTCATACATCTTTCCCATCTCCATCTGTATATAGTTGGTAGATAGATACCAAATGTATATTTGAAGCAATCAATAAAGCTGGCGTGCGCACTTGCAAGTAAAACAAATCATTAAGCAAAAATGAAGATATTCCTGTTAAGTACTGCCGCCGCCACCGCTGACACAACTGCCAAACAACGGAGCAGAGCGGTATAAAAATTGACATTAAATACATCAAGTGAAATTTAGAACCCAAAAATTTAACAAACTATAGTTAAAATATTTTTCTATGCTTATATGTTTTGCACTGAAACGGCGAAACTTAATCAGAAGACTAAATAAGACTTTTCCATTGCTAAAATAAATAAATTAATTTTTGATTTCGATCTGTTAAAACTCCGATTTTCGAGTTTTGCGTTCCATTTTGGACTAAATAAATTGATTTAGAAAGTTCTATTATAATATGTACCTACTATATTTCAATGGAATGTTAATCTAGTCTTGTGAAGTGATTCAACCTAAGTGAATTACAACTCCGTAAAATGAACTACAGATTACTCAGAGTAAATTTAAAAAAATGGTCCTAATAATTCGCATGGTTATTTTTTTTTTTATATAAATTTAAACTGTTAATTCTAATTCAAAAAACATAAATTTCATAGAATGTATATGATGTACATTATGTTCTGTGAAACTGAGCCCTGTGACAAATAAACGAACAAACCCAATTTCGATTTTCAATTGAATGCGTTCAGTGCATAAATGGTCAATTCGATTTTTTATTCTAGTGCTCTCGTAATTAATTTGAAAATTTATCAAGAGAAACAACAAATATGTTTAGTTAATCTACTAATTTTACGGTCAGTGAAAACCTGGCTTTCCTATTTTTTTAATTTTTAGCCAAGCTTAGTAGTGTTTTGCCCCATTGTGGTGCACTGCTGCGTCGCGTCGTGTCGGTCGTCGCTCACTGGATAAATCTCGAGTCCACACTAAAAAATATATCGGATTAACGCTTTGCGATTATGAGTTAACATGTTGCAAATTTGCAGAAATCTTTTTTTTTTATCATCAGCCTTTTTCTGTGGGAGTCTCAGAAGGAGGTCGAGCAGGAGGTAGAAACAAGCTAGTAATAACATTTTCTCCGTTGAAGACTCAAAATGAAATAGCAGCACGTAATGCCTGTTAGTGATGTTAATGGACTTCCGCAAGTTCACTTAAAACTATTAGACCGGCCAGGCCGGGTGAGAAAATGTCTATAGGAGATTTTGTTAAGCATACAGCATACCTAACTAACTAACGATCTCGGAACAAATTTCAATCGAAAATTCATTACCATTAACTTCTGTTTGTGAAGGCTGACTGGCGTGTTTATGTCGTTCATCGAGTTTAAGTACAAGGTTTTTTTTTTCTTTCTGTCAGTTAAAATAATTTATTTTTATTGGTATTATAATTATTATTACTGTGGACGCAGTTGAAATAAAAAAGGTAAAAGTAAGTTGCAGTAGAAATATCTAGTTATATCACCTACATTTTTATACAGGGTGGCGCGCGAATTGTGCTACAGTAAAAAATTCAAATATAGCTTTTTTTTATTAATGCAAGTATTTCGATAATTTTTTTTTATTGGGTAGAAAACAAATTTTAATTTTAATATCTAATTGTTTTTAAAGATGATATACCGCAAATGACCTGCGGCAGCTGATCAGAAAATTGTTCATTGTGGGCTGAAAGGTTAAAGTACGGTTCGCCTCAATTATTGTCTTAATGGACTGCTTCAATTCAGATAAATTCTTGCGTTTCGTTTTGTTCATATCCTGGTTCAAATAACCCCATAAAAAAATATTCTGGTGCAGCTATGTCGGTTCACCTTGGGGCCAGCGAATAAGGGAATTTTATTTTGAGCTCCACCATAACTAGCCTGGCTATATGCGGAGTTGCTCCATCTTGCTGGAACCAAATGATGTTCAATGAGATACATACGTCTTCGGTGCAGTTCTGGGTAAAGAAACTTATTCAACATCTTTAAATAACGGTTCCCATTGACAATTACATTTACACTGGTTTCTTCAAAGAAGTTTGGCCCGCAATACACCTTGATGAAATGTCCTGGGTGTAGTTCCGTCTAATAGAGCATTTCTCGATTAGATTCACTCCATATACGGAAAATTTGCTTGTTTATATTGCTTTTAAGATCAAACTGGGCGTCAAGTCTTAAGGATTTAACTAGCTTGTAATTTGGACTTTGTACGGAAACAAAATGAAGTCATCATGAATTATTATACGAGTCGAAACGCTTGGATTTGTCTGTACTACCGATGCTACAAACATCATTGTATCCTGAACCCGAACATCGTGCTTAAAGATCCGGCAAACATGTTCTTAACATTTGTAGCACTATTTATGCCCCACCCTGTAGATAGATCTTACAAGTCTATAATTCTGTTTAGATTATTTTTTACTATTACAAAAATATAACAGTACTTTTTTTACTCATGTTTTATTTGGTTTCATTATTTTCTCTCCGTACTGTTAGCTGTTACGATATACACCTCAAATACAAATATTGGATCATCAAGTTCTGGCGGGCCATATTTAATTGGATTTATTTTTAATATTTTAAAAAAAAAAAGTTAAACTGCTTCATTACTTCAGTTTGATAACGACATATAAAAAATCCCATGTATTTCAAACTTTTAAATATTGCATATAATCTGAATGAATAAAGAAATACGTAAAAACTATAAAAATCATTCATAATCATTAAATTCCAATAAAATAGTGTAATCGAATTCTACGTGCCAATTAGTAGTATATCTAAGCTAACCGTTAACACATTTTATTAGTTTCCGTTATTTTTAATCCATTAAAAACCATTCATTGGAATTTTCGAACATCAATAGATAGAGAAAATAAAAACTCATTCAGAAAAAAAACTTGTTTTTTTTTCGATAATTAAGAGCAATTTAATTTAAATACGTACGTACATAAAGTTGTATAATGAATATTGCATTTTGATTTGTATGTGTTTTTAAAGTGATAAATTAAAACTTTTAGAATTTTTTAAATAGGTTTGTTTAGTGTCCTCACTGGGGTGGATTATCACCTTGAAGCTTGAACTCACTCTGGGGTGTTTTATACATTGTGATACTTTTTTTAGTTTATTTATGCCCAGTCTATTGGACATAGAAAACAGCATGATTGTCGAAAATTCGCGATGTAACTTTAATTTTAAAGCATGACGTAAGCCATGTGCCAGTTGTCAGTTTAAAGTTTTATTAAAATTCTTATTTAAAATAATTCAACTTTTATTTCTGTATTAGAAAAAATTTAATTATTTTAATTAATACTAGTTTCTCATTAGAGCCGATAGGATATGAGGTAATTTCGCAAATTGCAAAAAATGCGTTCATATTGCAAATGAGATAATTTCGTTTGACAGCTTATTGCTGTTTTCTTTTTCCGAGAAATTTCAAATTTATGAGGCTGGAAAGAATCGAAATTTATGGTTGGCTGAATGCGTTCACCTGATTCAAATCATTTTGTAAATGTGAATTTTTATGGAAAATTGGTAATTTGGTTTAATGAAAACAGACTATAAGAACAAGAACAATTAAACAAAATTGAAGGCGTTTGTGTTTTTAGCTTTTTGTTTTTTAACCCCCTGCAAAGAAATTATAGTTATCTCAAATACATACATACATAGCTCAGATATGTAGCTTCAAAAGTTCCAAAAATTGTAACTGAGTCACTTACCGATAGATCATCAAAAGTATGAAGCAATTCCCGACATTGAAGAATATTGTAATTTTGCAGAACGGTAGAGCTTGTGGTACATCCAAAAGAAAAAAATCGAAAATTTGAGGTTTTCCATCTTAGAAGGCGTGGCATGCACCCATTTTCTCAGAATTGTTATCATATGGATCACTTTCGATTGCTTTAGAATCATAAAATTCATTAGATTGAAAGGGCTCAATGTGCATACAAAACAACGAATCAAGAGTTTTAGGTTTTACAGTTAGGGGGCGTTGTATCCGTCCACATTCTCAGAATTGTTATCAATTATGTGGAGCACTTTCGATCGCTGTAAAATCATTAAATTTATTAGAGCGGTAGGACTCAATTAACATACAAAAGAAAAAAACGATAATTTCAGGTTCTCCCTCAAGGAAGCGTGGTATTCCCCCTCAGAATCGTTATCAATTTTATAGAAGACTTCCTATTGCTCTACAATAATTACATTTGATACAGTCGTAAGGCTCAATGTAATAAAAACAAGAATTTCGAGATTTTTTTTTTTTTTGTAAAATCTACGCATCTAGCTTTACTAGTATCTTTCGAAGTTTTGACACAAAAATTAAAATCTTTGCAAAAACATAAATGTTAAAAAATAGCAAGTTCTTCTAAAAAGCAAGTCAGTAAGTGTAATTTGTGTGGGTTACATAGCAAGTTGTCTTTAAATTTCTCTCAATTCTCAATTTATGCAGGCCTTCAAATTTTAATTCCAGTCAATTAACATATGTACTGTACAAGCTTAAAAAATAAAGACAAATAATCACAAATCTGATGATCAATTAATAACAAAAATAACATTTTAGACACAGTAGCAAAAATGATCACCTCATTTAAATAAAAAAAAAAATATAAGAATAATAAATAATAAAAATAATAAAATGAAATAACACAGCCTAAAAAAAAAAAAACAAATTATACAACACCAACAACAATTAACTGCCTTAGATAAGCATTCGACCTTGTTCGAGATACTTTTCCACAACTGTCAGAGTCAAGATATTTTACATTTTACATGAAAGACATACCATACAAAGTTGTTGAGCGTGAGTGCACATTAAAAATTCAATCTAAAAACAAAGATTGATTGTGTCTTTTTTTTCGTCTCTTTGACTCACGCGACCAAACATAATTTTTTTTTTTTGAAAAAAAAAATGAAAATAAAAAACCACTTTGTCTTTTGGCTAAACTGGTTATAAAGTTAGGTAGGAAAAGTAATTTTTTTTTGGGAGAAAAGATAGCAGAGGGTGTTTCATCGGTTAAAATTCAATAAAATTTAAAAGGAGAATGGACAAATCTGCCCAAATATCCACCACGAAGAGGCCAATTTTTTTTTTGAAAAAGATAAAAGATTACTTCATTTTTAAGCAGACTATCCAATTGGTCTTTTTGTTGTTGATATTTGAACCAAGAAGCCCCGTATATTTAGATTCTGCCTTCTTCTGATATAAATCCGCAATTCAGTATTAGAGTCTCATTTAAATTGTATATAATTTCATAAAGACACCATTAAATCTTGTCAAATAAAATACAAGACCAGTAACAGTTCTAATTCACAAAAAAACACCCTATAGGTATATAATAATATATTATAGTTACTTTAAAAAAAAAAGAATCATCATAGAAAACTTGATAAGTGGGTTATTCATTTAAATGATGAAATTGATTCACGTCCTGAGGGTTATTTAATTTTTCCGAAAGAATTAAAGATGAGTCATTCTATATTATAGTGCCCTGCCGGGAGGTAATTTAAAATGTATTCAAACATTTGGAGAGATTGAGTTAAAGTAATTTATAGCGGTCAAGGTTGTAAAATGATAAACAAAAGGGAAAAAATTTATTATTTTGATTTCAATTTATTTCACTTCCAAGCTAGAGCTGGAGTCTAGGAAAATTGAGGGATCAGTGATATTATTTTTACACTGAGAAAAAGTGCTATATTGACTTTTTTTATATATGGACTGCTCAATTCCATAAAAAACTCAAACAAGTATGATTCCTCCTCTCCTCAGCGACATGAGCGCTAATTGAGCAAAAGCGGCTTTACCTTTAAGTTTTGATATTTAAGTTTTCAGAATTAATTTAAAATGGAATTAGGAGCAGTATTGGTGATCGTACGCCTAACCCCATTTTGGATTTAAAAGTCCTCTTGACAACGTTCTTCAATTTATCTGGCATGCCTCTCCTTGATTCCAGTCTTTATTAAAGTTCTCTTTTTCCTAAGCAGTAGCTAATTTGATTTTGCTGGAGCTGCGCTGCGCGAATACCGTTAAGTCCAACCACTTTGTTGTCCTTCAATGCTTTGATTGCGGTAAAGATTTCTTTTCTCCAGGGGTACAGTGCGTACTTGGGAGATTGTTACTTCGGTCGGATCATTGGGCTCACTTTACCGACACGACATTAAACAATCCAAAACCTGCCAATATTTTTTTAAATTCGAGCTGTCGCTACAATCATTGGTTGATTGGATCTCTATCATCTCAGAAATCCCCACAATCCCAGGAATATGAAATAAAATTTTTAAACCAAAAGAAGAAGCAGTATGATTCATATCTTTGCATTTGTCTGCACAATATAAATTTAATATACAAAATTTATGTAGAAGTTGACTTCTTGATTTTCCAAACAGAATAACCGCAAAGCTATAAAACTATTTAAGTTCAAAATTTCTCTATATATATTCTTTGTCAGTCTAAAAACGCTATGTATCCAAGTATACCTCGTATCATACGCTGTGTCATACCATTTACTTCTCTCCAAAAGGGCATACTCAAGACTCAAAAGTCAAACATCTCTCCGACTTCAATGGACCTCATTTAATTAAGCTCATTCATCATTAATTCATTGCACCATGATGCACACATTATACTCTGATGGCATGTCATCCTAACAAAATGTGAAGAAGAAGAAAAAGAGCGAAAAGGGCTTAACATTGCCCTCTTGGCATATTATTTCCTCTAAAATTCCCCATCTTCTGCCTACTCGTATATACAATATATTTCCATCTTCAACGGTCTCTTAATAATTGAAAAACATACACCCATAGGCATATTATGGATCCGCACAATGTTTCAGTTTTTTTTAATTTTTTTTTTTTTTTTTGAAAAATTTCATTAATTTATGAGGACAGAAAGATGGGATGTCGTTTTATGATGTGGATGTAGGAGCATCGAGTAGTATGCCTAATGTGTTTGCAGCCAAAATTGCATAAGTTCTTGTGCGGTCTTTGCTTTTATCTTGCAAATGGTTTTTTTAAATCTACTTCTTCAATATGGTATATAGACTTTCGTTTTTTTCTCGAATGATGACTACCTATATGTTTATGCGTTGATCCTAAAAATACAAATTTTTAAAATAGAAAGAGCAAAAGAGCATTATATTTATTTCTTTTTTTATTTGATGTTTTTTTTGTGCCTCTTTGATATATTGTTGATTTGCAGCATAAAATTTTTGAGCTAATTTTATTTTGTTTTCTTATTGTGCCTGAGGTTTCATCGAGAAAGGTGCATCAGTTTTATTTTTGGAGTAGTTTTGTGGTTTCAACTTACATAGGGGCAAAGTCATTTGTGTCACTTCAAAGCGGCATACCGTATACGACCCGTGGATGAGGTTACCAATTGAGGTTTTTAGGGCAAAGTTTTGGAGTCTTTTGGAATTGGTATATCAGAAACCAAGAAAAAGCAAAAAATTCAGAGTTTTAAAAAATATCAAATTATAATTATTATCTATTAACTGAATGAACACAATTTAGTCGCTGTATAGCAGCCCCTCGTAACACTGTCAAAGTTGAAACTTACGACAATTGGAAGCTGAATGTGCAGCAATCGCAGTCCCCTAAAGTTGAATTATTTTCAACTCTTTTTGACTTTTCTCTTCGCTACCAGTGACATGAATTGTGTTCAAGGGGTATCTCTTGTGCATTTGTTGCCGATCAAAACATCTTCATTCTCGGATCTATTATTTCCGTAAGTTTTTCCTTCAGGGGCCTAGGCTGATTCTTTTTGTGTTGGCTTTAATCCTATTTAAGATCATCTGGACTACGTCGCAACGTAATTCAGGTGCTTAAGTGTGATTGCGGAGTTCACTAAATTCATCGACAAAGTTGCGTGCTGTAACTCACCACTCAACAACAGGAAAAGTATTGGTGACAGTATACAGCCTTGCCTAACCCCACTTTGGATTTCAAATTCCTCCTCCTCATACGTGATTCTGATTGTTTTTTAATAGTTTTTTTTTTCTCTGTATGATGGTCACCACAATCAGCACAGGATGATCGCAGCTAAATAATATCACAAGAAGTATAATTTAATAATATAATCTTTTTCAATATTTCTTTTTTTTTGTACGCTCAACCACAAAAAAAAATGTACATACATACATATGTATATACATAAATATATATTTAAACCCATTGAGACCTAAGTCTTTAAAAAAAATAGAATTAACAAGAAAACAAATTTTATATTGTGTACACACGGCTAATGTATATTTTGAGAAGACGTGTGTGCACAACCCAACTGATCTGCCTTGAATTGCAAAGACGTAAACAAAATGAACTTTAAAAAAAACTTATGAGACGTGAAATTAAGACTAATGTGTCGAATTCAACACACCCATTCTGTTGCATTCGTTTTATTAAGTTGAAAAATTTATGAACAACAAATTGAAAGTAGAAATTAATTAAAAGGGTGTTCCACATCAAAAACAAAACAAAACATAAAATCAGTCAAATATAAAAGAGATGATAATATTATGGAGTAAGAAAAATGAAAAACTAACGTCATTCCATTAGAGACGATCATTTGCCATAAATTAAATTTAATTCACCTTCTTATTCATTTTCAATTGATTTCAATTTATATACTTAAAATTCATCACATGTTTGTTTTGGACCGCAAAATGCACATGAATCAAAAAGAAGAAGTCTCCTTCTTTGTGATCAAGTGAGAGCGAATGGATGAATCACCATCACGACCAACATGGAGTGACGCGACGCGATTCGTCGTCTTACTCAAAAAAATAATATAAACAGAGCAGGGAGATTTTTTGTTTATGTTTAGAGTGTTTACATTTTATTTTTAAACTATTTTCTTTAGTTACTCATCACACCATGGCAATCCGATTGTGATGGCGATGGCGTGGAGAAAAATACGTTTTCCTGTGTAGACAAACTTATAGGTTAGCAGAGTAGTGGTGGCGCTTTCCACTCTACGCTATGATGACACTCACACCGAATGTCATTAGCATTATATTATTTTTATTACATACATATATTGACACCATCTAATGGTATGCAATGATATTTAATACAAGATTTTTTTTTGTATTTCTTAGGCACACATTTCGAGTTGATATTTCATTCTTGGAGGAGATTGCATGTCAACTTAAATAAACTGCTAACTTGCAAAAATTGAAAATTGTTTTCCGAACTTCATTGTTGATTCTCACGGCTGCTGTGCAAAATTCAATGGTATCTCTTGTCTGATGTGTCAGTGCAGTGTGACGATGATTATAAAATGAAAGAATGTGCTTCAGCAAGTACTTTTAGAATGGATCCGATCCTTTTGTATCGTGTGGGAAGAGTGTGATTGTTTTTATTTGAGTCGCAGATTGCAACATGAACTGCATTAAATGTTTAACTAAGCTAAGCTAACTGGTTGTGCGCTCTTGGAAAACTATGACAAAGATGATGACGATTGCCATTTGGGAAGGGAAATGATCAGGCACTTACACTCTTCTTGTAAAATAAAAGGATTTAATTGCATCGATTGCAATTTATTTCATTCGGCCCACACGTTTATTTTATGACAAGGCATTGATGGCTATGATGTTGTATGGTGGGTGTTTGAATGATTATTTTACTGTGATTTAGATAAGATTAACAATGACAGTTGTCCACCATTAAATTAAATGAAATGAAAGGTGTTCAAAAGTTGTCGGATACATCAATTGAAAAGGGAAACGGATGGTTAAAATATTTTTAAGTCTTAGTTTATTCATTATGATGAAGTCAATTATTATTATTTAGTTTTTTTTATGTCGCTACAGTTTCTTTAAACTTTATTGTGCAACACGAACTGAGTGCATTTTATGAATATAGAAAAAATTTAAATAGGTACAAAACAGAATTGAAATAACACAAGTTCTGTTTCGGTTTTTGGTAAACGGGTCATAAAGACCGAATCTCTAATACCTAAACACACATTAAGGTAAAAAGAGACAAATGTATTGCACACTTGTCATTGGGATCCATATTGTTTTCTGTTTTTTAAAATTCATGTTTATTTAATTCAAAGTTATGACTATCTTAAATCTAGACAAAAATTCATTAAAAACTAGCCTAATTATCAATATCTTACGACTAATTAAATGGCCCTAAGCGCCCTGGCGCTCTAAGTTACCATATCGTTTCATTCATCTCTGTAATATCCAGATCCGTACATGTAGTTCCGTTGATAATAAAACATACTATTTTTATCATTGCTGATAGTTATGGATATATAATATCTAATGTTGTTTCATATAGGCCTGTTAAAAAACCGATGTCTGGCCCGAACGACGCCATATAAGAAAAAATATGTAGTACAAACTATCGATAACAAGTGTGAAAATATCGCTGGTGACCCATCTCATGTATCGTATGTATAGGTTCAGACGTACCACAGAAAATTGTCAAGAAGTCACGAACAATAAATAGTAAGTTTATATCGAATAAAAAAAATGTTTTATTTAAAAAGTCAAAACCAAAACAAACGCTCGTTGCTTTTGTCTCTCTACAACTTAGGTGAGGTATAAGAAAAAATAATAACATGACACGATAGTACTACTTACAAATACTCGTTATGTACATATAACAACTGCCAAAACGTTCCACTACACAGCACACTTGCATATATGGTGGATTCTCTCAACTTAGTGGCAGTAAGTATGTGTGATTCAGTCTGTAGTCCCACTTCCTTCTTTAGTTCGCTATTTTAAAGTCTAAGCACCCATCATCATCATCATCACAAGTTTTTTTTTCTGCTCCCTTTATTCGCAGTAAAGCGGAAATAATCATTTTAAAGAGACCTAAAGACAAAAAGCAGCAAAAAAAAATAAAAGAAATGAATAAAACAACCAACAACCATGAAGCACATAATTATTGTTATAAAAATTTAAAGAACCAATCAACAGTGCGTTAAACTGCCGTTGCATGCTTTAAGAACTGCCACTGCGGCACCACCAACGCCACCCATTTTGACAGTTTGGACGCCATTGTTAGCTGTAGACCATTTTTGTTTTTGAACGCATAAACGAAGCCAAGAATTTTATTTGATGTACCTACATATGTTAATTTTTATTTAAATTAAAATTATATGAGAATACAAGTTCCTCTAGAGCATAAATTGATTTAGAAATTACACGTGTTTTATTAAATGCATTTTTAAACTTCATTTTTTTGCTTTTCCTTTTCGGTCTCTTAATTTTCATGATGATTTGTGTTCATTTTTTTCTCCAGTTTTTTTTAATTTTATTTTTAACGAGCTGAACTCGTTTGTTCGAAAAAGTGTAGAAAACATTTTGGGGCGGCAGAACGACAATAAAAATAATCATTGGCGAGACTGTTAGTCGTACAAATTCTAATTATAATTTATGATTTCCTATGCTGATGGTGTAGTATAGAGCCTCACCAGTAGCTGGTTCTTGGATCTGACAGTGGCGCAGCGGCAATATATTAAAAAAATTGCAGCATTAATGTTATGTGTGATGGTGTTTTGATTTGATTGGCCACGTTGCAGCATAACAGTGGGGAGCAAAATTATGTGCACATCGGATTTGGAAACTACTCATTTCCAACACGTTTCGTTTTCGATTAGATTTCTGAATATTAACTCTTCTGATTCCAACGCCTATATTAGCTGTGTTTTGCTATCTGTTATCGGGATCTGGATTATCTTTTGCACGCAATACAAAAACCCTACACGGCTGGTATCGATTTGAAGCGCAATGTGAATATTTGGTGGTACAATGTGAATATATTTGCTTCGTCTTCACGTCACTGAATTATTTGAAATCCTACATACTACTGTATCAATTTTTTTTAAAGGAACAATTATTTCAAATTCAAATAGTTCAGTCATGCGTTGCTCATTCATTTAAGATTTTCACAAAATTAATGATTTGTAAGGAAAAAATGCACTGCGATATGTTAACTAGTTTTCCGATGTATCATGACCACCCTTAGTATCTATTTATTTCAGCTTTCAAATATTCCTAAAATTAATGCCTATTTATAAAAACTTCAATAACGCCCCAAATTTGTATCTGGTACATATTTTTGTTTTACTTTTACATAAAAAAAAAAATGCTCATAAATATTCTTTTCTTTGCTTTGACAAAATATGCCCAGTATTTTTGTGTCAGACTTTGAAAATTGAAATGAATGACAGCGTTTTCAATAAATCTTTTTTGGAAACATTCCAAATGATTATCCCTTAGCCTAATTTAAATGCAAATCTAGAACCATTTCATTTTCTTCATGTATACTTCAATGCTTCCGTTGATTTAAAGCCAAATGCAAAATGGTGTGCTACCAACCACTATAATTGTCTGTCGTGTCTTCTGTCAACTCTCAAGTAGTGTCAACTCACTAGAAATAATTCTCAATAACCATCTCTTTAAGTTGCAACGGGTATATCATGGCCAACCATAACCAATATTATTTCCCTTATTTCTAACTGTCTTTGTCTGTCCGTCTGTTTGTGCGGTAGACAAAAATCCTATTCGGGAAGCAAAACATTGACATATCCGCGGTGTGACCCGCATTTTTTTTAAATCATTCTCTGCTGTGTGTTGTGGGCGCAACCATCCAGTCTTTTTGTAAGCAAAAACTGTTTTAAATACGCTCCAGTTTGCGGTTTAATTTTATAATTAGCTTTCTAGAAGGAGACGTTGATGTCGTCTTCAATATACTTTAGTTATCGTACAATAGTCTTCAACGTCATATACCTCCTCCGATTATAGTCAAAGCTGATTATACTTATAAGTACCTCTGCCTTGGCCTACCCCCAAAGATACCAATAGATACGCATTGTATAAATATGTACGTATGTACGTTTTTTTTCTAAACTAATAGATAATAAAGTAAATCGAAAAAAAAACTTATTGTTTCAGTGCGATGACTGATGTCAATATAAAAAAAATGAGCTGCTGCTGTTTCTGACGTTTGTTTATTTCTTTTAGTTTATTTTTAAAATAACAAAAAAGCACAATGTGCCAATGTGAACGCACCTTCAGTTCGTTGGAAAGCACCGCACAACCTCAAGCAAAGCAGCAGCGTCAGCGAGCGACACCAATGAGTGCACTCTGTTATGTCTCTATATTTATAGATGAACGAAGCGACGACCACGATGAATAAGTTTATGTTGGCTCTACTCGTGCGTTCATATATTTTACAGGTGTTGCACATTAAAACGTCATCGCAAGACAAAGTATGTGTTTATATTAATTAGGGGCTGTATTTTTTTTATTCGTCTTTCCGTTTGGTAGTTTTAAATTAAAGAAAATTTTAATAATATCGGCGGAAGAAATGAAATAGACAAAACTAAATTGTGTCATACAGAAGATCTTATAATTATGTTCACACATCATTAATATTTGTTAACTAGTATTTATGTATGTGTATGATTTATAAAAAAAAATGAAAACAATAGTTTTTGAACACATCCTTAGTGTTGCCATTTGAATCGTTATGAGCTAATTTATGAAATTATAATAAAACTTTGGATGAAATTATTTTTTAAGACATTTTGATATATTTTGAGCGGTGTGGTGTGTACTTTTTCTGTCATTTTCCATAGACCAGCGGCCAAATTCCCGCATCAGTGCGCGTTAGTTAAATTGATGTCCAAATACGGTCTTAGTACTAACTTATTTGGGCCCTCGGACCTATTATCGCCGTGAGCTTTTCTTTAAGGGACATAAGGCCTGTATTACTTCAATCATCGTGTACGATTCCTGGAGATTTTTTCAGCGCTCTCCTGATGCTGATTCCTCTTTAACTATACTTCGACAAGTACTGTTAATATTTAGTTCGGTTCCGTCATCAGTAGGGACAGTATATATTTTGCAAAATTGCTCGTCGTCATGGTGCGTTGAGGAAAAACAAAGGTTGCGTCGATAAAATAGAAAGACTGATCTCCAATCAGTTATGTTTCCTGTTCTAAAATCTTAATCTTAAATCTGGCCTTCTGGGCCAGAAAGAAATTTAATTCCCATAAAAACTATCGATAACATGTACATATTAAAATTAATTTATTGGATACGATTTTTTTTCGTGTCAGGAAAATAAATGAATGAATTTTTAACAATATTTGGTGAATAAAAAATTGAGTTACTGGTAGTTAGAGGACTTCTCAAAATCAAATAAATATTGTTCTCCTTATTCTGTTTCATCCAATTTTTTTTTTACTGAAATAAATAGATTTTTGTCTTTCAGTCTCAGTCAACGCAACACGAAGTAAAAGTAAAGCTTTAAACTCTAAGACGAAAAACCTGCGAGTCAAAAATTCAGTCCTATCATACCGGATCCTGCATATTATGTAAATGAAGCAACTTTGTAGGTTGATCAAGTTTCCGCATGAAATATTTCTCCTTTCGATAACTTTTTTCTTTAAAAAAATCGCTTGACTTATTTTCTCATGGCCATTTTTCATATTCCCTACTTCTGTACTATCATTTTAAGATAAAAATGTAAACTTTTTTTTGTAGGTACATCATATTTATTGAAAGCCTACAAGTTTAGCATAAGAAAAGTATTTTTTTATATTTCAAGGGTATACCATTGAACTTGGTTGACCTTCTTCAGTAGAACATCTTCAGAGCTAGTATTGTTCTTACATATTTTTTTTTATCATTTTGTCTCAAGAGCGAAATATCCCCTTTCATTTTTTTTTATTGTATAATATCCATACTCAATTGAATTCATTATTTCAAACAAGATTTCTCATACTGCTTCACACTTTGATTGCACTTGAAACTTTTTTTTGCTAAGAGAAGAAAAGTAACATCATACTTCTCCCATCTATATAATGTAATTTTTTTGTATTTTCAAAAACTCTTTCGAGAAGGACCCTGAGGTTTATATGAAAGTAGCTGGGTACTTGTTTCACCTAATTAAACCGACCCCAATGTTGATTCCGTACTCGGGACAAAATCCCATCGAAATTAAACTGGATTTTAATTTGAGATCCCTTAAATGTGGGGAATTGAGTTTGTCAGCTCGTGGAAACAGTAATAGATGAAAAAGTTAATTGAAGTCAAGTAACCAGTGTTGTCACATTTAAATTTAGAATTATGGTAGATTGAACTAAAAATATTGGTACATCTAGATTTTGCTTGGTATTTTGTTTTGGGGTTTATAACAGGATCCTTTGTATATGAAAACTATAGTACTATCATGGCGAGTTTTTTTTAGGGTTGCAGAGGTCCTGGTGGTGGCGCTGCAAAATGTGAGGTGTAAAATTCGATTTGGGGAGTCTTTAAGCGTCGAAAATTGGCGGTAGGGGCAAGAGTAGACTATTTTTTGGATTATTGCATTCAAAAAATATCAATAAATATCATTTAAAACCTCCATAAGCTCTCCGCAAAAAAAAAAAGAGTAAGGGTTGCATAGGTAAATTAGATGTCGCTCCATTCGACTTCCACCATGATAGTACTATAGTTTTCATATACAAAGCAGGATCGTGTTCTCCATCATGGATCTCCATCATATATGAAAATAAGATAGAAGCAAACCCAAAAAGGATGAGCCTTGGAACTTCCTCATCTGTTCAAGTATACTATATATTTCTCGACAGCCAGTTGAGAAGGTAGAAAATTTTTAATATCTATTGTCTTTACTGACGGCGATGCAGAACCTAACTAGATATTAACAGCCGAGTCGGGAAAGCAAAGGTTGCGTTCGGTATGCTGTCCAAAATATGGTGAAACGACTTTACTCCAACTTACACTCCAATACTCCAATGTTGAGTCCTTATTGCTTATTATATTAACAATTCTACATCATGCATTGTATTATTTAATTGTGTTGTAGCAGTTGAACATATTTATATTTAAATAAAAAAATAATTCTTAGCGTAGAGGGGTCAATGATTTTTTTCAAGCGAAAAAGTTTTTGTTTGCCATTCATGTGAAAAGCTATTATTTATTCGCGGTAGCACGTGTTTTTTAATTTCTACTTGAATTTCATTAAATTCAAAGTGAGTCAGGAAGTTTTATCATTGAAATCATTGTTTTTTTTTTTTAAGTCTTGATAAGAGATCGCTTATAGAATATTTTATTCGAATGAAAAAAGTTTATAAGTAACATACAGTCAGGGTCAAAAGAAAGTGTACACTATAAAGTTATATTTAAAAAATTGAGCTTTGACGCGGAACGCCAAGTGACGTTATTATTCATAAATCATGATGAATTTCTTCATTATTGAATATTGAAAACTAGGCCAAACAAATTTTTTGAGATCCCTCATAAAATATCTAGGCAGAATTTATACCAATTAAACAATAATTTTTTCATGAGCAAGTCGTCCAGTTGTCACTTTCAAAGTGCTCAACTCATCGTTTAAAATAAATATTTAATTTCTAATGCAAACATTTAATTTTGGATTATGATTGTATAATATACTATCTTCCGAAAAGTGAATAATTGTTAATACTAACTTCATACTTCTGTATAAGAAACATTATTTAGACTTTTTTGATAGCATAATATGTGTCATAACGTTTCTTTAAATACAGTAATGCATATCGTCGATTCATTTGTTTATCTTCACTTCTGTGAAATATTATAGTTTTCATAGACATTTAAACGTACATTTTTGTCAAGAATTTTTTGAAAAAAAATCCCATTTCAAATATATGTATGTTAGACAAACTGACATTTAGTATTAACATGACGTAAATGACAGCTGGTTTACAAAAACTATTAGCCCTATGACATAACAAGGTTAAAAGGCTATCTGGTTTTCAAATCAAAATCTGTTTACAACGCAAATTTTCTTATTGCCTCAGCTTTCAAAAAAGTTAAGGTATTGCGCTCAAGTTTAATAAATTATCATAATACTTGACATTGTGGCGCGGTGCCCTGCTGCCGCTGCAAAAAAAGGGTAAACGAAAACAAAAATTGAACCAAAAATAAATATTACACCCAAAATAGAAATTCAGACATAATTATGCACTACATGTACAAAGGTATAGACTAGACTAGATTTTTTTTGTTAATAAACGAAAGTTGTTTATTTATTTTTTTTTCTCTTTTAAATGTGTTTTGATTCAATGATCGCGTGGAGGTTCGTTTATTTTGTTTAAAGTGCATTAGAAGAAAAAAAACAGTGTGTGGGCCTAACCAAACATTATTTGGGTTGTCGTTCACTTTTGGTTTTAAATACGAGTATCTGAAGTATGCAGTATGTAATAAGAGTAAGCTAAAATATTTGAACATGAGCCTACTCATATTATATGAAAATACAAGGAAATACAATTCACAAGTAGTGTGTCACCTCTCATGATGGGTGAAGGTTAAAGCGTGGTTTAAAATATGTGAAATATAACCTTTGTTTTTTTTATGTATCCAAGTTTAATGTCGATTTCGATTGGAATTTGTGAACTGCTCCGGTTTTTTTTAAAGATATTGTTTAAGTTTTGACCCAGTTGATCGCTTCAGTTTTCCATCACTCTGTTCAAAATTGGTATGACGAATTTTGAAATTTTGAATGAAATCCGAGTACTCATCATTTCAGAACCAGGAGAGTGATGTCAGTTTTGTCTTCTTTTTATAATATTCTATATTTCTGGTTAATTTGTGGTGATTACTTTTCGTCGCTTTTTTTTATCGTGAGAAAAAATGCCAGTTCTATTATGCGCGTGTCTGTTTGATGTCTACGCGCTGTTGTTTATTCAGTATTTTAACATGAGCCAAATTAAACAGTTATGTTCTAAGTGTTATATTTTTATTTTGCGGATTTAAAAACCGCTCCACAGACAAATTTTGAAATTGTGACTTAAACTAGTTCTGCCTTAAAGCGACAAAATATTTATTGCTTTCATAAAATGATATTTATCTGTTGCACAAAACAATTTTTGTTTTGAAAAAACTAAAATGCCATTTTACTCCAGATTTTAAAAGCAAGTTTTAACGAAAATACACCATTCCATTGAGTGTTATTACATGTATCAGGGATGGTTCACAAACAATGAAGTTCATTAGTGCAGCCCAGAAACATTTATCAGGCTGACGATATTAATGCAACTGGTCATTAGTTTTGTACAGAAATTAGAAGACCAATATTTTTTAAAGCCTACATTTCTTTTTTTTGTTAAATTTTGTAGGTAAGTCTTTTATTTCAAAATAATAACCCCTAAAGAGTTCTTGATCACTTTACCTATTTATTTTTTCCTCACTTATGGTAGCCATAATATTCTTCATATGCACTTACATATGTAACTCTAAGATTGGACACTGCACCCTTGACGAGACTATTTTCCAAATTTTGTATAGGTCACCTTAAAATCGTAGAATTGATCTGTAAATAAATAATAAAATGGCATGATGAGAAGTGAAGTGCACTTAATTAAAAAAAAAAATAGGTCAATCTAGAATTTTTTTAAAGCTTACAGTGTGTGTTTGTGCTACATAAAAACAAATTTGTATTTCTTTCTCTTCATTATCAAGTCAAATGAGTTCTGAAAAATGATTAATTTTATCTTATCAAAGATTTTTTTTTTTATTATTTAGGAAAGTGAGAATGAACTGTCAAAAGAAACTTTGTGTGTCACGTAGTGTAAAACGATGAAGCACCACCCCTTTTTATAAGTTTATCAATCTAATTTTTAGTTTTTCACTATGTAATTCATATTGATTAAGTAATATAAGTTTGCTGGGACCTGCGATAGCTATGTAAACTGCCTTGAAAAATAATTTCCAATAATTTCCCACAAAGTTGCTGTTCTTAAACATGTAATCAAATAGCTTGTTTTTTTTTTTGTCGGATGATTAATCAACTCTCATTCTCAATTAATCTTCCAACAGTATCTCTCATACGTGAAAAAGGAATATTATTTGTAATCTAATCTCGACCCACATGAAAGTGAAATTGTTTCAATGGTACCTATTTATAGAAACTATATAACAATTCATTTTGTTGTTTTATTGAAAGTTGTAGTCTTAACTTGTGGTTTAAATTGCAAAAGTGAATAAGTGAGCTTATCTCAGAAATGATAATTTCGAGCACGCTTCGCATGCTACCACAAAACCCATTCACTGAATAAAGTTAAGAATACCAAAAGCTGGGCATTTATCAATTTGGTGTTTGCAGAATGCGAAACAGATATTTCCCAAAAAAAAAAATTAACGTTAACTTAAGGACTAGTTTGTTTACAGTGGGTTACCGAACGAACTTACTCCTATGTTAAAGCACATTTTTTTTTCAAAAATTCAAGTTATATTTTAAAAATTTTGATATAGGAGGTTATTAAAATTGAGTATGACTTCTTTTATAAAAATCAATCAAAAATGGGGTTCTATGCCAGGTACGGTTTTTTTTAAAGAAACCGCAATAAATCTTTCATGACATGTAACGTTATTTTTTGGAGCTAAATAAAAAAGTTCAGTTCTAAAAATCTTAAGTCCCAAACTCTGCAAGAATATCATTTGCAAGAATAGAGTGCCTCTCATCGAACTAGTTCGGAAAATAAATTGTAGGGCCTCCATTCCTGCAATAACACGCCACACAGAAATGATTGAGAGTTAGAAGTCACTTAGGTCCTGAAAATGTTTTTGAACCGCTAGAACAAAAATTGTCAACAAATGGACATTTTTTTAAACCACGAGAATAAAAATTGGTCAGAAATTAAATTGTGAACAAAAAGTCTTATCAAAAAAAAAATTTTATTGCGAAAAAATTTTCTTCGAAAAAAAAAAGTTTTCAAACAAAAAAACATTTTGTCAAAAAACAAAAAAAAAATTAAATAGAAATGAACCGCCTGCCGAGTTATTCAGTACATGAGGCCAACAGTTTATCATCTAACCAGTGTTATGCAGAACTACAAATTTTATTTACATACATATTTGGTATTATTTCAAAAAAGGGAAAAACAGCAGCTTGACAGAACCAGATCAAAAATAAATTATTCATTTATTTTATCTGTAAAAACCTGATTTGGCACAAAAATCGTGCAGAGCTCGCTCCGAGCTCTCATTGAACACAGCAAATAACCAAAGGCAAGAATAGAGCGAGTTCAGGGCTTCCAGTTCGCACTACTATCAACCATCAAACCTTTTAATATTTAATCCAATAGCGAAAGTAAAATTATAAAGACAATTTAAATATTTAATTTACAAATAAATGAATACAATATAAAATGTTGGACATAGTCCAATTAATCCATTCTTCCTTTGTTCGTCAGTCAGACATTATCTGGTGAATTAACAAGTAGTTTCTACTATTCCCCCTTTATTAAGATAGAAAAATTTTCACTTTTAATTTCGGCAAATATCCAATTTTTCTCGTTTCTTAACATTAGGATTCCGAACAAATTAAAATTACGCAATATATTTCAAATATGTAAAGGTACGATACCTACCTACTTTTTTTTTATTAATAAACAACAACCTATTCCTCCCCCACTTTCATTAGTGAATAAATGTTGTCTCGGATCAAAATAAATTATATAGGTTATTCTTTGCCATATACAATTCTACATTATTCATTTGTCTCTTATTTCAAAAATGCACAACATCATACATCTGCTCTTCCCACTCCAATACATATTTCTATTTCTTAATCAATTGCAGCTGCTTTTGTGTTTGTCCCTCAAAAATGCAGTCCAACTCGTAGTGTGAGGTGGACAACCAATTCTGTTCCATCTGCTTGGTCCATAACCCCGTGAAAACCATTTAGATATAAGGAACTACTACTATTACCCCTGCACATGTTTGGCACGTGCAGGTCAGAATAAGAATTTGGAAGGATTTCCCCTAATGCACACAGAGCCACCAATTCCAAGTACGTACATACATACATTATGGTAACCTTTGTCCTTTTTTAAGCCTGTTGTGCAGTCACACTCCAACTTCTTAAGACTTTTGTTCAATTTATTGAGGTTCATTATTATAGATCTGTTGTATGTGTTTGACTTATATTTTTAAGTCAAAGATAACATTCCAGAACCACCTATCGAAAAGGACTGTTTAATTTATCCGTATTAATTGTTCAAGTTTATTAATATGTAGTTATATCCATAGCTAAAAAAATTAAAGTTGAATTTGAAAAAAAAAATCAAAGAAAGTGAACACATAAAATTCGGAGTGATAAGTGCGTCCTTGAAACTTTATGTGACAGACTTCCCTCGCTGCGGATTTATACGTATCGACACTCATCGCATATTCATATTTTTCTCAGTTGTGGTGCATTTTTTTTTTGCAGGAAATTACTTTTATTTAACGGTATTTTAAAAAATAATCATAATTCTTAACGAGCGAGTTAATTTTATTAAATGAGTTCAATAACTGTGTCGAGTCCAAAAACATTTCGTCTGAGTAATCTCTATACAAAGAAAAAGCCTCAGGTGAGATTTCTATTGTACTTAAACACATCTTTAAAGTGAACGAAACTGGATAAAAACTAAAAAAAAAATTAAATTATAAGGTTTTTGTGACTACTTTTCATTTTACCAAAAATGTGCCATTCTCGTTACAAAAATTAAATATGATGGATAACATTTCATCTGATAAGTTTTTGACAGAATTTTTCACGTTTACACAGAACCTGAATTGCAAATTAAGATTTGTTATTGAAAAAACCTTTTCATAGCATTTATCATAATACCGGAATAGTTTTTCTTAATTACCTATAAAATCTAAAAATTATTATTATTTTTAGGCATATATATTTATGTATATATGTGTAACTGCATAACATGATTTATCTTACTTTTGTTTCTTTTTTAATTGCAGATGTCATTGAAAAAGAAAGATCCATCATTAAGAGTTGCTGCTAATGATCCGCACTTAGTCAGCCTTGGTGGTGGTCGATTGAGTACGGCAGTTACAATACATTACATACCCATTGGTGAGTTTCTTAAAAATAAAATTATTTCAAAATTTACATGTTTGAATAAAGAATTGAATTATAGCGGTAATGACAGCTTTACCCAACAGCTCGTCAACAGTCAATAAAAATTCTAATTAAGAATCCAATCATGTTTTATAATGAATTGGAAAAATTAGCATTAAAATTATTAGATTAAAAAATTCGGTTTAATATTTATATTTTGTGGAAATCGTAATTAACTTTTTCAATGAAATAAAATTTTCTTATTAATCTTTTGATAAATATTATAAGATTCAACATTCTTCTTTATTTACCGACGAATCCCACTCTACTTCTTCGCGCTAGGGCTCCACTTGTGGGGCTCGGCGGGTTGATCTCAGAAAACGTCGACATTCGACAACGCGTCACGAAATGTTTATCAAAATCGGGAGGATTAAGGAACTGCATTCGCATTCAATCGCATTCTTAAACTCAAATTTCGCTTTGAGGCAACTAGTTAGATTTTCGTTTTTGTCCACTTTTGTATATGTTCACATAATATATACATATGTATATTATAAATTAAATAAATACATACATACATATGTACATATTAGATTTATTATTAAATTTTTATTTATTTCAGGTGATATGACAATAGGTTCATCACCTACTTGCAGTGTCTCTCTAAACGGATCGGGGGTGCGCCCGGTGCATTGCACTATCTATCGAAGCGAAGAAAACGAAGTGACCATCGTTCCAGAAAATGAAAGTAGAGTCCTTATTGATGGGACAAAACTCGATGGCGAAACAAATCTCACCCAAGGCGCAATGATTACAATTGGCAATTCAAATTACTTGCGTTTCAATAATCCCGCCGAAGCTTTATTAATACGCTCAGCCATGGGCAGCAACGAACGAATCTCAATGCCACAAATCGACTTCACCCAAATGCCGAGTCGCAATTCGGGTCGAAGTATCAATAGCAATGGTTCTGGTATTGCCTCTGAGGAAGCACAAATCGAAGCATTCTACGAATCGAAAATTCATCCGAAAGAATCTAAATTAATTCCAAACATAGACTTAAATGGCCTGACATGTCCGAAAGTTTTCACAGCCGATTCCATTACTGTAAATACACCAGCAAAAGATGTACTCGGCCCGAAGTATGCAAATTTTGCAAAAAATCTGGCAGAGAATCATCGCAACGAAAAAAATCAAAAAATGAATAACTATGTTAACATTCCAGCTACAAGTTATCTACAACAACAGCAACAGCACAATAGCAATCTAAATAGTTCTACGTCCAGCATGAATGGTGGTAGTCCTGGTGGCAATGAGATTCTGGCTAAAGTTAATAATAATCTATCGTCGAATAATAGCAGAAACACTACTCCGTATGATAAGTATCCCAAGACTTATGGTGGTTTGCAGCTATTCCCAATGAATGGTGTGAATACCGAAATCAACACTTCATCGTCATCGTATCATAGTGTTACCTATGAATCTTTGGCTGCACACAATTCATCGCAGCAGAATATTTCGACACAGGAAAATGAGCGTCTGGAAGAGATTCTTAAGATTTGTACTGAGTACGAGCGGCAGAATTCGAGTATTAACTCTTCACCCATAGTTCAGAATCGTATTAAGACGAACGGTTCTCTACCACGAGAAAAGAAAGGTCCATTTTATGATCTTAGCCCTCAACATTCAGGGGGGCATTCAAAAGTTTTCTTTCCCGACAAAGTCAAAACGAGTTCCGGCTATGAGAATGTTCGGCTTATAGGAGATCGTCGTGTAGAAATTGGTGGTGGAGTTGGAAGTGGAAGTGGTACTCCAAGTAGTGGTTCGTGTGTCGGATCACCAAAGTCAGGCTATGAGAATGTTATTGTCGGAAAATATGTACCGCAAAGCCCAAGAACAAAAATAAGAACCACTTGCATGTCGCCCAAGAAGGAAAGCTGCTTCAATGGTTCCACTATGTTTCAAGTTCAGCAGAAACCTCAGACAAATCAATCAACATCAGATTATGAACAATTAATACAAACATTCGAGGATAAGCTGAAAATGGAAATGCAGGCTATACAAGATAAAAGTCGATTAGCGAGCCCAACAGCCTCTAAAAGTGATTTCACTTCATCAACCAAGCGATCAAATAAAAATATCAATAATTTGACACTAAATCTTAGTTTTGATAAAAAAGACACAGAGAAACCAGTTCCTGCTGTGCGAACTATGAAGACTAATATGACTGTTCCTATTGTGGGTACGACTGAGTCCGATAATAATCTGGAAAAGCTCAGGCGAACTCGTAAAGAACTACAAACAAACATTCTAATGTTAAGGGCAGAAATAGGTGAATTGCGATTACAGGAAGAAAACTCCTTAAGAGGCGTAAGTATTTAACTTAATTAAAAAAATGTGCTAACAGTAATGAAATAAATTTTTTTCATTTAGATGGACTTGGAAAAATCTATTGAATCAACTGAAATTCTATCAATAAAAGACACACTTGGAAAACTAGAAAAATCATTCACCTCGCTGCAAACAAAAATTCATCGATTAGAAGCACAAAGAAATGCCACACGTGTCATGGAAGAGAATCAACAAGCTAAACTTAAGCAATCAATTGCTATTAAACAAGACCAAGTAAAAAGGTGAGTTTTAACACATAAATAAAATCGTCGATCAATTTTGTTCTCTACACGATTTTCTTTTTTTAGACTGAAAACAATGCTGAAAGAGAAACCCACTGATGATTGTTTAAATGAGGAATTCAATAAATGCTGCGAATCCCTAGAGAACGATCGGAAAACATTTGAAGATTTAGAATTCCAATATCTGGAAGAAGAGTCCGATTGGCAGGCTTATCGAGAGGAGCTTCATATGGAACAGAAAGATTTGTCGTCACAGATAGATGACCAGCGTAATAAGATGCGACAATATGAGAATGTGGCATCTACTAACCGCAGCAGTGCCTCTTCCGAAGCTAAAGAACTAAAAGATAATCTGTTTTCATTGATTAATGAATTGCGGGAATATAAAGAAGAACTACGAACTATTGAAGCTAATATTTCTGAAATAACTGGAGAACTCAATGGGCAATCGGAGCCATCATCTGAAAATGAAGACGACGATGATGATGTAGAAGAGGAAGAGGAAGATGATGAAAGTGAAATGTCGCCAGCCGAAAATCAACACGGAATAATGTCGCAATCTCTCTTCGGATCAGCCGAAATTCTTTGTCCGAAACGTCACCCAGAGGACATTATGTCGAAGAGTGTAAATGAGAATATGTTTTATAACAATAAAATTGAATTGCCATCCCAACAACCAGTGACAAGTACACCCAAGAGGAAACTAGAAATTGTCGACATAAAAGATGATTTAATCAATGATGCACCCGCTCTCCCCCCAAGACAGACTAATAGAAACTCAATAGAATCGCCATCGATTGAAGAAAAAGTTGTTCGCCGGTTGCACAAGGATGAAGAAGATCCGTTACTAAAACTTAAGTACAATGTGAACGGTGAACAGGAGCAGCAGACAGGTGAACGAGTGAATTTTAATCTATCACTTGGTAGTGACGATTTTGAGGTCAATCCATTGGAGCGAAGGATTCCGTCACAGGATGATATCGATAGAATATCAAAAGTAACCTCTGATGCACCGATTTCAACCAAAGGAGCCAGTAATAAAATATTTGACAGTATTAAAGAGATTGAGAGAAATCGACAGTTATTACTGGCGCAGCAAGGTTAGTACATCAAATGAGTTTTTCTATTCACTTCGGACTAAAACAAATCTTATCTTCTTTTTTTTTGCAGGGTCACATGTTATTGAACATGCAAGGCAGAAAATGGTCGATCTAAAAAAGAAAAGTCATGATGAAGCACGCGCACAGTATTTGTCCATGTTGAGTACTAGTTTAGAGTAAGTATCTACAATCTTCATTATACTAATTCATTTCTTTTGAATCTATACTTACATTATTTTGTAAATATAATTTGGCAAAATAAAAGGACAGAGAGTCAAAACGTTAAATTTACTAACCCAATGAACCGATCTCACGTAAAAGAACTCATCTATAGAATGGATCTTTTATGAATAAGACATGTAAAATGAAATATTTTTGTAAATTACTTTAACTAATTTTAGTGAAAAACTCAAATTCTCACAAAGTTACATCGTAGAATAATTCAAGGTTTTACAGCTAAAGTACCTTGGAACCAGGTAAGGCACTAAACAATGTTGCTTAAAAAGATTTAGTCTTACCGGTAAATTTTAAAATTTCAAATTTTTGAGGTTCTTATGTTTAAGTCTGAAACCAGCATTTACGCGCAATTTATTTTTAATTTTTCACTTTAATTATAGCACATATTTCTCAAACCAAAACTATTATTAGACCAATTTAATCGGAGTTTTAGAATAATGCAATCCATCTTTATTATTGCATCATTTCTTACCCTCTTCATTAAGTTAACGAAGATATAATTTTCACGAGTTCTTAACAAGTGTCGTCTTGTAGACCAAAAAAAGCTTGATGATTACCGGTTCTTCTATTTTTTGATTGATTATTATTTAGGATCAGAAACTATTAAAAAAAATCATCTACGTTTCATCCAAATCTGCTTAGCTCTGATCCTATTACTCCCAGTCTATTTATTTTCAAAAACGTTTATATTGTGCCGAAATTCTGCAGCTAAAAAATACACACTGTGGGATATACGTGAACATTTTTGAAAATTCAACTTTTTGGATTTAAAAAATAGGTGTGCCAAATTCCACAATATTTCTTGCCCCACAACTGCGGCTAATAGGTAAACTAAACAGTGTTTCGTTTTCTCTGCGAATGTCCTGCTTTGAAGATCAAAGTCTTAATCCCCTTTCTCAATGCGACGAAATCGCTCTAACGACGACCCGCTTTGTATCTCTATCAATCCGATTAATAAACCTTAATTATTTTCTTTACCTTTCTATGCTAAAGAACTGAATATATATTACGATGATAGAGAACACGGTCTGTATGAACGGTCTGTAAAATACTCGCTTTGGTAGAAGGAAGGCCTTTCTCTCTGCCTATCTATGTCTGCCTATCTATGCCCCCCATAATATTTCTTTCTTTTCTAAGCTTCACTACGTAGCATTTTGTCACATCTATCGATAATAAACTTATTTTTCAATACCCCCAAATTCAATTCATTAAATAGAAGACGATAAATTTTGGTTTTCAATTTTATAATCTAACGGCGCAACACCAGCCATGGTTCCTTGAAGGCCGTCAAAGATGTTTTGTTTTGCTTCTCATAACATAATCATCACTTCAAATAACTCGTTTATTCTTGTTTTTACTATTACCAGTCCTATTTTGCAAACAAAAACAATTACAATTAATTGAGTGCTGAATCGTCATAAACTTGTATATCAATTCCTCTGAACTCAATGCTTTTCCATAACCTATGTATTTTTCGGTAGAGGAAAAATTGGATCTATTCAGACGACTGTAAGTGTAACCGATTCTGAATTCACAGTGCCGTATCTGTATTCTCTTTAGTAATTTGTCATGAAACGAGAAGAGGACTCTATAGTCCCATTTGCAATCAGCATTTGTTATATTAACAAGTCCTTACTATTTTTAAAAATATGTGTCTCCAGAAATCCCAAAGTTATTGTTCAGAACCGTATTTTTGAAATCAAAGTTACTCCCAAAAACCAGAGTTGGCTGTATTTGAAAGTTATACCTATTTTTTAATTATACTCATAACTTACATAAATATATAACTCTGCAATTTGTTGCTAAAAATCCTAACATATATGTTTTCTTTTTGAATTAAATTTCCGGTTTTATATTTTATCAGGTTTCCTATTCAAATATGTACATATTTTTTTTTTTTTTTTTAAAGACATCTACAAATAAATAATGAAATAATGCACTTCACAAAAATAATTGAATAATAAATACCCGTATTCCATACATACCGATACCAACCAATGACGATCACATATATATGTAGGTTCACTCATTTCTCCTGACTCGTAAATTTATGAAGCTTAAAAGTAAACATTTACATAAAAAATTTCCTTTAAAATTTTGTGTTTTAATAATTTCTCAGCTTAAAAATGTTTTACTATTCTCTCGAGACTGGAAAAAAAATACATTTATACAAAGTTGTATGGTCAATGTTGGGTTCAACGTTCTTAAAAAAAATTGTTTTGCTCTCAGACTAATTTAGCAATTAATTAAATAATTTAAAATTTCAAAAATGTCTATTAATTTGTGTATAGATACAAACTAAGCCAATATAAACTTGAAACAGACTACTCGTTTTCTAGTGCCATAAGATTTCTTAAGTAAATATTTTTATTTGTTTGATTAGAAAAAACACACAATGCAATACCCATTTACTGGATCTACAAGGCTATTTGCATAATGAATGTACACACAATTATATCATTTGTGCTGCCACACACATCTGTAGGTACATTTTCACTAAAACGAAATAATTGTTGTCATACTCCATAATAATAAGAAAAGTTAAAGTAGCTTCATTCGGTTTCATATAGAGCTGAGTTCTCATGCTGTGCTATCTATCTGCTCCACTCCACGCGTATTTTTTGATAATTTCATTCGGGGACATAATCAAATAAATTGTACGACAAATACACAAAGTGACTCTACTCTACATCGCAGAGTTGCTGTTCTGTTTGGGTTTCTTCATCGTTTCGTGTCTCCCTTTAATCCCATTCAAGTATAAAACTCTTGGCTTATAACGGCAATAAACCCGCCTGACCGGTCGGTAAACATTATTATACATAGATCCGTTCTCATTTTTCCATTCTTTCTTATTCGATCAGCATTCTTTATCTGCTTTAACTAACTGGAGGAAATAATTCATAAGCTTAACACAGGCAATACCTACATATCTAGTAGCTGTAGCAGTAGCTACCGCCTCGCCGGCCGGCCACCTCAGTCACGCCGTTGTTGTTATCACACATTCCATTCAATCCATTGTGTCGTGCTGAAATAAAACACAAAATAAAGTTGAAAAAAGTAATAATAAAATAAAATCGATATCATTCTGATAAAATGTAGTCATAGTCATTACCTCTGCAGTGTCACTAATCAACAGACCGATAAATAGCAATTTTTGTGTTTGAGCATCGATAAAGTGAAATTTCGTTCAATTTATATTACCTGCTCGGCACACTATGAAGTACTGCATAAAAAGTTCAGAAACGAAGGCGATAATAAAATTTGTATTTCTTAATTTTGGGGCGTTAGTGACAACATATAAAAAAAGCTTTTAATTAAATTGAATAACACTCAAAATGAATTTTGAAAAAATGTCATCATTAATTTGTTGGTAAATTTTTGTTTTTCAATTTGTATTACATAAATCTATTCCTTTTGTATTTATATTGTTCTTTTTTTACAGCAACTCAACAAGTAATAAGGATGTTATTGAGTCGACGGAAATAGATAATTTGATGGACAAAGAGAATCGACAGCAACAGGTGGATGGAAATGCAGATAGGAAAATCATTAGCTCCAGTACAAACGCCAGTAACAAACACAGTAGTATTACAAATGCAAACAGTACCAACAGGGAAAGCTATAATGATCAAACTAAATCTAGTCAAGTGAGTACAGAATTCTTTAGAATCATTTAATATTTTTGACATAGCTACAGCTGTGGATCAGCCGTTTTTTTTTACATGGGATTAAAACAACACAAAGCTTTCCAGATAGCTTAAAATACAAATCTGAACGCGGACACTTACATATACCTTACACTGATTAACTTTCTTGGCCCGGCTAATTCTTGCTAATTATTATTTAAAAGTTTTGGAAAATTTTATAAAATCTTAAGTATACTTCAAATTTTTGAAAATTCAATTAAATTTTTAATTTACCTACTTAAAATGTTTACAAAGTTCTGGTGAAATTTATTAAACAACTTATTTTGTTTTTAATTCACGGAATTTTGTATGATTATATAAAATGTCATGGGAAATTTATAAAACTAATTTAATTTTTAAAAATTTATTTTAAATCCACGTAAAAATTTTACAGATATTTAAAATTAACTATTTTATCAATACTAATATTTCTTTTCTTTTTATGCTGAGGCAAGTTTGTTTGACAGCAAATCTAAATGCAAGAAATGTTTTTGGTTTTCTTTTAAGCATCCTCTTGCAATTATTGTACTTTCAATTTGATGAGTAAAAAGAAGATTTTGAGAACAGTTTTTGCAAATTTAAAATTTAGTGATGATTTAAAATATTATAAGTTATGATATTGAATTCAATGAAATTTACAAAATTCTTCCTTAACGTAGATCATAACAAAAATGCTTAAGCATCGAAGGTGCTAAATCGACTTCAATTTTGGGCCAAATCGTGTCTTTGTTCTTTTATGAATTTTGAAAGACAGAGTTTCAGATTTCATTGGCTGTTAATTGGTGTTTCCTATAAGTGGAGTTGATTGTTTTTGCATTTTGTTTCTTTATGTAAGATATCTGCTTAAGCACATTATAAATCTAAACTAATTAAGTATTTTCACAAAACTACTATAATTCAACGCACGTTCCATCTTTTTTGTCAAAATGTTTGTAATATTTTAAGTTCAAATGCCTTATAGTAATAACTCTTCCCAAATCAAAATTATATGTTTATTATAACAACTAAATCTCAAATTTACGTCTTTTGAAATTCGCTATATTGAAAACGAACACACATTGTTTTCATTTGCTTTAATTTTTGGACTCAATCCAAATCACTTAAATTAACACATAAAATATCTGAATTATTGTCCTTGAATTATATTAAATTTTTAGTCTCCGTACACTTTGTACCTAATTGTTGTGAATAAACAATTTATCATGTTTTTTCGTGGGTAAACAAAAAAATATATATTAAGATTTCAATTAATATACGTATAAACGTAGTTTTTACTAAAAGAATGAGCCATCTTTATCCAGACATCTTCTACAGATCATTTTGGGCAAAATTCAAATAATGAATTGAATGCTTTTTATATTTTTCTCGAATTACATCCTTCTTTTAATACCTACAATAGTTTTTGTTCAAAGATAATTTAACACATTTACGAGTACATATGATCCAGTCGTGCCTTTTATTTAGTACTTAAAATAATATAACCTATCATTTCCAGCCTTCGCAAAATTAACTTAATTAATTTTTACCTTAAAGTTTAAACACAAGTATACATGTATGTACATAAGTATATACGTACGCCCCAGTTGTGCAATTGATTGTGTCAAAAATAAATACTCAATAATTTCTGTCTATAAATAAATATCTTTATGTAATTATAGTAATCGTCATTGAACTACATAAATTTAATTTTTTATTCATTTGAGTTTTTTTTAATAGCAGTGTCATTCAAATTGCCCTTTGATAATCAGAAAATAACACAAAATTTTTATTTATTAGACCATTCGTAACATTCATTTTGTTGTAATATTAATTTAAAATCGCCCCCTCTTGTAAATAAGACACCATTTTACACTTTAGAATAGTATGAATATCGTAAATATGTCAAAAACATTTAGTTTGATCAGCTGTCACTTACACTGAATGAATATGAACGAATGACTGGCTATTAATGAATGTGTGTGGAAAAGTGGAGTAGTTTTCAACAAAAAAAAAATATGTATAAATATACAAAACGGAGTTGCGCGTTCTTGCTTTTTCGGATTTTCACGAATGTTTTTGTCTTTCGTCTTTCTAATTTTCAAATTAATTTTGAGAAACATCATGAATTTTTTTTACCAAGGCATTGTCTAGGAGGTGCTTCTTACAATGGAACTATTTTGATGTTCTCTGGAATTTGTTTTCCGAATTTTCTATAATCGAAACTTATTCTAAACTAATTTCGAGGCTTAAAAAAAACATGTACATTATATGTACATACCTTTTACACATTAAAAATGTTGATAAAAGGTGTGTTTGTTTTGTAATTTGGTTTGAAAACCCATATGACTAAAAAAAGCATACTTAAGATAAAATAGTATTTGGCTCTTTGGAATATAAGAAAAGCGTGCCGAACCTTTCTTTAACTTTCTGGTGTTTAGTTGACAACACCTAGTTCAATGACATGCAATTTACACCTATAACTTATAAGACTCAATATTTCGCGCAACATAGCGTATTTTTTAATGAATGCTTTACTTGCTGTTAAAGTATCTAAACTACTCGTAAAGTTATTTTAAAGTGTATAGCAACCTAAAACTGATGATTTTCTTTTGAATATCAGCACTTACGGGAGACATCAAGTCATACATTTGTAGATATTATTTAATATTAAAAAAAAATATGCATTCATAATATGTTTTGGTTTCGCACTGCTTACGCATCAGAATATTGACGTGATTTGCTCTTGGCACTTGGCATTCTGTAAAGAATTGTCACCATAGTGTTGGATTGTCGTCGGAATTAGATAAGGAGGTGGCTCTTGTTATAGTACCCTCTAAAAATTCTGTGAGCCTCCTGCGCACAAGCTTTTTTGATATGGTGCGTTAGCAAACTTTTTATCAAAATAGAAAATATTCTCTCTCTGAATAAAAATATTTTTTTTATGAATGTATATTTATAAAAGCATTGATACCTACTCATTCAGCTGGTGGTTGATAAATTTGATTTTATCCTAGCCGTGTCCGTCCGCTGGCTGATGGTGGTTATTCGTTCTTTAGTTTGTTCATTCGTTTCGTTCGTTCGTTTGTCTATACGGCATAAGTTGCATTAATTGTGTTTTGTTTTTCTTTCTTATTTTTCTCTAAATATTAATATATTGTCAAGATGGTGCATTTCTATTTTTAAAAACTAAACTAAAAATATAGTACATTGACAGTTTAGTTTAAAAGATATATATATTTGTAAAATTTATTGTTTTAGTAAAAATGTCGGTTTGGATGACTTATGTGAACCGAAGAAAACCATCGCAAGCGCGAGTGAGAGTTGAATATTACCTTGTGAGTTAAACTTTTACATTTATTATAAAGTCGTTTTTGTTTTTTAATGTGGAATTAAATCAATGTATAACCGCAGTAAATTTAAAATTTCAACTAACAGTATTGCTTAGTATTACGCAGGATCCGTTTGCTTGTTTTGAATTATTAGAATAGGCACTGAAAATATATAAAGTAAATATTTTTCATAGTATACAAAGTGAAACTTCTTTCTTTAATGTTAAATACTGATAATTTGCAAAAAAAAAATTAATTCCTGGATTATTTAACATTAGATTTGTTCGATTTTACGTTTGAATCGCACTGAATTTGCTATTCTTTCATTCGTGATCTTTATGTACATACATGGCTCTAGGTTATTTGTTTTTTGCTCGATAGTAGTTCGGAGCAAGCTCTGGACGTGCTTTTAAAAACCTCAGGTCTTTTTTCCTCCGGTTGAGAATTCATACTTTTCAAAACATTGACATTTTGTCAAACAGTGAACAGAAGAATTTATTAAATATTAACTTATTTCGTTAGTTGTTTATTAATAAAATAAAAATAACAGTGTTACAAAATTGAAAATATTTTATTTATATTAAAAAGTTCATAGACCCTAAAAATTTAAATTTATTACCAAAAACTTTTTTTATGGCTTCACGATCAGTTATTTTGAGCCTTTTAATATTCATTATTATTGAGCCTAATGACATTCATGTTTTTGTAATTTTTTTTGTTTTTTCTGTTTTCAGTTGTGCAATTTAGCTTTTTGAGGTGCAAGTTTTAAAAAATCAAATTTGAATTAGTCGATAATAAGAAAATGAAAAAAAAAATAAACTATTTTATGAGATTTACTGTTAATATTGTCTATGATACGTCTTACCAATACATAAAGTTCTAAGAGCCGTTTTCGAAAAATTTCGAATGAATTAACTGCCCAACTCTATTAAAAACTAGTTTTTAATCATTCCCATTCCTACATTATACATATGTAAACTGTAGAGTACATACTTCCAATATATCCATTATCATTTTAATAATCACAAAGCTTTGTCCCCACCATTATTTCCATAGTAATTAATGGACGACCAGAATCATCATCAAAATTTGGAATGCAGCCAAATACCAGAGAAACAATGAATTATCTCGTAAATTGTTTTTATTGTTTTATTTTACGATTAAATCTTATTTTACTTGGAGTCCCATGACATTAGTTTCCATTTTATTTTTAGAACAGTATACAAAATTTATGATAAATAGATTTATTTTTTTATTTTAGCTATGAGTTATTTCTATTGAAATTATTGCAAGTGACGACAAATCAACATTTTTTTTGTAATTCCTGAGAATGACACACACACACTCTTTCGTCGGAAACTTCGAATTGTTTATTTTTATTGTTTACATTATTAAATTTTTATCATTCAATTTAAATCGAAAGTAAATTTTCTATTTTTATATTTCAGAATCGTCACTCACAGCCGGAATTAGAATCACAACGGTCAAGACCCTTGTCTGAAGCAAATTCAGAATTAAGTTGTGATCTTTTATCAGAAAATAACTATAAATCCAGCATAGAGCTCTCTTCATCGACTGGTGGTGGTGGAAGTGGCAGTGGTGGTGGCGGCGGCAGTGGAGGGGGAGGAATCGGAGGTGGTGGTAATCGTCACTCAGAACAAAGCGACGATGGCAAACGATCAAGTGTTAATTCAAGTGACACAACAAGCAGTGATCGGCTAACATCGGGCAATAAAAGATCACTGCCAAAACATCAACGACCACTTACTCGGTATCTACCAATCTTCTCTCCTGATTTAGATCTGCGGCAACACATTGAATCGGCAGGTCACCAAATTACCCAGTGCCCACATGTTTTTGTCGACTCTTACAGCTGTCGAGGGTATGTTTCTATTATTATCATTTTGTTAAGGCTAAACTTGAAAAATAACATTTGAATTTATTTTTTTGCAGGTATTTACACAAGCTCGGCGCCACATTCCATGGATGGTCAAGGAGATGGTTTGTTTTGGATCGGCAACGTAACGCATTTATTTACTATTCGGATAAGTCAGAGAGGAAACCTCGTGGTGGAGCGTATTTCTCGGTGAGTAATCATAACAATGAGGTAGTTTTGATCAACAAAAAATTTACACAAATTTTCCAATGCACCTGAAGCGTTTCGTCATAGAAGCTTACTGAGCTTGTATGCGGCTGGTATATTGCGGTTTTAATTAAGACGTAGGCTTCAAGTGTTCGTCAGAGCACATAATCTGCAAACTACTTCGCGTACCACAGTTCACTCGACTGGTGTACAGTTTTAAAGTATTGTTTCGTAGAATGATTTATATGTTACCCGAAATGACTAAATTTTAGAATTTACCATTTACGGGGCAAAGGGTCTTCACTAATCCTACACCCCATCATGTACCTTACGTATTTCTGCTCTCCCCATCTTTCCCTATTTGTGCTGATTGCTCTTCGATAGATCTTCGCTAAGTGCTTTTAGGCCGGCCCGCTAGTCTGCCTGTCTTCGTGAAAGGCTTCGACGTGAGCAAAAAGGCTGATCCTTTTTTTATTTTATTATTGTTTTACTTCAATTGATGGAGATCTATGATCCTATGAGAGAGTCGACATAATGTAGTCTGCTTAGTTTAGATTTTTGAGGTATGATTGCAAAGTCCACTGAATTCTTCCGTTTCCCGTCCACAAAGCTGCGTGTAGTACATCACTAATCACCCACAGGAACAGTATTGGTGACAGTATACAATCTTTTCTAACACCACTTTGAATTTCAAACTCCTCTCACAATCTTTTAAAAAAATCCATGTGTTAAGAAATATCTTTCACATATTTCTTCGTCGAAAAAAACGGGACAACATTAAAACCAGATCGTTAAAACTTGACAGCAACCATCGAAATTTTGGATTTCGGAACTCTTATTTTTTTGTTTATATCAATTTAAATTGTAATAAAATTTTCTTTTATGTAATTTCAGACAATTGACGAAGTCTACCTCGACCATTTGAATGCATCAAAAAGTGGCCGACCACATTGCACATTTATTGTAAAAACAAAAAAGCGTAGCTATCACCTTCAGGCAGCTTCAGATTCAGCTGCTCGAATTTGGATTGATGCCATCATAACTGGAGCTCAAGGAAATTTAGATTATTAGGGCATTTCTATTCTTTGTATATTAAGTATATTTTAAATATAAGTTTATTTTTAGACATTATGTGTCGTATTAAAAGAAATCACAGGACTAACTCTCCATACACATAATAGATTTCTATGCCAAAGTGAATTTTCAAATTCAAACACAGTATAAAACCCATAAAACAAAAAGAATCAAAAAACATTATTTTTTAGCGTGTAGTGCGAAATGTATTTTTTTATAATTAGCCTTTAAGAAAAATTATTATCAAAGTTATTTGCTCATCTTTTTCAAACTAAAATTGTATATTCATCAATAAATTTAGATGAATATAGCGCCAAACAATAGTTTCTATGTATATGTGCCTTTGTTTTGTTTATTTAAAGGATTATGATATATTTATATAATTACAACTAATGTTAATTATGAGAATTCTTAGTAAACTCCTTAGGCACCTTGGTTAGATGTAAAGTTGGAATTAAATTAGTTATCTGATGCTTAGATTGTTTGCTTGCTAGATTGATATGAATAGAGAAATTTTTTTATATTCATCTAACGTTTTTACATATTTTAAATTTATATAATAAAATATATATACTTATTCATTTTTTTTATTTACTTATATATTCGTTCAAAGTGTTTGTATGGGAATTGATTCATTAATTTGAAGAAGATATATACCAAACTAAGATCACTACAAAGGGACGAAAATACCTTATTAGTATATTGTTTATTTACTAAATAAATTATATATTTCATATTTTGGATTGACTTGTGTTTTATCAAGAAATTACCTTCTATTAGTTTATAATAATTTATCATTTAACAATAAAAAATATACACTATATATTTGACGAAGTTGATTTTGTTTTTCTGCTCAAGAATGAGGAAAATTAATGCAAAAATTATTAAATTTTTTACTTTGGAAAAGCCGATTATAGGGGTAATATCTGGAACGAAATATTCTATTTAAATAACTTTTTAATTTCGTTTTTCGGCCATATCCGTTTTTTAATGGAATTTATACCAACGTCTAAAAATTAAAATCCAAAAAAGTCAAATCTCTAACGATAATATGATTTTACTTTTACCGCTAGTATCCATACCACCGGGATTGTATTTGTATTTCATATAAAATCTTACTATGCTAAGGATAGATTTCCCAAAAAAAAAAACAGGACTGATGAAACAACAATAACAACACGATGTTATGATTAACGACAGCACGTTGTTGTTTTTTTGTCGACACGACTGTTGGTTTCGCTCTGGTTTTTTAAAGCTTTTATTTAAAAAACATCTGTTTTGCATTTTTTTCAATTGTTGGGCTCATAAGTTTAAGGCTTATCTGAACTCAATATAAATAAAAGAGATAATGTTAACTCAAAAAATACTCCATTATTAGGTCTTAAAACTTTCTTTTCAAAAACTAATAAGGGTGGAGATATATAAATATTTTCTTTAACACTCCTAATTTCTTAGTCTCGTGCAAACCTGCAAGGTGTCGGTCTCGATAATTATAATAAATTGGATGACAATGGATAAATCACTAAAAAGACACACCTTTTAAGCGCCAAACTGAAAATTCAAAAAAAACTTTTATAACTTGATACTCCTCAGGAATAAACTTTATTTTCTGTTTGATAAATTTATTACAGACTTCTCTGCTAAAAATTAGTATATTTTATTTAAATATTTACATATGTCAATTAAACGGGTTGAACACAGCATGTACCATTTGCCCGTAGTATTGCGAGAATTATTTTCAAACAAAATCAAAAGAAGCCGCAGCGAACGCTTAGGTTTTCGACTGACTTAAATAGATTTGTAAAATTTTATAATATATTACTTTGTATATGAAAACTATAGTACTATTATGGCGAGTATTTTTTAATGTTGCGCCGACCATTGTGGTGGCGCTGCAAAAATTTGAGTTGTAAAATTCGATTTTGGTAATCTTTAAGCGTCGGAAATTGGTGGTAGGGGCATCCAAAAAATATCAATAAATTAAATATCAATTAAAACCTCCATAAGCTCTCCGTAAAAAAAAAAGAGTAAGGATTGCCGGCACACTTAAGATGTCGCCCCATTCGACTTCCACCATGAGAGTACTCTTTGTATAATATGAAAACTATAGTACTATCATGGCGAGTTTTTTAGGGTTGCAGATGTGCTGGTGGTGGCGCTGCAAAATGTGAGGTGTAAAATTCGATTTGGGGAGTCTTTAAGCGTCGAAAATTGGTGGTAGGGGCAAGAGTAGACTATTTTTTGGATTATTGCATCAAAAAAATATCAATAAATATCATTTAAAACCTCCATAAGCTCTCCGCAAAAAAAAAAGAGTAAGGGTTGCATAGGTAAACTAGATGTCGCCCCATTCGACTTCCACCATGATAGTACTATAGTTTTCATATACAAAGGAGTACTATAGTTTATTATATACAAAGGGCATTGTATGTAAATTTGCATAGTACTCTCATGAACACGTCCACCCGTCACGTCGGCACACACTAACTAATTTTTTGGTTCCTGTTTCTGTGTATATACAAGTGCGCCCTCAAACGACTACTTGCCCTTTTAATATTAAACAAATTTGTGGAAATTACAATAATATCAAAACGAAGAATGGTGGTCAACAGAACACCCATTAAAAAAAAAACAAGTTTGGTAAATGTTTCAGGTTGCCAAACATGCATAGTAATACGTGTGCTCGTCACCAGGGACCGGTGTTTTCCGCTTTTTGCCACTACACTCGTCTTGGTTCGGGGCTTCGAAGTTGAAAACAAAATAATTAAAAAAAAAAAAAGTATGTCAACAAACCAGAACCAGACGGCTATAATAAACGAATCGTAAATATCAACATAATTAATTATTTTATATAAATTCCAAAAAAGTATATTTCAACAGTTTCGCAGAACAAAAACTCCTTGACAACTTTTTACGTGGTACAAAATTAATGAAAATAATCGAAGACAAAACAGACCAATTCATCAACAACTATACAAACTCCAAGAAGCCCGAGGACGCTCGTTCTCCTATTATACTGAATTTGCCATTACACTATAAGGATTTTGTAGACAGATCGCAAACTCTACTTCATCTTTTGGTTGATGAACCTTTAGAGTTCCTTGATACGGCAAAATATCTTATTTATTCCTTAATAACATCAATACTTAAAAGCTCGTCGAATTCTGCTTTAAAAACTATTGACGCACAACAAATTCATGTTCGGTTTCGATTAATTGGATTGCCCGCCCAAAAGAAATTGCTCTACAATATTACGCCAAATAGATACCCTGGTGGGCTGGCAGTTCTTAATTGTGTTTTGTCTGCATATACTGAACCCGAAAGTTATACGTGAGTAGACCATACAAATTTAAAGTTTTTGAGTTACACCCGCTATATTTTTAGGATACAAACAATTTGGTACTGTACAACGGGTTGCCAAACAAATATTATTAAAAAAGAAGTTACCAAAGGTATGTTTTAGTAAAGTATTATTATTTTAAACGTGAAGTTCAAAGAATTAAAATTTTATTTAGCTTTTAAGAGCATTTATGGTTTAAACAATTTTTAGGTGTCTATATTTTGTATATTTTGCAGAGCCTAATTGTTACAATTGCGCTCGTCCTATGAGCGAATATTCCAAACTGCGTTGCACAGGAAAATATCGTTTGCTCAAGGTATTTTCCACCCAATGTGTTTCTACTCCAAGAGTTATTAACAAAATTTTTCGCTGTCAAGTTGTTCGTTTGAAAGGTAATATTTTCCTAATTTACTTGGGTTAGTCACTTAATTGTAATTGATATTTCTGTATTAAAGACTTCACTTTCGATTGTGATTTGGTATTGGGTGCAAAATACACCATAACCGGTCATTTGGATTTAAAAACAATCGAATTCATAGCATGGAATCTGGTGAAACATTAAACAGTTCGCTCTCTGCTGTCAAATTAATCCCAGACGCAGACCTTGATGATCTTTTGAGTTTTAGTGAAAAAGCAAACGAAAATGTCTCATCAGATTTCCAATATCACCAAGATATGGAAGTTCCGCTCCACACAACAGACCTTTTTCGTGATAGGGAAACCAAGTATCCACCGGAGTTCGATTTGTCATTCTCTATCGGAACTCCAGAATCAACTTTGTTATTAAACACACAGAAAATCGATCAAATTGAACTAAGTTGCGATAGCGAAAAAAATAATATTGATGAATCTGTGTTTGTTCATCCGCAAATGAAGGATGCGCCACTGGATCTTACTGTACCATCGCTTCAATTTTCTACTACGATCTCTTCCAAGTTAGAAGATAACGTAATTGACGACCTAGAACTGGAGTTCACAGCAGATCCAATTTCTCCTAAAAGACGTTTGTTGATTTCAAAAGCTAACGAATCAGCTATATCTGCATCAGAGAATGATCCATATAAAATAGGTCCAAGTACTTCACGTAGATCACCCATGGAGTTCTTGGCTCTTAGCTACAGTCAGACTTCTCTAGAAGAGGAAAGCACCACTACAAACACAAGAATAGACTTGCATTCATCTCAAAACGCGCAGCAGGATCTCTCACTCGTTCCTAATTCAGTCCAACGCCTCTATGAGACTATTAAAATGGCATACTCAGATTTTGCTTTCGTATACTCGTTGAGTGCACAAATGTGCCAAGAGCGAGTTCCAATGGATTGTTTTGTTCATTTAAAAATCGGTTTATTGCTTAGCATTGCCTCACTTGAAGACAATCCTGACCGTTCTCCTATATCTATAGTTGCTATTGGCCCAGAATTTGGAATGGCCAACTATCTAATGGAAACCATTGGCAATGTGGCGGAAAGATTTGTTGGTCCAGATGATGATTTCAAAGTACCAACCGCTAAGAACAGCACGCACACTTGGATTGAAGCCGATCCTATTGTTATGGCCAAAGGGGGTATATACTATGTCGGTGACTGGGGACGATTAAGTGCAACTCGAAGTTTTAAAATTTTCAAAACTATTGAGTGTGGTCGAGTAGCTCTTGAAAAGTCCACAGCTACTTGTCAATTGGAAGCAGCTATTTGGACGCACTGGCGATCGTACAAGTATGATACTAAAGATCAGCACACTTTCAATAAATTTCTCGAGTGAGTAGGTGTTAGTTTCCATCAGAGAATTCTAAGAACATATAATTTTTTTTTTCATAGAATTTTTGGTATACCTCTTATAATCGAAGATGAAAATCATGAAGTTCTGGTCGATTTTATGCTCGAACAAGCTTCTATTAAAACATTCGAATCTACAATTGACGAACTCTCAATTGGTGCTGATGACATGCGTGATTTTCTTTCCATCATTAGCAAAAGAAAAGTAGATATTACTGAAGAAGCTTCAGAAATTCTTAGAAAGTATTTTGTAGCTACCAGAATGGATAGACCAGGTATATTCCGAGATCTCTTGTTTTTTTTTTGTACATACAATCATTCCATTTTTTTTTTTCATAATATCTAGATTGTTTGACACAAAAATCATTTTCTACCCTCAAACTGTTTGCTGAATCATTTGCCAAATTATCCCTCCGACATGATGTGATAATGATCGATGCAATTGCTGCAATTTATATGACCGAAAATTTAATACAAAATGTCTTTGGGCCAGGAGCATATCCGCCACCGAAATTTCAAGCTCACACTTATATTGGTGGTGTTGACAAGCATATGGTGAAGTTTCAGGAATGGGTTATAAACTACATTTCACAATTTTTAGAAACGGATTAGTTTTATTTTTTTTTTTCATTATTATTAACGTTTCATTTCATTATTATAATCTTCAAGGGCGACTCATGATAAAATATGTACATATGTATAAAAAAAAAACGAGATTGTTAGTAGGTACAAAATACCTACTATTACAAAAACTTTGAATTTCTTATTTTTTTATTAGTTATGTATTTGTAATAAAAATGAATATTTTTTTAATCGAAATTCTCTTTTTTTTATCTTCTGTATTGTCGATAGTATAAATATTATCCCAGGGCCCACTAGTTACTGCAACATTTTCATTTCAATTTTCTGGTTCATCGTTCAGTAACCTGCCTCATAAAATTATGGCGTTCATATGAGAACTCAGTGAATACTAGTATTTTTCATTTTTAAGCATTTTCATGCAGACTCGATTTGTTGATAAAACTTTTGCTTTAGATGGTTTAAACGAGCATTATATATTCAAAAAATAAGCTTCGGTGAAATTCTAGTATTAAGTCACAGTAATTTCAAATAATTCTTGTTTATCTTCAATGACAAATAGGTTCGCAAATCGAACAACACATATCCACGTATTCTTTCGAAAGTCTATATTTTTTGCTCAATTTGAAACACCATTTGCATTTTGAAGGGTATCACCTACATGTGCTATCAAATTTAATCTATCTTAAATATTTTTAGTTCGCTGGACACACTTTAAGAGATTTAGATTTTTTAATAAGAAATAAAAACTATTGTTAACGTATTTTTTGATCTATTCGCTAAATGGATGAAACTTTTGTGTTTTTTTTTTTTGTGTTTTGTATTTGATGGCCATAAATCTTTCTACGACTAAGGCTTCACTCTTGTAGGAAGTAAATCCGTTGCTTGAGATAAAATAACGAATACCACAAATCATTCAATGTTCAAATTTTAGTCACAGAACAATGGCCATTAAATACAAAAACAACGAACGATTTGTCGGTTAGGTCTCTATTTGTATTTTTTTTTTGTTTCACTTAAGTAATATGTACATAGCTATAACATATTTTTTTAAACTTCAAAGTGAATCAGTTTATTTTTAAAATATAGTATATGTAGTTATTAGATAAAATATTTCAATGAACCACATTTTTTGTTTAACCATGATTTGCCAATAAACCTATATGGATTTCGTGGACAGGATACATTAAAGCTGTCCATGTAAAAACGTTGGCTTGCTCACTTAAAGTGCAATTAAAGTTATAATGTTAAACTGCAATCTTTTGAATTTATTAGAACAACAATTCGTGCACAATTACATTTTTTTTATCTCTAACCCATTTAATACCATAGCCTCTAATTTTAATTTTTCTTTGCAGGTATATAAAGGATATAACCAACATAAAGATATGCATAGGATCATTAGTAACGAAACTCAACTTTTAGCTCTTCAGAATCCATGAATGAATTTGAAAAGACTCCTAGCAGCGCACAGAGCTTGATATTAAATGAAGTTAATTCGTTTCTTTAATTAAAATACGAAAAAAAGCAACGAACTTTAGACAATATAGGGTTGTCATAGATATGATGCAATTTATTTTATAAAACAAAAAATGGATTATCAATGTTCTCCAGAAAACTTTAAAAAAGAACAGTTAAGTTCAATTATAGATCTCACTGTAGAGAAATGTATTTCACCTACAACAGTACATGTTCAAAATGGAAGAATTATCAACAAACAAAATACTAAATGCAAATTCAAGAGAAAAATAGAAAGAGAAATTAGCTCATCAACCTCTACCGTAGAACCAACAAAACAAATTTTGAAGCAAACACAATTGAAATCTTTCTTTGGTTTAATGAAATCGAATGTTGATGTAAACAAATGTGTAAATGTGAAAAAGAATGGCAATGAATTCATAACAATAAAAAAAAGTTCAGATTTTAATCGTACAAAAGATGAGAGTGAGGAGAAACTGCAAAGATCGTTCGTGAATCAAGATGTTGTTGACTTATGTCAGGATTCGAGTTCGGAAATTGATGAAATAGGCTTGAGACAGTTAAGAGTAGAAGCCCAGAACACTTTATCTACAAAAGCTTTAAGAAAAAGAAAACCTAAGAAAACAAATACAAGGATCAGATCAAATAAACCCCTTCATATTGTGAAATCTGAAGATAATAATTTGCAAATTAATCCAACTACATATAGTTCTAATAAAACGTTAGTGAAAGTTTCGAATGAGCGCATGCCAACCAAAAAAAAATGTCCCGTACGCATAAAATCCGATAATTCAAAAAAGATAAAAAATGCTAATGATTGTTTATCTCTATCAGAGACATCGGATTATTTGAATGATAGTCACAGTGTTAAAAAAGAGTTTTTAACTTTAAAAAAACGTCCTGGCACAATTGAATCGGAAAAAAACGAATGTCCGCCTTATAAAGTAATCGAGGGAACAACTTTTGCGGTAGATGCTTTTAACTTTGGCCTTATAAAAAATATTACAGCGTACTTCCTGACACACTTCCATACAGATCACTATGTTGGTCTTACGAAAAAGTTTCCAATGCCAATATATGCATCAGATATAACCACAAAGTTAATACGTGGTTTTATTTCGGTCCATGAAAAGCTGTTGAATGTTCTAGTTTTAAATAAGACCGTTGAAATCGAAGGTGTTTACGTGACTGCTATAGATGCAAATCATTGCCCTGGTGCGATAATGCTTGTTTTTGAGCTACCCTGTGGAAAACGCATCCTCCACACAGGAGATTTTCGATGGTCACCCAAAATGGAACTTGATCCGTACCTCAACCAGACACACTTTGAACTTATATATTTGGACACCACTCACATATCGGACAAACACATTATTAATTCTCAAGAGAAGTGTATATCCAAAGCAATATTTTGGGTCCAGGAATTTAAAGAACGCAACAAAGGCAAAAGAATTCTTTTTGTGGTTTGCACTGATGTTATAGGGAAGGAAAAGTTTTGGCTTTCAATTGCGAAAGCTTTTGACCTCAAAATATGGTCGGACGGTAAAAGAAAAAAAGCTTTAACACTAATTGGAGATGACGAAATTTTAAAAAAACTAGTATCAAATGCTAACGAGGCCGATTTACATGTTTTATCTCACGCGGAAGCTGGATACAGGCACCTAGATGAGTACTTTTGCAAATTTAGTGATTCATACGACATGGTAGTTTCAATTAAACCAAAAGGTTGCGATAGTACAGATCCCGAGTTTCTGGGCCCTATAAATTCTATATCAGTAAGGTACTCTGAACATTCGACTCATAAAGAGTTAAGAAGGTTTTTGAGGTTTCTATTGCCAAAGCGAGTAATAAGTACGGTGCCATTAGGAAAAAATATATTCCGTTGTCCCAAAATACCTGTGTCTTGGCATACTAAAGAACTATGTGTGCCTTACAAAAAGCAAGCTTCTCTTTTAAATTATATAAAACTTGGAAAAACAGATTATAAAATCTAATATGTGAATAAAGCATGATTAATTGTTTTTAAATAAACAGGTCATTAGGTAATTTTTTTTTTCTATTTTTACTGGATTTATTATTTTTTATTTATCGTTACTTTTCAAGCAAAGATCGGACAAATTTTTGGACCCAGAATAATTTGGTAAAAATAAAAGAAAGAACTAGAATAACGGCTTAAGCTTGAACTTTAGTTTTTTTTTTCTTTATTTTGTTTATTTAGTGTAAAAAAAAATACACACGAATGTAATCTTCTTATCGGTTGGACTTGGCAACACGTTCCAATTCATCCTTCTTTTTGATAGCATAAGAGTTAGATGAACCCTAAAATAAATAGAACAGAAAAAGTTTATTAGATTTTTAAAAAAGGAAAATTATCAAAAAAAAGTTCAAATTTTCTAAAATATAATTTTAACTTCAAACTTAAAAACAGTAATTATAGCGTGGTTTTCTTTAATAGTTCCGAATAGGGCTCTTTAGAGAACCTGTACCACTCGAAGCATACACAAAATATTAATTAATGTTGTTCTACGTTTCTCGAGCACCGCAAAAAGGATTGTTAAATTCGAGTGCTAGGATAATAAAACAAATTTTATATTGTCCCTAAGCGAGGCTGTAACAACGGGATGATTGTATCGTTGCTCAGTATTAGACAGGACTTAAATTTTAAAATAAATAAAATTTTGAATACCAAAATGAAATGAGATCTAAAACACTTTAAAAACAATGTCGTTCTACGTTTCTCGAGCACAGCAAAAAGGATTATTATATTGAGTGCTAGGATAATAAAACAAATTTTATATTGTCCTTAAGCGAGGCTGTAACAACGGGATGATTGTATCGTTGCTCAGTATTAGACAGGACTTTTAAATTTTTAAATAATATAAAATTTTGAATACCAATATTAAATGCAATGAGATTCTTAAAATATTTTAGAAAAAATGTCGTTCTACGTTTCTCGAGCACCACAAAAAGGATTATTACATTTGAGTGCTAGGATAATAAAACAAATTTTATATTGTCCCTAAGCGAGGCTGTAACAACGGGATGATTGTATCGTTGCTCAGTATTAGACAGGACTTTTAAATTTTTAAATAATATAAAATTTTGAATACCAATATTAAATGCAATGAGATTCTTAAAATATTTTAGAAAAAATGTCGTTCTACGTTTCTCGAGCACCACAAAAAGGATTATTACATTTGAGTGCTAGGATAATAAAACAAGTTTAATATTGTCCTTAAGCGAAGCTGTAGCAACAAAACGATTTTATCGTTGCTCAGTATTATAAAGGACATTTAACTATTTGTACTATAAAGAAAAGAATGTAACTAACCTTTGCAGCGTTGATCAACTCATCGGCCAAACATTCAGCAATGGTCTTGATGTTCCTGAAAGCGGCTTCACGTGCCCCAGTGCAAAGCAACCAAATAGCCTAAAAAAAGAAAATTTAAAAAAATATGTGTTAATAATTAAACTTCATAAGATTGTTATATTGCTTTATAAAAAGGAAAACTAGGATTTCACAACACAATATTTTGTAATAAACTGAATTCTGCATTTAATTGAGTCGCTGTAACTGCCGCTCGAATGTCAAAGCTGAGCTGCATCAATCGCAGTCGTCCAAAGTTTAATCATTTCAAACTTTTTCTTAACTACCAGCGACATGCATTCATTGAGTTCAAGGGGTTACTTCAACGCTTCCGCTGCATTTTCTCACTTTAAAGTTTTTAAATCGATTTATTTCAATTCCTGCTGATCGGAGAGATAGACAAGTATGCAGCTTGAGGTTTTGAAAATAATCAAATTCGCGTGACAAAACAACGCGATGTCCAGCCTGTTACATTTTTTTGTGAAGTACCCTCGATTTTTGCGTAGATTGACACTGACAGTATCAATAAAAAATAAAAATGTGTTTGAAAATTCGCTGTAGAATAAAACATATTTTGTTAACTCTATTGGAACTCAAAACTAGTTTGCTATTGTCCAGAAGCATAAGTCTCTTGTCATGAATAACATAGAAAACTAATAAGCTGGACATGATATGTAATATTGGTACAAACATTGTACCAATTATTTCAAGCCATGAGCTAGTTCTTGACGCAAAACATGCGTCAGAAAATGCTCGATGCAAACAAAAAACTCCCGCTCAATAGCGCCAGAAAACACTTATTCTTTTTTCTTATGTAAATTGTAAGGTATTTTGCGTTTAAAAGCAAATCAAAATTTACAAGCTTAAAATTAGAAAACTGCTATTCAATTTGACGCACTGGCAGGGATTTTTGTGCATACATTTAAGAGTTGTTTGCTTGGAATAATTTACGTTTAAATAATTTGGTTGTCTCATAGGTCATACGCCTAGCATTATGAACAACATGCAGACGCTACGGATACCAGAATTTTCTCTAGCCGAGTGTTATAATCTTTTCTTTCTGGCAATTTGAAAACAAAAGACATTATTCACGGCAAACATTTCTTCAAAAAAAAAACTTACTTGGTTGACACGGCGAAGGGGCGAGACGTCGACAGCTTGACGACGAACAGTACCAGCACGACCGATACGGGTCGAGTCTTCACGTGGTCCAGAATTGATGATGGCACTCACAAGTGTCTATAAAGATATTAATATCAAATCTTTGTTATTAAACAACGAAAAAAATATCGATTGATTTAATTAAAAAAATAAACAAAAATGTAAGTTGGCTTCGTGTGATCGAAATAAATAATCATATTTATTTGAATGAATTTTGATGCCAATTAATTTATTTTGCGTCCACATTCTACCTGTTGCAACGTTATTATCGAAATACAACAGTTTAGCATGGGACGAGAAAGAGCTCTTCTTCAATTGGATTTAAAATTATTACCTGAAGTGGGTTCTCGCCAGTCAGCAAATGGATGATTTCAAAAGAGTGCTTGACAATACGCACGGACATGAGTTTCTTGCCATTGTTGCGTCCCTTCATCATCAAAGAATTGGTCAAACGTTCGACAATTGGGCATTGTGCCTTGCGGAAACGTTTGGCAGCATAGCGACCAGCGGAATGGGGCAAATAACGAGCATACTTTTCCTTAACAGCAATGTAATCTTGCAGGGAAATGTCGCTTACGGTAACATCATCGCAACTCCATCTACCAAAGAGCTTGATATCGGGAAGCTCAGCTGGTTGTGGCAGTGAGGTTGTATCCAAAACAGCCAGTGGCTCTGCTTCAACGGGCTGCTCCCCTTCGAAATTTTCAACACTTTCAACGTCAGCCATTCTATAATTAAAAAAAAAAAAATAATTATCTTTTTATGAAGTGTATAAGTTGGTCTAATTAAGGACAGAATAATTAAATTGAAGTCTGGTAGAATTATCAAGTATTAGGATATTCTTCAAATGCATCGATTATTTTTTGTTGGACAAAGCGGAAAAGGCTGCTGATCCAAGTGCAATGGTATTTCAGCACAAAAATCGGGCTATAATTATTATCAGTTAACTGACTTTATTTTTTAAAGGATAACTTATGGATTGCTTTTTAAATTTTAATTCAGATGAACCCGTTGGAAAAATAAACTTTTTCAATTAAATTTTTTTTTTTGAAACACGTGTAAGGTTTTCATCCGCCATAACCAAATTTTTTTCGACAGTTTTCGTTTAGATAGAAAGATCATTAATACACATATTTTTAGACAATTTTCAATGATCAAAAGTTTTATGGGATATAATTATACATTTTCATCACATAAATAATATTTTTTAAAAAGATTTTTTGATAAATTTCTTACATTTATAATTTGTGAAAAATCAACCGATGCAAACAGCAATGGCGTTCGCCGAGAAAAGAACATGTCGCGAAAGTGCTGCTTCTGTGGTGACATCCGGAAACCGCGGTATGTCAGGTAATTAAATCTTTTTTATGTATGGCAATGATAGAGGTAAGATTACACTGTTTAGAAAAATTCGATAATGAACAATTCGGAGGAAAAGAATGAAAAAATTAATTCTAGAAGATAGGTATAAATAATTTATCTAGTCACAGGTATGTGTCATTAATAAAACGAATATGCACTATGATCCAATAATATTTTTGTTTAAACTAATTGGGGTACTTGTCCTTTTTTCAATGACTACAACAGTGACTACAACAACTATCAATTTTAAATGTTTAGTACTTTGCTTGTTTTCACTTTGAAACTTTCAAATAATTTTACCTTTTGTTATTTTGGTATCTCTATAGCTACGATTTTAGTTTTATTTTTAAGAAAATATTAATTTGTTCATTCAAACAAACTTAACCTAGCCTGCAGAAAAAAAAACAAAATAACAGGCTTGAGGGAAGCTAGAGAACCAAAAAAAATGTCGGATAAGACGACCTCTTAATATCCCATGATTTCTTTTAAGAAATCGAGAAAACACTGTTGGTCAAAAGAGACGCATTATATATGCATTTGCATAGTACTATTATTATAGTACTATTTATTGTAGAAAAAAATATTTGATTGATAGAAAATAAATAAACGTATTTTTATATTCATACTTCAATAAATTTAAAATATCACATCAATTTTCAAAATTTTCAAGTAAATTTAAAATACCAAGTGAATTTTAGTAATTTAAGCAATTAGAAAAATTTCACTTGAATTTAAAAAAATTTTAAATAAATGAATGAATTTTTATATCTTAAGTCAAGCTAAAAATTTCACGTGGCTTTTCATAGTTCTCAATAAAGCTTAAAAAGTTTTTTAGTAAATTGAGCCATTCCAAAAATTTCAAAAGTTTTAACTACTTGAAAAATTTTCATGTGGATTTTTCGTAGTTGTCAAAACATATTTAAATTTTTTGTGAATTTTCTGGGAATTACATGGTTTTATAAATTTCACGTCAATTTTCAAAAAAGAACACCAGACTTTCAAAAAACAAGTAGTTTTCTCTCCAGGATAATTCTCAAGAAATTACATCACTTTATAAATTTCACGTGAATTTTCAAAAAAAAAAAACACGGAACTTAAAAAACACGTAGTTTAAAAAAAAATGTACTTATGTTTTGAGTAAACTTTAAATTCAAAAATTTTAAAATACCACATAAGTTTAAACAAAAACAAAAAGAAACTGTGAAACTGTAGACTGTGAATGTGTTTTTTTTTCTCGGTAATATACGCTTATTTTTTTATTTAAATTTAAAAACATTTTCATTTATTCACTTGATTTAACAATTAAAATGAGATGATATTTGCTTTAAAAATAGTTTTAAAAGGCCGCCTCTTGGTTTTGATTACTCTTCCAACAAGGAAGCTGTCAACCTAATGTGACGTCTTGGGAAAAACCTGGTTCACAAATTCGCAAGAAATGTCGACTTGCCAAACACACCTCAACACCCTGTGCGTTGATAACCATCATCCAAACAAATCAAACAAATGTATTTCTGCAATAAATTTAAAATCTAAAATTATATACCTGTTTTAAAAAAAATAAATAATAATGAAACGTACACTCTGGGGCAGTATCACAGAAAAGCACGAAGAGACACTTTTCGACAAACTAATTTCACAAACCGTTAAACAACAGAAATTAAGTGAAGCGGTCAAAAACAAACCAAAACCCAAGGATCTTCAGTAAATAACTAAAGTATACACTGTATTTAGATCTATCATTCATTTCTTTATCCACAGGGTATCTGTTAAAGTAAAGAATCCTCTCGTTACTCAAACAATTGAAGTTATGAAACAAACGGAAATGTTGCAATCCCTTATAGACACCTATTCCAATAAATCGGTAAGTGTTGTGCATTGTATGTATGTATTACATCATCCGGATCGAATTATTTCTGTAATGGCCAGATTTTTTAAAGGGTTCCAATAACTATCTCCTAAATCCATGTCAAATGATTCCACAAGTTGATTTTCCTCCTGAAAATGCCACCGATTTTGTTAACGACGACAAATTCGCAAAACCACTTTGGTTCATACCGCCAAATCAGACTGACTTTACACGAGGCGTACCCAAAGAATATCCACAAATCAATAGACCAGTTTGCAAGGCATCACTACGAAAAGCAATATGCGGCCAACTGTGCATTGCTGGCTTCACAGACACTGCCGAAAGTGCACTCGTTCTATTCACTGACGCTCTCGAAGAGTTCATCAGGAATTTCATATTGCAAATCAAAGATATCCAAACCAATGAGAACCAAGACCGACATAGTACAATCGATATCTTGACATTAGAGAGAGCTTATTATGCCCTCACGAGCACGTCACTCACTGCAATTCACAATTACTTCAAAAACAACCTAATCGCTCGTAATCGTTCCGAAATTCGTGAATTCCGAGGAGTTCTTCAAGAATACGATAAGCTAATGAAAGAAAGTCAAAATATGCAAAAAGCACCGTTTCAGGAGAGTGATTTCATGAATTTTCTAGACTTCACTGCTACTGGGGGACCACCAGCACAGGACAATGCCTCAGCTTCAACTTCCGGTCATGTTGTTGGCTACATTGAGGGACAAGATCACATAACAGTTCAGAACACAAGGTGATTACAAAGTCACCATGGTAAAATAAATCTCTCTAAAAAAAAACTCATTTCAGCGTTTTTAGTGTACATGGAAAGATTGTGGAGGCCGATAGCACGCAAGAGGAACAAATTCATTACTCAAATGAACCATCTTCATCCACAGATCAATAGTTTTAAGTAATATAATGAAAATAATAATAGACGTATTTAAATACTACATGTTTAGATAGGAAGTTTATGCATCTGGATCTTCTATTTGAAATCTGGCAACAAAAACCTAACATAAGAGATACAACAAGGAACGATCTCAGGCTTTTAATATCTGGAAAGCACCTTTAAACAATTTTTAAATGTATTAAAAATAAGAAAATACAAACCTTTTATTAATGTAAATTAAATTCTTAGAGAAATCAACTGTCAATAAGTATTTTCAAGTTCTAAGATCAAGCAGTCGTTAGTTCCTTCAAAATCTTTAGAACAAGCACTAACCTGGCTCCTTTGAAAGAAGCGACTCTACCCGTTCGTTAGATACCTGTTCAAGCTCTTAAGCTACCAGTTATTCTTCATCTAACTCGTAGTATCATCGTCGAGGGTGGATTTGGAGATACTAAAGGTACTAAAACTAAAAAGAAAATAAATCCACCTATTCCAATAAAAACTTTATTTAGTCAAAAATTTAGCTTTTCTTATCTTAGTTTCAGTCCATTGGTTTTTATTTTTTGTTTTTGTAAATTCATTTTGTGGTTCAATTAAATGATGGTCCTTATTGACCCCCTTTCCTAGTTTATATTGATACACCTTTCCTTTTGATCTATTTGACCAATTAACTGTTTCTTTGAGCGACAAAACAAACTCACCATCGACAGCAACAATCTTATGCTTTGATTCTTCATCCATATAATCATCTTCAACATTACGGCGTTTTATTTGCGGTTTTTTTCGTGGACCAAGGTCTTCATATTCAAATTCTTCAAATGGTTTAACATAGCAATCGAATTCATTCAACAATCGAACTCGGCTCTTCTTGGGTTTCTTCAGCTTTTTGCATAGATTCTCTGACGTAATAAACTCTATTTGTTCCTGTACTAGGAGGCTTAATTTTTTTGCCATAATTTTTTGTACTGTTTCCGATGGTACAAAGTCACTGCCAGTGCTTTCATCATAGGTTATATGTCTTTGAGAAAGAAATTCTGAAATTGAATTGTATTAAATGGGTGGGTAGGTATGTTTTAAGGACTTTTTTTGGGAGATACCATTTGATTTTGTTTGCAGTTTTTCATTTCCTGGCTCTGTTTTAAATAAGGAATCCTTAAGGAAACTTGTGTCAGCTGCTTCAAGGATTTGTTTTAGATTTTCATCTTCCGATTCACTTGAGCTGGACATTTTTGGTTTTTTTGGTTTAGTAGGCTCTTATCTTGGTTCAAATAAAAATATTTACCAATTTTTTTTAAATAAATAAACAGCTGATCACAAAAGCAGCTCTGGCTGGCTGTCAAACTTGACAATTCTCGTGCGAAAAAGAATTAGGCTTTCTCCCGAGACATCAGATAAAAAAAAAAATTGATAACTTTCTTGTTGGGAGAGTAATCAAAATCACGGCGAATTGATTGAAAAAAGTGTGCTTTAAATAATCAAATTAGAGCATTTATTGTTAAATCTCAAAATAACAAGCTTAACGAAAGTACAAAATTGAAAAAAATTTAAGTTGTTGAAGAAAGACACTAAATTTTTTAACTTTTTTACTTATGGAAGTTTTTAAACTTTTTGAACATACTCGCGAAATTCATAAATTGTGGTGGCAAACCAGAATGACAGCCGAAGTTTCCGGTATTTACTATTGTCAAAGAGAACGCATCACTACTGAATTTCATTTTTCTTGATTTTTTTTAATTGCAATTTTTAAAAAAAAATAAGAATGTCCGATGAAAAGAAACCAAATATATTAGTAACAGGTTAATAAATAAATTCATATTGTTTCCGCTATCAAATAATCATAATATATTTCTAACCATAAACAACTAAACAGGAACTCCGGGTGTTGGCAAATCACACTTATGTGCCAAATTATCTGAAAAATTGAGCTTCAAATGGTGGGATGTTTCCAAAATAGCAAAAGAAAAAAAATTTGTTGAAGAGCATGATGATGAATATGACTGCCCCATATTGGATGAAGATAAGGTATCTTAGGTCCTTGATTAAATAATAAATAGAAGCTAATCCTTATTTAGCTTCTTGACTATCTAGAGCCAAAAATGGAAGAAGGTGGAAACATTGTCGAGTACCATGGTTGTGACTTTTTTCCCGAACGTTGGTTTCAGGGCGTTTTTGTGGTTACTTGTGATAATACTACGCTATTCGACCGTCTAAAAAATCGAGGATACAATGAAAAAAAACTTAAGTCCAACATTGAGTGTGAAATATTTAAGTTGATTGAAGAAGAAGCCAAGTCTTCCTATTCGGATGATATCGTTTTTGTGTTGAAAGGCGATACACCACAAGATGCAGAAAATAGTATAAAAACTATTAGAAACTGGTATTCAGCCTGGAAAAAAAAGTAATAAATATTTGTTTATCTTTATTGACTTTAAACGATAGTTCAACAGTTGAGAAGTTAATAGCATCAATCAGAGAATAAAGTAAAGGTAGGTTCCTATTAAAATATAAAAATTATAAGTTCGATAGAGAAATTGTCTATTAAATTGTATAAAGAGATAAATTCACGCTTTGTGAAAAATTATCAATTTCCTATCATAAGATCATGAAAGGGAAATTTTTAAGAGTTAATGATACAGGACTTAATTGAGTCATGAGCTCTCGGTGAACACTAGCTTGAAAGTCAAAATATATTTTAAAAGTATTAGGTATATTTCGATTTTTTAAATTCATACAGAAATCACTTTCCCAAGTTTATCTTTCAACTTTCCGCAATAAAATTGTAAAATACAAATATTTCATTTATCTTATCTCTTCTGTGTGCCAGTTCCGCAGGGATAAATTTATCAGGTTTATGGGGATCTGACACCGTTGCATGAATACCCCTTGTAACTTGTTAGCTGACCCAGCTCGCTTCGCCACTGGTTCAAATTATTCATATGACATTCTTACTATTTCTGTTATTTGTCGAATACAGGCTTCCCCAAGCCAATACCAATTAGTCTGATGACGAAGAAACAAAAAGAACAACGTATTTTATTATTGTTTTATCATCGTATCCAAATGTTTGGCATTGGTCAGAGAAAGTGATCAAACTATATAGGAATGTCTTGGCTGCATATTAGACAAAAACGAAGGACCGAAATTACTTAGTGTTAAAGATTAAAATGACGTATGATTTTGAAACGTTCCCGAAGAAATTAACTTAAAACAGCTTCTATATACATAAATTACATTATACGGAATACGAAATGTATCGTATATAAGAAAATTAAAAGTTTTTGATCAAAAATGACGATTTAAATATTCAAATTTTATTGAACTAAAATAATAACTAAAATGTTCGCTTTTCTAAAAAGCTATAGAACTTACAGCCATTTAGTTCTTGATATTAAAGCTTCCCCAAAACAGATACGATGACGGTGACGACAAATAAACAACAATTACCACACGTTGCTATGATTGAACACAATAAGACAACTGGAAAGAGAAGTTGAATAAAATCTCAAAGGATTCTTAAAGAGATAAAAAGAAAACATCGACAAATTTCCAGCAGCTGGCTACTTCTTCCCTCTTAACCCTCTTAACTTATAGATCAAAGTACCTAAACTTAATATTACCCCGTACACTTAGTTTTCCTAAGATATAGTAGTATAATAATACTTTGGCCAAAAATTCGCTAAAATTGTAAAAACTGGTACATTTTTAAACTTTGCCAATGTTTTGTTGTTTTACATCCACAGATAATTTTTACCAGTTAAAAATAAATATCGTATAGAAACAATGCCAAGACGCAGACTAAAACAACTTTCAATTTTTGATTTTTGATAGCTACAAAGTTTAAGAAGAAAAGAGCGTTTTTTAATAATTTTCATTCAAAATGGGAAAAAAAGTTTTCAATTTTTATTCAAAATGGAAAAAAAAGTTTTAAAAAAAAATTGAAGCGTCATACTCCGAAGGGTTTTAATGAGGTGCATTGCCAGGAAAATAGGCCGAAATGACCATGTTGTAAGAAATTACATTAAAAACAGTGCTTCGTACTTAAAAAAAACTATAAAGGGAGGAAACAATCAGGGATATCTGGATATGCTACATAAATATAAAAGACAAGTGCGCTACCGACCTGAGGGCAAATTTATCCCTTCACAGCTATCACGGATCGAGAATTGGCCCTCTGGACATATGCAGTTTATTTTTGAAAGTTGAAGAATAAAGGTGTGATGAGTTGCATATTGTTGTGCTTGTAATTAATAAGAGTAATCTGAATTGAAGTAAAATGTGTTGTATTTGTAAATGAAATAAGTGGAAGTCAATAAATAAATTAAAAAAGTTTTATTGCGAGCCATTCTATTTTGGAAATTTAGTAGTATTAAATTCTAATAACATCATTAATTTCTAATACCAGAAACTAACTCTTCTACGGACAAGCCAAAAATATTTCATAGATTACCATCCTTACACAGTTAAATTCAATTAAACTGGAAATTCATCTTTTTGACAGAACAGCCATATGCACGATGATTTTTGAGTTGTGCGCTGTGGTAGTCTGAGGGCGCACTTGTATATACACAGAAACAGCAGAAACAGCAACCAGAAAATTAGTATGCGCTGTGATCGCTTGGGGCCGACGTGGTGGAACGTGCTGATGATAGTACTATGCAAATTTATATACAATGCATATGTACATTGTATATAGATTTGCATAGTACTCTCATGAACACGTTCCACACGTCGGCCATCTAGCGATCACATCACTTACTAATTTGTTGGTTGCTGTTTCTGTGTATATACAAGTGCGCCCTCAAACGACCACATCACACAACGTTTGGAACGTGTTCATGAGAGTACTATGCAAATCTATATACAATGCATATTATGTATATAAAAATATGTATGTATCTGTTCTTATAACTTGAGATTTCCACCATATTTATTGTATATAAATTTGCATAGTAGGTACTTTAATGAAAACTTTCCACACGTCGGTCACCCACGACCACGCAAAACCGTATTCTTTGCTAATGAAATCTATAGTACTCTCATAAAGCACGTTCCACACATCTCTGTTGCTGAAACCAGAAAATTAGTTAGGTGTGAGATCGCGACGTGTGGAACTTGTTCATATCGCAATAATGGGCGCGTTATATAAATTCCTCGTAATCGCTTCGTTTCTTACGACCACTTCAGCTGACGTTCGACGATTATAGTTCTACCTTAATTGTTTCATAATTGTGAGTTGTTTTTAACTGAGCTTTCACAGCAGATTGTAGAAATTTGTATAAATTCATAAGAAATTTCACATTGCTGAACACACCTAATAAGTTGGATTATTTTACAATGGAAAACATCATAACATTTTGAGAAGCAGTGGAATTTAATTCGATACTCGAAAGTCCCAACTGTCTCAATATTTTTATCAAAACATTTCAATTTGGCGCCAATGAATCTTTCAGCAGTTCCTAAATTCTAAATTGGAATAAGAAATATTTGACTTTAATAAACAAACACATGGATTTTACACGCAAAAGCCGTCAACGTATTGAAAAAAAACCTCAAATAGATGATCTAGAAATTCGCTATCCGTGTAATGTTCTTCTATACAAATTTCCCCCAACAGAAGATATCAAAATTCAAGAATTTGAAGAACTGGCTCTGGAACGTCTGAAACTCCTTCGAGTATTTGATGCAGCGAACTTAAAAAGTCTTCGACTTCTGTCCGATGATTGGAGAGAATATATCAATGCTGAATTGAATAGAGAAGGACTTAAGGGATATCTTCGTTTATTTACGACATCTTCTTCTACGGGTACCAAAAAAGAACTCGATTTACAAGCTCGCCGACGAGATTACATATCCCACTTTATTCTGCGACTTGTATATTGCCGAACTCAGGATTTACAAAGGTAGTTTATTTGATTTTAGTTGAGTTATTTAAATACATCTTTTCATCACTTTTAGATGGTTCATGAAGTGTGAAATGGATGTTTTTAAGTACAAATTCAGTCAACTGGGAAGCAATGAAATCAAGCAGTTTCTAGACATATCAAACCTCAAGTACACACCTCTCACAGAAGATCAAAAAGACGAAGTCAAGGATGGCCTATACGAAAGCACCATGGGTCAGAGTGTCACAAAAATCGAAATGCTGGACTTCTACAAAGTTCCCTTCACAGAGGTTCTAGATTTGATTAGATCCCGTCGGTGCTATCTCAAAGACGGTTACGCCTATGTAAATACTCACGATTTCGTATCAATTATTGCTGTGAAGCAGCAGGACCAAATCGAATGCGGCCTCCAATCAGCCAGTAAACTTATTGCCGATTTGGAGAATGACGAACGATTGTTGCATCTTCTGAAATCGTTACACACGACTTATACTGGTAAAGACTATGCCCTTTCGAATATTTCATCGGTACCGATTGAAGCACTCGACCAATTATCGAAAAAATCATTTCCTCTATGTATGCGAGTTGCACATGACCATCTGAGAACAGCACATCATCACAAGCACGCAGGAAGAATGCAGTTGGGCTTATTTCTGAAAGGAATCGGCGTTACCCTGGAAGACTCGATACGTTTTTGGCGAGAAGAATTCACAAAAAAGATTGATGCAGAAAAATTCGAAAAGACCTATGCGTACAATATTCGGCATAATTATGGAAAAGTTGGGTCCATGGTTAACTACACGCCATACTCTTGTATGAAAATTATCCAAGAAAAAGTTGGGGGACCTGGGGAATGTCACGGGTGTCCATACAAGATCTACGATCAATCGGCATTGAAAATGAAATTGACGGGATATGGTGTTGGGGCGGCTCACGTTCAAGATATTATGAGTTATGTGGCCAAAGGTCACTACCAATTGGCTTGTGGCAAATACTTTCAAATAACCCATGACTCGAAGATAGAAATAGGAATAAATCATCCCAATCAATACTTTGAAGAAAGTCAAAAGTTGATGGGAAATCGTGATGGAAGCGGTGGATCTGCAGCTGTGGTGCCCGTGAAAAAAGCATTCAAACGGAAAAAGGAAGATACATTCGCCGAGGCAGATGATGATGAGTTGTGGTCCATTGCAGAGACACAAGAAACTGAATATAGCGCGCAACAAGAGAAGACGGCTTGGGACGATGATCTAGATCTGACCCAAATCGACACTTTTTAAAACTTAAAAATTTGTGTTGTAAAATCAAGTATTTTCCTTCTATTTTCATTTTTAAACATACATACATACATAAGTTACATAATTAGACAACTGTTTTGAATTTTAAAACAGTTACAAGTGCTACATGATCCGATGGAAATACGACTGATGGGATGGCAATGTGTGTCCTAAGTTGTTCATCTGACGGCAATGGAATAACCTCTTCCACAGCTAAGCGATCGGTTTGATAGAAAATATAATCTAAACATGCGGCAAATGCTTGGGTAAAATTTGTATAATCAGGTGTTCCACAAGCTGAGGCTAGGCTGAACGGCTGTGAAAGGGTTACATTTTTTACAGCTTCTTCCGCATCTGAAAAAATTGTAAATAAATCATATTTTTTTTTTGTATTTTCATTTCTACAATTTTTGTTCATAGCTCAAAAACTACGATGTAAAGTTAAATATCTTTTAATTGTATATGGAAAAGCTTTTATTTTGTGAGACCTTTTTTTCTGATGTCATATATTTTTTTTTCGAAATGCTGACTGTGCTTGATTTAACTTTATATTTGTAGTTTTCGAGTTATTAGTAAAAACGTGTAGAAATGTATCATTTTCAGGCCATGGCCTCGACCATATGCGTATACTTACTACTTCTCCAATCAATGTAATCAGAATCTACAAATTTCTCCGTCATTAGTTTATATATTCCACATTCAGGGACCGAATTAAAATCTCCACAAAATATCAATGATATATTATCCTGCGAAGTTGCTAGTTCAGAAGGAAGTTTTTTCATTATATTTTCTATATAGAGCATAGAGAATCCAACTTGTAGAAGCCGGATATGATCAGCGTCGGGATGAAAGTATAGATGAGTATTGGCAACACACAGAATTTTTCCGGTATCTTTGGATCGAAGTATACTAAGCTGTGGAGGAAAAGGGAGTAGATGAAATAGTTGTGCAAGTTTGCATAGTCATGTAATTTTGAAATTTTCGGGGTTAAAAAGCGAAGGTGTCTGGGTTTATATTGCGAGTTTTCTTTTCGTTTAACCCAAACATTTTAGAAAACTTAAACACGGCCCTAAAGTTTGTAGACTTAGTGAAATAAATACAGTTTTTATAGAAACACTAGGCCTGACTTGGTGATGGTTAAAAACTTTACAAACCAACCTACATTTAACCAGAGACATTACAAACCAAATTCTACTGGCATTTGCTTTAACTTTTCTGCACACAAAAATGTTGCTTCTTCTCAAAATTAGTTGGAACTCCATTTTTAAGAAATTCATACGCTGAGCTAAGGAAATTATTTTATTATTTTGGACATATTACCTGCAAAGTCGTTGCACGTTCTACCAGACGCTCCACCAGTTTAGTATTGTCCTTGATTTTTTCCCATAGTCCTCGAAAAACAGGCAAGGTTTGTACATTCTCTCCTATATTCAAACCCATAGTTCTGATCATTTCAAATCTATCTGTGCGATAGAAAGTTGCAACACCTTCTCCACTTGATCCCTTTTGTTGCATCAATCCATGATATCCCTTGTCCAGCAAAATTGGCGTCAAATCCAGATCAAAGACCTTTGTATCGACTTCTTGTAGACACAACACATCACCATTATACCCAATTATTTCCTTTATAAATAATTGTCTTCTATAATCGATGGATAGCGCATATGGTGGGCAATATGGAAACAGATGAGTTCGTGTGTGTTCACTATCTGCATACAAATCAGCCAGAATGTTATAAGAAACAACCCGAAATGTATCTCCATTAAGCTGTTTTTTTGTAAACAGATGACGTTCTTCAAATGGACATTTACCAGGGCCAGCTTGCACTTCATTTTTGGAAATAGCTTCAACCGTAGGACCCAAACAATCGGGATTTCCTGGTTGAAGTTCGAGTTTTATGAGATAGCCAATATCTGAGGTAGATGTTGTGTAATTTAATCCTGAACCACATTTGATCCACTCTATTTGTTGTAGATTTCCTGAACTGGGCTTGGATGAGTGTTTAAATATTGAAAATTGCAACAAAGCATCCAATGAACTTACCTTTTTTCCTCTATACCATGTTCCAAGGGAATGTTTTCGATCGGAGAATTGCAATTCCAATTTGCTTGGATATACAATGAATCCCGCCAATATCGACTGAGGTAGCAATAAATTGCAAACCCATGGATTATTTACAACCACTTCGAATTTATCATCGAGCACTTTTAGACTCAGTTCTTTTGAGTCTGAAATCATCTGAGCGAACGTAACCGAAGATAGTTTCTCATTGCTTTGGATAAAATCTACAGTAACCTGCAAAAGTCAATTCATACGTTGATATTAGGTTTAGTTAAGTCAGTAGTTACAAACATTACATCTTGGATCTCGGAATTATTGACAACAGCAATTGTAGCAGCAGTATCACCCTGAGATTGTTTGGATTTCTTCTGTTTTTTCTTGGACTTTTTATTAAATTCTTTTGTGATATTATTGCGTATTCTCACAAGTGCATCGTCAATATTTTCATTCATTGTTCGACAGAAATTGAACTCACGATCTACGTTCATCTCTGGGTTTTTGTAGCGAAAACTAATTTGTAATTCCGCAGTTCCTGGTTCATTGCGAAAGTACACTTTATTCATTTTTTTGATTTTAAAAGCTTGAGATGCGAAACTTCGGCAATAATTATTGAAATGTTGGTGTCGAACACGATTATAAATCGCAAAAACAGCCACTTGCAATTGCCAAAGCATGACTTGATCATCAGTGGATGACAGATCAAAAAGATGACAGAAATTTGCAAGAGAAAACCAATGCTGATATATCAAACTAAAAATAATCGACTGTTCCATTTCGACAGAAAAATTGATTTTTTTTTGACAAATTGAAAATGTGTGCCATTATTTAAAAACTTTCCAGACACGAGGAGGTATTCATTGAACGCTCATAATTCAGGAGCCTCTTAAACCTATTTATTCACCAACCAATAATAGTGAAAACCTATGAACGCTCATAAAATCTGTGATAAAAGAACCTTGGTGTAAAATATACGAGATACGTTTCATCAATGCCCCTTTTAACTAACTTATGTAAATTATGATTAAGGCGTCTTCTTAACCAATAAGCTGTTCCTAAATGTAACACATTAAAATGTGCACGTTTACCATCTTAATCTTAAGTGCCATTCATATGAGCTGCGAATTGCGAATAGTCGCAGAATTTGACGTTTGGTTCATATGATAGTGCTAGCAGAAAGATGCGAAGCAGACGACACAAGATCAGGCAAACAACTTTTTTAGGTTAAATTCGTGGGTATTATCTGTTCGCTGCTCTCTGTGAAATGCTCCTTGGTTTTGCGGACTGCAAATTCACATTTGATAGTTTGCAGGTGCATTTGTTGGTTGGTAGAATATAATATATTCAAATGTATTTTTTTTGTAATTTTAAGTACCTAACTATACGCAATATTTACTCACTAAATTTGTAAATTACTGTTCAATTATTTACTTAACTACCTAAACAATTAAAATAAGTATAAATTGATATATGATTTAGAAAAATCTTTAAATGAATTATTCGCAGACGCAGGTCGCAGCTCAAGAAAGGCACTTAAAGCTATTATCAATTTTTAGCAAATAGGTATCAACTTATTCTTATTTTAATTGTTTAATTAAGTAAATAAAAGATCATATTTAAATAAATGTAAATAGAATAAGAAGTTGGAATTACAAAAAAAAAACACATTTCTATATGTACATAATATATTCAACGTGACCAACAAATCGCCGGTGGAGTACTTAAAGGTTGTATGTGAAAAAAATATTTCGAGTATGTGTAAATCGCCCTCGAAGTTTTAGGAGGCTGGTTTTTGTGCCGAACGGTAATATATCAGCAAAGTATTGATGTAATCTGATAAAGAACCATCAAAAAGTCATAAAACTATTAAAAAATTGTTTATTTAATCAATATAGACGGTTTAACAAGCATTTTAATAAAACGACATAGAACTTTTGTCGAAAAAATTTGATAAATTACTAAAAAGGTTCTATGCACCACTTAGAACCTTATAGCTTTGTATATGAAAACTATAGTACTATCATGGTGGAAGTCGAATGGGGCGACATCTAATTTACCTATGCAACCCTTACTCTTTTTTTTTGCGGAGAGCTTATGGAGGTTTTAAATGATATTTATTATTATTTTTTGGATGCAATAATCCAAAAAATAGTCTACTCTTGCCCCTACCACCAATTTTCGACGCTTAAAGACTCCACAAATCGAATTTAACACCTCACATTTTGCAGCGCCACCACCAGGACCTCTGCAACCCTAAAAAAAACTCGCCATGATAGTACTATAGTTTTCATATACAAAGCTTATAGTACTGAAAACATACCTATGAAATTAATATTTTTTGTATGTAGAAAAAAAAATGTATTATTATCAAAACAGACTTATTGCAATTGATTGTGATTTTTATATTTTTAGCATATTTAAATAGCATACTACATACATACCTACTTTATGTAAAAATAAGGAATCCAAAAAATAGATGGTATTTTTGCAATTTACTTGAAGCCCAACGTTGAGGATTCTGTTCGATTATGCATTTAATATTATGACCCAAATCAAAGTTAAAATTTAGTTTTTCGTATGAGGATTTGAAAAACAAAAATGAATCTTTGCCAGTCCTAATTATTTAAAAAAAAAAATATGAATGCATCGGTTATGTCGCTAATATAAAGAATTTTTTTGAAAAAGTATTTTTGGAGCTTAATGTCGACATTGAAAAAAGAATATTAAAAGAAAATTGGAGTTGTCGATAAAAATGTTCGCCCAAATTCCTAATCAGAAGATTTGTTTTTAGAAAACTTCTTCTTTTTGACTTTAAGAAAAATCTATGTACATACGTAAAATAACCAAGCATAGTAACACTTATGTACCTATTAAAAGGGGCTATTTTTATTATTCTCCATTTCATCAGCGTTATTTTTGAATAATGAACTGAAGTACAGTCCATGATGCTCCCAAAATGCTCTTATTTTTGCATATAAACCACCCAAAATAACAAATCAAAAGTTAAAAACTATCTCACCTATTTGCTGGACTAATATCATAGCTGAGATTTTCAACAGCCGCTCAAAAAGTATGTATCAGTTCATGGTTTACATACTTACCGAGTTAATGCGGTACCTGCGTTAGACTTTAAGACATTTTTTCCTGATGGTTTTAATGTAAATATAAATATATTCCTTAAATACCTCCTAGTAGTTACTGGATTATAATTTTTCCAAACTACCAGCGGATAGAACATAGAGCAATAAATTCTATATTTTAAATTTATTTTTTTTTACATCATTAGACTTTAGTTCTAACTCAGCCTCCAAAATTTTTATTTTCATCCTATGTTCTTCTGCAGAGTGCAACATTCTTTGTTCATGTTCTAAGTGAGCATGTTTTATCTTTTGCTCGTGTTCCAAGCGAGTTTGATTGAATTGTTGCTCCAAAATTTGTTTCTTTAAAATGATGATTTCATAATTGTCTCTGTTTTTAGTTTTTGAAGTATTCAATAAATCAGGACGTTGTTTATTCGGTGATGCGTAATTGTATTCTTCACAATTATTCGGTGAGTTTTTAAGTTCTTCATCTGTTCGGATACCAATGTCTACAAATACTGCAGAACTAACATCACAATCTATAGATGCTTCATCAGCACCATTTTCAGCATTCTCATCGAAATAATCATTAATAATCATTTCTTCTTTTAATTCAGTTCGATCATCCAGGTGCTCATATGCTATAGTTTCGGAGGCACCATCTCTGGTAAATAGAAAAGTATGTACATATGTATGATTGACTTAATACTTTCTTTACAAATCGAATTAAAGATAGAAAACCAATGAAAAAATAAATCACCTAGATTGTAAACCGTCAACACTGATGCTCAATGCATCGCTCAACTCGTCAAGCAGAGAATCATCTCCTATCCATTCTTTTGATAATGGACTATCACATAGGTGTTCTCTTTGTTTGTTGGCCTTTTCCTTTCGGATGCAGCGTTTTATGTTATTGTATTTTTCTCTAAGAATTTTCGCATTTCGTACCTGTGAAAAAAAAAGAAGTTATCACATAAACATAACTTTTTAATTGATAAATGAAATAAAAAGTTATTTACTTCTTCAAATGACGATTTGTTAAATTTTTCTGCTAATTCATGCCAAGCTTCATCTTTCAGCTTTGAGGAAATAGCATCCGTTTTCTTGTTATGAAAAATGTGTTTCTTTTGCAAAACTAATTTAACAAGTCTTGCTACCTCGTTTTTGGAAAAATTACTTGCCCGCTTTTTAACGTTGTCATTCTGAAAAAAAAGAGACTTGTTATAAACCAATCTATTTGTTTTGCAAAACCAATTTATAAGTCTTGCTACCTACATACCTCGTTTTTGCAAAAATTAGTTTGCAGCTTTTTGGACATTTTCATTCTGGAAACAAACACACTTCCTTCTTAGTAAAAGGAAAAACCAAAGTAAAATCACACTCACCGCAATCTTAAACTTCATTCAAAAATAATGTTAACCGCAGATTAAATTTGAATCGGAAAGTAATTGGATCAAGAATTTACGATTTTTGGTAAGGTAATGACGAGCAGAGAGAAATGTTAACAACAACACAAACGATTTCTGGGCCTTAGCTATAACGCTTTATTTAGTAAATCCATGGTAGCCTAACCACAGTTTAACCGGCTGTGAACTGTAGCTTTTACTTCAGAGATTATCAAATATAAACATGGGAAATATCAGCTGTCATTCCGGTTTCATTACAAGCCATTGTGCCTGGTTACACGAGCGGAAAAAAAAGTTAATTCTCGAAAGAGAACGCATGATTTTTAGAAAGAAGGAAAGAGATGGAAAAAAATGCCATCTCTTTCCTTCTTTCTAAAAATCATGCGTTCTCTTTCGAGAATTAACTTTTTTTTCCGCTCGTGTGACCAGGCACATTGAATAAGAAGTACAGGAAGGGGCATATCGAGAAAAAAGTGAAGTAGTTTTCATAATTGTGTGAGTTACACAAACACAAATGCATTGACACAGGGCTGGAGTGAAGGTGGACGGCTATTTGCTGGGGCGCCGAAAGGAATATTTTGCTGAGTTTTTTTCTGGGTGGTTTAGTAAAAATATGTGTAGAAGTACTGGAATATGATTTCCATTTTCTCAGAAGTACTTATTCACATACAATCAATCAATCTTGTGTCATTAACTTACTGAGATTCTCCAACATGTTCAGATAAAAATGGCATTGCAGAGGGAAAAAGTAATTTTTTTTTCCTGGAGCAGATTTTATGAAGTCAAATTCATGGAAGTGACTTGAACAGACAAAGTATGAATACTTGATTGCGTCCAACTCAAGAATTTCCATCCACTTTAGTGCTTTCCATTCATCTTTCGGAAATCTTGAAAATTATTAAAGTTAAAGTAGTAGAGCTTTACTTAAACAAAATCATCACAACGACACAAATACTTCTTAAATAAGATACAAAACTGACACGATAGACAGGGACAATCGCAGAAGTATTGAAATACGTAGTATATTTCCAAAACTAAACCACGGAAACATAACTTTGCACTACGGGCGCTTAACGTTTCTTAGCGCCTTTCCATCACCAACAAAAACTTCCGTCCCTGTACTAAAATTTCTAATTTGACATTACAAGTTGCACAAATGACAAGATTAAAGTATATTTTTATTTTGAAAAATATTGCTATTTTTAACTTAAAATACCATGAACTAACAATTAAAATGTATTGTACGATAACGCATTTACCTAAATAACATCACTTTAAGTTACTTTTTGTGGAATATGAGCCAAGACTTACTTGTGAAATGAAAACTTTTTGTTTTTCCGGTTATACAAGTTTTTACAATTTTTCAGGCAGCACCTCATGTTGATTTATATTTTAATAATAATATGCTTCAATTTCCAACTCAAATTGGTTTTTATTTCACTTTTTTATTAGTCTTGTAGTACGTTTTTCACTTTTTTTAAATCTTTCTACTTCACAACACTAACTCTCAGCAAGGCAAAATGACAGATGAGTTTGCATTTTTTTTTTTTTTAAATTTTAATACTTCACTCACGTACACACGCCTCTTCCTCTATTTCTTATTCAATGTTACAAGCTGTTCGCAGTCAGTGACGTATTCGAAGGTACGCAGGTGTTCACCGCACACCCTATCAAAATCATAACCAGGCCACCCTGGCCATTGCATAAATACCTGAATGCTCGTTTTTATATTTCTTTTTCATATTTTTTTATTTCTTTAATTTATCCGATTTGGTCACCTTCATCAAGAACACGATGGTTATTCAATCTTTAATTGTCAATCAAAATAACAAAATTATTAGAAAAAAAAAAGAAACAGGTGTTCACCTCCATTCGGCACTAGGTGACTCGGCCAGCAATTGAGAATTATGAAGAATTATAGTATTTTTTTGATTTGAGGATATTTTTATAGTGGGCCATTTTTCACTTCTTTATAATGAATGTTGTGACCTTTGCATATGAAAACTATAGTACTATCATCACGATGATTTTTGAGTTGTGCGCTGTGGTCGTCTGAGGGCGCACTTGTATATACACAGAAACAGCAACCAGAAAATAAGTATGCGCTGTGATCGCTTGGGGCCGACGTGGTGGAACGTGCTGATGATAGTACTATGCAAATTTATATACAATGCCCAAGGTACAGCTCTGCTTTTAAACTGTTCTACGTCTAAATGTCAAATTTATCAAGATTTCCAACCTACTAAAAAAGATATCCTCAATTTGACTACCTTTTACTGGCAGCAGCATAAAGCACTGGACTGGTCTCAATATAATCACCATTACTCTTCGATCAATCAACACCGAACCTCTGCTTTTTATCCTGCAACTACAACTGCAACTGCAACTATGAATAAATGCTTCATCAGATTGAAAATCTGGCACACCCAACTGACTCACAGCTATCTTCTTAAAAAAGAACCTCCTCCGACATGCCACCTCTGCCAACTAAATCTACAACTTACCATCAATCATCTTACGACGGATTGTACTAAAATCAATGAAATTTTTAATAAATTATTTAACAACAATTTGAAACATCTTCTTTTGGTTCCCTCCGAACAAAACATAAAAAATGTATTCAAACTGCTAAAAATTTTAAATCTATCTAATTATAGCCCTTCTTGGGGGCGGTCAGTGGAGGCCTGAACAATTGTTCTTGTCTCCTCTGGCCGCCCCCATAGTTGGACATTTAAACTATACATTTAAAACTCTATATTTTATCTTCAGCCAGAAGCCCTGGTAGCTATTAGCTTTAAGTATTTTTCTGTACATTTATGTAGAGATAAATAAATAATAATATTAATAATAATAATAATAATAATAATAATAATAATAATAATAATAATAATAATAATAATAATAATAATAATAATAACAATAATAATAATAATAATAATAATATCAAGCTTTCAAATATGCGTATTCCAAGTGTTTTTTTTTCAGGTTTTCCTTAGAGCATATATGTATAACATGGAGTGCTTGTTCATTTTCAAACGTGAAGCTTTTATAGGGGGCGCTAGTTTCACGTATTTCGGGAAGCAAAAGCGCGGACCTCGAATAAGAGTGCGTTATCCCCACTGATTAGTGGTTATCCCTCTCCAGAATTTAATTTAATTTTTTTTAATTTCCATCCCTCTTCAAAAAAATACAAAAAATATGATTGAAGTTTGACAGGTCCGCGCTGGTGCTTCACGAAACTTTAAGAAAGTAGATACTAGCGCCCCCTATCTGTGCTTCTGTCGTTACAATGTATTTGATATAGGAACAAGCACTCCATATTATATATACTCTAATGTCGTTTTCAATTGGCAATCTGGAAGTAGAAAAAAGCATTCTGAATGCGTTCAATTGGGCAAAAGTGACAGTTCTGATTCTAAAAAAAAGAGAATTTCTCTTCTGGATTTGAAATCAGAAGCAAAAACAGAATCACTCACACATTCAAAGATTTAATGTCACGCTTGATAATTGTCATATTTTTTTTTAATTTACAATGTGAAGTGATTGCTTGAAATACTAATACTCTCACACCAAACATCAAATTTTTCAGAATCGAAAAAAACTGTTCAATTGGGATTCCGAATCTAAAACCAATTCCGGATTGCCAATTGAAAACGACATAAGAGGTTTTCAAAAACGAGACCTGTCAAAAGGGTAATAAAGATGGCCGGCATGGTGATATGACAGAGTATTAACACATAAACACAACAACAAAATTCCAATATGGCCGAATAGGTGATATTGTAAACAACATATATCCAACAACAACAAGTATGTCACAACAACAAATGAGGCTACGATTTTGCCAGATGCACAGTAGAGAACAAAAATGAAAACTCTAATGATATTACCTTCTTTATATGTACTGTGATCGAATACGAAGCAAATACGAGAAAGCCGTAAAATAATACCATAAAACAGCATGACCAACTTAGCTGGTACTGTGTAAGAAGAAGAAGCCCTGAGAGCAAACAGCAGAGTTCAAATGGCAACAGCACACGCCTAAACACTATCGCCTTTCAACACTCGTGCATGAAACAAATGCAACGATACCTGCATTGCGTTTTTGTTAGCTTTAAAGACATAAACATCAGGAACAAAATAGGAATTATGACAAAAAAAAAAAAACATTTAAAATTCTCATACCAGATTCCAAATCTCCGTATTCCACCCGTTTTTTCGTACTAAATTGTCAAAACGTTTTGAAACAAATAAAGGTCAGTTTTTTTTAGTTTTTTTTAGTATTGTTGAAGGCCGGAGTTCACAAATTTATCAGACACATGTTCAAAATGACGAATTTTGTAAGGAGCAAACCTCAACTTAAGAGCCCGTTAAATGTTTTGAAGCGTTTGGTGCAACTGGCCATCATAACTAAAAAAGCCCTATTAATTTCAAATATATTTCTAATGAGGGAGGATTTTCTGAGTTAAGCGCTCGCTGAATACCGACCGAAATTTCAAAACAACAATGACCACGAAAGAACAACGACGCCATCGGTGCTCGTCGAAAATTTAATTGTAATAGCTTCATGAGCCAGAGCCTTTAGCCATGTTGGCAAAATTTTTAACACATGCAAGAGTCATACAACTTCATGGCATGGCATATAACTTCCGATAAATGTTCTTAAAGAAAAAATACTTTACGAAAATAGATATCAATGTAAAATTTTCTTAGAAGTCTCATGTTGTTTTTCATTGAATTTTCACTACCTTTTGCTTCTTGTTCTTTCGTGTTATATGAAATACCGAATTTGTGAGCGAACACTTGAAGGACATGAGTGAGACAGAGAAAATAAACACAAGAAAACGCCCATGGTCCTTTAAGATTTCAGAAATAAATTTTAATGTCCAAGGGTGTTACAAATTTTTATTATGGAAAATTCTAAGATATCTTTTGCGAAAAGCTGTTTGAAAGAATACTTCGAAGTGAAGTCGGAGAAATGCGCGAAAATGCAAGGGCATGCATGTAGGTTGAGTTGAGTTGAGACGTTTTCGAAAAAATTGACTTGAAATGGAAAAAAAAATTATTTAAAATCAACGGCTTCATCCACATTGCTGTGCGATACCTTCTTGAAAAGCCAAAAACTTTTTCTTTCATTTTGTTTTTTAATAAATTTATTCTAAGGCAGTTTTTGAAAAATTAAGTTAAAATTTTTATTTAAACGAGGCTAGACTTTAAAGTTAATTAGTTTATGAAATATAAAACTTGGTTTTATTATTTTTTTTTTAATTGGAGTTTAATGAGAACGCAATAAAATGAAACAGTGGATTAACCCTGGTTTAATAATTTTTTCAATGATAACGTCTGAAAACTGAACAGTCAATATTTTTGTCTTAGACCGCCCGCAGCCGATCGGTTTACTTGTTATGGCCTTAAGACAATAAAATCGCAATTTTTCTCAAATGAAAAATAACCAATAAAACAACCAAAAGGTAAATAAAAGACAAAAGCTCCTCCCGGCTAAATGAGGGGTGGGTGGGGAATAGACCTCATACGATTTCTTTCTTGTTTCAACTTAACCTATATGCCCTAGCATTTTGGCGCATTGCTCATGGCTCACCCTGTATATACGTTCCCTCTCCACTGTATAGAGGTGAAATTATCAGTTAATACTTACCTACATTATGTAAATAATAAATAAAAAACGCTTTATTATTTTTTTTTATTTTTTTTATTGTTGTACAACATACTTTATTCAACTGTTTCGAAACACACCAGATTCTTACAATTTATAGGAAATCTTCCTAAACATAAGACATAATAGAATTTGAAAATTTATTATTTTATTTATGGTTTATTGATTTTTCATGTTTTTTTTTTTAATATTACGTTTTTTATTTTATTAATTAATTATTTTATTCTTAATGTTTGTTCTTTGCCACGCGCAAACCAAAAATACTAGAAATTTATGAAATATGATGATAAAACTGCCCTTAGTTTTTTTTTTGTTTTATATATTTTTATTTTTATTCTAATACACGTTGATTTTAGTTTATTTAAGTTTTTATTTAGATTTTTTATTTTTCCTTCAATAAGTTCGTTAATAATAATAATAATGGATCTGCATTTTTCTCATCTTTAAGTTTTGTTTTTCTGTCTATAAATCAATGGCAAATAATTTGTTTTCTTTGTTTTAAGTATGGCTATCTCCGTTTTTTTTAATTATTGAAAAAGATGTTTTTTGTGGCTTTGTGTGTCATCGAATCGGTTTATTTTTTTCTTTTTATGTTTTTTTTTTTTAATTTAATTTAAAAGTTTATACTAATTTTACTTTAAATAATAGTATATAGAGTTTTGTGCTATATATATTTTTTTAATACAATAATAATAGTATGTATAATAATAATCATAATAATAATAAACATAGTTAAAACTTAAATAAAAATAATAAAATTGAGAAATTCCTTTCATTTGATTGTTTTTTTTTTTTTGTTTTAATATTATATGCATGTAGTTTTTTTAAATATATATTTATAATAAGTTTTGGTTTCATTTGTATGCGTATTTAGTTTACATAATGTGTTGTGCTTTAATTTAGATAGTTCTTTCATTTTATTTTACTTGTACGAATAAAAAATAAATAAGGAACAAAAAAAAATTCCAAAATTCAAAACATAATGTATGTTGTATGTACATTCATTTATGTAAGCACGTACTTGCGAATAAAACTTAAATAAAATTGTGCTTTAAAAAAAAATATATATTTAGTGGTCCTTTTTTTGAAAGAGAATAAAAGATAGAGAATATGGTAAAGAATTAAATTGCAAGGAATGAGAAAAAATGCATTAATCTTAAGAAATTAACAAAAAAAAAAAAAAATGCATGACAATCTAACAGAGCACATAGCTTGTGAAATAATTTTTGTATTTCTATGATTGTATTTAATTTTAAGGTTTTAAGACTTCTTGTGTGTAAATGAAGTTGATACCATAGCAACAGTAGACCGCAGGAACAATTTCATAATAAAATAGACAGATGAGCATAGGGTTACAGTTATAAATGAAGAACAAAACATCCTTTACTTAAAGAGTCATCTACATTTACTGGTTAAACCTCCTAGAAATATTACCTCAAAGCCGAATTTTATAACCCATAAGCAAATTATATAAGAATATAAAAATGCAATTTTGTTTTGTTCTAGTCATTTTCCACCATTACTGTAAATAATATTTTTTAATGAATTTCTCACTTTATTTATAGCACAGCAATTACAATTCGAAATTATGCTAGTGGTTCCTATATAAAAGGTCCGGGTTTTTTTTTTTATCAAAGTGAGACACATTTTTTTTTTTCCATTTCGAATAGTACTTTATCATTGATGAGTCAACGCATTTAGCTTCCTTAATTTTAATAGCTGACCATTTCGTTCCCGTGACGCAATATTTTTTGAACAATCATGTTATAAATGCTGATATGTGATTCATTAGCCAAAATTGTACGAATAATATTGGTTTTGTATTAAGACTTTATTTTAGTGCAAAATTTATGATGATGGAAAAATAATGGTAGTTATTTTTAAAAACATCTAGGAAAGCTAAGAATTAGAAATTGCGCTTCATACAGTCAAACTGCAGGGCACTAGGAACAGCTTTTAATAAACCTTTTCTTATCTCCTCAGACTTGGTTTGAAAAACTTTCCGAACTGTGTGCTAGGGAAAAAACTTGAAACAATCGAGTTTCTCTAATCGTTGAATCGATTAAGTTCAGTCTGAAAAAAAATTATTTATTCAGTCTGAAAATAGGGACGACTTTTTAATGCTCCTTAATCTTTGGTCTTTTATTTACAAGCGCAAATAAAATATCTAATTTGAAATAAATTATGTAACAAAATGAAAACTCTATTTTTTAAATGATTACATCAATTCATATTCATATAAAACCAAATGAATCATCATTTTCTGCAAGTGACAAATCTGTTGCTGGGAGTATATGGATGTATGTATTTTTATTATTTGAGCTGGCAAGCTGAAAGTAAGTGTACACCATATTTATGCAATGACTTGCAAGCAAAAAATCATGCTCTATATTATACTACATTAGTGTCCTCAAATATAAGACTCATAACTTTGTGAAGGGGTAGGTAACTTTTTCACGAGTAATAAGGAGATGAAAACAAAAACTACTCGAACCTCAAAAAATGTTTGTTTTGTGTCTAAGCTAATATGGAATGCAATTCTTATGCCCAAAAAAAGTTTTTGCCACAAGATAATAATCATTAAAGAGTAAATTTTATCTTTGAAATTGGAATTTCTATATTATTAAGGATTCCTACATTAAGTATAACCAGAGATTCTTCGTTACTAGGGAATATTAAGAAACAAAAAGTCAAATGGCAAGAAAAAAGAAATCTGTGTTGTACATTGTGGGAAAAAAAATATTTACTTGGATATGCAAATTGTATATTCGAAACCAAGCATTTTGGGAAAGCTAAAAAAAAATCACAGTACCTACTCATATTGACGGTATTTTGTCAAATTTTAAATATTCCCCGGGATGAATTAAAATTATTCTTTCTCATAATAAGATTATTGAGAATAAGGGAAAAGAAAAGACAACAAAATTCCTGATTATCTTTCGATTTTCTATTTCCCTTTGATGTGCGCATGTTTTTGTATTTTGTATTGTAATTTTTTTATATTTTTATCTCTGAAACAGTTGAACTATGATTTTGTAAATTTTGAAATTCTGGGCATCGAAAATTTACCTTTGACGCAAGTTTTTGAAAAAATGAGCAAGATCATCACCTATGTAGCTTCAATGATTGAAGAGGAACTTGGGCGGAAAAGCTGGTTGCACCCTGCTTACATTGGAAGTACAGCGTAGATAGTGTCCTGAAGCTTTTGGATACCCAGGTGTAGAAGTTGATCAGGATAGAATTAATTAAAAAATGGAATATTGAGATCGGATGGTTGTTTCAATTTGAGGACTTAAAAATTCTACAATTCAAGCCAAGTATTAGAAGTCATAAGAAAAACCATAAGCCATAGAAACACTCACTTGCTTAGTGCCCAAATACCTACAAAACATAAATGATTGTGGAATTATAGTTTTTTTAGTTTCTTAGAAAAAATGAATAAAAATATTAAAAAATTTGTCACTATTGTTAATTTTTATAGTTATTACAACAGCAAAACCAAAAAAAAATATTTAAAATAAAAACTAAAGGATAAAAAACAAAATCGCTGTCGTTTGGTATTTTTTTTTTTTTGTTGTATATATTAAGAAACTTAAAACTTGTTTTTTTTTTTGTTTAAAGCTAATATCTCATATTACAAATTCATTATTATTCTTAAGTTGAAGTAGGTATATTTTACTTAAATCTTTTACTTTTGTGTGTGTGTGTATGCGTGTTTTTTTGCTTTTAGGAAAAATATAGGGAAGAAAATAAATATATATTTATATATATTTGTTTTGTGTTGTTTTTGTGTTTTTATTATTTTTTACTTTCAATTTTTTCAATTCATTACGAAATAATTTGTTTTTAGTATTAATTTTCAGTGGTAAACTATTTAATTATTATATATTTATATGTATGTACTACTTGGAAATTCTAAAATGAAAGATTATTTTGTTTTCTATTTTCTGTTTTTAATATTTATATAAAAAGAATGGGATTGTTTTTTTTTTATTTGCTCAATATTTAATTTTTTACTTTAGACGTACTCATTATCAGTTTTTTTTTTACCTAGGTTTATATAAATTATTTTTTTGTTATCCTTTTTGCACACTGTTTTTTTTTGTTTTTTTTTAGTTTTAAGATAATTTTTTTATGCATAGCTTATATGGCCATATAAAATTTGTATAAATTATAGACTTAAATATTATAAGAAAAATGTTATAAATGTGTTTTTTGTTGTTTTTTAATGGTTTTTGTAATTTTTTTTATTATTTATTTTTTATGTAAATGCTTCTTTATTTTTAAATTATTCTTGTTGTTGTTGCTTTAATATTTACTTTATGTATATATTTATATATATGTATATATATATATATATATATATATTATTTAATTTATTTACTCTTTTTGTGTGTTGTGTGAAATTTAAATTTTATATGGTGTTTGTTTTTTTTTAATTCCACACACGTAAGAATGAATCCCATGATCCTGTGGCAACCGCCATGCCATTTTCGGTAACACCCAAGCATGACACCCGATTATCGTGGCCAGCTAAAATACCAGACCGTTCGGCCTTCATTGTGTCCCAGACATTACAATTAAAGTCGTCATAGCCGGCGAGAAGAAGGCGGCCACTCTTGGAGAATGCAACAGATGTGATACCGCAAATGATGTTGTCATGTGAGTACATCGCTAGCTCCTGGTCAGCACGAATATCAAAAAGTCGGCATGTAGCATCGTCGGAACCGGTGGCGAATGCTTGACCATTTGGAAAGAATGTAACGGCATTAATATCACTTTCGTGACCGGGAAACGTTTGCTTGCAAACACCCTCGCGGATATCCCATAGTTTAGCTGAAGCATCACATGCACCCGAAACAAATGTTTTGCATTGTGGAGCCAGAGATAGAGCCATTACGTCTCCGGTGTGACCCATAAATGAGGTCACTTGCTGGCCAGTCTCAATGTCCCACAGACCGCAGGACATATCACCGGAACTGGTAACGATTTGATTGTCATCTAGGAAGCGACAGCATGACAGATAGCCACCGTGTCCGGGTAGTTCGCGAGATACACGCACATTACCTTCTCTAGTTTTTAGATTGTAGATTGAACACATATTATCGAGACCGCCGCAGGCAACGTAGCTGCCGGATGGCGCATATGCACATGTCATTACCCATGAGGAGCGTAGCGGTATGGCATGCACTTTGTTCGTGGTGTGCGAGTCCCAGACGATAAGTTTACCATCTTGAGAGGCAGATACTAGATTCCGGGAGTCATTGCCCCAGTGCATCGCGTAAATCTTTGCTAAATGGCCGCGTAGGGTTCTGCGCGTACGCATCTGTATACGCCCGATTGGTTCCAAATTGCTTGCTGCCTGCACCAGGCTGGTGTCGCAGGCTGCTTTGCGGGCATCACGGATTGCATTCTTTAATGATTCAGCTTCTTGCCGTAGGCTGTCTAATTCATTCATTTTCTAGTTAAATTAATTTTTTACTTTTTGTTTTAGAAAAGTACACACAAAATTTGTTGTTGTTGCTGGAAATCAAAAGGGGAGAAAAAAAATTCTTTCCTGTTTTTTTGTTCCTGTTTAAAAAAAAAATTTCCCTACTTCGTTCGTTCGATCTTTGTGCTTACTCTGTCTATCCGGTGTGCAGGTGATAGTACGGCTACTGCTACACTTTGTCTGGATTTCTCCGTTCGTCCGACCTTCTTTTTCACTCCTTCACAGATTTTATGGATGAGTGTGTATGCTCTGGTTCTCCTCTTTTCTCGCACTCCACCTCTTTGGATTTTTTTCTCTGCGCTTCCAACAAAATTAATATTTTTTTTTTCGTTTTAGAAAAATTTATATTTTTCGTTTCTTATTTGTGCGAAATTTAATTTTTGATAATTTTTTATGTCGACGAACTTAAAGCGCTTTTGATATATTTGATAAATGTTCGCAGATATCGTTTTTACACAAGAGAAAATTTTCCACCATACACCAACCAAACCGAGAAAATTTTTTTCTTTGGTACACCAAAATTGCAATTTGCACCACCGTGTGAGAAAATCGAAAACTTGAAAATAAATTGAGGAAAAAATCAATTTTATATTGGAGATTGATGGTATTAGAATAGCTTACAATATTTTTCACAATTTAAAACGATTTCTGGTGTTTTTTCGATAGATTTTTCCGGTTATTTTTTATATGAAATCATCACAATTTTTTATTCCGAGATTTCAACTTAAACGAGAGAAAAAATTTATGCTATAAAAAAATTTGTGTGTGTTTGACAGTTGGGCCAACACCTATCATGGAATAGACATCTTTGAAGCTGCGTCATAGCAGGGCTGTCAGTTAGTTAATGTTTCGTCGAGTTTTTATTGATTTTTGTGGCTTTTTGCGAGCGAGTATTTTTTTTTAACGTTTTTGCAGGGAAAAAATTTCTATTTGATTGTGAAAGCATTCAGCTGGCTAGGTAAGTAGTCCATGAGATAGGGTAGATTTGGTTTGTTGGATAGTGTCATTGTATATGAATTTGCATAGTACTCTCATGAACACGTTCCACACGTCGGCCACCTAGCGATCACACCCCTAACTAATTTTCTGGTTGCTGTTTCTGTGTATATACAAGTGCGCCCTCAAACGACCACACCCCACAACACAAAAACCATCGTGATGATAGTACTATAAGTTTTATATACAATGATAGTGTTCAGATAGGACTGACTTGGACTAACCATAATAGGTAGACACTTTCGAAAGTCTTTTGTATATGAAAAGCATAGTACTATCATGGCGAGTATTTTTCAATGTTGCCCCGACTCTTGCGGTGGCGCTGGATTTTGGAGAATTTGATTTGGGGATTGTGTCAAGCATGGAAATTGGGAGTAGGAGCAACAGGAGACTATTATTTCGATTACCATAACCAAAACATATCAATTAAAACCTCCATAAGCTTTCCGCAAAAAAAAAAAATTGAAGAAGGGTTGACACTTTAAATGTTGTCCCATTCGACTGATAGTACTATATTTTTTCAAATACAAAGGAAAGTATCATAGTATAGACACATTTATTATTTACAGATCTATTTATATGAATGTGGACTATCTTTTAACTTGCAATTGTTCTTTCTACCTGTTCTCGTTCTGAAAACCTTCTAGCAGTTGTTTATCAGTATGAAGTAAAAAGCACAAACAAATACATAAAAATAATAGCATAAGAAAAAAGGTACTAATCTAGAAGATCCTTATACTACGTTCTCGTTAGAGCCAAAATGAGGTAATTTCGCAAGTTACGAAAAAATCGTTTATTTCATTGTTGTTTTCTCTTTCTGTCACATAGAGAAATCTAGTTATGGGGCTTGTTCACATTCGAATCCAAAATTATGTTTGGCTGAAGACGTTAATTGTGGCGATAATCGTGCAAATTTGGTTGAAAAAACCTAATTGGGAAATGTGAATTTGTATATGAAATGAAGTAATTTGAAAATTTATCATCGAAATTACCTCATTTTTCCTAATTAAACGCACTTTTTGAGATCTATGTTCATTGTATATAAATTTCCATAGTATTCTCATGTACTCACACGTCGGCCACCTAGCGATCACACCCCTAACTAATTTTCTGGTTGCTGTTTCTGTGCATATACAAGTGCGCCCTCAGACGACCACATCACACAACTTAAAAATCATCGTGATGATAGTACTACAATATAAGTTTTATATACAATGCCCATGCTGATGGTATATGCGCAGAACCGAACCAAACTGAAACTTCTATTATAATACTGATGAAACTTTTTCGTTCAGTTTAAAAAACAGATGATAAAATCCAGGGATGATTCGCAAACAGTGATGGACATTGGCGGCGGTTGATTGATAGGCCGTTACGGTATCTGAGTACTTTGCATGCGAGTTGGTGGTCGGCAGCTGTTCAAACATTAGAAAATGCAACAACTATTCAAAGGTATCCGAGAAAATTTTTGTGTTTTAGATACCGATCCGAAATTTCTTCGAACACAAGGATTGGTTCAACCTTTGTATATGAAAACTTAGTACTATCATGGTCATTGTATATGAAATCTATAGTACTCTCATGAACACGTTCCAAACGTTGTGTGATGTGGTCGTTTGAGGGCGCACTTGTATATACACAGAAACAGCAACCAAAAAATTAGTAAGTGATGTGATCGCTATCGACAATGGCCATTGTATATAAATTTGCATAGTACCATTGTATAAGAAATCAATAGTACTCTCATCAGCACGTTCCACAAAGCTTTGTTGTGTGGTCGTTCGAGGGCGCACTTGTTTATACACAGAAACAGCAACCAAAAAATTAGTTAGTTGTGTGATCGCTTGAGGGACGACGTACGTGCTGATGATATTATATCGACACACCACAGGAGAGTAGTGTGGTTCATTCTTTTTGCATAATTATGTCATAACCTTTTATTCGCCTGACTACTTGAGTGGGCTCATTGTATATAAATTTGCATAGTACTCTCATGAACACTTTCCACACGTCGGCCACCTAGCGATCACACCCCTAACTAATTTTTTGGTTGCTGTTTCTGTATATATACAAGTGCGCCCTCAAACGACCACACCCCACAACACAAAAACCATCGTGATGATAGTACTATAGGTTCTATATACAATGGTGGGCTTTATATTTTAATATAATTAAACGGCAAAAATAATATTTCTTTGGAAAGGTATTCGTCCATAGAAGTGCAGAATGTACAAATTATTTTTTTTTCATCGAAATGAAGTAAAATTATCATGTTTGTCAACCATTACCATCAAGATCACCCAATGATTAAAAATGTCAAATATGAGCATCTGATTCTCAAATGAAAAATAGCGTCGGGTCTTTTCTAACTAACGGTCGAATACGAATTCCAGAAAAAAAATAAATTGGCACTCCAATGACGGCTGGATCTGTTAGTTATCGTCCTTTGGGCGCTAGAATCCAAATTCTATTTTTAAGTATTCTTATTTCAAATTCTTCGATATTTTAAATAAAATTACTCAAAATAGAAGTTGTGACCTCCTTTGAAGAAGATCACAACCTTGTGAGTGTGATAGAGGTTTGGCAGAATAGAGGAGCGCTAATCAAACCCTGCTTACTGGTTAGGTATACATACATACAAAACATCTCTTATAACACGTTTTTGTAGCTTTTTATGATTTTTTCCCAAAATCATGAAATCATCATCGAAATTTATTTTTTTTTTATATATTTTTGTTGTGGTTTTGCGGTTGTTATTTTTTCTTTTCTTTAATTTAAGTATAATAATATTGTAATAATTATATAATATGAATATATCACTAAGGTTCAGGAAGTGGTTTAAGCTCTTTTATTTGCTTAATTAGATACGCTTTCTCGTCGTTGAATTGCTCGTCTTCGGATCGATCTGTATGGAATTTCGTAAGGAAATCGACGAGTTTTGCCTGGTTTCTCAAAAGAATATCCAATATAGGTTTGGGTTTGTTTGGATTTGCAACAAATACCTATGCAAAAATTGAATTAATTAAAATCAAAAATAAATCAAGATCAGTAAACGTTTCTTACTTTAAACACATGGAAGGCTTCAAATTGAATATTTCTTGATTTCTCTTTCAGCATATTCATCATAAGTTTCAGATTATCCGGATTGGATATATATTTTGTCATTACCTGCCAAATAAAAGAATAATATAATTATTATTTTATTATAGTTGAAAACAAGCTTAAATAACTTACAGTGAAGTTATGTCTGTCTAGCAACAATTCTCCTAGCAGTTTCAAGCTCTGCCTCCTCGTAACATAGTTTTCAGAATTTAATAATCGTTGGTAATGTGTAAAAACCCTATCGTAGTTCGCTTCAAGGAATTCGGCGCACAAGATTTTGTGACGTGTAAGCAGTTCCTGCAGAGAAACGGTTAGAGAATAAATGTATAGTATTTAATTTTCCGTTGCAAAAGTAAACAACAGAATGTAAATTGAAAGGTAAATTAAAATTAAGCAAAAAAAATTATAAAAAAAGTTGCATTTCAATTAAAAATACTTATGATATGACTTTGAGTAAAAATCACGAAAAATTAATAAAAAGAAATATTATGTAGAACATTCTTTATAAATTCTGTTCTTCATAATTCTATTTTAAAGTCGGTATTCACCGAGCGCTCTTAAGTTTAAGATCCTCTTAACGCAAAACATTATCCCTCAATAGTTCAGGAACAGTAAATTTTTTATGACAAAATTAGGAAGGATTTTTTGAGTTAAAATGATCTTAAAATTAAGAGCGTTCGGTGAATACCAGGCCCGAGCGACAAAGGGCTTTCCGGAGTGAAGAGCGAACCTCTAAAAAGATAACTAATTTTTCTTCCAATTGGACTGCTCGGAAAGCTACTTTTAGATGGTTTTTCACTTTAGCTTCCGACAAAATGTGTCTATTATGGTTAGCTCTTAACTGAAAAAATCCTTCCTTCTTAGTTCATGAAAAGGAAATATTTAGAGCGATTTTTTAAAATTAAGAGTCCCTTAAACTTATGGGCGGTCGTTCAACACTTAAATGTATGGGTACCTTATTACATGTTTTGGCTCTACAATCCACTGTGGACCTTGACCTGAGAGAACAAGCATATGGAAAGTTATTTAATGCTCCACACTTCAAACTTGTTGGGGTCCCCACTTGCACTTTTTTTTATATTAAGCATGCACTAATTGAGTTATGACTAACCTTAATATGATTAGATACAGTGCGAGCGTTAGGAAAAAAGGAAGGATTAAAAAGGTGTTCGGTCAGTTTGAAGCTCTTGATTCATGTTGTGCGGCTAAAGAAGGGATATCGACACTTAACAGAAAGTCCGAAGTTGGGCTGAAGGTTAAACTGATGTGCAGTCCCAGTCTTTAAAGCGCAAGGAATGCAATTAGCTAATTCACTTGAAGAATGTTTATAAAAGTATCGACACAATAGAGTGACATTGAACACTACACTACGGCGGCGGCCGGCGGTGTTTCAAAGACATTATTGTTTTATCATCTCTATCGACTATCATTTTTAAAGCTCCTTTTTGGATTTTATCCAAGAGATTCAAGTGGGTCATTAGAGTCCAGATGAGAGAGTTATAAGAGAGATTATAAGATGAGATTTATAAACAAGCAGTTGACAATAATAATCTTACTTTCTTCAAAACTATGTTAATATTTCTGTCAGTGTTCGGTGAGATATGTATATTATCAGACCAGCAGTCGACCTATTGCGACGAAAGTTATACTGCCAGTCATTAAGAAGCTTATATTTCTAATTTATTATAGGTGATCGCAACTTCAAAAAAGCCCTAAGCAAAACCAAGGGGCAATACTATAGGGTATCCAGAAATTATATTGGACTCAATTTAAGCACATTTTAGTTTTCTTGAGACCATAGAACAGTTTTTTATAAAAAAAATTAATTCTTTATCGCTAAAATAAAAAAAAAATACTTTTATCAATGAGGATTTTCATACAATTTTCAACTTCCTAATGATTAATGACGACTATGCCGTTGTATAAATATAATATTATGTTTTTCAAAATGACTTACCTTAAATGTTGAAAAAGCATCTGACGCTATATCGAACGTTGACACTTCTACATAACGAAAGAAATTGAAGAACTCATCTGAGTGCAACATGATTTTGGCAAGTGCCTCATAACGAGCGCATTCCCTCAGCATTGTTCCACAATTCAGGGCAATTTCTTGATGTTCATAGCCAGCCATGAGTGTGAATAGAATTTCTGGTTTCGTGCAAATATACTCAACTGTTGGTGATCGTGTGCCAATTTGACGTCGCAGGACATTATTAAAAACCTGAGCTACATCTTTTTTGCCCTCGAAATCAATCCGATTTAGGTTCTGTGGGAAATAATAAAAAAAATATTAAATTATTATTATTAATATTCTACATACATTTTGCGCTTGAACTTATATAAAATATTTTACATTTTTAATAAGCACTGAAATTTCTCTTTTTGAAAATGTTAAAAAAAAATTCAAAATTAGTGGAAAAATCACTAAATAAAAAATATTGAAAAATGAAAAAAATATTTAAAAAAATCATTATCAATCAATATCAACTGTGAAAACACATGTTTTTTTTAATACACGTTCTACAAACATTTTCCATAGTAAAAATGTTTAAATATTTTTGGAACTCGAACTTAATCTTGTGACGATTTAAGATATGTACATTGTACATAGATATAAACTACAATTTTGATTTCTCAACTTTTCTGTCTTCTAAATGGTAAAGCTTAGTATAGCTTGAACCAATTCACTGCTCATCTCTTAAACTTTGAAAGATTCGCAAAAAATACGAAAATCACTGAAAAAAAGAAAAAATGATGTACATATGTACGTATATCCTGGCGTTGTTGTCATAATGTCACTGAGAAGGGCGACTTTTGTTTATAAATACGCTATAGTAAAATAGAGATGAACTCCAGCGGTGGACTTTCTTCCGATGAGGTATGGTCAGGGATGTCTGAAAAAGTATTCCATCTCTGGTGTAACACAAAAACAAAAAAATTACGTATAAAATTCAGAATTTTTGTTTTTATTATGGGACAAATTTCGGTGCACTTACAATAACAAAAACAAACAACTTAAAACAGTACCAGTGACATAGGGTTGATTGACAATTGTTTATGGATTATTGTTTGTTTTAATGCTTTATGGTTTTATGATTTGTGGCTTAACAACAGGTATTTATTTTATTACGTTGATATTTATTTGATATATTTTATATTTTTTTGACCTGTAGGGGTTTGGGAAAAAATTGTTTTCACGAGTTTTAATAATTTTTCCTACGAGTTTTTAAAAATGAAAGTTTTCTTCAGAGACAAAAGTTGAACCAACAAATAATTTTAAGGAATAATTATTAACATTATTTTATTTTACTGTAAAATAACTATTATAAATTTGTATTTCCAAAATAAATATAAAACATAATAATAAAATAACAATAGCATAATTTAAATAATAATTGCTCATTTACATATATTAAACTTTAAGAATTACTGTCGGTGTCACACTCGGTTAAAGAATCGTCACCTGGATTAATTATAATTGGATCCGACATAATAGTATTATTCCTCAATTCTTATATCCTTTTCGCACCCTTTTCGCCAATCTTCAGCAGTTATTTTTGAAAATTCTTCCTCTGCTAATTTTTGAACATCTAATAATTTAAATGTTGTATTTCGTCTGCCTACTCTTGCCTTGACAGTTGCCCATACATTTTCAATGGGATTAAGATCTGGATGATAGGGTGGTAAACGTAGAACCTCATGTCCCATGACATGAATGATATATTCTCTTATGCTTTGGGTTATACACAGCTCGGTGTCGTTTGATTAGCTCAAATAGTTTTAACATCTGTATAGTATGCGGAATATTGTTTTCTGTCAGTCATTCTATCATCTCCGATTTTTTGCTAGCAGAAGTAATTTGTTTTGAAACCAATTTACTGTGGTACGTGGCGTTGTCCATTACAATAACTGAAGGTTCCTCCAAGTTATTCAAAACTTGTTTTACAGAAATTTTTGAAATTAATGTCGTCGTGATAGTCTCCCGTTTACGTTCCAGATTCGAATAAATAAATAATCCCTATGTCACAGGTACTTTTTTATGTTTAACCCAATTGCATTTTGTATTATAAGTGCGCCGAAATTATTCAACACCAAATAAAACTCATACATTCAATCTTATTTTAGGTTCAAAGAAAAACAAAGTTGAGCTAGGCATTGTAAAATTTAAGGAATAATCTTTACTCTTTAAATATCTTGCGCGCCATTATTGTTCTCTTAAACCCTCTCTCTGCGCAACCGACCGTTGGCCAAGTGAATTGGTTCAAGCTATACGTATTTCCTTGTGAAGTGAATAATCGTCAGTGCAGCCAGGCACATATCTGTGATGCATATAAGAAATGGTTCCCGAACATTTTTATCGGGAATTGTTCGTGAACATAAACTCTCCATACCACTTCACAAGTACGTTCGCGGGTGAACAAAAAAATGATAATTGTATGGATTCACGACATGATTCACAAGTATATTTGCAGTAAGCTCAAGGAATAAAAATATTATATTATTTGTGTTTGAAATAGGAATATTTTACAAAAAAAAGTGTGACATTCAAAAATGAGTGTTTCACAAATAAAATCATTTTATACGGACGGTTTTAAGCAAGAGTTTTGAAAAAACTGTACATTTGAAGACTTGATTTTTACCATTTTATCGTGAGGTTAAAGGAAAAATTTGAAAATATTGAATATATAGGTAATAATTCTGATGCACATATTTTTGAACACACTTAGTTTTAAAATTCACAGTGACGTTCGATTCAGTTTAAGGACCAATAGCCGCAGCTGTGTTGTGTGGTTGTTTGAGGGCGCACTTGTAGGTATATAAACAGAAAAAGGAACCAGAAAATTAGTTAGGTGTACGATCGCTGGGGGGCCGTCGTGTGGAACGTGTTCATGAGAGTACTATGCAAATTTATATACAATGCCCACTGGGTATTGAAACAATGTTAAAACTGTCATACAGTGGGATAGTGTATTTTCTTTAAACCAATCTTTTAAAATGTATTTGGAGAAAAAAGTACATTTTCTTTATTAGTTTTTTGACCTTTTATATCTAAAATTGGTTGGTGCAACTGGTAAATAACATTTTAAAATTTATCGAAGCAAAGAACATTTAAAATCTTATCGTGTAACTGACCGTAAAACTATACCAATAAAAAATCTGGTTTAGTTGAATACCCATATTTTTTTTCCTTATTGTTAATTATTTTTCGAGCAGAAATACTAGAAGGTAGTCTTGCCGTCTATGTGAAAATTGAAACCCAAATGAAAAGCTGGACCCAAAGTTGGTATTGTATTTCGTGTTAAGTTTTAACCCAAAGAAAGAAAACCCATATGTGCTACTGGTGATAGTAATACGCGCCTAGTGATGAATTATTCTTCATACTAAGAATGTGATAAAATAAATCACCTGTATTAGTAACAGCAGCAAATTACTATTATAAAGTTCCTGTGATAATTGCGCTACGACATACTCTGTTTGTGGTTCTGCATCTGATGTGCCATATAACATGTTTTTGATTAACACCTGCAACGAAAAGAAATACAATATATAAGTAATGGCTATGAAAAATTCATAAAATTATAGGAGTGTCTTTTTAAATAAGTGTAAAAATATAAGAAAAAATTGTATAATGCAAAATAAACTTAAATTTGAAATACATTTTGTATAGATTGAATTATTTAATTATTTACAAAAGCACAATTATAGCAACTATAAACTATTCAGTCTGTATGTCGTTACTTTTTTTTGGTCAGGCTAAGGACACATGTAGTACGCCTTGATGAATATCAATATTAGGTGTTTTTTTATATAGATTAGAACAGGGCTCTGAACATTCAAAGCATGCTTAAATGATTCTATGAAGTGAGCGCCTGCAGAATGATTTATTTGTAAAACAAATTAACACACTTAACCAGTAATCACTTTCGAAATTTCAGCTGTAAAATTAAAATTCATAGCTGTAATTATCCTGTTCCACAGAAATCGGCCAAATTCGTGATTAACTACTTTAACCAAAGACTCCGTGATTACCGACTTCAACTAAGGCTCCCTAAACAAAATATTAGTTTACATGCATGAACATTCTTGGATATACGCGTTGGAATGATTATGAGTTAAAAATAATCCACTGAGAACAAACTATCTTAAGTCCAAAAAGAAGTTAAGGAGGTTATCAAATGTCGTTCGTTGAAGAGTAACGCCTCTTTGACTTCTATTACTTCAAAATCCTTCATTCAGCTGTTTCGAGCAATAATTGTTTTCGAAGTGTTTTTCAGTTCGCGATTGTTTCAAAGGAATGAATACCAACATAATACCAACTATTTCGTCGAATTATTTGTTAAAAGTGATAAACGTTTGATAAAGTAAATCCATGACGTAGAAATCTATTGTATTTAGTGTATTAAATTTTCAGAAGACATTCGTGTCGATTACACAATCCATACATTTTGATGCTCACTAATTCAAATTGCAGTTATCGAGTTTCTTTTCACTATAAAATGAATTTGACAACTTGTTGAAATTTTGAGAGATAAATTGATTCTTGGAATTGAGTTTTGGAAAAAAGCAGGCGAAAAGTTAAGAGTGGTCTCGAAATAAAAAGACGTGTACTTTACATGTCATTTAATACTCATTTTGCAATTTCATAACAAATATTTATGCAAAACAAAAACATTTTTTGATTCAATTGTTTTGACATTCCACCCAAGTGCTGATTGCAATTCTTTTTATTATAATTTTATTTTTTTATGTTCTGAATAATAATTTCGTGTTTTCCATCTATTTTATTCCTCTATACGGAATGAATAAAGAAACGAACGTTTGTTAATGAAAACTTAAGCCAAGTATACAGTTCTTTTGGGAAGAAAATTATTATAAAATTTTCGTCTCAAACTCCATCTTTTTTGCAACAATAACAGTGACATTTTCACTCAAAAGTGTGATCTTTTATCTCAAAATACATTCGGAAATCCGTTCGTGGTGATTCATATTTCCATACAAATTTGAACAGATTTGGAACCGTTTTTGGCTTCGTTTATGAACCGTTAGCGTGTCGATATCGTTCCAATTTGAACTTTCATAGTGTGTTATGTCGAAATCTTTGATATCCATTGGAAATTGGAATGATGGCGACACATAACAAGCGAGCGTTGTGGTTCCGACGTAGGATAGCATATAGATAAGCATATTTTTTTTTACATATAATTAGATTCACACAAAAATCGAACTCCAGATATTACAATGATAGAGTACCTCGAGCTATGGCCTAAAATCCTTAAAAGAATTTCTTCAAATTTTAGAGTTAATGGGAAATCGCAATTCTTTTTGTTATAAAAATAACCATACCTGCCAAATAACCGTTAAGACAAAACCTATTAATCTGCAAAACGGTTCTGACTTTTGTTTATAAGTTTAACTATTTTGTAAATACATATATATTTTTTTACCTGCAACCAACACTACGTATTTATTTTCTTACTGCAATTGCAGTAATGCGTTGCACCAGTTTCAATCTCCGGAAAAAATTCTTTACTCGAAATATTAAGCCTTTTTTAAGTCGATATTATATATTCCCATGCATTGTCCATAAGAAAATCAAATTCTTATTATTAATAATTTCTAAAAGGGTTTGATACTCCCATGGAGATAATCTATATTTATATAAAATTACATTGAACGCTTACCTTTACTTTCATCATCTCAATAACCGAAGTTGATATATTGAAAAAAAAAAAAAAATACTAAAATAGATCAAAACAATAGAAACAGTCCAAGCGAAATAATGTTCGCCTGCATGACATTTACCTATATTACATATTTGTTAAAATCAATAAAAAATAATGTACATATATAAGAAATAAGAGAACCTTCAAGCCAATACTCCCGATGTTTATTCCAATCCCATATTGGAGTAACAAAATTTGAAGCAAACTAATATACCTACGTATATCGAGATACAAATATATACAAAAAAAATAAATAAACAGTTCTTTTAATGTCAAGGTAACCAAATAACTTTATCATGCGGCAGACGTGCATACATGATGCAAGTAGGCAAGAAAATTCTCCTCTCAAGGTCTAAGTATATACTGCACCCCACCGTACTGATGGAAAGCAGGGCTGTAGTCAGGATCATGAAAATTTACAGAATAGAAAATCATGGTGGTGATATTTTAGAGAAATCAAATATGTAATTAAAAAAGGGAATACAAAGTTTAATTAAGACGGCACGATCGTATTTTTTGGCCCTGAAATAAGTGTCACCGGCGAATTTTAAATACTTTAACTATCAACAGTTTGTATGAAGTTCTACTTGAAATTAGTTGCGTTCGAGTGATAGGTCGATAGGTTATCTGAGATACATATGCATTACGAGTTTTTGGTCAGCAACAACATTTCAAATGTATTTGATAGGGTTTTCTATTCAAACATTTAGATTCGGTGATAGAATTTCGGATCATAGAACATCAAATTAATTTGATTATGTTTTTGTGAATGTCAAATCTTACATAATTTTTTAAATTTAAACAGGGATAGCATATGTAGGAAGTATTTTCTCATATTTTAAAGTTGACAAACATATTATAAAAAATGAAATTTTTTTTTCAAAAAATAGAAACTGCGCCCCTGAATAAAAGGCAATTTTTACTGCACTGTGTCATTCACTTGATTAGCACTAACGGTTTAGATTATAAAATAAAAAATATCAACAGAGCTTTTGAACAGGCGAGGTTGGATCACAAATTGGATTAATGAAAATTTGTCGTGATAAACCGACTGACAGTCATGTCATGTCGCCCATCTCTTTGAATAGGTTTCATATAAATACCAGCATACGTACTATGATACTCAGTGAAGAATGAAACAAAAAATCGAATTAAAGTTTACTAGAGACCACTAAAAGTTTTTCAGCAATTCATGGGCTGTTAAGCAAACAAATTGCAAATTGAGTATAGTGTATAAACAAGTAAATGATGATATATATATAAGTAAGCTCGCGTTTTATTGTAAATGATTGCCTTAAAGAAACCAAGACGTAATAGTATCTCTTTTTAAACGTAATACTTTCTGTGAGTTCCTTTCACAAACGAAAAAGATTAAATTCGATTCTAGCAGTCTATGTCTGAACTCTGCCATTGATAAGTTGCTTTACCCGACTAATATGACAATGAGCGAAGATAATCAGCAACAGTTTTGTTTTGGAATAGATGCGAGTGATATCACCAAAGAAAAATATGTCGACGTGTGGTTCAAAATCACTTAACAAATTAAATTTGATAATATAACACAGAGTAAGAATTTATTTAGGCCTTGATGAACAGTTATATCTTAAGAGATTGTGAAATAAAACTTGATCATAAATGGTTGCAGCTACATTAGTTAAAAAAAGTTTTTAGCTGACACGTTCATGTATGTATGTTATTTTGCAAGGTCATTCATATACCGCTATAGCGAATGAAATTTGGCCGTGCAGGCTTAAGGCAATTGCCTCTTTGTAATATGTTTAGTAGATCTAACTACGGGGGCAATAGTCCTCTCAATCTCTTGTCTTCAATAACAAAAAACTTTGTTCCAGTTAACTGAATTAATCATAACAAAAAATCACACAGTTTTAAGGAAATGTTTTTTTCATCTACTTTCCACTATAATCTTTAAATATAAAAAAGTCGTATTAGTTACACTATTAAAACTTAAGAATGACTGAACCGATTTATCTGAATATTAGTGGGGAGGTAGCTTTTTAGTCCGGAAAATCATCATCTGGGCCGAATGCACAATGGCGCATAAACGTGCATTGGAAGCACTTAACGGAACATTGAACGATCCACGCAATGACTCGTGTTGTCTTGGGCACAATGATTTTACTGTCTGGCGATTTCTGCCCAAACGCCGCCAGTTATTCCAAGATCAACTGCTTAGTAGTTTAAGCCATTTAAGAAGTTGAGGAATGTTGATCGGCCTAGTATTTCGCTGTCTAGATATTTTTGCGGCATCCTTTAAAGATGGGACACACACCAACAAAGTGGTACGCATTCTCTGTAGCATCCTTATTACATATAGTGCATATGCCTATAGTATTATTACGAAAAGCGCTCGCATTTAAATTTAGTAAACCACACCTTGCTTTAAAGATTAAGGTAATAACCTTGTTAGCATTATTTTATGGATACGAACATGGAGCTTCAAGACAGAAGTCTATTTGTGTTTTTTGGAAAAGATCTGACCATTCTTTGGCCCAATAAATATTTTTCTTTATAACAATTTCAGAGAGAATACGAGGGAGGCGGTTACTTGACATCGACATTATTTTTCGTATGTACGCTTGATGAACTTGTAAAGAATATCTTTGGGAGATCGGTTTCAAATTAAATTGCATAGTTAGGTGTGTTGTCTGTCAACCCGAAGCATATCTTCACGAAGAAACGTTGAAGTTTTTCAATTTGGACGTGCTCCTTGTATCCACACATCTGTGCGCAATAGTGCATTACTGATTTTGTGACTGCGTCATGCACTTTATATTTAGCAGAATGTGTAACGAATTTATTTGGCATAAATTTGGACCATGTCAAGTGATTGAGCTTTTTGATTCGAGATGAGACTAATTGAGAGATCGTAGGAATAAGACAAAAAGTAAGGCACTCAGTACACCTCCTTGCTTAACTCCTTTGGTTGTCTCAAAGCAGTTTGTTTTAGTTTTTCCATCCCGAACTATTTTAGAAGTATCTTTGTACAGAGATCTTATAACGGAAATCATTTTTGATGATACGTAGCCTTAATAATATACGAGTATAAAACAACGCTTCTCTATTAATGTTGTCAAAGGCTGCTGACAAATCAACGAAGAAGGCATAAAGCTTTTTTTTCTGACTCGGTTGTAGTTGAATGATACAGGATAGGTTATATGTATACTTGGTCAACTATACTATACTGACTTCTGTATGCAGCCCGGTATTCATTGCGTATACGAATTGTTCTTTTCAATATAACTAGTAAGTCTATTTAACAAAATCGTTGTGAATATTTTGTAGAGTGTATCAAGAAAGGAAAGTCTTTTTGTAAAGAGGGAATTAAATCTACGCTGTCTGATAGTGTCTTGACTCCCCCAGTTCTTGAGCGCGTAAATGATTCTATGGGACAAATCTTCTTTCGTACTCGAGCTGTGGCTAGAGTCCTAAGAGATCTCAACATACATAAATCCGCTGGTCCGGATGGTATCCTCGTCATTGTTCTGAAGAGGTGTTCTTCCACGCTGGCAAAACCCCTGCGTAAGCTTTTCCATCTATCCTATTCTTCTGGGCTTGTTCCAAGCAGAATCTAGAAAATCCATGTTTTTCCCATTGTAAATTATTTGTGACATGTTAACGTGTCGTTAGACCATCAGCGTTATTTGTTCTTGCGCCTTATAATAAAACGAAAAATGTCGTCTATCACAAGCTGCCTCACTGAAGAGTGCAACCCATGCACCAAAATTCCTTATCAAAAAATCTTAACGTAATAAAATCAAAAATCTGCCCATTTATTGCCTCTAGGCAGAAACAAAGTTCGTCGGGTCAACTAGTTTAATTTATAAAATAGATTTAAGAATTAATAATATTTGTTGATAGATTCACTGTCTCCATACAAAACCTTTCGAAAATATTTTAGTTTCAATTCCGTTTTTTTTATCAACTGCATTAGGAACCGCTATTGCAACTTTCACCAACTTTTGATAGGCCTATTGTTTTATTTGTATCCATCATTTTTTTTATTGCAAGATCACTCATGATCCAAAAGTAATAAATGTAAAAACATTTTCAGTTCATTTTGTAGGGTGGTTAAGATATTTTTAGCAGTTTTAGTAATTAATAGACATAAGCTTTAATAAATGTTTTTTGAAAGTACTTTATATAGGACAGTGAGAGTAATGTTATAAAAAATGGTTTAGCTTCACAAAAAAAGTGTTTGTAATTTTTAAAAGGGTATTATCTCTATAAACGTGATGTCATGAATTTTTTCTGATTTCGTATTTGGATTTAGCCCCAAAAAAAGGAAAAATTTGTTGATGTGTAATAATTGACGTTGTTGAATTCCTATTGCATGTATCTTCCAACCATTACATTGCCACGTTGAATAAAACAAAGGATTCAGCAAAAAAAAAAACAGTACATTCTCGATTACCGCAACTAATTAATCGCCATTTTCGCAGTTTTTTTAGTAACACCAATTTTTTCAAAACACAAACGACCCATCACTGGACAAAATTCTTTAAACTATAAACTAACAACAAAACCTTGCATTGTGTAGATGCATAATGTATACGTCCATACAACTTCATCGCACCATCACTCACAAGTAGCAGTAAAATAACGCTGAGACAAAAAAAAAAAGCCAAAAACTTCATAAAATTAAGTAATGTATATAAAAACAAAAGTTGCACTTATCTGTGCAATTTCAGCTGGAGTTCGAGGAGTTGCGTGAATCGAGAACGTACTCTAATAATAAAGGGGTGTATCTTCCATCCGTTGGGCAATTTTAAGAAATATCCTACTTTGTAATAATAATTTCGTTCGTATGTATAATGTATATAATATAATTATGTTTTATTTAAATTTTGAAACACTATTTCACAAGTCTACCTATTTTTTTGCTGGTCTATTGAGCAAGAGCCTGCACCTGTGGGTAATTATTATTTACTTTTTCGCTATGGCATTAGAATATTAAAAATACTTAGTCATCGGAGGCAATATAGGTCCTGTGGCGCAATGGATAACGCGTCTGACTACGGATCAGAAGATTCCAGGTTCGACTCCTGGCAGGATCGATTCTTTTTTCTATTATTTTCCCTTTTTTTTGTTATTTATTATTTTATTTTAAATTTTAATCCCATTTTAAGTTTTTTTTTTTCAAAATACATCACTTAACCTGTAAGAAATTCACAAATATTGATATGATAGAAACTTAATTATGTTCTTAATCTAAATAAAAATGTGTATGTTTCAGACCTTAATTTGAATATTTCTTCATATTACTAAAGGTAGACTATACAATACACATACAGCTTAGTGATTTGTAAATAAAAAGATAAATTCTACACGAAATAGGTATATGTGTGTATTTGATCATAAATTTTGTTTTTGTTTAATTAAATACTTTGGAGAAATTTAAGAAAAAAAGCAATAATAATTACATATTTAAAAATTAATTAAAAAATATTATTTTTATTTTTGTTTGTTTTATGTATGTAGAAACGCATGACAATTTTTATCAACAGCATTTCTATTCCTGAAAGTAATATTGTAATCTTCTTCAGTTTAAATCTTTCCATTATCTCTCCCTTAATTACCGATAAATCCTTAGTTATTTTAAGTCTCGGTCTAAGGGAAGATACATAATTTAAAAAAAACTAACAAAACTTTCCAAGGAATGTTTGCACTCCCTCGAAAATTGGGAAATATTTCCAGGCAAATTGAATTCATGTTAGTCCCAAATACGGCATACCGGCATATAATGCCAAATTCATTTAACATTTTTTTTTTTGGAAATGAAGATAATTCTTAAAGTGGAGCATTTAATTCGAACCTGTTGGAAATTACCTTAGAAGTGGTATTTTTAATGTTCTTTCCAAAATCCTAGAACACAATGCTTGTGTCTAGATCTATAATCTGAATAGGGAATTTATATGGTCCAATCAGTTGTAGAACATGCATTGATGTCCATAGATGTTGGGCTAATTAAACGCAAGAACAACCGCTTTTCAAATGATTATGGCTTTTCAAAAATTTGAAAACTTGTTTGATTGTCAAACTATCCAACCTATGTTAACAAGTGTTGTTTCAAAATGATTTTTTTTTCATTCCGCAAAAAACCTATTGTAGTTTCATTTCATTTCATAAACAATGTTAAAATATCGTCAACTTAGTTTGAAGAAGGAACTGTATGGAGAAGCATTCATGTATAAAATTAAATTTTAACCCCATCATATTCAGATTCTTACTTTAGTTATTTTTAAGTTTCGCTGGGTAAACTATTGGGTCCCTGGGGATATTTTTCTTTTGTATCCGGGAGTGAGCATTTTTTTAAATATTTGCACTTCTTATTCCTGCATCGGGTCAAAAACATCGAGTCATACATTTTGATACGCTCGGGAACATGACTTTTAATGTTATGTAATTTTTTTTGTGAAAAGGTGTCTGAAATGCATAATTTTGAAGACAGTGGATGTTTATTAGTTCCTCGGGTCGGCATTAATTCTTTAATACATAGATTCTAGTAACCTGGGGTACATGATTCTCCATAATTGCTGGGGGAACAATTTTGGAGATGCACTTTTTATTGACATATTGGGTCGACAACATCGAGGTCATCAGTAAGGTATACATATTGGCATATTGGTTCCTTCGTGTTCACGGATTGACCAGCCAAAAGTAAATACAGTTAAAAATTATGTTGAGATCGGTCCACTGTTCACTTTGAGGTTCTACATGTTTAATGTCAAAAATTTCAAATAAATTAATTGATAGACCCCAGAAAAATAAATATAATTTTGTAGAAGAAAAAAATTAATTGGAAGAAGAGATATAAATTTTAATTGGAATAATTTGAAAAAGTTGTACATCCATTATGTAAAAATATAAAAAAAAATATTTTTTTGCTGTTGAATGTTTGGTTAACATTAGTTTGCAAATAATGTTTTTTCAGTTTGTTGGTCAGCAAGAAAATAGTTTTAATACATTAAATAGTATGAATTAAAAATGTTACTTTTTCTCGGTTAAGAGAGCAAAAGTAACAATTCTTTTAGAATTAAATATAGGTTAGGCGTTTTTTAAGTTTTAAAGTATGTAGATAGGTATGTACATACCTATGTAAAAAATTTTTAAGTGTTTATTTATTTGGGTATTTAAATACTTTTTAAATACTTATTTGTGTATTTATTTATTCTATGACTATTTATCTATTTATTTTTATTTATTTATTTATAAAATTTTGTATTGTAGAACTATTCATATGTAAAAACCGAGAAAATGTGTTTTCTGGCGAAAAAGTACCTTTCATTTTTGCTTAATTCCTAAAAAGCTATTACATTATTAACAAAGCATTTTTTATTATTTATTTATTCCTCATAGCACCCTATTTAAGCTCAGGGTTTAATTTTTGTTTCTATAATGTAGGTAGTAGGTAGATACCTACCTTAAGAAACAAAATCCAATTTCTGATTATTTTCTTCAGATCTGTACTTTCTAGAATAATATTATATTTTTTAAATCACGTTTGATCATGTTAAATAGATAAGCTTTAGTATTTTAAAACAAAAATGTGTATTTGGACCTTCTCACTATCATCCATCACCATGAAGCGACACATTTTTGTGATTTTTCTATTACTTTCTTTGGCAGTGCGCCGAAAAAAAAAAAAACAAAATTTAATCATGAATCACATGCAAAAATTAGGAGAAACACACAATACCTTCGAATTGACGCATTCTAACTATCATACGTAATAAATCTTTTCCACCCTGACTTTATATACCTAGTATGTCCAATAAAAAGTATATTTATTCAATCATTAAGGAAGTAGAGTTTGAGGTTGAGTAGGTAGACACTTACCAAATTTTTGCTGACATCTTCTTGTGCCTTTTCGGCTTTTTTGTCGCCGCGTTCCAGTGAATTGACAGCTTCTTTGAGAGCCTTCACCAATTCGGCAGGACTTTTTTGCGATTTACCAAAGAGTGGCATGATTTTTTTTGCCGCACTTAGAACCTCCGTCTTAAGTCAAACAAAAAAAAAAAAACTTTTAAAAGATCTTCAAAAAGAAACACTAGTTTTATTTGAACCACTTCTCTTCGTTTAGCACCCAAATTTGTGGAAATTTGTTCGTTTTTTCTACAGTAGTTCAGAAAATAAATTCAAAACGAAAAAAAAATTGACACGACGAATGGATAATTTTTTTTTTTATTATTTTTTCTCGAAGATATGAAGAAGTGACGCGACGACAGCGACACAAAAACAACAACAACGACGATGGCAGAGGCAATGGATAGAAGAGCAAAGTGCGGTGGAGATTGATATTTTGCGGTAAGCTCACACACCTTTAAACATTTATGGTTAAAATGTTTTCTTTTTTTTGTTTGTTTAGTTTTAAAAACACTTCTAGTGGTTAAAAGAATTCACAATGTAGTATAAAATCACTAAGTTTTTTTTTTATTTTTGTTTGTAAATCTTCCAATAGCCAAAACTGCAAGTGAAAAAGAAAATAGAAATTTATAAAAATGCAGACGATGGCGGTGTCACTCAATTCATTTCATTTCGCCTTTACCTCCGCACGTTCACTTCTCTGCCGACGGCTTACGTATAAGTGGCTGGCACTGGCACGTAAGAAGAAAAATTTAAGTCAAACTACTGAAAAAAGCAGCAAAATGAGGAAAAAATAAACTAAAACAAATCTAAAAAAATGTTGCAGGAAAAAAAAATTGCTTTTTAAAATAATTAATGTGTTCGTTGGGCACGAACGTGCAATCGTGAAGTCCAATTAGTGTTATTGCAAACCGATTGATGTGCGTTGATTAATATTTTCTTTTCGACTTAATAACTGGAAATTATAATAAATTTTTCTGATTTCTATTTTTTCCCTTTATTAAATCTTGTTCGTCTTTTCTTGAATAAAATTCGGTGCAATGGTATCTGGTCTGGTGCTCGACTAGGGAAATGACGTCTGTTTACTGAGACGTTACGTTAAATATTCATTTTTTCGATAACGATACGTGACAGCAAGAATTTCCCTTTAATTAGTCTCCCTAGATAGTTGTCTTTGTTTCACTAGAGAACTAGAATAGCCAGTTAACTGGTGCTTTCTCTGTTTAGGTAAGGTTTGCCAACATTCATCACAAAAAGGTTAGTGGTGAACAATTGACCGTTATCATTAAAAAATTCAGTACTGAATAGGGGCGTTCACATTATCAAATATATTTGACAAACGCCGTTGGTATGTTCAGTAGACCGTGTTCAGTCCTTCAGTACTGAATGGCCGCGTTCGAGTCATAGTTCGATAGGGTATCTGATGTAGCAAAATTAGGACAAATTTCGTTCCATTACAAGTTCACATTTCTAAATGAGGTAATTTAACCAAATTTGCATGAAATTACCTCAGAAATCATGTGAACGCATTCAGCCAAATAAAAGCTTGGATTCGGTTGTGAACCAATCTCATAAATTTAATAGTTTTCTAATTAGGGAAAATTAAGTAATTTCGTTGATAATTTGAAAACCAGCTCCCGAACGCATTCAGCCAAATAAAAATTAGGATTCAATTTAAGCCAGCCTCATAGATTTAAAATTTTTATATGAAACAAAAAGGGAAACGATTTTTTTTTGTAATTCGCGAAACTATCTTCTTTCGGCTCTAGTGAAAATGTAGGAAACTTATACGGTGTTTTAGAAGAATTTCTATGAACACATCAAATACAAATATGGTTTACAAGGAAACTTTTATGGCCTAATGACGGAGGATTTACAGATTTTATTATAGGTTAAAATTTTAATTTTTTTCTAAACAAATTTGAAATATTTGCATATAACCAATTCTGAATAAAAAATACTTTGTATATGATCAACATAGTCTATCATGGTGGAAGTCGAATGGACGGAGAGCTTATGGAGGTTTTAATTGACATTTATTGATATTTTATGGTTGCCATAATTCAAATTATAGCCTCTTCTTGCTCTTTGTTTACCATGTATATCATAGGGCGTGAGGTTGATGAGTATGTTTAGTGCAGATGAGGGTATTGAGCAAAGTTCTCCACGCGCAAATGTTTGAAGTTGGAGAAATAAGTAATAAGTAATTT